>OY997264.1:262506249-263106249 GCA_963921465.1 Triticum timopheevii
TATTATCCCTCTTGAATATCTATCACTTTGGGGCTAGTTTCATATATTACCAATGCTTAGAACAAGCTCCCAAACAAATTTAAGTGAAGAACAAGAGCACAAATATTTCTTCAAGATTTTCAACTCTAAAAATAATCTAAGTGAAGCATGAGAGCATTTCTTCAAAAAATAAACAACCATTGTGCTCAAAAAATATAAGTGAAGCACTAGGGCAATTCTAACAAATCATAGCATCATATATTATGGCTCTCTCAAATAGGTGTGTCCAGCAAGGATGATTGCGACAAACTAAAAAGCAAAACAAGCAAAGACTCATATAATACAAGATGCTCCAAGCAAAACTCATGATATGTGACGAATAAAAATATAGCTCCAAGTAAAATTATCTATGGTCGTTAGAAGAAAGAGGGGATGCCTTCTGGGGCATCCCCAAGCTTAGTTGTTTGGTTCTCCTTCAATATTACCTTGGGGCACCGTGGGCATCCCCAAGCTTAGGCTCTATGCACTCCTTGTTCCTTCATCCATAATGGTCTCACCCAAAACTTGAAAACTTCAATCACATAAATCTTAACAAAAACCTTCGTGAGATCCGTTAGTATAATAAAGCAAATCACCACTTTAAGTACTGTTGCAAACCCATTCACATTTTATTATTGCATTATACCTACTTGATTCTAACTTTACCACGGCTTATACCCCCCCCCCCCCCGCCGTACAATCCGTAGATTCATCAAAATAACCACACAGCATAACAAAAATAGAATTTGTCAAAAACAGAACAATCTGCGGTAATCTGGACTTTGATGATACTTCTGTAACTCCAAAACTTCTGAAAATTTTGGAAAACATAGGAAATTTGTATATCAATCTTGTGTAGAAAATTCAGAATTTTATCACGCTTCTGTGATTTTTAACAAATCTTCTACTGTGCGCAAAAGTTTATGTTTTCCAACAAGATTAAATCAACTATCACCCAACATGATCCTAAAGGCTTTACTTGGCACAAACACTAATTAAAACATAAAAACACAATCACAACAGTAGCATAGTTGTGTCAACAAACAAAAATAGAAAGAAAAATATAAAAACATTTTATTCATTGGGTTGCCTCCCAACAAGCGCTATCATTTTATGCCCCTAGCTAGGCATGAGATTTTATCGATGCTCACATGAAAGATAATAATTGAAACACAAAGAGAGCATCAATAAACATGTGACCAACACATTAAAGTCTAACATACTTCATATGCATAGGCATTTTATATGAAAACAAATTATCAAGACAAGAAATATCTAGCATATGCAAAGAAGAAGAAAGAAGCAATAGCAATCTCAATAAGAAGAGAGGTAACTTAGTAATATGAAGATTCCTACAACCATATTTTCCTCTTTCATAATAATTACATGTAGGATCATTATCAAATTCAACAATATAGCTATCATACAAAATTTTCTCTTCATGATCCACAAGCATAAGAGTTTTATAATCTTCAAAGATAGTGGGATTAACTTCAACTAAAGTCATAACTTGCCCAAACCCACTTTTATCAAAAATTTCACAAGATTGAACACTTTCCAAATATCTGGGATTATTTTTAGCTAACGTTGAAACTCTTCCAAACCCACTTTTAATATTATCGCAACCATACTAATCATGAGTTTTAAATAAATTTTCAAGATCATAAGAATCATTTGTCACCCCAATCATGATGATTGCAATAAGTAGTGGTCATAACAAAACAAGCATCCCCAAGCTTGGGGTTTTGCATATTACTAGCACAATGGATGTTAATAGAATTTATAATAACGTCATTGCAATCTTGCCTTTGATTCAAGAAGCTATCATGAATCACTTTATAAATTTCTTCTTTTAACACTTCATCGCAATTTTCAGATTCACGAATCTCAAGCAAAACCTCATAAAGATAATCTAGTGAAATCAATTACTAGCAGTTGGTTCGTCATGATTGGATCTTTTAAAAAGATTAGCAAGTGGATGAGGATCCATATCAATATATTTTTAGCAAGCGAAGATGCTAGCAAATAGAAGGCACATGGCAACACAAGCAAAGATAGCAAACAAGCAAAAGAGCAAACAAGAAAAAGACAATCAGAAATAATTATATATTTTTGTATATTTCTGAAAAAAATTAGAAGTGGGGAGATGAAAATGAGGGGAGAATGGCAAATAAAAAAATTTCAAGGAGATGAGAGTTTGTGCATAGGCACCTGATAGATGTTGATGATGTCTCCCCAGCAACGGCGCCAGAAATTCTTCCTGATTGCTTGTATCTGCGTTGGTAATTCCCCGAAGAGGAGATGATGATGCAGCACAACAACGGTAAGTATTTCAGTCAGTTAAGAAACCAAGATCAATCCAGTAGGAGAACCAAGCAACACTATGTAAGCAGCACATGTACACAAACCACAAAAACTTGCAACCCAACGCATAAGAGGGGTTATCAGTCCCTCTTGGTATTGAGATAGATTAAATTGTATGAGATTTGATAAATAGATCTAGCAAAAACACAAAATAAAATAGATAAATAAAAAGTGCAGCAAGGTATTTTTGGATTTTTGGAATAATAGATCTGAAAAAATATGATAGAAATAGACCCGAGGGCCGTAGATTTCACTAGAGGCTTCTCTCATGAAAATAGCATACGGTGGGTAAACAAATTACTGCTAGGCAATTGATAGAATAGCAAATAATTATGAGAATATCCAAGCCAATCATGTATATAGGCATCACGTCCAAGATTAGTAGACCGACTCCTGCCTGCATCTACTACTATTACTCCACACATCGACCACTATCCAGCATGCATCTAGTGTATTAAGTTCATGGAAAAACAGACTAATGCAATAAGAACGATGAGATGATGTAGACAAGATCTATTCATGTAGGAATAGACCCCATATTTTTATCCTTAATGGCAACAATAAATGTGTGTCACGTATCCTTCTGTCACTGAGATTCAACACCGCAAGATTGAACCCATGACAAAGCACATCTTCCCATGGCAAGAAATTCAACCTAGTTGGCCAAACCAAAATAAAGTTTCGGAGAAGAAATACGAGGCTATAACAATCATGCATAAGAGAGTTCAACAAAGACTCAAATAATATTCATAGATAGATATGATCATAAACTCGCAATTCATCGGATCCTAACAAATACACCGCAAAAAGTCATTACATCAAATAGATCTCCAAGAACATCGAGGAGAACATTGTATTGACGTAGGGGCAAGGGTGATGATGAAGAACCCCTCTGTGATCATTGACCACTCCGGAAGAGTGCCAAAGAAGGCCTCTATATTGGATCTAGTGATTCTGGAACTTGCGGCAGATGGAATTGTGTTTCGTTGACTCCCCTAGGTTTTTTGGGATTTTAGAGTATTTATAGAGCCAAAGGTCGATGGAGGGGGTGTGTGTGGACCCCCACTACCCCCAGGGTCTGCTGGGGGCCCTAGCGCGCCCTGGTTCCTAGTGGGCCCCGCAGGCCCTCTCTGGTGCACTTCTGGGCATCCTGGGTGTCTTCTGGGCAGAAAAAAATCTCCAAAAATTTTCGTGGCATTGAACAGCAACTCGTACTAGGCACTATTTCAATAGGTTAGTCCCAAAAAATTATATAAAGTTTCTAGTAAATGAGTATAAAACATCCAAGAATGATACTTTAATACCATAGAACCAACAAAAATTATAGATTCTTTGGAGATTTATCACTACTCATTCAGGAAGCCGTGATCATAGATCCACATGTCCACAACGGATTTATCATTTTCTTGTTCGTCGGTGATTCGTCCCTCGATGAGCTGGTGTTGACGCAACTGTCGTCCGTCTGTCCGTGTGATGCCAACATTAATGACACACGGTTGCCGAGACAGCTACTTCAGCGCCACCCGTCCGGCCCTTTGCCACCCACCATTGCTATATAAACTGTTGTGTCGGCCATAGCAACAGTCGTGCTCCTCCGTTCCCATTCTCCTCTCAACACAACACCAATAATGGTTTCATCACGCTCTAGCGCTCTTCGGGACGGGCGGACGACAGACTAGAAGAAGGAGATCATAGCCATTGCTGCAGACTGGCTGGCCGGCAGGCAGCCGGAGGAGATGACGTCCAAATGGAGAACGTGGTCATCGATGATCCGCACCAACCCCTTCCTCCACGACATCCTCGCTGGTACATTGCACCATGACCATCAGCAAGGCCCATGCCCAATACAAGGACATGGTGAGGCAGAAGTGTGAGGAGCAGTTTCGGGAGGCGCAGGTCGACGCCGCCTACAACCACCATGTCCTCCAGGAGCACCTGCAGGCGGAGGAGTAGATCGCCATGGAGCGGGCGGAGTAGGAGGCGCTGCTCGAGTCGTAGTGCTCTATCCGCGAGAGCCGCTTCGCGTGCTGGCGGTACCGCATGCGGGTGGTGGAGGTTGCCGCCACCTACAAAGAGGGCAATGAGGCGGCGATGCACTGTTTGGCGAGACCGGCGATGAGGCGGAGGACAATGCCGGCTCCATCGAGGCCCCGCCCCGCCGGCACCGATGTGGAGGACTTCACCAGCTATGGCAAGGCCTTGCTCCGCCGAGGCTCCACCCCGCCAACAACGAGGGGGAGGATTTCCCCCGCTCCGCCGAGGCAGAGGACATCATCGGCTCTGCAGAGTCCCCGCCCGCAATGAGAGGATTTCCCCTGGGCTGCCGAGGCACTGCCCCGCCGGCACCGAGGCAGAGGACATACTTGGTTCTGTCGACGCTGCACCCCGCCATGAACGAGGCCGCGCCACAAAGAAAACGAGGAAGAGTAGAATACCTTAGGTCGCCGCGACTCAAGTCCAAGTAAGGCCACCGCTCCTACCCTCCGGTTGAAGCCAAGCTTGGCGCGTTGAACACCGAGAGCTGATTAGCAGCTTGGCGGCAATGTGGAATCAGACGGATTTATAATACTTCTCCAACGTATCTATAATTTCTTATTATTGCATGATATTATATTATCTATTTAGGATTTTTTATACACATTAATATGCTATTTTATATTTTTTATGGGACTAACCATTAACCTAGAGCCCAGTGCCAGTTTCTCTTTTTTCCTTGTTTATGACATTTACAGGAAAGGAATATCAAACAGAGTCCAAACGGAATAAAACTTTACGATGATTTTTCTTGGACCAAAAGACACCTACGTGACTTGGAGAGAGGGCCAGAAGAGTCCCAAGGAGGCCACAATAAAATACTTTTTCGCCGCCGCAAGCTTCTGTTCCCGCGAGATCCCATCTTGGGGCCTTTTCCGGCACTCTGCCGGAGGGGGATTCAATCACGGAGGGCCTCTACATCAAACTTGCTGCCCTTCCAATGATGCATGCGTAATTTACCACAGACCTACAGTTCCATTGCTAGTAGCTAGATAGTTTCTTCTCTCTCTTTGATCTTCAATACAATGTTCTCCTCGATGTTCTTGGAGTTCTATCCAATGTAATATTCTTTTGTTGTGGGTTTGTTGAGATCCGATGAATTGTGGATTTATGATCAGATTATCGATGAATATTATTTGAGTCTTTTGTGAACTCTTTTATGCATGATTAAGATATCTTTGTATTTCACTTTGAACTATTGGTTTAGTTTGGCCAACTAGATTGGTTTTTCTTGCAATGGGAGAGGTGCTTAGTTTTGGGTTCAATCTTGTGGTGTCCTCACCCAATGATACAAGGGGTAGCGAGGCACGTATTGTATTGTTGCCATCAAGTATAAAAAGATGGGGTTTATATCATATTTCTTGAGTTTATCCATCTACATCATGTCATCTTACTTAAGGCGTTACTCCATCATTATGAACTTAATACTCCAGATGCATGCTGGATAGCGGTCGATGTGTGGAGTAATAGTAGTAGATGCAGGAAGGGGCTGTTCTACTTGTCACGGTCACGATGCCTATAGGCATGGTCATTGCCTTAGATATCGTCATAACCTTGCGCTTTTCTTTCAATTGCTCAACAGTAATTGGTTTACCCACCGTATGCTATCTTCAAGAGAGAAGCCTCCAGTGAAACCTATGGCCCATGGGTCTATTTTCCATCATATATTTTTAGATCTATAAACCAACAAACCAAAAAATACCTTGTTGCAATTTATATATCTTTACTTTTGTTTGCTCTTTTATTTACCTTTTATACCTATCTCTATTAGATCTCACTCATGTTCGTGACCATGAAGGGATTGACAACCACTTTTTCGCATTTTGTGCAAGTGTTTGTTAGTTTGCGTAGGTGCATATATTGGAGACTTGCATGTGACTCCTACTGGATTGATACCTTAGTTCTTAACTGAGGGAAATACTTATCTCTACTTTGCTGCATCACCCTTCCTCTTCAAGGGAAATATCAACGCAACCTCAAGAAGTAGCAGGAATAATTTCTGGTGCCGTTGTCAGGGAGGTTCTACATCAAGCCTACCAAGTACCTATCATAAACTCTCGTCTCTTGCGCTTCCATTATTTTCCATTTACCTTTCATTTTCCTCTCCCCCCGCTTATAAAACATTTTCAGAAAATACAAAAATATTTTCCTTTTTATTTGCCCTTCTTTCTTTCGTCTTCTCGTTTGCTCTCCATTTGCTTGTGTGCTAGATCGCTTGTTGTGCTATCATGGCTAGTCTGTTGGGGAACGTAGCAGAAATTCAAAAATTTTCCTACGTATCACCAA
Source organism: Triticum timopheevii (assembly GCA_963921465.1). NCBI lineage: Eukaryota > Viridiplantae > Streptophyta > Magnoliopsida > Poales > Poaceae > Triticum > Triticum timopheevii. The sequence goes on from OY997264.1 coordinate 262,512,952, forward strand.
GATCTATCTATGGAGAGACCAGCAACGAGTAGAAAGAGAGTGCATCTACATACCCTTGTAGATCGCTAAGCGGAAGCGTTCAAGTGAACGGGGTTGATGGAGTCGTACTCGTCGTGATTCAAATCACCGATGATCAAGTGCCGAACGCACAGCACCTCCGCGTTCAACACACGTACAGCCCGGTGACGTCTCCCAAGCCTTGATCCAGCAAGGAGAGAGGGAGAGGTTGAGGAAGACTCCATCCAGCAGCAGCACAACGGCGTGGTGGTGGTGGAGGAGCGTGGCAATCCTGCAGGGCTTCGCCAAGCACCGCGAGAGAGGAGGAGCACTTGGGAGAGGGAGGGCTGCGTCAGGGGCAAGGGTGAAGCTCCCATGCGCCTCCCCACTATATATAGGGGTGGAGGGGGCTGGTTTCTTGCCCTCCAAGTCCATTGGGGCGTTGGCAAAGGTGGGAGGAAAGAAATCCCATCATTTCCTTCCCCACCAATTGCTATCCCCCCTTTTTAGGGATCTTGATCTTATCCCTTTGGGATATGATCTTATTCCTTCTAAGGGGGGGATCTTGGTGCGCCTTGACCAGGGGTGTGGGGCCTTGCCCCCACTACCCATGTTCATGTGGGTCCCCCCATGCAGGTGGGCCCCACTCTGGAACCTTCTAGAACCTTCCCGGTACAATACCGAAAAATCCCGAACATTTTCCGGTGGCCAAAATAGGACTTCCCATATATAAATCTTTACCTCCGGACCATTCCGGAACTCCTCGTGACGTCCGGGATCTCATCCGGGACTCCGAACAACATTCGGTAACCACATACAAACTTCCTTTATAACCCTAGCGTCATCGAACCTTAAGTGTGTAGACCCTACGGGTTCGGGAGACATGTAGACATGACCGAGACGTTCTCCGGTCAATAACCAACAGCGGGATCTGGATACCCATGATGGCTCCCACATGTTCCACGATGATCTCATCGGATGAACCACGATGTCAAGGACTTAATCAATCCCGTATACAATTCCCTTTGTCTAGCGGTATTGTACTTGCCCGAGATTCGATCGTCGGTATCCTTATACCTTGTTCAATCTCGTTACCGGCAAGTCTCTTTACTCGTTCCGTAACACATCATCCCGTGATCAACTCCTTGGTCACATTGCGCATATGATGATGTCCTACCGAGTGGGCCCAGAGATACCTCTCCGCTTACACGGAGTGACAAATCCCAGTCTCGATTCGTGCCAACCCAACAGACACTTTCAGAGATACCTGTAATGCACCTTTATAGCCACCCCGTTACGTTGTGACGTTTGGTACACCCAAAGCACTCCTATGGTATCCGGGAGTTGCACAATCTCATGGTCTAAGGAAAAGATACTTGACATTATAAAAGCTCTAGCAAACGAACTACACGATCTTTGTGCTATGCTTAGGATTGGGTCTTGTCCATCACATCATTCTCCTAATGATGTGATCCCGTTATCAACGACATCCAATGTCCATAGACAGGAAACCATGACTATCTGTTGATCACAACGAGCTAGTCAACTAGAGGCTCACTAGGGACATATTGTGGTCTATGTATTCACACGTGTATTACGATTTCTGGATAATACAGTTATAGCATGAATAAAAGACAATTATCATGAACAAGGAAATATAATAATACTTTTATTATTGCCTCTAGGGCATATTTCCAACAGTCTACCACTTGCACTAGAGTCAATAATCTAGTTCACATCGATATGTGATTAACACTCAAGGTCACATCCCCATGTGACTTACACCCAAAGAGTTTACTAGAGTCAATAATCTAGTTCACATTTACCATGTGATTAACACTCGATGAGTTCTGGGTTTGATCATGTTATGCTTGTGAGAGAGGTTATAGTCAATGGGTCTGAACCTTTTAGATCCGTGTGTGCTTTACAAATCTCTATGTCATCTCCTAGATGTAGCTACCACGCTCTATTTGGAGCTATTCCAAATAACTGTTCTACTTGGAGCTATACTAAAAGTTGCTCCATTATACGTATCCGGTATTTCTACTCAGAGCTATCCAGATAGGTGTAAAGCTTGCATCGACATAACTCTTTACGTCGAACTCTTCATCACCTCCATAATCGAGAAAATTCCTTAGTCCACTAGTTACTAAGGATAACTTTGACCGCTGTCCTGTGATCCATTCTTGGATCACTCTTGTACCACTTGACTGACTCATGGCAAGGCACACTACAGGTGCGGTACACAGCATAGCATACTGTAGAGAGCCTATGATAAAAGCATAGGGGACGACCTTCGTCCTTTCTCTCTATTCTGCCGTGGTCAAGATTTTAAGTCTTAACTTCATACCTTACATATCAGGCAATAATTCCTTCTTTGACTGATCCATCTTGAACACCATCAAGATCATGTCAAGGTACGTGCTCATTTGAAAGTACTATTAAGCATTTTGATCTATCTTATAGATCTTGATGCTTATTGTTCAAGTAGCCTAATCCAGGTTTTCCATTGAAAAACAGTTTTCAAATAACCCTATATGCTTTCTAGAAATTCTACATCATTTCTGATCATCAATATGTCAACAACATATACTCATCAGAAATTCTATAGTGCTCCCACTCACTTCTTTGGAAATACAAGTTTCTCATAAACTTTGTATAAACCCAAAATCTTTGATCATCTTATCAAAGCGCACATTCCAACTCCGAGATGCTTACTCCAGTCCATGGAAGGATCGCTGGAGCTAGCATACCTTTTAGCATCCTTAGGATTGACAAAAACTTTCTGATTTGTATCACATACAACCTTTCCATACGAAGACTGGTAAGGAAACTCGTTTTGTCATCCATCTGCCAGATTTCATAAATGCAGCTAATGCTAACATGAATCCGACGGACTTAAGCATCGCTACGGATGAGAAAATCTCATTGCAGTCAACTCCTTGAACTTGTGAAAAACTCTTCGCCACAAGTCGAGCTTCATAGATGGTGACATTACCATCCACGTCCGTCTTCTTCTTAAAGATCCATTTATCTCAATGGCTTGCCAATCTTTGGGCAAGTCCACCAAAGTCCATGCTTTGTTCTGATACATGGATCCTATCTCGGATTTCATGGCTTCTAACCATTTGTCGGAATTTGGGCCCACCATCACTTCTCCATAGCTCATAGGTTCATTGTTGTCTAGCAACATGACCTTCAAGACAGGATTACTGTACCACTCTGAAGTAGTACGTATCCTTGTCACCCTACGAGGTACGGCGGTGACTTGATCCGAAACTTCATGATCACTATCATAAGCTTCTACTTCAATTGGTGTAGGTGCCTCGGGAACAACTTCCTGTGCCCTGATACACACTGGTTGAAGTGATGGTTCAATAACCATATCAAGTCTCCACCATCCTCCCACTCAACTTTTCGAGGGAAACCTTTCCTCGAGAAAGGACCCGATTCAAGAAACAATCCATATTGCTTTCGGATCTGAATTAGGAGGTATACCCAACTGTTTTGGGTGTCCTATGAAGATGCATTTTATCCGCTTTGGGTTCGAGCTTATCAATCCTGAAACTTTTTCACATAAGCATCGCAGCCCCAAACCTTTAAGAAACGACAACTTAGGTTTCTCTAAACCATAATTCATACGGTGTCATCTCAACGGAATTACGTGGTGCCCTATTTAAAGTGAATGTGGTTGTCTCTAATGCCTAACCCATGAACGATAGTGGTAACTCGATAAGAGACATCATGGTATGCACCATATCCAATAGGGTGCAACTATGATGTTCGGACACACCATCACACTATGGTGTTCCAGGCGGTTTTAATTGTGAAACAATTTCCACAATGTCTTAATTGTGTGCCAAAACTCGTAACTCAGATATTCATCTCTATGATCATATCAGAGACATTTTATCCTCCTGTCACAATGATCTTCTACTTCACTCTGAAATTACTTGAACCATTCAATAATTCAGACTTGTGTTTCATCAAGTAAATATTCTGAACATCTACTCGAATCATCTGTGAAGTAAGAACATAACGATATCCACTACATGCCTCAGCACTTATTGGATTGCATACATCAAAATGTATTTCTTCCCACAAGTTGCTTTCTAGTTCCATTTTACTGAAAACGAGGATTTCAGTCATCTTGCCCATGTGGTATGATTTGCATGTCTCAAGTGATTCAAAATCAAGTGAGTTCCAATGGTCCATTTGCATGGAGTTTCTTCATGCATATACACCAATAGACATGGTTCGCATGTCTCAAACTTTTCAAAAATGAGTGAGCCCAAAGATCCATCAACATGGAGCTTCTTCATGCGTTTTATACCGATATGACTTACGTGGTAGTGCCACAAGTAGGTGGTACTATCATTACTATCTTTTGTCATGAACATGTGTATCACTACGATCGAGATTCAATAAACCATTCATTTTAGGTGCAAGACCATTCAAGGTATTATTCAAAGTAACCATTATTCTCCTTAAATGAATAACCGTATTGCGATAGACATAATCCAATCATGTCTATGCTCAACGCAAACACCAATCTCGATGGTAGAGGGAGCGTGCGATGCTTGATCACATCAATCTTGGAAATACTTCCAACACATATCGTCAGCTCTCCTTTAGCTAGTCTCCGTTTATTCCGCAGCTCTTTTATTTCGAGTTACTAACACTTAGCAACCGAACCGGTATCTAATATCCTGGTGCTACTAGGAGTACTAGTAAAGTACACATTAACATAATGTATATCCAATATACTTCTATCGACTTTGCCAGCCTTCTCATCTACCAAGTATCTAGGGTAATTCTGCTCCAGTGGTTGTTCCCCTTATTACAGAAGCACTTCGTCTCGGGTTTGGGTTCAACCTTGGGTTTCTTCACTAGAGCAGCAACTGATTTGCCGTTTCATGAAGTATCCTTTCTTGCCCTTCCCCTTCTTGAAACTAGTGGTTTCATCAACAATTGATGCTCCTTCTTGATTTCTACTTTCGCGGTGTCAAACATCGTGAATACCTCAAGGATCATCATATCTATACCTGATATGTTATAGTTCATCACAAAGCTCTAGCAGCTTGGTGGCAATGACTTTGGAGAACCATCACTATTTCATCTGGAAGATCAACTCCCACTCGATTCAAGCGATTGTTGTACTCAGACAATCTGAGCACAAGCACAAGAATTGAGCTTTTCTCCGTTAGTTTGCAGGTTAAGAAAATCGTCGGAGGTCTTATACCTCTTGACGTGGGCACGAGCCTGAAACCCCAATTTCATCCCTCGAAACATCTCATATGTTCCGTGACGTTTCGAAAACATCTTTGGTGCCTCAACTCTAAACCGTTTATCTGAACTATCATGTAGTTATCAAAACGTGTATGTTCGATGTTCGCAACATCCACAAATGACATTTGGGGTTCAGCACACTGAGCGGTGCATTAAGGACATAAGCTTTCTACTGTCCGCATAATCGCTACTGTCAACTTTCAACTATATTTTCTCTAGGAACATATCTAAACAGTGGAACTAAAGCGCGAGCTTATGACATAATTTGCAAAGATCTTTTGACTATGTTCAGGATAATTAAGTTCATCTCATGAACTCCCACTCAGATAGACATCCCTCTGGTCATCTAAGTGATCACATGATCCGAGTCAACTAGGCTGTGTCCGATCATCACGTGAGACGGACTAGCCAACGTCGGTGAACATCTTCATGTTGATCGTATCTACTATACGACTCATGCTCTACCTTTCAGTCTCCGTGTTCCGAGGCCATGTCTGTACATGCTAGGCTCGTCAAGTTAACCCTAAGTGTATTGCTGTGTAAATCTGTCTTACACCCGTTGTATGTGAACGTAAGAATCCATCACACCCGATCATCACGTGGTGCTTAGAAGCGACGAACTGTAGCAACGGTGCACAGTTAGGGGAGAACACTTCTTGAAATTGTTGTAAGGGATCATCTTATTTACTACCGTCGTCCTAAGTAAACAAGATGCATAAACATGATAAACATCACATGCAATCAAATAGTGACATGATATGGCCAATATCATTTTGCTCCTTTTGATCTCCATCTTCGGGGCTCCATGATCATCATCGTCACCGGCATGACACCATGATCTCCATCATCATGATCTCCATGAAGTCATCTCGCCAACTTATTACTTCTACTACTATGGCTACCGGTTAGCAATAAAGTAAAGTAATTACATGGCGTTGTTCAATGACACGCAGGTCATACAATAAATTAAGACAACTCCTATGGCTCCTGCCGGTTGTCATACTCATCGACATGCAAGTCGTGAATCCTATTACAAGAACATGATCAATCTCGTACATCACATATCATTCATCACATTCTTGTTGGCCATATCACATCACATAGCATACCCTACAAAAACAAGTTAGACGTCCTCTAATTGTTGTTGCATGTTTTACGTGGCTGCTATGGGTTTCTAGCAAGAACGTTTCTTACCTACGCAACACCACAATGTGATATGCCAATTGCTATTTACCCTTCATAAGGACCCTTTTCATCGAATCCGTTCCGACTAAAGTGGGAGAGACTGGCACCCACTAGCCACCTTATGCACCAAGTGCATGTCAATCGGTGGAACCTGTCTCACGTAAGAGTACGTGTAAGGTCGGTCCGGGCCGCTTCATCCCACAATACCGTCGAAACAAGATTGGACTAGTAACCGTAATCATATTGAACAAAATCAACGCCCACAACTACTTTGTGTTCTACTCGTGCAAAGAATCTACGCAATAGACCTAGCTCATGATGCCACTGTTGGGGAACGTAGCAGAAATTCAAAAAATTTCCTACGTATCACCAAGATCTATCTATGGAGAGACCAGCAACGAGTAGAAAGAGAGTGCATCTACATACCCTTGTAGATCGCTAAGCGGAAGCGTTCAAGTGAACGGGGTTGATGGAGTTGTACTCGTCGTGATTCAAATCACCGATGATCAAGTGCCGAACGCACGGCACCTCCGCGTTCAACACACGTACAGCCCGGTGACGTCTCCCAAGCCTTGATCCAGCAAGGAGAGAGGGAGAGGTTGAGGAAGACTCCATCCAGCAGCAGCACAACGGCGTGGTGGTGGTCGAGGAGCGTGGCAATCCTGCAGGGCTTCGCCAAGCACCGCGAGAGAGGAGGAGCACTTGGGAGAGGGAGGGCTGCGTCAGGGGCAAGGGTGAAGCTCCCATGCGCCTCCCCACTATATATAGGGGCGGAGGGGGCTGGTTTCTTGCCCTCCAAGTCCATTGGGGCGTTGGCAAAGGTGGGAGGAAAGAAATCCCATCATTTCCTTCCCCACCGATTGCTATCCCCCCTTTTTAGGGATCTTGATCTTATCCCTTTGGGATATGATCTTATTCCTTCTAAGGGGGGGATCTTGGTGCGCCTTGACCAGGGGTGTGGGGCCTTGCCCCCACTACCCACGTTCATGTGGGTCCCCCCATGCAGGTGGGCCCCACTCCGGAACCTTCTAGAACCTTCCCGGTACAATACCGAAAAATCCCGAATATTTTCCGGTGGCCAAAATAGGACTTCCCATATATAAATCTTTACCTCCGGACCATTCCGAAACTCCTCGTGATGTCCGGGATCTCATCCGGGACTCCGAACAACATTCGGTAACCACATACAAACTTCCTTTATAACCCTAGCGTCATCGAACCTTAAGTGTGTAGACCCTACGTGTTCGGGAGACATGTAGACATGACCGAGACGTTCTCCGGTCAATAACCAACAGCGGGATCTGGATACCCATGATGGCTCCCACATGTTCCACGATGATCTCATCGGATGAACCACGATGTCAAGGACTTAATCAATCCCGTATACAATTCCCTTTGTCTAGCGGTATTGTACTTGCCCGAGATTCGATCGTCAGTATCCTTATACCTTGTTCAATCTCGTTACCGGCAAGTCTCTTTACTCGTTCCGTAACACATCATCCCGTGATCAACTCCTTGGTCACATTGCGCATATGATGATGTCCTACCGAGTGGGCCCAGAGATACCTCTCCGCTTACACGGAGTGACAAATCCCAGTCTCGATTCGTGCCAACCCAACAGACACTTTCGGAGATACCTGTAATGCACCTTTATAGCCACCCAGTTACGTTGTGACGTTTGGTACACCCAAAGCACTCCTACGGTATCCGGGAGTTGCACAATCTCATGGTCTAAGGAAAAGATACTTGACATTATAAAAGCTCTAGCAAACGAACTACACGATCTTTGTGCTATGCTTAGGATTGGGTCTTGTCCATCACATCATTCTCCTAATGATGTGATCCCGTTATCAACGACATCCAATGTCCATAGCCAGGAAACCATGACTATCTGTTGATCACAACGAGCTAGTCAACTAGAGGCTCACTAGGGACATATTGTGGTCTATGTATTCACACGTGTATTACGATTTCTGGATAATACAGTTATAGCATGAATAAAAGACAATTATCATGAACAAGGAAATATAATAATACTTTTATTATTGCCTCTAGGGCATATTTACAACATAGTCCTCCTACCATTATTAGTACCCCTTAAAGTGAGGTTCTCAATTTTAAACGAAGGGAGAGGAAATTTTAAAAGATGCTTGATATAGAATTTGCAATGCTCTAAATATATCTACTCGTAAGCAATCTACTACCGTTCTCCTCCGTAATTTTTATGTGTGTGTTACTACTTGGTATAGATATGTTCTAGATACCATTACTGGGGGTAATTTCTTGGGAAGCCATACTTTGGATGCTTACAATGCTATGATAGATTTGTTAGGTTCACCACCACTCATGATTAATGAAACTGTTTTAACTTTGGAACATGTGATGCAAAGGCTTGATATTATTGGGAATAAAATTTCTACCGTAGTGCTTTTTGAAAATTTGGATGGAAAGATCCATAATCACATTACTCAAAATGGATCAAAGGTAGAAATCACTTTAAAGAATCTAAAGGAAAAGGAACCTATGGTTAATGAGAAAATAGATAAAGTTCTACTAGAATGATTAAGTTAGAAGATATTATTACCAATTTGGGTTCTGCTTTTACCGCTGTTAATACTACTCTAAAATTTCCTTCTACTAAAGATACTAAGCTTATTTATGTTCCTAAAAATAAGGGTGAATCATCTAGTAAACAAAACGAAGATCTTAAGATGATAAGTATTTACCCTAGCTTTGTCAATATCATTAAGGAGCCAATTGCTACATGTTAATTTCTTGATTTCTTATCTAGGAGTGTGATTATCAATAAACCCAAAGAATCTCCTAGGGGTTATAAATGTGCAATTGAAGATTTTCATACCAAAGATGACAATACCTAGATCTATGTTTTATGCCTAGCTAGGGGCGATAAATAATAGCACTTGTTGGGAAGCAACCCAATTTTTATTTTTATATTTTTTGTTCTTGGTTCTGTTTTTCAATAAATACACATTACTACCTCTGTAGTAGTTGTGTTTTGGTGTTTTAATTAGTTTTTGAGCCAAGTAAGACCTTTGGGATGGTCTACGATGATAGTTGATTTGATCTTGGTGGAAAATAGAAAATTTTGGCCTCATTGCCAGAATTTTAGAAAATCATAGATAAGTGATTTTTATCCGAATTGTTTACACAAAATTGATATACAAATTTCCGGTTTGTCCTAATTTTCAGAAGTTTTGGAGTTACAGAAGTATGCAAATTTCCAGATTACTACAAATTGTTCTATTTTTCACAGATTCTGTTTTCTATGTGTTGTTTGCTTATTTTGATGAATCTATGGGTAGTATCAGGGGGTATGAACCATGGAGAAGTTGGAATATAGTAGCTATAATACCAATTTAAATTTAGAATGAGTTCACAATAGTACCTAAAGTGGTGATTTACTTTATTATACTAACGGATCTTATGAGTTTTCTGTTGAGTTTTGTGTTGTGAAGTTTTCAAGTTTTGGGTAAATATTTGATGGACAACAGAGTAAGGATTGGAAAGAGCCTAAGCTTTGGAATGCCCAAGGCACCCCAAGGTAATATTAAAGGACAACCAAGCATCTAAGCTTGGGGATGCCCCGGATGGCATCCCCTCTTTTGTCTTCAATCCATCGGTAAATTTACTTGAGGCTATATTTTTATTCACCACATGATATGTGTTTTGCTTGGAGCATCTTGTATGATGTGAGTGTTTAATTTTTAGTTTGCCACAATCATCCTTGCTGTACACACCTTTTGAGAAGGACAAGCATTAATTGTGAATTTATTAGAATACTCTATGTGCTTCACTTATATCTTTTGAGCTAGACAGTTTCCTCTAGTGCTTCACATATATCATTTTAGAGCACGGCAGTGGCCTTATTTTATATAAATTGATGAACTCTCATGCTTCACTTATATTAATTTGAGAGTCTTAAATAGCATGGTAATTTTCTTAGGTTATGAATTTAGTCCTAATATGATGGGCATCCAAGGGGGATATAATAAATACTTTCGTATAAAGAGCATTGGATATATGAGAAGTTTGATTCCTTGCATTTGTTTTGAGGTATAAATATGGTGATATTAGACTCATGCTAGTGAATAACATACTTTCGTATAAAGAGCATTGAATATATGAGAAGTTTGATTCCTTGCATTTTTTTGAGGTATAAATATGGCGATATTAGAGTCATGCTAGTGAGTAACTGTGGATTGGTAGAAATATTTGTGTCAAAGTTTTTGATTCCCATAGCATGCACATATGGTGAACCGTTATGTGATGAAGTCAGAGCATGATTTATTTTTTGATTGTCTACCTTATGAGCTATGGTCTTTTCCTACCAATCTGTACCCCTAGGAGCATGTGTGTAGCACTTTGTTTTGATGGCTAATAAATTTTTGCAATAAATATGTGAGCTCTTTATAACTAATGTTGAGTCCATGGATTATACGCACTCTCACCCATCCACCAGTGCTAGTCTCTCTAGTACCGCGCAACTTCCGTCGGTGCATTAAACCCACCATATACCTTTCCTCAAAACAGCCACCATACCTACCTATTATGGCATTTCCATAGCCATTTCGAGATATATTGCCATGCAACTTCCACCGTTTCGTTTATTATGACACATACCATGATTGTCATATTACTTTGCATGATCACGTAGTTGGCATAGTATTTGTGGCAATACCACCATTCATATATTTTTATACACGCCACTCTTGATCATAGCACATCCCCGTACACCGCCGGAGGTATTCATATAGAGTCATATCTTGTTCTAGTATCGAGTTGTAATTCTTGAGTTGTAAATAAATAGTAGTGTGATGATCATCATTATTAGAGCATTGTCCCATGTGAGGAAAGGATTATGGAAGCTATGATTCCCTCACAAGATGGGATGAGTCTCCCTACTCTATAAAAAACAAAAGAGGCCTAAGAAGCACAAATAAAAAAAGAGGCCAAAGAAGCCCAAACAAAAAATGAGAAAAATGAGAGAAGGGACAATGTGTCACAGCCCTAGAGTTTGTTTGTAACTAGTGGCCTTGCATTCATGCATCATGTTTAAATTTCATGAAAATTTGAATTGAGGAATTTTCAAAAGCCTCAAAAAACCTCTAAAAATAACCAACATTTAAATCTCATCAAATGAGTCCAAGAAAATGTTCCTGTTATTCTGTAAAATATTGGCTTGAGGTAAAATGAAAACTAATATTTTTGGAGTGACTAAAATATTTATTTTGGGCCTTTTGAATTAAATCAATGACATATTTGAGTTGGATTTATTTCTTTTATATAAGAAATAAAGCCCAAACATTATTGTAAGTTGCATGTGACCTTGGGCTAGTCCTGAGATCACATAACAATTTACAGAAAGTTTATAAAATGATTTGATATTCTAAATCAAATCAAAACAAAATAATAGAAATAGAAGAACAGGAAAAGAGGGATAGAGAGAGAAGTACCTGGCGCTCACCTCTCAGCCCACTGGCCCAGCTCCTGTTGCGGCCCAACCCACCACCGCCTGGCTCCCTGTCGCCTTCCTCCTCGCGCCAGTAGACAGGAGCGCGTGCCCGGCGCGCGTGGCCACACGCCGGCCACCTCCTCCCTGCCTGGCTGCCTCCTCCTTGCCCTGGACGTCTCCCGTAATGCCACGCCACCCCCTGGAACTCTCTCGCTCTCCCCCCTGCTCTCTCCCTCGCCGTTCCCCATCCTACCCGAACGGGTTTGTCGCCGCCGTTCGCCACCACCGCGGCCACCGCCTCCCCCTCGCCTCTCCTACATGCCCAGAAGCTCCGCCACTGTCGCCTACGCCTCTCCGTCGACTCACGCGACGTAAAACGCCCCGAAGCTCCGGCCCTGACCTCCTCTTCCTCTTCGGGTCGCCGAGATCGCCACCGTCGCCCTGCTCGCTCCGGACCTCCCCCGCGCCCACTGACCTTCCCATCGTGCTCGCGGTGAGCTTCTCTTCCTCCTCCCCCGAACCCCGTTGCTCGTCGCCTCCTCTAGGCCGTAGTTGCGCGGACGCCGAAGCTCGCCGGCGCCGTACCTCATCGCTGCCGCGGCCACAGCTGCTGCCAACCGCGTCTAAGCTCATCAGTGTGTTCGTTGCAGCCCCAGGAGCCGAACACACCCGCCTGCAGCCCCTACCGTGCCCCGTAGCATCAAACCCGCACGCCACCGAAACTCCGACCGCCGCGGAAGTTCTCGCCGCCGTTAACTCCGGCCACCCCAGCACCAAACACCGCCACCGTTGGATGCGCCACATCGCCAGCTACTCGTAGCACCCACCCGCGCATCAAATCGTGGCCGGAGCAGCGTTTCCGACGCTCTCCGTCGTCTCGGCCTCGCCGGCGACTCGACGCCGGCAGGTTTGACCTGCTGACCATTGACTGGGTCGGCCCAGTTTGACCTCTGGGTCAATGACATGTGGGCCACCTTTATTAATTTTAGTTAGGTTAGTTTAGCGCTAATTAACCTAGATTAGTGACTAACCTAATACTAACTATCTTTGTTTAGTTAGTTAACTAACCACCAACACGTGGGACCTGCAGGTCAGGTTTGACTTGGACTGGGTCAGTTGACCACTGACGTCACACTGACGCCAGGCTGACGCAGTAAATCCTTTTCTGGATTTATTCTTATATAGGAAATTTCAGAATATAGCCAAAACTTCTAAAATTCATAGTAATTCAACCGTAACTCCAAATCAAACAAATTATATATGAAAAATGATCAGAAAAATCCAATCTATCCATCTGTACCATTTTCATGCATGTTTGAACAGCTTAAATCTGTTGTATACAACAATTTGAATAAATGGCATTTGAAATGCCTTATGTGGAGTTTGAATTTGAACCTAGGGTTCAAACCAACTTCATTTAACCTGCTGCTAGTTGCATTAGATCAAACTACATTATATTGCCATGTCATGATCATGCATCATATTGTGCATTGCATTGATTGTGTTCTTCCTTGTTTGTCAGTGTTCGTCCCCTCTCAGTAAGACGTGTACCGACGATGTGATCGATGACACCAATGAAGAAATATACTATCTTCAGAAGTGCCAGGCAAGCAAAACCCCCTTGTTCATTCTGATACAATCCCACTGTCTTGCTCCTGCTCTCTTTTACTGCATTAGGACAACAATGATTCATCTGTTACTTGCTGCGGTAGATGAACCCCTTTATCCTCTACATGACATGTCATTCCACAGTAAATAGATGAAACCCACTAGCATGAGTAGGAGTTGTTTGAGCCCTGATGTGCCTACTCATTCATGCTTGTTTGTCATGCCTGCTACTGCTTAGAGTTGAGTCAGGTCTGATTCATCGGGGATGAGTCAAAGGTGTGTGAACATGTCCTACTTTGTGTGAGCTAAGTGTGTGAACACGATTTGGTAAAGGTAGCGGTGAGAGGCCATGTAGGAGTACATGGTGGGTTGTCTCATTGCAGCCGTCCTCAGGAACTGAGTTCTGTGTTTGTGATCCATGATACAGTTACTACCATGCATTGGGCCCAAAACCAATGGACCCTCTCGGCTTCTTATTCACCCTAGTCCTCTGTCCAGGAGTTGCAAGTAGTTTCTGGTGTTTGTAGCCTACTGGAGGCCGTGGACAGAGCTGACCGTGGGGTGGGCTGTGATGCGGTAGGTACGTGGTCGAGTACACCGGGCACCCGTTAGGTGTCTCGGAACCCTGTTCACATCGTTTGGGGCCGTATGTGGAAACCTCGGGCGGACTCCTTGCGGATGGAACCTGAATAGGCGATAAACCTGGACTAGAGACTTGAGTGTTTAGGTAGGTCATGGCCGACACCCTCGTTGGGCTTCCGCTTGAAGGTTGCCGAGTACATGTCATGTAAACGGCGGTAAGTGGTGAGAGCGTGTGTGAAGAAGTACACCCCTGCAGGGTTAACATCATCTATTCGAATAGCCGTGTCCACGGAGAAGGACTTCTGGGTTGCCTATAACAGTTCATAGACAAGTGAAAGTGGATACTCTAAAATATGCAAGATAAGTGTGAGTGCTATGGATGGCGTTCTCGTAGGGAGACGGGAGCGGATCCATAGTGGTGTATTGATATGGTGAATATGTGGACTCGTGTGCGCCACCTCAAAAGAGTTCCTTGTAGTCGTAGTTAGGATAGCCACCGAGTCAAAGCTGGCTTGCTGCAGTTAAACCCCACCATCCCTTTGTTGATAATGATGCATATGTAGCTAGTTCTGATGTAAGTCTTGCTGGGTACATTTGTACTCACATTTGCCTATTTTACGTTTTTGCAGAGACTTCCATCTCACTAGTAGTTCCGCGTGGACTTCGACGTTTAGCTTGTTACCTCAGCTACGATCTTGTGCCCTCGGCAGGATCTAGTAGATAGTCAGGCTTCTCAGCCTTTTTCATCTGTAGATGTCTATACTCAGACATGTTAAGCTTCCGCTTGTGCTTTGACTTGTATGCTCTGAATGTTGGGTCATGAGACCCATGTTTGTAATATCTTGCTCCTCGGAGCCTATTGAATAAAATACTTGAGTCGTAGAGTCATGTTGTGATGCCATGTTGTATTTGCACATATCGAGCATATTGTGTGTATGTTATTGAAATGCTTGGTATGTGTGGGATCTGACTATCTAGTTGTTTATCCTTAGTAGCCTCTCTTACCGGGAAATGTCTCCTAGTGTTTTCACCGAGCCATGGTAGCTTGCTACTGCACCGGAACACTTAGGCTGGCCGGCATGTGTCCTTCTTCGTTCCTGTGTCTGTCCCTTCGGGGAAATGTCACGCGATGAATACCGGAGTCCTGTTAGCCCGCTACAGCTCGGTACACCGGAGTCCTGCTAGCCCAGTGCTACAGCCTGGATTCACTCGCTGATGACCGACACGTTCGATGCTGGGTCATGGATGCCTGTCCCTGTAAGTCTGTGCCACTTTGGGTTTACGACTAGCCATGTCAGCCCGGGCTCCTTATCATATGGATGCTAGCGACACTATCATATACGTGTGCCAAAAGGCGCAAACGGTCCCGGGCAAAGGTAAGGCGACACCCATGGGAATACCGTGCGTGAGGCCGCAAAGTGATATGAGGTGTTACATGCTAGATCGATGTGGCATTGAGTCGGGGTCCTGCCAGCTTTGGTATCAGAGCCTGACTGCCTGTAGGATTACCAAGCCAAACTGGTCGAAGTTGAGTCTAGAAATTCTTTAGTTATGTAAGGGAATTGATTGTGGGATGGAACGTAAGGCTCTTTTTACTCCTTATACCTCATGGCCTTCTGATCTGAGTCATCCTCTTCTTTTCTATGGGGATTAAGAACTAGGCCTTCTCATCTATCTATCAGGATGACGTGTTACTAATCCATTGACTTATAGAATTGTTAGTTTCAAATCTCAGTTCAGCTTTTACTACTTCTGTATGTTCATAGTTGGTCTCAGAATCTTGATATTGTGATGATCGAGTTGTTATGCCACCATTTTGCAGGATGTCTTAAATCCTTTTGAGCATTTATAGCCGTTATGCTGTCCGAGTCATCCCAGGTTTCTAAACAATCTGATGCACTTGCAAATCCTTTCCTCTATTTTTGATGTTCCTTTGGGCCAGGTTAATCACACAAATTGCTGAGTCGAGGTATTCTATTGCCTCGACATATATGTTGGAGTTCTTATTATGACCCTAGGTGTCTTAGGGGATCATCTAGTAATCTAGCCATGATTTGTGTCCCAGTGTGATGATTCTGGCCTTTATTCTCGAAAGCATCCCGTGATGCCACTTAGTAGTAGGTATTCTATTCCTAGGTTCATGAACCCGAGATTCACCCTACTTACCTCCTGTTGATAGTGTTTGCTAGTTCCTTTAGGATATTATTAACTTTGCGATAGTCCTCGAGGTCCGTGGTATTTCCTTCTTCCAAATACCATGAAACATTAAGGCAGAAGTTCTTTGAACAAAAAAAAATCACAACCGGAGTGCTCATGATGAGTCCTCCATTCTATATTGGGATTCTGCCAGTTCTACCTTTCTGCATGGGTTATCCGGAAGAAACCTGGTGAACTTGGTTCGACATACTAATATATGCATCCACAACTCAGAAAGTTACATGTTCCTTGAGTTGTCCCTCTTAGTTGTCCTCTCACCCTCATCTATCAATTGATAGTCAATAGTAGTTGTGCACTCGAGCTCATCGATGCCTATTACTCTTGTGGTCCGGCAAGCCATTCTATTCCGGAATGACTAGGAGAAACAAACTCCAGTACCTCATCCATATCTAGGATTGGGTCAAAATAGTTGCATCTCGCAGATCAAAATGCCAACCCAGCTTTTGTTCTGTTCTACCTTGGAGTATTACCATCTTTTAAATCGGGATTCTTATAGCAATTGCACACCATCCTATGAACTCTTGGTACAGTGATACTTCTTGCCATCATTGTTCATTCCTCGGTTTCCCTGTTATTGTCACCGGAATGCCGACAACTGAATCGTGGTGTGTGAAATCAATACTGCTAGCAACTCTGTTGCTTGGTAGTTAAATGGACGATAACTTCATTCTCAGCGTGTTGATTATTGAATCGTCACCCTAAGGTTGATTGTGCTACCTAGTCCTTATTTCTGCTGCACTCTTCGGTAGTTGAGTTAGGATTTTGTCAATCCCTCACTCATTTGATCATATCGTCTTGCCCTGAAAAGCAAGATTGCTCTTGAGCTTAGTAACATACGGTGGTTCATGATTTTCTGATTTTCTTCTCAGAAGTATCACTAGGTCGTCACCTGACCGCTATGTTGAGTTCGTGATCAAGTTGGTTTATTCCTGTAAACCACCCTTTCTCCAAGAATCCGTGTTAGATACCCATGAGCTAGTTGGTTAAGCTATACATCAACTTGGAGAGTTGGGAGATAAAAGCTTGTCCGACTTAGTTCATGTTAGGGGATATCTTGTATGTATGTTGAAGAAAGATGATATCTTCATCGATTGGTCCCTGTGATCAATTGTTGGACCTATTACCTTGTCAAAACTTTGATTTGAGTGTGGGCTATTCTCAAATCAAATCGGAACCAACGATGTTCGTAATGTTGTCTTACTCGTGGTTCCTCCTCGAGCATACTCCATTATATCTTTTGGTCTGACCAATGCTATCACCGTGTTCACATGATGGTGGAAGTCCAGTGATATGGAAATTTCGATGAGTTGTTGTTGAACCCCATCAGCAACATTTTGTCTCCCCCATGATTCATGTTAAACATTAAGCTAGTGTTGGAAACTTTGTAAGCAATGCCTCCATGTTCTGTTCATGAAGCTTATGCTTGGATGGAAGAAGTGACTTCCTCAAATTCATGTGCATTGATGCAAGTTGCCGCCGTGAGTTCGAGAAAGGTTTGTTTTGTTTCCCTTGGGATCATCCCAAGTCAATCATGCAAACGTGCGAAGTATTCTATGGTTTGGTAGATTAATTACCTCCACTCCATATGTGTTCCTAGCACACCAAGCCACTGATTGATTTGTTCAAGGTGAAGAAGTTCCTTCTTAAGAATCATGACTTATGCAAGGACTTTGATATCCTCGATGATGGTTCCCCTTCTGAGCTCGGTAGCGTTTTATTATAAGACTACTATGTGTTCATGCTTGTCTTGGACAACACATTCACATGTTGTAGCAGAACCAACTCATGTCTTGGAGCTTGCTATCGTAGTTCACTCCCCGAGAATCTCGCAACATCATCTCGTCGGTTTGTGTTGCAAAC
The DNA here is from genome assembly GCA_963921465.1 of Triticum timopheevii. Lineage (NCBI taxonomy): Eukaryota > Viridiplantae > Streptophyta > Magnoliopsida > Poales > Poaceae > Triticum > Triticum timopheevii. Next base: position 262,531,163 of record OY997264.1, read on the forward strand.
TTTCTTTTCCAGAAATGTTGCCTGAATTACCCTGTTACCAACCAGATCTGAATCTCAGGCAGATATGATGGTTAGAACTTCTCCCAAGAACTATGATATAGGTTCCAGTGAAGTGGACGCACCAACTGGAAGCACTATTATTGTATTATCTTAATTAAGCCGTTTGGTCACTTCCCCTGAGGATTTCGCCTGACTTAATCTAGAAGTTGTTCCTTATGGATTTTGTGCTCCCGAAGTCCGACCTTTACTTGATGGTCACGTTAATGGTTTAAGCATGACTGTGGTAGCTAGCACATCAAGGAGAACATTAGAAGCGGAGTGCTAAATGTCTCTCGGTCGATTATCCAGATTGTGTGACCTTGGCATTGCTAAGGTGAAATCTGAGAAGGTGCTATCTTCCTTTTTATCTGCATCATCCATCACTATTCATCATGGTAGTCTATTGTGTTGCCAGGACCCTTGACATGGATATTGGTAAAACCTTGATGAATACGGAAATGCTCAAGTTCTTGAGGGCACACGCAAGCAAAATCATTCCTTGCGTTGTCTTCAACAAGGTAACCCACATCATCCATCCTAGTCTGGGTATAACATTCTACCGAACCCCTCCAAACAATCGCTCGAGAATTGCCCTAGGCTGGTTTAGAGAGTCTCAATGATCTCCATGTCAAAGGTAATTCTTTTTGCCACTTAAGGTAATAATTCTACGAGTCACCTCCTCTAAGATGTCTCCTTACAGTATCATGGCAATTCAACTCCTCGCTACATTGACAACTGTTCATCACCTTCTTAAGTGTGGAATTGTTGTCTACCTAGTGAACCCTCTTCATCTGTTTCACCCCATTCCTTTGGATGTGTGTTTCGTGTCCCAGCTCGAGAGATGTACTATGTCTTACTCCGTGAATTGATCCTGAGTTGCTTGATCTCCAAGAAGATCGATCCTTCTAGAGCCTCCTTCTCCTCTCATTGTCATGATTGCTGGAGTTCTCAGAACAAGACGTCGAGACAAAGATGGTGATCAAATCAACGTTCTTGTGAGATGCCACCTGGATCGTGAAGATTGTGTTGGTCTTGTGCCACCTTTGTCTTCTTAACTCACGTCTTGAATCTTGGGATGAGATTCTTATTTAAGTAGGGGTGAGTTGTCACAGCCCTAGAGTTTGTTTGTAACTAGTGGCTTTGCATCCATGCATCATGTTTAAATTTCATGAAAATTTGAATTGAGGAATTTTCAAAAGCCTCAGAAAACCTCTAAAAATAACCAACATTTAAATCTCATCAAATGAGTGCAAGAAAATGTTCCTGTTATTCTGTAAAATATTGGCTTGAGGTAAAATGCAAACTAATATTTTTGGAGTGACTGAAATATTTATTTTGGGCCTTTTGAATTAAATCAATGACATATTTGAGTTGGATTTATTTCTTTTATATAAGAAATAAAGCCCAAACATTATTGTAAGTTGCATGTGACCTTGGGCTAGTCCTGAGATCACATAACAATTTACAGAAAGTTTATAAAATGATTTGATATTCTAAATCAAATCAAAACAAAATAACAGAAATAGAAGAACAGGAAAAGAGGGATAGAGAGAGAAGTACCTGGCGCTCACCTCTCAGCCCACTGGCCCAGCTCCTGTTGCGGCCCAACCCACCACCGCCTGGCTCCCTGTCGCCTTCCTCCTCGCGCCAGTAGGCAGGGGCGCGTGCCCGGCGCGCGTGGCCACATGCCGGCCACCTCCTCCCTGCCTGGCTGCCTCCTCCTTCCCCTGGACGTCTCCCAAAACGCCATGCCACCCCCTGGAACTCTCTCGCTCTCCCCCCTGCTCTCTCCCTCACCGTTCCCCATCCTACCCGAACGGGTTCGTCGCTGCCGTTCGCCACCACCGCGGCCACCGCCTCCCCCTCTCCTCTCCTACATGCCCAGAAGCTCCACCACTGTCGCTTACGCCTCTCCGTCGACTCACGCGACGTCAAACGCCCTGAAGCGCCGGCCCTGACCTCCTCTTCTTCCTCGGGTCGCCGAGATCGCCACCGTCGCCCTACTCGCTCCGGACCTCCCCCGCGCACACTGACCTTCCCATCGTGCTCGCGGTGAGCTTCTCTTCCTCCTCCCCCGAACCCCGTTGCTCGTCCCCTCCTCTAGGCCGTAGTTGCGCGGACTCCGAAGCTCGCCGGCGCCGTACCTCATCGCCGCCGCGGCCACAGCTGCTGCCAACCGCATCTGAGCTCATCAGCATTTTCGTTGCAGCCCCAGGAGCCGAACACACCCGCCTGCAGCCCCTATCGTGCCCCGTAGCATCAAACCCGCACGCCACCGAAACTCCGGCCGCCGCGGAAGTGCTCGCCGGCGTTAACTCCGGCCACACCAGCACCAAACACCGCCACCGTTGGATGCGCCACATCGCCTGCTACTCGTAGCACCCACCCGCGCATCAAATCATGGCCGGAGGAGCGTTTCCGACGCTCTCCGTCATCTCGGCCTCGCCGGCAACTCGACGCCGGCAGGTTTGACCTGCTGACCATTGACTGGGAGGGCCCAGTTTGACCTCTGGGTCAATGACATGTGGGCCACCTTTGTTAATTTTAGTTAGGTTAGTTTAGCGCTAATTAACCTAGATTAGTGACTAACCTAATACTAACTATCTCTGTTTAGTTAGTTAACTAACCACCGACACGTGGGACCCGCAGGTCAGGTTTGACCTAGACCGGGTCAGTTGACCACTGACGTCACACTGACGCCAGGCTGACGCAGTAAATCCTTTTCTGGATTTATTCTTATATAGGAAATTTCAGAATATAGCCAAAACTTCTAAAATTCATAGTAATTCAACCATAACTCCAAATCAAACAAATTATATATGAAAAATGATCAGAAAATCCCAATCTATCCATCCGTACCATTTTCATGCATGTTTGAACAACTTAAATCTGCTGTATACAACAATTTGAATAAATGGCATTTGAAATGCCTTATGTGGAGTCTGAATTTGAACCTAGGGTTCAAACCAACTTCATTTAACCAGCTGCTAGTTGCATTAGCTCAAACTACATCAGATTGCCATGTCATGATCATGCATCATATTGTGCATTGCATTGATTGTGTTCCTCCTTGTTTGTCGGTGTTTGTCCCCTCTCAGTAAGACGTGTACCGACGATGTGATCGATGACACCAATGAAGAAATATACTATCTTCAGAAGTGCCAGGAAAGCAAAACCCCCTTGTTCATTCCGATATAATCCCACTCTCTCTCTCCTGCTCTCTTTTACTACATTAGGACAACAACGATTCATCTGTTACTTGTTGCGGTAGATGAACCCCTTTATCCTCTGCATGACCTGTCATTCCACAGTAAATAGATGAAACCCACTAGCATGAGTAGGAGTTGTTTGAGCCCTGATGTGCCTACTCATTCATGCTTGTTTGTCATGCCTGCTACTGCTTAGAGTTGAGTCAGGTCTGATTCATCGGGGATGAGTCAGAGGTGTGTGAACATGTCCTACTTTGTGTGAGCTAAGTGTGTGAACACGATTTGGTAAAGGTAGCGGTGAGAGGCCATGTAGGAGTACATGGTGGGTTGTCTCATTGCAGCCGTCCTCAGGAACTGAGTTCTGTGTTTGTGATCCATGATACAGTTACTACCACGCATTGGGCCCGAAACAATGGACCCTCTCGGCTTCTTATTCACCCTAGTCCTCTGTCCAGGAGTTGCAAGTAGTTTGTGGTGTTTGTAGCCTACTGGAGGCCGTGGACAGCACTGACCGTGGGGTGGGCTGTGATGCGGTAGATATGTGGCCGGGTACACCGGGCACCCGTTAGGTGTCTCGGAACCCTGTTCACATCATTCGGGGCCGTATGTGGAAACCTCGGCCGGACTCCCTGCGGATGGAACCTGAATAGGCGATAAACCTGGACTAGAGACTTGACTGTTTAGGTAGGTCGTGGCCGACACCCTCGTTGGGCTTCCGCTTGAAGGTTGCCGAGTACATGTCGTGTAAACGACAGTAAGTGGTGAGAGCGTGTGTGACGAAGTACACCCCTGCAGGGTTAACATCATCTATTCGAATAGTCGTGTCCGCGGAAAAGGACTTCTGGGTTGCCTATAACAGTTCATAGACAAGTGAAAGTGGATACTCTAAAATACGCAAGATAAGTGTGAGTGCTATGGATGGCGTTCTCGTAGGGAGACGGGAGCGGATCCATAGTGGTGTATTGATATGATGAATATGTGGACTCGTGTGCGCCACCTCGAAAGAGTTCCTTGCAGTCGTAGTTAGGATAGCCACCGAGTCAAAGCTGGCTTGCTGCAGTTAAACCCCACCATCCCTTTGTTGATAATGATGCATATGTAGCTAGTTCTGATGTAAGTCTTGCTCGGTACATTTGTACTCACGTTTGCCTATTTTACGTTTTTGCAGAGACTTCCGTCTCACTAGTAGTTCCGCATGGACTTCGACGTTTAGCTTGTTACCTCAGCTACGATCTTGTGCCCTCGGCAGGATCTAGTAGATAGTCAGGCTTCTCAGACTTTTTCATTTGTAGATGTCTATACTCAGACATGTTAAGCTTCCGCTTGTGCTTTGACTTGTATGCTCTGAATGTTGGGTCATGAGACCCATGTTTGTAATATCTCGCTCCTCGGAACCTACTGAATAAAATACTTGAGTCGTAGAGTCATGTTGTGATGCCATGTTGTATTTGCACATATCGAGCATATTGTGTGTATGTTATTGAAATGCTTGGTATGTGTGGGATCTGACTATCTAGTTGTTTATCCTTAGTAGCCTCTCTTACCGGGAAATGTATCCTAGTGTTTCCACCGAGCCATGGTAGCTTGCTACTGCACCGGAACACTTAGGCTGGCCGGCATGTGTCCTTCTTTGTTCCTGTGTCTGTCCCTTCGGGGAAATGTCACGCGATGAATACCGGAGTCCTGTTAGCCCGCTACAGCCCGGTTCACCGGAGTCCTGCTAGCCTAGTGCTACAGCCTGGATTCACTCGCTGATGACCGACACGTTCGATGCTGGGTCATGGATGCCTGTCCCTGTAAGTCTGTGCCACTTTGGGTTTACAACTAGCCATGTCAGCCCGGGCTCCTTATCATATGGATGCTAGCGACACTATCATATACGTGTGCCAAAAGGCGCAAACGGTCCCGGGCAAAGGTAAGGAGACACCCGTGGGAATACCGTGCGTGAGGCCGCAAAGTGATATGAGGTGTTACATGCTAGATCGATGTGGCATTGAGTCGGGGTCCTGACACAATGTTACAATCCTTTTTCCACACTTGTGCTTCAAAGTTGCACCATGATCTTCATGATAGAGGGTCTCCTAATTTGTCACCTTCATATACTAGTGGGAATTTTTCATTATAGAACTTGGCTCGTATATTCCAATGATGGGCTTCCTCAAATTGCCCTAGGTCATCGTGAGCAAGCAAGTTTGATGGACACCCACTTAGTTTCTTTTTGATATTTCATACACTTATAGATCTAGTGCATCCGTTGCATGGAAATCCCTACTCACTTGCATTGATATCAATTGATGGGCATCTTCATAGCCCATTAATTTGCCTAGTTGATGTGAGACTTTCTCCTTCTTTTTGTCTTATCCACAACCACCATATTCTATTGCTTGGCTTGTCATCGGGGTTGTGCATGGTGAAATACTTTGTGTGATGAAGATGGAGCATAGCCAAACTATATGAATTTGTAGGGATAACCTTCTTTGGCCATGTTATTTTGAGAAGACATGATTGCTTTATTAGTATGCTTGAAGTATTATTGTTTTTATGTCAATATTAAACTTTTGTTTTGAATCTTATGGATCTCAATATTCTTGCCACAATAAAGAAAATTGCATTGATAAATATATTAGGTAGCATTCCACATCAAAAATTCTGTTATTATCATTTACCTACTCGAGGACGAGTAGGAATTAAGCGTGGGGATGCTTGATACATCTCCAACGTATCTATAATTTTGTATTGTTCCACGCTATTATATTATCTGTTTTGGATGTTCTATATGCATTAATATGCTATTTCATATTATTTTTGGGACTAACCTATTAACCTTGAGCCCAGTGCCAGTTTCAGTTTTTCCTCATTTTTAACTTTCACAGAAAAGGAATATCAAACAGAGTCCAAACAGAATAAAACTCTACGATGATATCTCTTGGACTAGAATACACCTACGTGACTCGGAGAGAGGGCCTGAAGAGTCACAAGGAAGCCACAAGCCTCTAGGGCGTGCCGTGGGGGGTGCTCTGAGGGCTTGTGGGCCGCTTGGGAGTCCTCCAACCCTAATTCCACCTCTATATGTTCTCAAATATTCCCCAAACATAATAAGCATCCACAAAAATACTTTTCTGCCGCTGCAAGCTTCTGTTCTCTTGAGATCCCACCTTGGGGCCTTTTCTAGCACTCTGCCGGAGGGGGATTCGATCATGGAGGGCCTCTACATCAACCTTGCTGCCCTTCCGATGATGCATGAGTAGTTTACCATAGACCTACAGGTCCATAGCTAGTAGCTAGATGGCTTCTTCTATCTCTTTGATCTTCAATACAATGTTCTCCTTCATGTTCTTGGAGATCTATTCGATGTAATCTTCTTTTGCGGTTAATTTGTTGAGATCCGATGAATTGTGGATTTATAATCAGATTATCTATGAATATTATTTGAGTCTTCTCTGAACTCTTTTATGCATGATTAAGATATCTTTATATTTCTCTTCGAACTATCGGTTTAGTTTGGCCAACTAGATTGGTTTTTCTTGCAATGGGAGAGGTGCTTAGTTTTGTGTTCAATTTGCGGTGTCCTCACCCAGTGACAGAAGGGGTAGCGAGGCACGTATTGTATTGTTGCCATCAAGAATAAAAAGGTGGGGTTTATATCATATTGCTTACGTTTATCCCTCTACATCATGTTATGTTACTTAAGGCGTTACTCCGTTCTTGTGAACTTAATACTCCAGATGCATGTTGGATAGCGGTCGATGTGTGATGTAATAGTAGTAGACGCAGGCAGGAGTCGGTCTACTTGTCACGTACGTGATGCCTATATTCACGATAATTGCCTTAGATATCGTGATAACCTTACACTTTTCTATCAATTTCTCAACAATAATTTTTCTACCCATCGTATGCTATCTTCAAGAGAGAAGCCTCTAGTGAAACATATGGCCCCCGGGTATATTTTCCATCATATATTTTCAGATCGATAATCCAAAAAACCCAAAAATACCTTTCTGCAATTTGTTTATGTTTATTTTAGTTTGCTCTTTTATTTATCTTTTATACCTATCTCTATTAGATCTCACTGTTGTTCTTGACCGTGAAGGGATTAACAACCCCTTTTTCACGTTGTGTGCATGTGTTTGTTAGTTTGTGCAGGTGCATATATTGCAGACTTGCTTGTGCCTCCTATTGGATTGATACCTTGGTTCTTAACTAAGGGAAGTACTTATCTCTACTCTGCTGCATCACCCTTTCCTCTTCAAGGGAAAAATCAATGCAAGCTCAAGAAGTAGCACTTACTTTTTCTGGCTCTGGAGGCGGAGATGGAGAAGAAGCTTCTGTTCTCGGGCTCCGCTGGACACGGGGAATGGGCGCCGTAGATCATAGATTAGGTTAATTAATTATACCTCTAGTGCACCCCTTTTTAGTTGAAGAATGTATGAAATGTAATGAAATCCGGCATGTTTATATGAAATCCTACATGATCCATATACATCATCCATATACATTATCCATGCAGAGCGCACAGTTAAACCCAGTCTGGCAATTCATTGACAACATTCACAACAACCGATGGTTATGCATCTAAATGATTCACGTGTCAGAGCCTATATTTACTTCACAACTTGTCGGTGTACTAGAGTAGGGGTACCCTAGTATCCCGAACTTGTGCACGGGCAGTCGCAGCACCCCGCGGCAAGGCTTGCCGGGTGCCCGCCAAGGTCCTTCGTGTTTCCTTTGGAGCCATTCAAGAACAAAGTGTCCAAGCCAAGAAGACAAGGCCCCGGCAAGAGGAGCTTGCCGGGAAGGACAAGGCCCCGACAAGAGGAGCATGCCGGGAAGGCCAACCAAAGCATTTCAAGGAACTTGTCGTGACGCGCCGCGCGTCTCGGCAAGACCCGGCGAGCGACAAGCTTCCAGGCGCGACAAGACAACGACCGCAGCAAGGTGCTTGCCGCGGCGAAGCCACCACTCTGTGCCCACGCTCCAGCACATCCGTCGACGTGTCGCCACAGGACCGTTCCAGGCGCACATGGCGAGAAGCTGTGCAGCCAAGCGGTGCGAGGTAGCGAGCGGAGATGACAAGATGGCCATCGTGGCGAACGGTGGCGCCCCTAACGGTCGCTTTTCTGCACTGTTTGGGCGACGCGGACGGGCATTAAATGCTCCTGTCCCCTGCCGTCAGAGTTAGGTAGGATGCACTGTAGAGGTAGCTGTACCAACCACCCTTTTTACATTTGTACCCTTCCCTGCGTTGCCACCTGTCGGTGACCCCTTTAGCATATAAAAGGAGGCCCATGCGCAACGTAGAAGGGGTTCGACTCCTTCGAAACCAGAACACTCCCACGCTCTCGAGCAAGAACATAATACAACCACGAAGCAGCAGTAGGAGTATTATCTCTCTGGAGAGCTCCGAAGCTGGGTAAAATCGCTCGTGTGTTCCGCCTCGATCCGGTCTTCGTGCGATCTCCGCCCTTCGCCGGACCGAAAGGGACCCCGGTCCCATAGGTGTTCGTTTCCCACGACATCTTTGGCGCGCCAGGTAGGGGGCGTCGAGGTTGTGTGAACCCGATCCGGCGTTCACGCGAGCCAGATCTTCATCTTCTTCATCATCTTCATCGACATGCCATCGAAGAAGAAGGCTTCGGAGGTGGCTGCTCCGTCCACGTTGATCCCACTGCCACCGGAGCAAACGGGTGGTGGAGTAGACACCGGCGGAGGAACGGGCGCCGACGAGGGAGCTCACGCTGCCACCAAGTCCAAGGACAAGGCCGCGCAAACCTCGGCGTCCATACACGCACCGCGCCCGTCTCAGGAGGCGCGGGGCCAACAGCGTCATGGTACTCGCGGTACCATACATTCGTTGGACCGAGATCGAGCTGGCGGATCTCGAGATGCTCAAGACCAGCATGCGCGTCAACCTGCTGGCACGAGCAAGACACGGTTGCCTGGATGGGATCTTGCTCCTTCTAACATAGTTAGAAGTTCGAGCATATCCCGCTCCTCGCACCGTTCACCACCGCCACCAAAGACTCCAGAAGAAGCGTTGGCCCGAGCCCAACTGCTCCTGGATTACCCTCCAACGGCGGACAAGATCGACGATTGGAGAGCCACAATTCAGAGCCTCATCGGCTTCGCCAACGGCGACACTCCACGGCAGCCGAATGCGTCGCAGCCGCGGCAAGATTGCCGGACGAGAGCCAAAGGCGACAAGACAGGTGGGGGTGCAACTACCATGCACTCTCCACCCCGAAGGCCAAGATCGCCGACTCGCCGGGTCAACCTCGACACCGACTCCACGGCGTCATCAGATTCGCGAGCTCGTTGCGATCAGCGCCAAGTTCTTCAATAGCGACAGCAAGAAGACGCTCGTACACGCATCGAGCGTCGAAGAGAAGCACGGCGTCAGTCAGACCAGCGCGCTGGGCCCACTGTCGACATGCATGCGCCAGGGGAACCAGATGACTTGTCGTACGCGGTAGGTTGCCCTGCGTTCACTCGTGAGCTGTGGCAAGTCCAGTGGCCCAGTACAAAGAACTTCAAGCCAGATGTACCAGAGAAGTACGACGGCAGGTTGCATCCGTCGGAGTTCCTCAGCATCTACACCATCACGGTGCAAGCTGCTGGGGGGCCCGACGACGAGATCCTTGCCAACTACTTCCCACTGGTGCTCAAGCCCAATGTCAGATCCTGGCTCATGCACTTGCCGGATAACTCCATATCCTCATTGGCAGATCTGTGCCATCAGTTTGTCGGTGCCTTCACAGGCGGCCACAAGCCTCATGGCCAAGAGAGCGACCTTCATTTGCTCGCCCAGAAGGAAGGAGAGCCCCTGCGCAAGTATATTCAGAGATTCAGCCAAGTGCAGCGCAACATCCCGGATGTCCACCCTGCCGCGGTCATCAGCGCGTTCCACCAGAACGTGCGTAACCGCAGGATGCGGGAGGAGATGGCGATGTGCAAGATCAGAGACATCAGTGAGCTCTACGCCCTGGCCGACAAGTGTGCACGTGCTGAGGAAGGGAGGAAACTCCCCGGAGAGAACACAGGAGCAGGGGGGTCTGACAGTGAGGATGCCGCCCCGGCAAGGAAAAACCGGCGGCGGAATAACAGAAAAAGGAAAGGCAAAGATGTGCTAGCTGTTGAGCAGTCCGGCAATGGAGGTGGCGCCGACAAAGCCAAAGCTGGTAGCTCCGGCGAGGCTGTGGCGGCCGCTGACAAGCAGGACGGCTCCGGCAAGCAGTATTGCAAGATCCACCGCACCAAGGGTCACGATCTCCAGAGCTGCAAGAAGGTCAAGCAGCTTGTTGAGCAGCAGAAAGCTGAGTACGAGCGATGCGACAAGGAGAAGGCCCAGGAAGGTACTGGTGGATCTGGCAAGAAGCGTCCCGGCCGGGGAGGACGTCGCGGCAAGGCCAAGCAGCGGCAAGGAGACAGGCCTCCCCGCGGCCGCGACAAGGATGAAGATTACGATGAAAATGAAGAGACGGATGATGATGAGGCCGACGAGTAGGAGTTCCAGTAAGCCACAGAGGTTCTGTGCGTTGACGGCGGTGCTTCTCTGCATACTTCGCACCGCCAGCTCAAACAGTGGGTGCGGGAAGTTAATGCAGCAGAACCACCAGTCGAGTCACGCAAGCCTCTGAAGTGGTCCAGCACGCCTATCATCTTTGACATTGAGGACCACCCTGATCGCATAACTGCGGTCGGGTGCTTGCCGATGTTGGTTTCACCAACTATCCGCAACCTCAAAGTCACAAAGATGCTAGTTGACGGCGGGGCCGGCTTGAATCTGATCTCCTCCGCGGTACTCCAGAAACTCCAGATCCCTGACAGTGAGCTTGAAGAGACCGGTACATTCCAAGGAATAAATACGGGAAGGAGCAAGCCGAAAGGGAAGATCACGTTGCCGGTGACATTTGGTAGCGAGCTGAACTTCAGGACTGAGAGGGTCACTTTTGACGTTGCTGATTTTCCATTACCTTACAATGGAATACTCGGCCGTCCAGCGCTCGCCAAGTTCATGGCAGCCTCTCACTATGCCTACAACGTGCTCAAGATGCCAGGCCCGATAAGTGTCATCTCTGTCCCTGGCGACAAGAAAGATGCCCTTATCTGCACCGACAAGATCTACCGGGAAGTAGCAGCCGCAGCAGATCCCAAGACACTTGCCGCTAAAGCTCCCGAGGGGAAGAAGAAGACCAAGTCCGGCAAGAGCTCTGATTCCCACTCCGGCAAGCGCACCTCTCCGGAGTGCTGCGCTACCGTCGAGGATGCACCATCAAGCTCCACCGGCAAGTGTAAGAAGACAAAGACAGCTTCACCAGAGACCAAGAAAGTGTCCGCCAGGGAGGACGGCACTGGTGGTACTTTCACCATCAATGCCACGCTTGACCCTAAATAGGAAAGCGCGCTCGTTGCTTTCCTGCGGGCGAATGTCGACGTGTTTGCATGGCAACCGTCTGACATCCCCGGTGTTCCCAGGAAGGTAATTGAGAACCACCTTGTCGTCTGTCCTCACGCGCGGCCCGTCAAGCAGAAAGTCAGGAAGCAAGCAGTGGAGCGCCAAGAATTCATTGCAGAAGAGATCAGGAAGTTGGAAGCAGTAGGCCTTGTCAGAGGAGTGCTCCATCCTACGTGGCTGGCCAATCTTGTAGTCGTGCGCAAGGCAAACGGGAAATGGAGGCTTTGCATTGACTTTACTGATGTTAATAAAGCTTGTCCCAAAGACCCATTTCCCTTGCCACGCATTGACCAGATTATCGACTCCACGGCAGGATGTGATTTGCTTTCATTTCTTGATGCATATTCAGGATATCATCAGATCTTCATGGCAGAAGAGGATGAAGAGAAGACCGCATTCGTCACTCCATGTGGCACGTACTGTTTCGTACGGATGCCCTTCGGTTTGAAGAATGCTGGTTCGACATTTGCAAGGGTAGTTCACGAAGCTTTTGAGCCACAGTTGCACAGAAATGTAGAAGCTTACATGGATGACATAGTGGTCAAGAGCAAGGACAAAGCAACTCTGATTCAAGATATGGACGAAACATTTGCAAATCTGCGCAAGATCAACATCAAGCTCAACCCCGAGAAGTGTGTGTTTGGAGTTCCTTCCGGCAAGCTTCTCGGGTTCTTTGTGTCTCAACGGATAATTGAAGCCAATCCCGACAAGATCAAGGCCATTGAGCAGATCGAAGCACCGAAGCGCGTCAAGGACGTACGAAGGCTTGCCGGATGCGTGGCTGCTCTCAGCAGGTTTATCTCTAAGTCTGCTGAGCGCGCCCTGCCATTTTTCAAAATTTTGAAAAAGGCAGGTCCAATGAAATGGACTCCGGAAGCGGAGGCTGCGCTGCAGGACTTGAAGAGATACCTGTCCTCTACTCCAATACTTGTCGCACCTAAGCCACAAGAAAAGTTGCTGCTGTATCTAGCAGCAACCAATCAAGTGGTTAGTGCCGCGTTAGTAGCGGAGAGGGAGGCGGATGATGAGCCAGCAACCGCGGCAAGTGCACCCAGCGACAAGCAATGGGCTTCCCCGACAAGCTCTGGTCCCGACAAGGATGGATCTGCGCAGGCGCAGGAGGAGAAACGGAAGAAAATGGTGCAGCGCCCAGTCTACTTTGTCAGTTCCCTTCTGCAATGGACTAGATCAAGGTACTCTGGTGTGCAGAAGTTGCTTTTCGGCCTTCTCATGGCCTCGAGAAAGCCGCACCATTACTTCCAAGCACATGAGATCACAGTTGTCACTCGCTTTCTGCTGAAGAGGATACTACAGAATCCAGAGGCAATAGGCAGGATTGTCGAGTGGGCACAGGAACTGTCAAGCTTTGGCCTCAAGTTTGAAAGCACTTCAACTATCCAGAGCCGAGCATTGGCAGAATTCATAGCAGAGTGGACGCCAACACCTGATGAAGAAATTCCGGAAACGAGCAACCCCGTCAAGGAAGCAAGCAAAGAGTGGATCATGTATTTTGATGGTGCCTTCTCACTGCAAGGCGCCAGTGCAGGCATGTTACTTGTCGCACCCACCGGAGAGCACCTCAAGTACGTGGTCCAGATGCACTTTCCCAAGGAGCAAGCAACAAACAATACTGCAGAGTATGAAGGTTTGCTTGCTGGACTCAGGATCGCTGCAGACCTTGGGATCAAGAGGCTCATTGTCAAGGGTGACTCACAGCTTGTCGTCCGCCAAGTAAACAAAGATTATCAGAGTCCGTTGATGGAAGCTTACATTGATGAAGTGAGAAAGTTGGAAGAGCACTTTGACGGCCTACAGATGGAACATGTTCCGAGAGCTCAGAACGACATTGCAGATGGCCTGTCAAAGTGCGCTGCACTTAAGTTACCTGTGGAACCAGGGATTTTTGTGCTCAAGCTGACTCAGCCATCCGTAACGCCATCAACTGGACAGGGCAAGAAGAGAAAGCTGGTTTCTGGTGACTATTTTCCGGCAGAGCTCCCTGACGCCGCCGCCAAGAAGGTCCCCAAGATCAACACCAAGAGTGCTGAGGAGCAGTCTGCTCCGACAAGCCCTAGGGTTTGTTCCGTTGAAGCAGACGCTCCCGACAAGTTTTGCTCTGGCAAGCTTGCCGGGGAACATCAAGCTCCGGCTGAACCACAGGTTCTTGCCGTAGAAGCGAATGTTCCCGCAGCAGCATATGTGCCTTTGGTCCTTGTTGTCGAGCCACAAGCTCCAGCATGGGCACAACAGATCGTACATTTCCTGCAGACAGGAGAACTTCCCGAGGAGCAAGAAGAAGCGGAGAGAGTTGCCCGACAATCAAGTATGTACCAGTTTGTCGACGACACACTGTACAGAAGAAGATTCAACAGTGTGAAATTGAAGTGCATTCCCCGGGAAGATGGACAGAAGCTGTTGGCAGAGATACATGGAGGCATATGTGGTCACCACGTTGGCGCAAGAGCACTTGCCGGCAAAGCATTCCGGCAAGGTTTCTTTTGGCCGACAGCCCTCCAGGATGCAACTGCACAAGTAACCAAGTGTGAAGCGTGCCAGTTCCATTCCAAGCAGATATACCAGCCAGCTCAAGCTCTCCAGATGATCCCTTTATCCTGGCCATTTTCGGTCTAGGGGCTCGACATCCTTGGCCCCTTTCCCCGAGCTGTCGGGGGCTTTGAGTACTTCTACGTTGCTATCGACAAGTTCACAAAGTGGCCGGAAGTGGAAGCAGTGAGGAAGGTGACAGCACAGTCATCAGTCAAGTTGTTTAGGTCGATTGTTTGCCGTTTCGGAGTCCCTAACAGGATCATCACCGACAACGGCATGCAATTCACGAGCCGCACCTTCATGAAGTACGTCCAAGATCTTGGCGCCAAGGTCTGCTTCGCTTCTGTTGCTCACCCGAGAAGCAACGGTCAAGCGGAGAGAGCAAATGCTGAAGTGTTGCGCGGGCTCAAGACCAGGACTTTCGACAGGCTACACAAGTGCGGAAAAAACTGGATTGAGGAGCTGCCGGTGGTTCTTTGGTCGATCAGGACGACGCCAAATCGAGCCACTGGCCAGACACCTTTCGCTCTAGTCTATGGAGCAGAGGCAGTTCTCCCCACGGAACTCGTATATGGATCGCCTCGAGTGCTCGCTTATGATGAGCTTGAGCAAGAGTAGTTGAGACAAGATGACGCACTGCTCCTTGAGGAGGATCGTCTTCAGGCTACTGTTCGAGCTGCTCGATACCAGCAAGCTTTGCGCCGCTACCATAGCCGCAAAGTTAATGCCAGAAGTCTCGAGGAAGGCGACCTTGTTCTTCGGCACGTTCATTCTGCCAAGAATTCCAACAAGTTGACGCCGAAGTGGGATGGCCCTTACCGGGTGAAACAAGTCACTAGGCCTGGTGCTGTCCGCCTTGAGACCGAAGATGGCTTTCCGGTGAGCAACTCCTGGAACATTGAGCATCTTCGTAAGTTTTACCCATAAGGCGCGGTTGCCGGAACCTGTTCCGGCAACCACCTTTTGTACAAGCCTTGCCGCTGTTGCATGTAACCCTTTGTACAAAGCCGGGCGCGGACCCCGTGCATAAGTAAAGCTCATGTGCTCCGCACATCTTATCAAATTTCATGCTTTTTTCTTTTTTCATGTGTTATCTGACATTTTGTGCAGCACCTGCCCCCGCTAAGCAACAACGAGCCTCAAGGCTGCATATCTTTATTTTCTCTTCTTTCTTTTTCACAAGAAAAATGAAGGTTCGCTCGCCCACAAGTTCACCGAGGGGGAAGGAGAAGATAATGGTGTGGACCAGGCATCATTCAAGAAAGTATCGCCATGCCGGAACACAAACGACAGAAAAGCTAAGTTGCCAAAGTTTGAGCACAATCAGTTTTAAAAATTTTAAGTTATCTTCCTTGAACGACCATGCTTTGTATGGAAAACCTGTGCGCGGAGGAACCAACACGTAGCTAGTTGCGCCCTTACTTTGTTTCGAGTCCGCTCAACAACTTTAGTGTGCTGCGACTAGTCGCGACAAGGTTTCTTGCCAGAAGCGACACCACCAGCAGGCTGCTGATGTTCCGCACTCAGCGCTCGCGGCAAGGGTGCCTGCGCCGGCAAGTCCCCTGAAAGCGTAGGGTAAAAACATACAAAGGAAGGAATCAAGTAAAGAAAATAACATAGCGAATACTGCCCAAGATAAAGTTATATTACAAAGATAACTTGTCGCAGCACTGACTGAATTGTTCTCG
Source organism: Triticum timopheevii (assembly GCA_963921465.1). NCBI lineage: Eukaryota > Viridiplantae > Streptophyta > Magnoliopsida > Poales > Poaceae > Triticum > Triticum timopheevii. Next base: position 262,547,098 of record OY997264.1, read on the forward strand.
TAACATGACTAGCAGCGGCAAGAAAAGGAGAAAACATGCGGCCTAATCTACCCGACCGCCATCAACCCTCCTGACTTCATTCACCTTGTCCACAATGGGTGCGACAAGGGCCTTGAGCTCTTCAAGATCAGCACCCGCCGACAGCTTCTTAAGGACGTTGGTGAGGTTGAGGCCCGGGTTGCGGAAGGCCACCTTCACCAACACCTTCTCCAGAACTCTGGCGCAGATCGTGCACGACTCGTCAGCCAGCTGCTTTGGGATCCTTTCCCGGAGTTGCTGGAGGGCCGTCGCCACACCCTTGAAGAACAGAGTGAGCTTGTCGCTGGGCTGGAGGTTCTCGTCGGAGGAGTACCCGAAACCCTCCATTTCCAGCTGCGCCAGCTCCTCGTCGATGACCGCGGCGATGTTCACGAGGCCCTCCGTCCAGAGCTCCACAGTATCTCTGAAGGTGTTCTGGGTTTCGGCAGCCCTCGTCAGTAGCGCCTCGTTGGCATTGATCTCCTCCTTCAAGGCCTCCTCGCGCTTCTTGGCGCCGTCCAGCGTCTTAGTCAGCGTAGCCAGCTTCAACTCGAGATCGGCATTGGAGTCCTTGGCGGCACTCAGCTCTTTGCCCCTCTCGAGGAGACGACCCTGCAGCTCGCCATGGGCGAGGGCGTCCTTCTCGCGCTCGCGTTGGAGTGCGGCAAGCTCTTCATTCCTCGCCTTCAGATCGGCCTCTAGCTGCGCCACTTTCACCTCCAGTTCCTTCTTGGCGGCCTCTGTAGCTGCGGCAGCATCCTTTGCCTCCTTGAGAGCCCCGCCAAGTGTTTGCTCGCGTGCAGCAAGCTCCTCCTCATAGCTGTCCATATTGACCTTCCGCTGCGTCACTTCGCCTTCCCGCACGGACAGCTCCTCGGCGGCAAGCCGCTGTTGCTCTTCAGCTTCAGCCTTCTCGAGGAGGAAGGCCTTCCGTGCCTCGACAAGCTGCGCCCGCTCCTCTGCAATGGACCAGAGGGCTTCCTGATTGCGTTCCCGGAGCTCCTCCGCGGGCCTCTCGATATCCACTCTCGCCTGCGCGACAAGCACTTCCCGAGATTCTACCTTGGCTTGTCGGGCGCGGTAGAGTGACAGTAGCCTCCGCAACAGTTGTTCTTCCTCAGGCTCACCGCTGCTACTGCTTGGCATGTCGACCAGTGTCAGCCCCACGGAGGCAAGCACCTCTCCGTCAAAGACTTCTCCTTCGACCGGCGCCCTGGAACTTGACGACCAGGGAAGCTTGATGAAGACACCGTCGCCGGCCTTCAAGTAGGCGCCGGGCTGGGGCTCTTCGGAGTCCGGCACTGCATTAGCGGCGGAGGGATCGGCGGTCGGTGTAGCGCCTTGTGCTCCTGCGGCCCCGGGGTCGTCAGTGCGATCGCCGGATCCCTCGCCAGCTCCTGCGCCAGCAGCTTTGGCGGCCTCTTCACCGGTAGGATCATCAGCGCCGGCCTCCTCCTCGGTGGCGGTGGTGTCGTCAGTGTTTCCACGCGCGTTCTCCTCGCCGGTGGCTTCAGTCTCCATTGGCTCCGTGGAAGGTGGATCTGAAGGCCGGGAGAGGGAGAAGAGTCAAGCAAGTATCCAAAAAAGAAGATCAGAAGAAGAAGAACCCAAGGGAAGTTTTCTGACAAGAAGGATTACCTGTGCTTGGTTCTGTAGTCATGGGCTCCACCACCGGGGGATCGCTGGTCTCGTCCCTTACCGGAGAACTGCCCCTTGCCGGGGACCTCTCCCTTGCCGGAGAGCGCTCCCTTGTCGGGGGATCCTCCCTTGGTGGCGTAGTTGAAGCAGATAGCACCTCAGGAACGGCTTCCGGTTGCTCCTGGTGAGCCTGTTCTGCTCCTACACAAGTGAACCAACAGTCAAGATATCGGCAAAGAAAGAACACCCATGCACACCCAACAGCGGGAAGTAAGACTATATACTTACGCTGGGGGCTGCGCTGGGGGCTGCTTCGGGGAGTAGTTGCCGGGTCCGACAAGGTGGTCTCGGATGCACCCTCTGTCGTCACAGCAGGATCGTCCTCGATGACAACCACGGGGACCTTGGCTCTCTTTGCTGCTCTCTGGGCCAGAGTCCTAAAAAGGAAAAAGGTTCAGAAGAAAGCAGATCAGATACAAGACAAGAAACAACAAGAATTGAAGAAATATAAGTACAACAAAAAAATCTTACTCTTCTTCCTCCTCGTCGGAGCTGACCGCGGAGAGGTTGAAGTCCGGTCCTCCTTCGGCGCGACGAGGCGGAGGAGTAGGCTCCCTTGGCCGCTTGGCAGGAGCTGCGGCAGGATCAGAAGCGGCGGCCCGAGAGGACCCCGCTCCAGTTGCCGCAGCAGCGTGAGACGCTCCCGCGGCAACGGTGCTTGTCGCGGTGGAGCGTGTCCCGCGGCGCGGCGGCTGTTGACCCGTCTGCCGCCCTGCTATGTCTCCGGTCCTGTGGAGGGGCCTTCTTGATGGAGCTGGGGGCTGCACTGGGAGCTCCGCTTGCGGCAAGTTGCTTGAAGACGGCTGGCCGCTTGCACCCTCGGCGGGCTCGCTCGATTCGGCTTTGGGCCCTCCCTCGCCGACGATTTCCCCGACAAGCTCGTCTCGATCGGCAAGGCTTGCCGCCTCGGCTGCCTCTGCCTCCTCCACAGTAAACCCAAACTCGCCCGCGGCGGCGGCCGCCGCCGCCTCTTCCGCCCTGGTGGCGATGCGCCGCATCTCGTCTTCGGTGGTATCGCGAGTGAGGCTCCTCTGCTCGTCGGCGCGGACCGCCACCTCCACCAAGCTATCGAAGAACTGCTGCACGACGTCGTCGGCGGGCTCCTGCCAAGTTGGAATAATTCCATGCGAGTCGCACTCCGGCATCATTGCGCGGATGCGATCGAGCAAAGAGTTGTTGCACAACGGGACGACGCCCTGCGGCAGCCTGAACCACTCGGGATGATTGGGGTCGTGCTTGAACAGCTCCTTGAGCATCGCATCCAACTCCAAGATAGTGAAATTGAAGTTGAGGCCCGGGCGCAGCCTCATGATGTCCGCCGGACCCCCGAACAGCCAGGTGGGCCTCCCCCTCTCCTGCAGAGGGGCGATGCGGCGGCGAAGAAAGCCCGCGCCAACAGCGCCTACAGTGAGCCCGGCAAGCCTGAGTCGCAAGATCCGGGTGGTGGCGATCTTCAGCCTAGCATCGTCCGCCGCCAGGGCGCTCCAATCATTGCGGCGCACTACTGGGGTTTGGCGCAGGGCAGTGAACGGCTGCGGGTTCTCGAGATCCAGCACCATTCTGCTCTCCACTCATCCCATTTGCTATGGAGCTCCCCCTCCAGATACGTCTCCTTCTTGCCGGTCCTCGAGATCCAGGCGATCCCGCCAGATAAGGGCTCTCCTCTCTCGACCCGGGGCATGAAGTAGTGGTGGAAAAGGGCAACGTTTGGGAGGACTCCGACAAAATTTTCGCAGAGATGTGCGAAAACGGCCATGGTCAGGACAGCGTTGGGGGTGAAATCAAGGAGGTGGAACCCGTAGGTGTTCATGATATCACAGAAGAACTCGGAGAAAGGTGGGCAGAGCCCGCAATAGAAGAACAGTACGAAGAAGGGGTATCCGTTTGGAGCCCGTTTCGAAGCGGAAGCGGCGGCGGAGAGTACCTTGGTGCGCGGATGCGCTCGCGTCTCCGTCGACCAGAAGAGATAGAACCACTCCCTCAGCTCCTTCACGGAGAGCTTAGGGGGGAAAGTTGCCCGCTCCTTTTGTAGCGCCTCGAGCCGCAGCGCCTCGGCCGACTTCACACCCTTCCCGGTCTTCAGAGCCATGGCGGAGGCGGTGGGGGAGATCGAGGGCGGTTGCGGCGACGGCGGCGATGGGGGGCGGAGTGCTGCTCGCTTTTGGCTTTGGAAGCGGAGGGGAGCGGCGGAGATTTCTGAGATTGGAACCGCAAGTGGCGAAGGTGGGGGAACTGCCCCTGTTCCCCCTGCTTATAAGGAGGAGGAGGCGAACGTTACGCTTTCTCCGAATAAAGAATTACCCATGATCTCTCCCACGACGCCGCATTTGACGCGTGCCGTTACGGGAGGGCGCAGTGGATACGGAGTCAGATACGGCGTGGACCCAGGCCGCGCGTGCCCGTGCCCTGTTTTGGGCCTGGCCCAACAGCGCTCAGCACCGTGTGTGGCCCAGGCCCGGGGGCTCCTGTCGGTGTACTAGAGTAGGGGTACCCTAGTATCCCGAACTTGTGCACGGGCAGTCGCAGCACCCCGCGGCAAGGCTTGCCGGGTGCCCGCCAAGGTCCTCCGTGTTTCCTTTGGAGACATTCAAGAAAAAAGTGTCCAAGCCAAGAAGACAAGGCCCCGGCAAGAGGAGCTTGCCGGGAAGGACAAGGCCCCGACAAGAGGAGCTTGCCAGGAAGGCCAACCAAAGCATTTCAAGGAACTTGTCGTGACACGCCGCGCGTCCCTGCAAGACCCGACGAGCGACAAGCTTCCGGGCGCGACAAGACAACGACCGCGGCAAGGCGCTTGCCGCGGCGAAGCCACCTCTCTGTGCCCACGCTCCAGCACATCCGTCGACGTGTCGCCACAGGACCGTTCCAGGCGCACGTGGCGAGAAGCTGTGCAGCCAAGCGGTGCGAGGTGGCGAGCGGAGATGACAAGATGGCCATCATGGCGAACGGTGGCGCCCCTAACGGTCGCTTTTCTGCACTGTTTGGGCGACGCGGACGGGCATTAAATGCTCTTGTCCCCTGCCATCAGAGTTCGGTAGGATGCACTATAGAGGTAGTTGTACCAACCACCCTTTTTACATTTGTACCCTTGCCTGCGTTGCCACCTGTCGGTGACCCCTTTAGCATATAAAAGGAGGCCCATGCGCAACATAGAAGGGGTTCGACTCATTCGAAACCAGAACACTCCCACGCTCTCGAGCAAGAACATAATACAACCACGAAGCAGCAGTAGGAGTATTATCTCTCCGGAGAGCTCCGAAGCTGGGTAAAATCGATCGTGTGTTCCGCCTCAATCCGCTCTTCGTGCGATCTCCGCCCCTCGCCGGACCGAAAGGGACCCAGGTCCCATAGGTGTTCGTTTCCCATGACACAACTAAATACACAAATAAAGAGAATCGACCGATGGCGCTGACGACAAAGGGCATCCCATTTTGAAATATTAAACTCATGTCTTCTTTCTAACATCAATGAGAAAAATTTGACAAGTTTGTCTCATTCCAAAATAACAAATGTGTATCTTTTTTTGTACATCAATGAGCAAACTTTGACAAGGTTTTCCCATTCCAAAATATCAAATGGATACGACTGTGGAATGGGCGGGGTTTGCCATCAGTTTGCACATTGACATGTCACCTCATGCTAAATAAACCAGTTGTTCTTTTTTTGTAGTTCCACTAAAATCAAAAAACTTCGCGCGTAGCTTATAGGATTTTGCCTTTATATGTTGCAATGCCTTGACACCTCCTTTCTTGTAGCTAATTTTGTGGCTGAAGGTGGCAATGAATGATCAGAACATTTTGTGTAGTTCCCATTGAAATCAAGCTGAGCACCCATATTTGCATGAATACAAAAAATAGTGATTATATAGCAAACTATATTATGAATTTACAGTTTAAAAATAGGCACCTACATGATCCATGCAGGGCACGTATTTAAGAAAATGGAACTCACCAAAGAATCCTAAAACAACATTGTATTGGACATCACAGCAACAAAGATGGAGATCTATGAGTCCTTTTGAGCTGAAGTTAGTTTGTTCTTGTGGGCACTAATGTAACCATCCTTCAACTGCCCCCTTCTGATAAGAAGAGAGTCTTGGCTTCTTCATCCTAGCATAATCGGTACTAGGCACTTCACATACTCCATATTCTTCTTTAGAGGAGGATGATGATCCTGTTGGGCGAAGACAAGAGAACAATTAAATGCTAGCAACCCTGTTTTCTCAAAAAAAAAAGAAATATTTAAAACAGTCATTACATTAACAATGGGAGTCTGAAATGTATAGTCACAAAGAGATGCATCCCATTATCCTCATAGGAAATGATATGATACCAAGGACGGCAGCTCAACTTGAATCGTATTATTAATTCATTTTACCAGCAGCTATAATGGTGGCACACCGGTGCCCCAATTTATTAGCAGCCTTAGGTTAACATGCGAAACAATACCACTTTCTCATGACAGTAGATAAAAGGAAGAACAACACCAATAGAGATGACAAAGCTCAATCATATGGATGAAATCCGTGGGCCAGTACTAACATTTGTCAAGAGGCTTATTGTGTCGAGCGTACATATTAAGTACTTCTTGGGAACCTTCCGTTTTTATCTACTATGGTTGCCATGCTTACTATATACTCCTCGATTAGTTTATTGTTTCCAACATCTTCTTTTGCAGTTCCACTAAAATATATGTTATCTTCAAACAAGATCCCTCTTTGCACAAGTAGAGATAATTACATATTACATTAAGAGTGACATCAAATCACAGTGGCCAAATAACTGCTCGTTCCATCCATAGCAATAAATTAACATGCAAAACTATATCATTACTTGTCTCATCACAGTTCCAGTGCTTCATTACAACATCGGGAGTTGATTTTTGTTCTTCTTACACTTGTTCTTCCCCTTCATCACTTGGTTCAATAACAAACAAGCTTCGCCTTCAATCTAAGATTTCGCATGTCAATTAGGGAGCACAAGTATAGCACTAAAAACAACATTAATTTTCTGATGACAGTAGCAAAATATAGGCCAACAGTTCTGAAAAATCATTATCTTACCTCAATGGGATATTACGGTGCACCCACAGATTGTAAATTTGGTCTCCTTTTGTGTAGTTCACTAAAATCAAGCAACATTACCATACAAGTAGCACAACATATGAAAGCACACTACACAATCATGTGGAACAATGCCACTACTGGCCTCTCATGATGCAAAATTCAAACAACTCACAAGAAGAAGATCTAAAACAAAATTGTCAACATGGATAGGAAGTCATATCTCCTATTGTGCAGTTCCTCTAAGATCAAGCAATCAAGCAACATTGTCGGTCTGACATTTTAGTTGAACTGCACAAAACACTCTTAAAACAAAAGTGTTTTGTGTAGTGCAACAAAAGGTTGCAACAGCAACGAGGTGAAGTGGATAACCCTGTTTACACAAAGGAAACAATTACTGATCAATAATGGTGGATGACAGAAAAGCCCAGAAAAAGCATCTAACTTATCTAATTGGGAAAGAAAGCAAGACAGTAGCATTTCTCAAACAGCGGCATTGATTCATATTAATAGAGAGATTATATTAACAATAAAATTTGGTAAACATGTAATTTGCTTTTAACTGTGGCATTGCTTCAGTTTTCTAGCAGCATTATTAGACTAACAAGAGCTAAAGAGTTGTATGGGATAGTGGACGCACTAGCACCAAGTGCATCTACCAATGTATAATGGGTGTTGACGCTCGAAAATGGCACGATCGCAAAGAGTGACTTGAAGTTGTAGCAAGATGATGTCAAATTCATGATTTCATGTCAGCATTGGATGGCTCTCTTCAAGCCGATCGAACTAGACATAGAGATGGTCCAAAACGGAGCTCAGATGAAAAAGTTATGACAATCTTAGAGATGCTCGTATTGACATCAAATTAAAGAATGGCATGAAACCTAATTAATAAGGCCTTGGATGGAAAACCATTCAACTGCAAAGTTCTTCGTCTCCTCGAAACGGACGATTTTGACATAAATTCGTCCTCATCCGAGGTCATATGCAAATTCTACAGTCAAAACCATGTGCTGCAGCAATGTTTGGCCGGATCATCTAGGCCAGGATCCAGATCATCCGGCCGGAGTCCACAGAAATGACCTAGACAACAGAAGGTTTATGACGAAACCAGATGATCTGGGTCTACTCCTGGATGATCCGGATGAGGCCGGACAATCCGGGCAAGAGTCCGCACGTCCGAACGATTTTTCTGCTGCAGATATTAGAAAACAGCCCGAAACACCCACAGGACGGCCTCAGATAAAAAGGTGTTCAGCTACAAAGTTTTGCATCTCGTCGGTACGGTTGATTTTGATATAAAAGTCATCTTAATCCGAGTTCGTATACAAAAGTTACAGCCCGATTAGTGGACTGCTGGCAGAAAATTAGGTTTGGCCGGATCATCCGGGTCTCGAGCCGGACATCCGGCCCGGAGGTCGTGATTAGTCTGTGTTTTGTTAGGTTTTGACGATTTGGACGGCTAGGAATGTCCTTTTCTTGTATGGGAAGTCCGTCTGTCACTTATATAGACAAGAGATGGTGGAAGATTGAACAGCAAGACACAATCGATCAATTCATCTACCATTTTTCATCTTTACTTTTATCTCTCTCCCTTGTTCTTATTCTTCCTTGTTTTTTGTTCGTTCTTCTTGTTGCAGGGCGGCAAACCTCGAGGCCCAAGATCCGATTAGGTCGACCTAGGGCAGCCCAAAGCCGTCGTGCGCCCTGACAGGGGTCCCTCCTGGGCGTGTGGGGTTTCGGACCTACAAAAGCGCCCGCCGGATTGCGTGCATACCGCGCTTCTAGACGGGTCTCCTTCGACATGAGTTGTAGTGCGTCACCCCCGGGTTCGAGGGTACACGGTGACATGTTCAAGTGCGACCACACTTTTTGGCGATTCCGCTGGGGAAGAAGCTTCGAACGGTCTCCAGCCCGTTATTGCTTCAAAGAGATCATCATCTAGGGTTTCCAATCTACAAAGGTAATATGAATACCCAACTCACCTATGCAAATGCAAATAATTCATATGTTGTTGCTAAATCACATAATGAGCATAGCATATCCTCTAGCCCTTGTTTGAACAATTATGCATCTAATTACATGCGACAGCCAATGTAAAGTAATCTCCATGCTTCAACTTACAATTCTAGCAACATGCAACATATTTATCCCAACCCTCATCCATCAGCAAGCCCACAAATTCATATGGCGATGAACAACATGATGGGTTCGGTTAATCAAGTTGAAACACCTCATGTAGAAACTTCCAAAGCATCCGAGAAAGTGTTTCACCTTTTTATTCATCGACAACTAATTTGGAATATACTAGTTCAAACATCCCAATGGATGGGAGAATTGGCCATGCTACTACTAGCTATTCGGCCGGTTACTCTCAACCGTCATCTGCTACACCTCATGTTAGTAATTTTTCGGCATCGTAAACAACTGTAGATGCTCGTAATTCAGCTCTGCACCTTCGTGGCCATAGCCGAATAAGTGAAAAATTTGCAAAAGTGCACATGCCATCATGAAACAGTCTGGACGATTTTTCTGCTGTAGATGTTAGAAAACAGCCCTAAGCACCCACAAGACGGCCTCAGATCAATAAGTGTTCCACAGAAAGTTTGCGCGTCTTGTCGAGGCAGTTGATATTGATACAAAAATTGTCTTGATCCCAGTTTGTATGCAGAAGTTACAGCCTGATTCATGGACTGCTGTCAGAAAACTGGATTTGGCCGGATCATCTGGGTCTCGAGCCGGACATCCGGGCCGGAGGTCGTGATTAGTCTGTGTTTTGTTAGGTTTGATGATCTGGATGGCCAGGCAAGTCCTTTTCTTGTACGGGAAGTCCATCCGCCTCTTATATGGACAAGAGGTGACAGCCGATTGAACAACACACAATCGCTCAATTCATCTACCACTTTTCATCTTTACTTCTATCTCTCTCCCTTGTTCTTTTTCTTCCTCTTTTTCGTTCGTTCTTCTTCTTGCAGGCCGGCACAACTCTAGGCCCTAGGGGCGATCAGGTCGACCTAGGGCAGCCCATAGCCGTCACGCGCCCTTACAGAGTCCCTCCCAGGCTTGTGGGGTTTCGGGCCTACAAAAGCGCTTGCCGGATTGCTTGTGTATCGCGCTTCCAGATGGGTCTCTTTCAATGTGAGCTGCGATGCATAATCCCTGGCGTCGAGGGTACATGGTGACGTGTTCGTGTGCGAACAAAGCAGTGATGCATAGTCTGTTGCAACAAACAACCAAGGAGCATATTTGAGTTGGTCCCATTTTTTTCTCTTTAGACACCTTTCCCTATATGAGGGCAGCAAATTTAGTCATGTTCAAACTCTACAGCCTTGTCCCCCACCCATAGAAAGATTAGTTCCTTACAGATGGGTGTACTGATTGGTCACTGTTTCCTCTTTTTGTCCAACATAGGTGTTGGATAGCAGGTCTGTACTACTTTCCCCCTTCCTTTCCTCTTTGAACCACGGCCTAGATTCATGCTCTACAACTTTCCCAATTAATTTTTTGTTTGATCAAACACCTAGATTCAAGTGGAGAAGCGAAAAAATCCACATGCAGCTAGAGACACTACTACAGGATGCTGCTAACGTGACACTACAATCAGAGACCCTTCGACGAAATTGTGTGCGATGCATTAATCACAAACGGTGATCTAAAAAATTGTCAAAAAAGATGCAAAGCGTTTGTGATGGCAGATACGTGAAACACGGTTCAGATTTTAGTTGCTTGTGCGATGGGGGGCATATGGTTCAGTTGAATGAACTGTTTGTGATGAGGTGGAACAACAGAAACAGGCAGCCAGATGAAGGTCTGTGCGATATATGGCATACAGTTCACTCAAATAAACTATTTGTGATGAGGTGGAACAACAAAAACGGGTAGTTAGATGAAGGTGTGTGTCATATACGACATATAATTCACTTGGATGAACTATTTTTGATTAGTCAACACAAAAGAAAAGGTTAGCCAGATCAAGATGTGTGTGATATATGGCATACGGTTCACTCGGATGAACTATTTTCGATTAGGCAAGGCATCAGAAACGGTTTAGCCAGATCAAGGTGTTTGCAACGGAGGGCATACAGCTCATTCCGATAAACTGTTTGTGTTGAGCTAAGAGAACAAAACCATTTCGTGTAAACAAGATGTATATGATACATGGCGAACATCCAATTACATAATGGCTAGTACACACATGACATTTCCACTTGCCAAAATAAACTATTACATGCATAATTAACTAGGATAAATGGTCATCTGATCATCATCTACTTCTTGTGACTCTTTCTACCACTTCTCTACTAGGATAAACACAACAATTTTCTTTACTATGAATAGTTTGCTCTCTTGGGCACAAAATTATATGGATCATAGCCTCGAGCGAGCAATGTGCCTGCACGTGTCGTCATTGGTACGCGTGAGTGCTATACAAATGGTTTTTAACACCTTTCCAGCGACAGCATTTGGAACCGTCACCAAGTGAGTGTGGGCTATAGGAGGTCCTTCCCACATGACCTAGAAACCATCGGGGATATGCCCTCCTTGCACACACGCTCGGCAAAATGAGGTCGTGTGCGAACGGCAAGCGAGCAAATATGGTTATACATACAGTAGTGCTAAAAAAATACAATTATACAAGCGAAATTGTTTCCGGTCGTAAGTATATCCCACACAGTCAGTCCCAGCTAAACATTTTCGTTCATATATACATCCCACACAATCACTCCAAGGAAAACGTTACCGTTCCCAGGTACATCACATACAATTTTCCCCGTTAAATCGTTTGTCATAGTGTTGCCATCGCACACAATATTAACAATTTTATCGTTTGCATTATTGAATGCATCACACATGATGCGCTGAAGAAACTTTGTGTCAAAGGCGTCAACCGCACACAGTTTTTATGTGGTAAATGTTTGCGCAAGGTGGCCTAAAGCAAACAGTTTTGAAGAGAATGTCGTGTGTGATTGCTCATCGATCCAACATAGTTTATTCCTAGAAAGTGTGTGTTGCCTTAGGTCATCGCCCACGGTATTTTCTCAATAACAGTTTGCAATCGCAAAAACCAATTAGCAGGGTAATTGCCCTATTATTAATAATCCATTTATTAATCTAATTCACATTCATTTTAAACACATAATATATTTCATTCCCATATTAAGGAAGCAAGATTTCATAATTGAAATACATCAGACTACAACATGATATAGCTTTAGCACTTGGCAACCCCATTACACAACTGCACTAGCACCAAGTTTCACATGCAACATCTAGAACCTTTCGAAATTAGCATCATAGACGGTACATAGACATATGCATCTCATCTGGAAAGCTGCTGAAGCGGAAGGGGAATATTGAGCCTTCATTGCTGTTGGCCAGTGCCTGTGGATGATTGGCCGCCCATCCTTCGTCCTCTTCAGGATCAGTTCAATATTGAACCGCGGGTGTTGTATGAATACCTTCCTCGCCTCCTGACCATACAGGTGGTTTGCGAGGTAATCATCAGTGAACTACTTTGGAAAGGCCTGAAAACAAGGATGTGCATAATTATCTTCTCTATATTGGAAATGGGGCAAATTAATAAAAAAGACACTATAATAGTTAGTACCATCCTGTAGTGAACTGATGTCTTCTTCATTGTGCAGACAAAGATCTTGCTGTTTTTCGTCGCTAATTTCATTATCCTAACAATCTTTCTGAGTTTCTTGACTTGACTGATATTCATGGACAACTCATTTCCCCATACGCAAAAAGGGTCGAACAGTGGGTCATACCTCTGACAGCAGGACCTACATGTGCAAGACCAAATTGTTTAAAACCTAAGTATTAGAATGGTCCCTGCATTTGCACAATAATGTGCTATTAGACAAAGGACCATGCATGTGCAAACCTCGATTGTAAACCTCAGTGCTTCCCATTGTTTCCCTGCAACACTATAAGGTAGCCAGTGATCAGGTTAAATGAGGGTTCGCGTGTTATTAGTAAAATATGTTGATAAAAAATAAGCACATTGTAGATTCGTCAGATTAATTCAAGCCACATGGGAAACCCATTTATCCAAACCAAGCATGATTAAGAACTAGATTATATAGCAATAGTATAAGTTTCCCATGTATTAAGTGTAGCCAAATTCGATTATTCCTCTCATGCAGAACAATACAAAATTCTAACCACGACAATTGGACATTGCATTGAGAATTGAGCCAAGCAGTTAACTAAACACCACAACAAATGAACCAAACATTAACTGAGGACCACATGGCACAATAAAACATACTCCTAATAGAAGATTAGACAGTTAACCAAACTAAGCATGCTTAACAACTTGGAAATATAGCAATTGTATTTGTTTCTCCTGTATTTAGTATAGCCAAATTAGATTTATTTCTCGCATGGTATACAATAACAGAATGCACCCACAACAATTGAACATCGCATTGCAGAATGGAACCAAACAGTTAACTGAACACCACAACAAATGAATCAAACGTTAACTGAGCACCACATTGCACAATGTATAACATACTAGAAGATCAAACAGTTAACCAAACCAAGCATGCTTGACAACATGGAAATGTAGCAATTGGATTTGTTTCTCATGTATTTTGTAAAGAAAAATTCAATTTATTTTTCACAAGGAAGACAATACAAAATTGCACCCTGAAGAAATGAACATCACATTTGCAGAATTGAACCAAACAGTTAACTGAACACGATAACTAATGAACCAAACAGTTAATAAGTGAGCACCACAATGCACGACATATAGAACATATAGACTAGAGCAACATCTTGCAAGGTAAAAGTAGATAACATAATTCACAAGAATTTGTTAAGGAAAGGAAGTATCTAGCAAACTGAACATGGGTCCTTATAGTGAGCTAATGAGACAAGATACTCCTCATTGTCGGAGATATCGATGATGATTGGCTCCTTGGACATGGAAGAGGGCGAGGCCTCCGCATCGTGGGTGCCCTCGTCATAGTGGTGAGTTGCCTGAGCCGCTCCGAGCACCAACCTTCTGGCTATCGAGTTGAGGTAAGCACGTTGTCGGTTCAATATCCGCCGTATCTTGTAGTAGGGGTCCTAAGCTAGGCGTCTTGGAGCGATGGTTACATGGACATGGGGTTTTACCCAGCTTTGGGCTGTCTTGATGAGATAATACCCTACATGCTCCTTTTTTGATTGCTTTCATATGGGTGTAGTACAGAGTACATGTATATACCACGAGATTGTAGTAATGAATATGAGATTGTCTATTGACTAGCCTGGCCTCGGCTTATATAAGACACCTGAGGCCTAGGGTTTAGGAGAGTCCTTGTCTTGGGCGCCAAGTCTTGTGGAGTCTTCCTTGTATGCGGCAGGAGCTGTCCGAACTGGCCCATGAGTAAACGGGCCTAGGGGTCCTCAACCCAATCCAAGAGATCAGGAGATGACGTGGTGAGTACCCCTTAGTCCAGGACACCGTCAGTAGCCCCCTGAACCGGTCTTCAAGTTGGGGACGCTCCTCGGTTCTTCTGAACTGCTCTTCGTCTTCGCTCGTCGATCTTAAAAATTGGTTCAACAAATCTTCCCATCATCTATCTTGAGGATTGCCGAGCTAAATCTGAAGAGTTTACACGTCGGGTATCCGAGGAGCCCTTTAACTCTTCGGCCTTTATCAATGCCTTTTTATTTTTATGCCCACCTCAGCTTTGAAGTTGTCCCCGCGCGGTCGTGTCCTCTTGCATCAGAGCTCCAACGCCGGACTGCATTTGAGGTATCTTTTGCAGCCAAGCACTAACGTCGGACTGTATCCAAGCTCCAACGCCGGACTGAATCCAAACTCCAACGCTGGAGAGTATCCGAGCTCCAACACCGGACTATATCAAAGGTGTCATAGATCACCTTGGCTCAAAACAGTCCAAGGGGTTTAGCCGAGCTTAATGCCAGAAATGCCCTCTATGGAGCCAGCCACTAGCGTCCGAGCTTTATGCCGGACTACTTCCGGGGTGTCTATTGTAGTCGAGCACCAACGCTGAACTGTATCCGAGGTGGTGCACCACCACGACCATGGGCTGATTTTTATGAATTTAATTCCGAATTGTGCAATGTAATCTCTGTCGAGATGTATAGCCATTAGCCCTCAAGGTGCGTGTTGGCCTAATGTCCGGGATGCACCTGAAGGAAAAAATCAAACCGCTGACCCTAGTAGCCCCTGAGACTCAGGTCGATTCATAAAATCAGCCTGAGGATCAATTCCCAGCTTGGCAGCATACTTAGGAATAGAAACACAGTGTGCAAAGTCCTCGATACTCAGGTCGGGTGCGGCCGACCAACCTGAGGATAATAATCTCCTCTAAAACTATATTGCACTGTAAATTTTCTGCATTAGATTGTCAATGCAGTAGCCCCCGAGAGACTGGTCGGGTGGCAACACCAGATGAGGGGATCGATGTACCCCTTTAATATTTGTAAATGATAAGCACGAAGCCCAGTAGCCCCCGAGCCTTAATGTGGGCATGGGTGACCAAATTAAGGATCGATATCCGAAGTAAAATTGCAAATTATGTGTACTAATTCTACGTATCCAAGTACTCTACATCATTAATACTCGAATCCGCATTGTACAAAACTTTGTTGACCGGCCATCGTCTTCAACCTCCTCAGCCAGTAGCCGGGGAGTGTTTGTCCCACTTCATAAAGCCTTGACAAGGGCAAAGATTTACGACAAACAAGGCAATCCGTCCATACGGTTTTATAAACAAAGGTACGCGGAGAGATAGTTTATATTACTTTATAATGTAAGAAACATCTTCCAAAGAAAATAATACCGCTATCGGTTCCTTTCTTTGGGTTGTCATGCCAACCATGATCATGTAACCTCGCCTCTGATCAATGCAGGAGAAAATATTGAGGATTAGTTCGGGGAAAGTTCCCAATCTCTATGGTATTAATGAACCAAAATCTTCACTTCCGTCATTGCCGACCAATGTGATACTTTAAGATTGCTAGCTTTCGGCTTCACCCAGTCTGACGTACTAACTCGGATGACCCGGCAGTAACAATCACAGAGGTGCTCCCTTTACCGCCTAGCTGAAAAATCGGGAACGTAGGAGTAAGCACAGGAGCCAGGCAACCCAGCTTGGCCAAAATCTTAAGTCAAATTGATGCATATTTATGGCTTTATAACGATGATTATGGAAGGCATCACTCGTGTATTAAATACAAATGCTGATGATATGTTTATTTTGACTCCGTTGCGACCATTTATCAGTTGAAAGTGGCCCATCGTCGGCTTCCATCCCCTTGTACATGCTATGCAGGGTGTTTCCATAGTAACAAAATAACCCACAGCTGACGTCTCGGTGCCTGAAGGCGGTTGTGTTAGCGGTAAGGATGGCAATGGGTCGGGTTTGGACCGGGTTGAACAATATCTAATCCATATCCATATCCATATCCATGAAGCTAGTCTTTGCCTAACCATGAAAATATCCAAGGGTGAAAAATTGTGTCCATGTCCAAACCCGTCGGATATCCATACCCACTGGATATCCATTGGGTCCTCTCGAGACATATAAATAAGACATAATACAATGTTAACATAAGCTCTTCCAATCTTCACCTCGTGGTAGGCTAGGCCTCACTTACGGTAAACATCAACTTATGGTAAATCAATGCTCACTAACAAACAAATGTCGTTTAGGATTTTTTTCGAATAGATGAGAATGACGAGTCATTTATTAAAGTTAAGAGAAGGGATGTTGGAGTATGTTATGGCTGGGATTGAATGTCAACTATTAAAAGTTATGATGGGGATTGTGCAATTTCTTTTAAATGTTTTAGATAACAAAGTGTAAAATTGCAATGGGACATGTGACTGTGGGGTAGGGATAGTAGATTTTTGCCTAATAATTCATAATATCAGGTCAGTTTTGGATATATCCACGGGTACAAGATTATATCCATGTCCTACCCACGAGCAATCGGGCCGGGTTTGGGCACCGCCCATGGACACAAAAGCATATCCAAACCCTATCCATTCGGGTCGGATATCCATGGGTATCCATGTTTAGGGATAAAATTGCCATCCTTAGTTAGCGGAAATGAGGCAATTAGATATGCGGGCTTTATAACTTTCACTTAGTCCTAGGAGCTTAAAGTTGGGAGGCCAGCTACTAGTCCCCGATTAGTGTTCGGCGACAACCAAGGTCAAGCCGTTAACACTTCGGCCATTGTTAAGAACGGCCCATTGTTTAACATGGGGTGACTTCCATTGATGTTATAGTTTAACACAATCATCGGACAGCTGACCAGTTTATGCTTATTGTGACAGTCAGTTTTCGTCTTTCTCCACTGAGGTGCTTAACCATGCGAGCTAGAAGCACAATCACAGTGGTTCTACCTTTGCACCTAGCCGAACAAAGAAGAATGTAGGAGGCAAGCACAGGGGGCCGGGCAACCCAACTATTGACCGAAGACACAATTTGAAACCGATGCATATATAGCAATACCGAGAATGTTTTTGCCGAATCTCTAAAGGTGTCCGGCGTTGCACTGCAAGACTTATGTTGAAAACACACAAATAGTTTGAAAGTGCCACAAGCTTGGAAAACCAAAAAAGTCAGTAAAACCTTGACGTCCGAACAAGATCAAGTGTTTAGTGCCAATCCGAAAATTGGTCTTTAAAGAGAAAAAAATTGTGCTTCTATCGTGTTTTAACATGACACATCCTATCTCAAGACTTCAAGCGGGTCAGCCTATGGCTTGAACCTCCTATCCCGAAGGCGGAGTACTTCTCATTAGGCCAGTTTGGCAAACTAAACTCCAGCGGCTTTGAGAGAGAAATTATGCTCTTCAGCTATTAACCACACACTCGCGTCGAAAAAGGGAGTGATAGAAAAAGGCTTTGCAACGACTAAGAAGAAAACACTGATTATGAAATGGCCCATGTAAATTTAAGAGCCCCCAAGTGACTTGGGTAGAAGAATTTTATGTATAATGATTGTATGTACTGGAGTACTTATATCATATCTATGTTCACCCGAACTTTAAACGCGTCTTAACCGACGGTCGGCTTCTCCCTCTTCGGGGAAGGACCGAAAAGTGTTATGTACTCCACCTGTCGAGAATATCAACGGTGTTTCCGATAACCTGGCAATAAGGCCATAAGGCTGTAACAGACAAAGCGCGCTCAGGGAACTTATGCTATATTACCGACGAAGTGTAAGATGCATCTTCGAAGAAAATAGTACCTCCACCGATACCTTTCTTCGGTTGCTCATTGTCACTATGAGACTTGTGCAATAGATTTTTTGTACTCATGAGTTCCTTTGTGTGCCGACCGTGACTGAAAACAATAAGAGCGCTAGCTTTCGGCTACACCCAGTCTGAGGTCCGAGCTCGGATGACCCGATCGTGACAATCGCAGAGGAGCTCCCTTTACTCCCTAGCCGAACAATCGGGAACGTAGGGGTAAACAAAGGAGCCAGGCAACCTATCTTGCGGAACACTCAAGTCAATGTGTTGCATATTGTGGTGTAATACATGAACAAGCTACGAAGCCTTACAAGTATAATCATATGCAAGAGGAAAAGCTTCATAAAAGAAGCCCCCAAATAAACGGGGTATTTGAATTTGTGTGTTACAAACAAAGTTATGACAAGGAAATTTTTCACAAACAACTTTCTGCCAAAACAGCATAATGCTTGGTCGAACCGGACAAAATTTAAGACTGAAAGTTTTTGAGCATGAAAGTGGCTTAGCTGGTTAGTGTGCTCGATGTTTATTATGAGGTCTGGACTTATGGCAGGACGAAGACATAGTCCTCGGCCTGGGTGAGGTCCCAGTCCCCAAGCTGGTTTCGAAGAGTCCGAGAAAAGATCTCGGCTTGACGAAGTGGCGACATAGCACGGTTGAAGTTGGTTCACATAGGGACGACATCGGCCCACAGAGTTCACCGCGTGACGCAGTCGAAGTTCATTACCTGTGCACATAAAAATAGTGCAAGACAAAGGTACTAACGAGTAACGATAGTAATAATATACCCCTTTTTTTAAAGAAAAAGTTTCTTCTGCTTAATTAACTCAAGCGAAGTAAATAATTGAATAAACAACACCGAGGTCGGCACGGCGGAGTGGCTGCACGGAGATGTTGGCAGAGGGACGCGCCCCGAGGTGACCCCAAAACTTGGTCGACGCAGGCGAGATGATGACATCGGCCCGCCATGACACCGTCTACATGCATGAAGTAGCACGCGATAGATAATAATAACAAAATAAAAAAAGGAAATTTCTTCACAAAATTACTTATGTAAAGTGAATTATTAAAGGAGATTTCGCCTGGCGCAAGGCCGATAACTACACAGGGCGTCGGCGCGATGAGGTAACAAAGTCCGAACTAGCAGGGTGGTTCGAGCTCCAAATGCAGTGTCGGATAGGCCAAACAGTTGTTTGTATATGCACAAGAGTGCAGACCGACAGAAAATTAATATACAGTATATAAGGTAGAATAGCACTTGATTTGGACATAGCCTTAGCAGTGTAAGAACTACCCCAAAGTGATTATATAGCTTCACATGGGAGTCACTTGGTAGACTAGCTCGTGGCATCAATCAAGTCTCCATGAATGTGCCACATCTAGAGTAGTACTCGTTGCATCACGGGAAGTGCATGAAAGACAAACCACTAGCAAAAAGTATGGTGGACCTCCAGGCTTAATTAAGTAAGATAAGAGAGAGAGAAAGGAAAAAAGGTCAAATCTCCCTGTGGCTGCATAAGCCGGACTGTCTCCGGCTTTGATGGGCGTTGTTGACATCGGCTCGGTTGAGTGACGCGATGACAATGTTGATGCGGTGGTGGCACGCCGTGTTGCCTCAAAACAAGTGGACGAAGAACTCCATATGAAGCGTCACCCCTGAAAAGTTTCTGCGAAAACAAAGCAAAACAAGCCAGTGGAGAGCATCTTTTTCAAGAGACAAATATGCTCGTACAAAAAGTTCAAGGTAGAGTGCACCTTGAACGTCGTGCGAGTGCTACCCATATCGGTTCGCCAATGTCAGTTCAATATCCGGGGTATCTCGTAGTAGGGGTCCTAAGCTAGGCGTCTTGGAGCGATGGTAACATGGACACGGGGTTTTACCCAGCTTCGGGCTGTCTTGATGAGATAATACCCTACATGCTGCTTTTGATTGATTTCATATGGGTATGATACAGCGTACATGTATATACCACGAGATTGTAGTAATGAATATGAGATTGTCTATTGACTATTCTGGCCTCGGTTTATATAAGACACGGGAGGCCTAGGGTTTAGGAGAGTCCTTGTCTTGGGCGCCAAGTCTTGTGGAGTCTTCCTTGTATGCGGCAGGAGCTGTCCGAACTGGCCCATGAGTAAAAACCCTGGGGGTCGTCGACCCAATCCAAGAGATCAGGAGATGACATGGTGAGTACGCCTTAGTCTAGGACACCGTCACACCACACGTGCACGCTGAGAAAACACCTCGTAGTCTTCGTCGAAGGCACCAAAGGTAGCCCCAAGAAAACGCCATGAACTGTCGTTTAAAGTAGCCAACCGCGTCACGGTGTAGGCACATGAGGCATCGACGGTGGCCTCGACGGTAAGGTGCTCCTCCAAGAGCTCGGGGTCGGGACGAATGGCAGCCATCGCGACCTCATCTGTGCGTGCGGCCGTGATTTGCTTCTCCGCTACCATATGCTCCTTGCGATCCTGGCTATACTACGTGCACCATGGCTTAGGGCGACACTTATTTGGTGGAGGGATCGGTGATTTGGGTGGAAAGTGTCGCGCTAGCGGTCGGGGCATGTGGGATGTGGAAGGAGGAAGAGGATGGGGGTCTGGTGTGGATTACCTGCCTGGATAGACGAGGCCGAGCAGCATGAAGGAGGGTTGCTGGTGAGGGGGGCTGCTACTCACACGGCGGCATCAACATCTGCCTCGGGGATAGCAACTAGCGAGAGCGGCACATCAGCTGTCCGTTGCGCAGCGGCAGCCTTAGCCCTGATGGATAGCAACTGGCGAGGGTTACCCGGTCGCAGATTGCGGTTGCCCTCACGAAGCTTGTTAGCACGCGCCTGGCGGCTGCGGCCGCGCTCTCGCTGGAGTGGGCCACCGAAGTTGCCCTCAGGACGCGGGTCCATGTCCCCATCTTTCACCAGCGATGATTGAACAATGAAATGATATTTGGGGAGAGAGCTAGTGTGCTTGACACGCCGGGTGTGGACTGTAGCTGACGCACCTTCTCGCGTAAGCCATACGCATACTATACACTGACGGTGCTTCAGGATATTTTGTACTGCATCTCACACGGTTGGTGATAATAAACTGTGTGCGATCTACTTGATTTTTCGTCTTGATTTGAATTATATAATGGGGTCACAGCTACAAAGGATGGTGTTTGAATTTCTAGAACTTCTATCTGAAGTGAACATGCAACTATAGGTATGTGGTCAAAAAAATTCGAATTATTTAGTGTTTGTTTGGACATTTTTATACAGTAACTTGGTTTTCTAGGCATTTCAGGTGCACAATTCAAAATTAAACCACATGCACATGCTCCAGTGCACCAAAATGGGTTCTAATATGATATATGTGTCCATGGGTTGATGCTTATGTACCATTCAAGTAATGGGGACGAATTTCAAACACCACAGCACCGTGACTCTCCGACAAATGTAGGGGGTGCTTGCTTCTGTAATTCTAGTAAGTACAAAACTGTCTGAAATTCATGAACGTTGCCATGCTATCATGGAACAGCATCAAGACGCTGGGGTATAAAAATATTGTCCCATTTGGGGCAGGTTATGGTATAAGCATCTCGCAAAACAGAGCTTCTCTCACAACTAGCATGATGGTTTCGGTAGGGAACGTGCCACCTTGGGGGTTGAAACGATATCTGTTGCCTCTTTCGGGGTTCGCGTGTCAACATAGAACAACAGGAGTGTTGTGCAATTTTTTGGGATTTTTCGGGGTTCGTGTGGACTTTTTTATACATTAACTGTGTGTTCTATGTGTTGATGTGCATAATTCAAATTTGAACTACACGCACATGCTCTAGTGCATATAAACGGGTCGAAAAATTAGATGTGTGTCCTTGGTTGCAAGGTCCCATGCAAGAAATGGGAATGAATGTCAAACACCTTTCCCACCGTCGCTCGGCCGCTAACATTGAGATACACGGTTTAAAATTCTAGTAAATCAAAAACTCGTCTGAAATTCATGAAACTTGACATGCTATCATGGAACGGCATCAACATGAAGTGGTAGAAATATTGTCCCATTTGGGGCAGATTGGGGTATAAGCTTCTCACAAACCAGAGCTTCTCGCAACAAGCCTCATTGTTACGGTAGGGAACGTTTAACCTTTCTAGACGAAACGAGATCCATTGCTTCTTCTTGATTTAAATTTTTGCTCTAGTGCCAACATAGGATAACATGAGTGTTGTGTTAAATTTTGGAATTTTTTGGGGTTCCTTTGGACATTTTTATGCATTAGTTGAGTTTTCAATGCATTTATGTGCATAATTAAAATTTGAACTACATGCACATGCTCTAATGGGTATAAATTGGTTGAAAATTCAAATATGTCTCCTTGGTTGCATGCTTAGGTCCCATGGAAGAAATGGGAATGAATATCAAACACCCTGCCACCATCACTTGGCCACAAACATTGAGATACCTGATTTTTAAATTCTAGTATATCCAAAACTCGTTTGAAATTCATGAAACATGGCATGCTATCATGGAGTGGCATCAACATGCCATCGTAATTTTTTTCCCATTTGCGGCAGGTTTGGGTATAAGCTTCTCATAAACCAGAGCTTCTCACAACAAGCCTCGTGGTTTCGGTAGGGAACCTTTCACCTTTCTAGACGAAACAATAGTCGTTGCCTTCTTCTTGATTTCAGATTTTCCTCTAGTGTCAACATAGAACAACATGAGTGTTGTATTAAATTTTGGAATTTTTTGGGGTTCTTTACGACATTCTTATGCATTAATTGAGTTTTCAATGCATTTATGTGCATAATTCAAAGTAGAACTACATGCACATGCTCTAATGCATATAAACTGGTTGAAAATTCAAATCTATGTCCTTGGTTGCATGCTTAGGTACCATGCCAGAAATGGGAACGAATGTCAAACACCCTGCCATCGTCACTCAGCCACAAACATTGAGATACCTGGTTTTTAAATTCAACTAAATCCAAAACTCGTCTGAAATTCATGAAACATGGCATGCTATCATGGAGCAGCATCAACATGCCGTCGTAAAATTTTTGTCCCATTTGGGGCAGGTTTGGGTATAAGGTTCTCACGAACCAGAGCTTCTCACAACAAGCCTGGTGGTTTCGGTAGGGAATGTTTCACCTTTCTGGACAAAACGATAGTCATTGCCTCTTCTTGATTTCAACTTTTTCTCTAGTGTTAACATAGAACAACATGAGTGTTGTGTTAAATTTTGGCATTTTTCGGGGTTCGTTAGGACATTCTTATGCATTAATTGATTTTTCAATGCATTTATGTGCATAATTCAAATTTGAACTTCATGCACATGCTCTAATGCATATAAATTGGTTGAAAATTCAAATCTGTGTCCTTGGTTGCATGCTTAGGTCCCATGCAAGAGATGGGAATGAATGTCAAACACCCTGCCACCGTCACTCGACCGCAAACATTGAGATACCTGGTTTTTAAATTCTAGTAAATCCAAAACTCGTCTGAAATTCATGGAACCTGGTATGCTATCATGGAATGGCACCCGAAATGCCGTGGTAAATTTTTTGTCCCATTTGGGGCAGGTTTGGGTATAAGCTTCTCACAAACCAGAGCTTCTCACATCCAACCTGATGGTTTTGGTAGGGAACGTGCCACCTTTGGGGACGAAACGATACCCGTTGCATGATATGGCTTTCAAAAAATTTCTAGTGTCAACATAGAACAACATGAGTGTTTTGTTAAATTTTGGATTTTTTCGGGGTTCGTTTGGACATTTTTATACATTAACTGGGTTTCCTAGGCATTTTATGTGCATAATTAAAATTTGAACTACATGGAGATGCTCCAGTGAACATAAATTGGTTGAAAAATGAAATATGTGTCCTTGGGTGCATGCTTAGGTCCCATGCAAGATAAGGGAATGAATTCAAACACCAGGGCACTATTGATTGTGGGCAAAATGTTGAGATACTTTGTTTTTAAATTCTAGTAAATCCAAAACTCGTCTGAAATTCATGAAACTTGACATGCTATAATGGAATGGCACCTGACATGGCATGGTAATTTTCGTGTCCATTTCGAGAGAAGGCGCACTAGAATAACAGTCAACAAAAGCATTTTGAAACAACTAGCTACCACTCTAACATCGCAAACGTTTTAGATAGGACACCCTTATGTACACTGACAGCTTCCCAGTAAGCCAATGGAAAATATGCCGAGTAGGATTTGTGCAGCTCTTCATCGCAAACATTTTAGATAGAACACATGTATCCAAAGTGAAAGCTATGGTCTTCCGGAGTAAGCCAAGGGAAAATTCACTATGCAGGATTTGCGCATCCCTTCAACACAAACTGTTCAGATTGAATAAGGCATGCAAATCGAGACTTGGGCGCTAAGCCAAGAGAAAATTTGGTTAGCAGGATTTCTACCTCCCTTCAACACAGACGGTTTTTTCGGATGACCCGTGTCCAACCACGTGTAGACAATTTGGTAAGATTTGCATCTATCATATTGGGTATATTGCCATTTGTCAAACTGGAAAGATTGACATTTGTTGATCTAGTAACATTGCCATTTCTCAATCCTTGTAACATTGTGATTTGTCAAAATATGCAGCTAAAAATCACTAGCACTATCTAATTTTTAGAACTAAAATTCAATAATTAAGCATAGTTTTCATTCATAGATTAAGCAGCTGTGCTTAATTTATACAAACTGTTCAACACGACAGCTGAACCGACCAAAATTTTCCCCAATTTTTGCCAACCACGTACTGAAATAACTAGTTCAACCTTATATACTAGCTAATTTTAAGTACGTTGTATAGTTCCACGACATCTATAGTAAGATGAATTGAACAAAATAGCCCCTAAATACTACTACTACCTCAGAGGGGCTTTGTACTACTTCCGGTAGCCTCTCCTCTGCCAAGCGTACTCAGTAAGAGGAATAGGGGGAGGAGCCTACCGATGAGCTGGACAACTGCAATACGGTGCCTGCCGCTGCTGCACCTTCAGCGACGCTCACCTCAAACACCTTCTGCCGCTCCAGACGACCCCTCTCAAAGTGGCCAGACGGCTCATAGATCTCCTGATTCCTCGCCTCTGTGTTGCCGTGTGCCGCGGCCACGGCGACCGTCAGACTCTTTGCGTGCTCGACGGGGCGCTCCTCCTCCTCCCATAGGAACTCTATGTAGCGTGCAAGGTCGCTGCCGCACGTGCGGGCCTCCACCTTTGCCTCCCTCATTTGGGCGGCGGTGGTGGAGTGGGTGATGATCCCGGCGGTCATCGGTGGGCTGGCGGCCATGATGCCCGACGATGGGGTGGCGGCCACGACCACCACCTCCTGCCTTCAGGCCGCGGTGGCGAAGCGGATGATGGCCACGGTGGCCGGCAGTGGGGTGGCGGCCACGACGGCCACCTCCCGCCTTCGGGCCGCGGCAGTGGAGCGGGCGATGGCCCTGGCTTTCGATGGAGTCATGGTGGCAACGGCGACCGGCAACAACTGCCGATGGGCACAGGCGTCCGACCGTGTGGCGGGTCTTGCGCGCACACCCAACAGGGATGCCACACGCACTACACTATGGCGAGGACTGCACCGCTGCCGCGGTGTAGCCTCCCAGCTGGAGTTGTGCTCTGATGATGGTGGAGTGGCTAAGCAACAATGATGGACCGGTGCCATTGGTGATTGTGGGAGAAGCAGACGAGATAAGCTACAAGGACGGAGGGGAAAATGCGATGCATGACTCACCGGCCGTGAGGGTTTATATAGTATGCTAGTAAGCATTAGGATTTTGGGGAATTTCATCGACTCGGGCGGGAAGCTGGCACAGTAACCTGCACGGTTGCGCGCGAACTGGCTCACCAATGTTTGGCCAAAAGAACGCCCCCGCGCAACTGCTCAAGCTTGCCCTCGAACTGTCTGCGGCAGGCCGGCAGCGGGGTGACAAGACGTGCGAGAGGAGGACGAAAGGACACGTACACATACATTTAATAAAAAAATGTTTGCAATTTATTTACCTACTATAACCCCGTAGTGGTTTATAAGTAGGATTTAATTAATAAAATACGAATGCATGTCGCCAAAGATTATATCGTTGGTTTCGTATTTGAACATAGTTTCCAGTTATATAATTTTTGTAACATGCATTAACATTTTGTTGGTTAAATTTGAGTTTATATACCAGCAAGCATTTGCCCACAACAAACACGGCTTATTCCATCACAAACAGTTGGGATGGATCAACTGTACGCTGCGAATCACACATGCAACTCTAATCTGATTCGTGCTTGATGTCTCCGACATCGCTCACCTCTGCTCATGTCCCTCGGCAAGTTCTGCTCGCCGTTAGGCGCCGTAGCACGCTCTGCTCACTTCCGTCGGCGCGCTCGAGTTGTGGACAACTTTTCCTTGCATGTTCGACTTGCGTGTTCAATTGTTCGGTTGAGGCGCCCGCAGAGTGCTCTGCTCGCGTCCCTCCCCGCGCACTCTGCCAGCTGTTGGGCCTGCAGACAATCACGTCGGGGGCCCCATATGCATGCGGTTGCACCACACGTGTTGCCACGCAATGCAGTTACGTGCGGCACGATGGAGTTACACGCTGTGAATTACAATTACCATCAAGGGGTGTCAATCGATATTCCAGGTTGTCTTGCTTCCCCTATAATTCCCACGGCCATTATAACCATAGTCTCTTCAACCTTTTGACGCGCCCCACCACACAACAAGCACACCCATGACGTCACATAGATAGGGGATGTATAGCGGCGCTCCAATGGAGTTCGGCTAGCATCAAATGGAGACCTACGCGAGGGAGACAGATCTCTCAGTGGCGTATACCATCGACCCAGCCGTGGTGGACAACTACATCAACACCGTTGAGCAGTTGCTTGCTGGAGACAAGTACAAGTTGGTCGGCATCAACCTCCAGTACACCACCGGTGTTCCCGGCAAAGATCAAAAGGTTGTCGTCGCCCAGTTGTGTGTGCTCCATCATGTCCTCATCTATCACTACTACATGGCCATAGAGCCTTGCATTAGTTTCGCCAGGTTTGTCAACAGCACTGACTACAAGTTCGCTACGGTGGAAACCATTGGCGATGTAAAAATGCTCAGGGTTAAGGGCTTGGCCTGCAAGAACCTTGTAAAAATCTGTGAGCACTACAGGGTCTGGGGCACCACGAAGAAGCACTCCCTGGTTGAACTCGCCTCGGGCATCATCGACCCCTACTGCGAAAAGATGAAGCAGGATGCCCAAAGAACAAGTCTTGTATCCTGGCACAGGGCCTGGATGCGGCGACTGGATGAACCTCACCTCAGATTCACGGCCAAGAGCGTGTACACATGCTACGAGATACACGGGCAGATCGTTTACATGAGGAAGTGCCTAGTTACCCAAATCGACGAGCCCGAATCGAGCCACAAGCAGGGCAAGCATCACAAGTAGTAGATGATGATCAGATGATCGTTTATGCTAGTTAATCATGCATGTAATATATAGTTTACTTTGGTGTGTGGAAATGGCATGTGTGTAGGAGCCACCAATGTAATTATGCATGTAATAGTTTACATTGGTGTGTGCAAATGGCATGGTTGTAGTAGCCACCTATGTAAGGGGATGTTTAATTTGGTTATGCAACCATGTCCTTATTGAAGGAAATATGCCCTAGAGGCAATAATAAAGTTATTATTTATTTCCTTATTTCATGATAAATGTTTATTATTCATGCTAGAATTGTATTAACCCGAAACTTAGTACATGTGTGAATACATAGACAAAACATAGTGTCCCTAGTATGCCTCTACTTTACTAGCTCGTTAATCAAAGATGGTTATGTTTCCTAACCATAGACATGTGTTGTCATTTGATGAATGGGATCACATCATTAGGAGAATGATGTGATGGACATGACCCATCTGTTAGCTTAGCATTATGATTGTTACAGTTTCATTGCTACTGCTCTCTTCATGACTTATACATGTTCCTCAGACTATGAGATTATGCAACTCCCGAATATCGGAGGAACACTTTGTGTGCTACCAAACGTCACAACATAAAAGGGTGATGATAAAGGTGCTCTACAAGTGTCTCCGAAGGTGTTTGTTTGGTTGGCATAGATCAAGATTAGGATTTGTCACTCTGTATTTCGGAGAGGTATCTCTCGGCCCTCTCGGTAATGCTCATTGAGGGTGTCCTGGACCAGGGGGTACTCTCCATGTTGTCTCCCGATCAGTTGGATTGGGCCGAGGACCCCCATGGCCATATACCCATGGGCCAGTTCGGACAACTGCCGCATACAAGGAATATTCCACAAGACATGGTGATCAAGACAAGGACACCTCCCCCACCGGCGTATTCGACTAGGACTCTTGTTATCCTGGGCCTCTGGTGGATTATATAAACCAGGGCCAGGCTAGTCGATAGATATACACAATCATAACCTTATGCTGGCTTCTAGGGTTTAGCCTCTACGATCTCCTGGTAGATCAACTCTTGTAATACTCATATCATCAAGATCAATCAAGCAGGAAGTAGGGTATTACCTCCATAGAGAGGGCCCAAACCTGGGTAAACACCGTGTCCCCCGTCACCTGTTACCATTAGTCTTAGACGCACTGTTCGGAACCCCCTACCCGAGATCCGCCGGTTTTGACACTGGCGTTGGTGGTTTCATTGAGAGTTCCGCTATGTTATCGGTAAAAGGATCAATGGTTTGACTGCAGATCAACTGCGACGTCGACTTCTTTGTTACCGGCTCGACTGGTCACCTTGGCTTAACCAAGGACTACGCCCTGCCTCCAATCATTATGTTCGGATGAGGTCCTTCATCAACATCAATTCCGATCTCAATCATGATCATGAACGAATTATGCTCGAAGCCCGGGGGGCTCAATGTCAACAATGCCCCCGAGCGACCGTGCCGTTTATTTGGACAGGGAACTTGTATCCGCCGCCACCGCCTCCTCGAGTGTCGTTTTAACAATTTATTCGGTGAGATTGTGCAGAATTGAGTCTACAAAAACCCTGGAAAATTTTGTCGAGTTCCGATGGAGGAATCTCTGGCAATCCCCGATATACCGGAGCCCTGTCAAATCTAGACGAGTTTAGGGAGTGGTCTCCAGAGCCCAGTTCGGAGGTCCTTTAGAAGATCCAACCGTTCATCTACTACGGAATTCCCATATCTACCACCTCTAAAAATTTCAGGTCGATCCGACCGTCCAAACTCCGGGAACCTTCCGATTAGTGCATCACTTTTCAGATCTGTTTTCTAAGCGAGAACGAATCCGACCCGAATTCTTTTTTTATGAACGGGATTTCAGACATCCTTTCTAAAGAAATTTTTGTATGGGGTATAGTGTTTTTTCCCAAACACGTCCCATTAATTTTAAAGTCTTTTTCAATATGATCTTCACCATCGCGCTGGTGTGAAAACCGCCCGACAATGTTGCTCTATGGCTGCCGACCTGCGCTAGACACGTCGTCACTTTGTTGAGCCGAGCTCAACTTCTTCAGATCATCATCGCGGCAAGCCGAACAAGAGTTCAGCATTGCGAAATATAAATCATTGCCAACATCTACGCCCTACGGATTAAATGGAGCAGGCACACCGGCATCGCCGCACGGTCACTTCATCAAGCCAGCATTGACCACGTCAGAAGTTATGACCTGCATCAGCATGGCCGAACCATTGCTTCATTGAGCCGATGTCCATCACACCGAACTACTTCAACACCTCGACTGACATGGCAGCTACAACATCTCCTCACCGACCCGCTCCATCTCCTCGTCTGGAGTGGGGGCTTCGTCATCCCTTCATCAACCTACTCCGGAGACTTCGGCGTCGTCAACCGACCAACTTCGTCACGTTAGCTGGACCGGGGGCTTTGCCTCGGCAAGCCAACCTTTGCCTACATCGCCATGCCGTCGCTTCATCGCTCACAAGGCAATGGGTGTGCGGATCCAGTCCCAATTTCGGGACTAACCTTTTTTCAGATTGCTACAACAGATAAACCAGGTTCTATTAATCCTACTAATTTTTTTTGCTTGAGTTTATTTTTTTTTTTGAAAAATTATTACTCTAGTTTGTTCCATCATCTAGACACAGGTCTATCAAATGATGGTGCATTAACAATGGTTGCGTGATGGTTCGGTCCGTTTCCCGTCTGTAGTTCAGTGAACGCCGCATCGGGAGCCCGGACCGCCCTGCAAATTCAGGCTTCATCACGCCTTCAATGCATCACGCTGATGCCCTGCATCGACATTGGCTTCGTTACCAGGCCACATCTCTTTAAATAAATTATTTTTGCGTAAAGCAATTATGCAAGGATTATATATACATATATATATTATTATTTCCTGGACCGCACTGTTTTATGTGTGTAGGTAGTCGATCTTGATTGCGCGGTCACTACTCTAGAGTGCTGAACTCCTAGCTCAGACACTTCAGGCTTGGGGGCTGGGACCTCGGTCATGCTAAGGACTGCAAACCTTGTCGGATCTGTCACATATGAATGGGCGTCTTCGTCACACCACAAGCCCGAATCGCTTCATCAACACCGAGCACATTAAACAGCTAAGTCACTTTCATGCTCAAAGACTTTCTGTTTTCAATTTTGTTCGGTTCAACCAAGCATTATACCTTTTTAGAAAAAAGTTGTTTGTGACATAATTCCTTGTCAAAACTTTGTTTGTGACAAACAAATTTAAATACCCCGTTTACTTGGGGGCTTCCTTTATGAAGCCTTTCCTCTTGCATATGATTATACTTATAGGGCTTCATTCCTTGTTCGTGTATTATGCCACAATATGCACCACTGTTCAAGAAATCTTCCGATTCACCGATTAATCTTCCGATTTATCGCTAATCGGGGGGTGACCGATAAGATTATGCCTTATCTTTTCCGTTTATCTTTTGGACCGATTTATCGTTCTGACAAGCGATTTATCGGGAATCTACTGATAAATTAGACCTATTCATATCATGATGTTTGTAAAAACTATGTTTATTTATGTTTTGTGGACCTTGTTATGAAATATGTACTATTTTCCTATTTTGTTTGCCATTATACGTGGATTCAAAGGCTAGAAATCAGGGTAACACTTCTGTCAAATATTGTTTTGGTGTTGAATATAGAGTATTTTAGTGTTGGGAACCTGATATTTGCAAAAAAATATCCGATTAATAGTCGACAGATAAATTCGATTAATCGGCCGATTTCCGATTAATCCCTAACCCCTAGGTGACCGAAACGATAACGATAAGCGATATCCTCAACATTGATATGCACCATATTGACCTAAGTGCTCCGCAAGCTAGGTTTCCTGGCTCCTGTGCTTACCCTGTTCCCGATTGTTCGGCTAGGGAGTAAAGGGAGCACCTCTGCGATTGTCACGACCCGGTCATCCGAGCTTGGACCTCAGACTGGGTGAAGCCGAAAGCTAGCGCTCTTATTGTTTTCAATCATGGTCGGCACACAACGGAACTCATGAGTACAAAAAATCTATTGCACAAGTCTCATCATAACAATGAGCAACCGAAGAAAGGTATCGGTGGAGGTACTATTTTCTTCGAAGATGCTTCTTACACTTCGTCAGTAATACAACATAAGTTCCCTGAGAATGCTTTGTCTGTTACAGCCTTTTGGCCTGATTGCCTGGTTATCAGAAACACCGTCGATATTCTCGACAAGTGGAGTACATCACACTTTTCGGTCCTTGACCGAAGAGGGAGAAGCCGACGGTCGGGTAAGACGCGTTTAATGTTCGGGTGAACACAGATATGATATAAGTACTTCGGTACACACAATCATTATAACATAAAATTCTTTTCCCCAAGTCACTTGGGGGCTCCTAAATTTACATGAGCTATTTTATAGTAAATGTGCGAGCCGAACACCTTTAGAGATTCGGCAAAAAACATTCTCGGATATTGCTATATATGCATCGGTTTCGAATTGTGTCTTCGGTCAATAGTTGGGTTGCCCGGCTCCTGCGCTTCCCTCCTACATTCCGCTTTGTTTGGCTAGGTGTGCAAAGGGAGAACCACTGTGATTGTGCTTCTAGCTCATATGATTAAGCACCTCAGTGGACAAAGCCGAAAACTTACTATCACAATAAGCGTAAACCGGTCAGCGATCCGATGATTATGTTAAATGACAAGTCGTTCATAACATTGGCCGAAGTGTTTACCGCTTGACCTCGGCTGTCCCCGAACACTAACCGGGGGCTCGTAGCTAGCTTCCCCAGTTTAAAGCTCCTATGAATAAGTGAAAGTAATAAAGTTCGTATATCTGATTGCCTCGTTTCCGCTAACATAACCACCTTCGGGCACCGAGACGTTGGCTAAGGGTTGTCTTGTTACTGCGGTAACACCCTGCATAGTATCTACAAAGGGGTAGAAGCCGATGATGGGCCACATTCAACTGATAAACGGTCGCAACGGAGTCAAAATAAACATATCGTCGGCATTTGTATTTAATATACAAGGGCCGCCTTCTGTAATTATCGTTATAAAGCCAAAAATATGCATCAATTTGACTTAAGATTTTGGCCAAGCTGGGTTGCGTGGCTCCTGTGCTCACCCCTACATTCCCGATTGTTCGGCTAGGCGGTAAAGGGAGCACCTCTATGATTGTTACTACTGGGTCATCCGAGTTAGTACCTCAGACTGGGTGAAGCCAATAGCTAGCAATCTTAAAGGATCACATTGGTCGGCAATGATAGAAGTGAAATTTTGGTTCATTAATACCATAGACTTCGGGAACTTTCCCCGAACTAAATCCTCAATGTTTTCCTCCCACATTGATCGGATCGGAGGTGAGGTGCATGATCATGATAAGCATGACGACCCAAAGAAAGGAACCGATAGCGGGACTATTTTCTTTGGAAGATGTTTCTTACGTTAAAAATGTAATACAACATATCTCTCTGTGTACCTTTGTTTATCAAACCGTATGGCCGGATTGCCTCGTTTTCCATAAATCTTTGCCCTTATAACGGCTTTATAAATTAGGAAAACACTCCTCGGCTACTGGCCGAAGAGGTTGAAGCCGATGGTCGGTCAACAAAGTTTTGTACAATACGGATTCGAGCATTAATGATGTAAAGTACTTGCATACATAGAATCATTATACATAATTTGTGATTTTACTCTGGATATCGATCCTTAATTCTTCCACCCTGCCCACATTAAGGCTCTGGGGCTACTGGGCTTCGTGCTTATCATTTACAAATATTAAAGGGGTACATCGATCCCCTGATCTGGTGTTGCCACCCGACCAGTGGCTTGGGGGCAACTGCATTGACAATCCAATGTAGAAAATTTAAAGTGCAATATAGTTTTCGAGGAGATTATTATCCTCAGGTTGGTTGGTCGCACCCAACCTGAGTCTCGAGGACTTTGGACACCGTGTTTTTATTCCTAAGTATGCTGCCGAGCTGGGAATTGACCCTCAGGCTAATTTTATGAATAGACCTGAGTCTCAGGGGCTATTAGGGTCAGCGGTTTGATTTTTTCCTTCAGGTGCATCCCGGATATTAGGCCAACACGCACCTTCAGGGCTACTGGCTATACATCTCGGTCGATATTACGTTGCACAATTCGGAATTAATTTCATAGAAATTAGCCCATGGCCGCGGTGGTGTACCACCACGGATACTGTCCGGCGTTGGTTCTCGACTACAATAGACACCCCGGAAGCAATCTGGCATAAAGCTCGGATTCTAGTGGCTTGCTCTGTAGAGGGCATTTCTGGCAATTAAGCTTGGCTAAACTCCTTCAACTTTTTAGAACCAAGGTGATCTATGACACCTCGGGTATAGTCCGGCGTTGGAGCTCGGATACTGTCCGGTGTTGGAGCTCGGATACAGCTCGGCGTTGGTGCTCGGCTGCAAAAGATACCTCTAATATAGTCTGGCATTGGAGCTCGGACGCAAGAGGACACTGCCGCCCGGGAACAACTTCAAACCCGAGGTGTGGCATAAAAATAACAAGGCATTGATACAGGCCGGAAACTTAAATGGGCTCCTCGGATACCCGACGTGTAAACTCTTAAGATGCACTTCGGCGATCCTCAAAATCGAAGATGAGAAGATTTGTTGAACCAGTTTTCAAGACCGACGATCGAAGATGAAGAACAGTTCGAAAGAATCTAGGAGTGTCCCCAAATTGAAGACCGGTTCAGGGGCCTACTCACGGTGTCCTGGACCAGGGGGTACTCACCACGTCGTCTCCCGATCAGCTGGATTGGGCCGAGGACCCCCATGGCCATATACTCATGGGCCAGTTCAGACAGCTGCCGCATACAAGGAAGATTCCACATGACCTGGTGATTAAGACAAGGACTCCTCCCCCACCGGCGTATTCGGCTAGGACTCTTGTTATCCTAGGCCTTTGGTGCATTATATAATCCATGGCCAGGCTAGTCGATAGATATACACAATCATAACCGTAGGCTGGCTTCTAGGGTTTAGCCTCTACGATCTCGTGGTAGATCAACTCTTGTAAAACTCATATCATCAAGATCAATCAAGCAGGAAGCAAGGCATTACCTCCATAGTGAGGGCCCGAACTTGGGTAAACATCGTGTCCCCCGCCTCCTATTACCATTATGTTTAGACGCACAGTTCAGAACCCCCTACCCGAGATCTGCCGGTTTTGACAGCGACACTCATCACTATAAAGCCTTGCAAGCAATGTGACTTGAAGTATTACGGAACGGGTAAAGAGACTTTCCGGTAACGAGATTGAACTAGGTATGATGATATCGACGATCGAATCTTGGGCAAGTAACATAACGATGACAAAGGGAACAACGTATGTTGTTCTGCGGTTTGACTGATAAAGATCTTCGTAGAATATGTAGGAACCAATATGAGCATCCAGGTTCCGCTATTGGTTATTGACAGGAGACGTGTCTCGGTCATGTCAACATAGTTCTCGAACCCGTAGGGTCTGCACGCTTAACGTTCGATGACGATTGGTATTATGAGTTTATGTGATATGATGTACCGAAGATTGTTCGGAGTCCCGGATCTGATCATGGACATGAAGAGGAGTTTTGAAATGGTCGAGACATAAAGATTGATATATTGGATAACAATGTTTGGACAGGGGAATGGTTTCGGATGAGTTCGGGCATTTACCGGAGTGTCGGGAGGTTACCAGACCCCCAGGGGTCAATGGGCCTTCATGGGCCTTAGGGGAAATAGAGGGTAGCAAGGGAGTTGTGCGGCGCGCCCCCTAGGCCCAACCCGAATTAGTTTAGGGCTTGGGAGGGGCGGGCCCCTCTATCCTTCTCCCCTCCTTCTCTTTCCTTCCCCTCCTAGTTGGACTAGGAAAGGGGAAACCTACTCCTAGTAGGAGTAGGATTCCCCCTTGGGGCGCACCCTATGAGGCCATCGGCGCCCTCCCCTTGCTCCTTTACATACGGGGGCAGGGGGCACCCTAGGACACACAAATTGATTGTTTAGCCGTGTGCGGTGCCCCCTCCACAGATTTCCACCTCGGTCATATGGACGTAGTGCTTAGGCAAAGCCCTGCACCGGTAACTTCATCATCACTGTCACCACGCTGTCGTGCTGGCGAAACTCTCCCTCGACCTCAGCTAGATCTAGAGTTCATGGGACGTCACCCAGCTGAACGTGTGCAGATCAGGAGGTGCCGTACCTTCGGTGCTAGGATTGGTCAGATCGTGAAGACGTACGACTACATCAACCGCGTTGTTATAACGCTTCCACTTTCGGTCTACGAGGGTATGTGGATACACTCTCCCCTCTCGTTGGTATGCATCACCTAGATAGATCTTGCATGATCGTAGGAATTTTTTTGAAATTACCAAGTTCCCCAACAGTGGCATCCGAGCCCGGTCTATGCATAGATGTTAGATGTGTGAGTAGAACACAAAGAGTTATGAGCGATAATAGTCATACTACTTACCAGCATGTCCTACTTTGATTCGGCGGTATTGTTGGATGAAGCGGCTCAGACTGACATTACGCGTACGCTTACGCGAGACTGGTCCTATCAAAGTGCTTCGCACACAGGTGGCTAGTGAGTGTCTGTTTCTCCAACATTAGTTGAATCGAGTGTGTCTACTCCTGGTGCTTGTTGAAGGTTAAAACAACACACTTGACGAAAAATCGTTGTGGTTTTGATGCATAGGTAAGAACAGTTCTTGCTAAGCCCTTAGCAGCCACGTAATACTTGCAACAACAAAGTAGAGGACGTCTAACTTGTTTTTGCAGGGCTTGCCGTGATGTGATATGGTCAAGGCATGATGAGATATAAATTGATGTATGAGATGATCATGTTTTATTACAAAGTTATCGGCAACTGGCAGGAGCCATATGGTTGTCGCTTTATTGTATGCAATGCAATCGCTATGTAATTATTTTACTTTATCACTAAGTGGTAGCGA
Organism: Triticum timopheevii; assembly: GCA_963921465.1. NCBI lineage: Eukaryota > Viridiplantae > Streptophyta > Magnoliopsida > Poales > Poaceae > Triticum > Triticum timopheevii. Next base: position 262,583,504 of record OY997264.1, read on the forward strand.
TAGTTGTTGTAACAATAGTTGGCGAGACGACAATGATGCTACGATGGATATCGAGGTGTCGCGCTAGTGACGATGGAGATCATGATGATGCTTCGCTGATGGAGATCATAAGCACAAGATGATGACGGCCATAAAATGTCACATATTTTGATTTCATGTGATGTTTATCCTTTATGCATCTTATTTTTCTTAGTACGGCGGTAGCATTATAAGATGATTGCTTACTAAATTTCAAGGTATAAGTGTTCTCCCAAAGTATGCACCATTGCTATAGTTCTTCGTGTTGAGACACCACGTGATGATCGGGTGTGATAAGCTCTACGTTCACATACAACGGGTGCAAGCCAGTTTTGCACATGTAGAATACTCGGGTTGAACTTGATGAGCCTAGCATATGCAGATATGGCCTCGGAACACTCAGACCGAAAGGTCGAACGTGAATCATACAGTAGATATGATCAACATAGTGATGTTCACAATTGAAAACTACTCCATCTCACGTGATGATCGGACATGGTTTCGTTTATTTAGATCACGTGATCACTTAGATTATTAGAGGGATGTCCATCTAAGTGAGAGTTCTTAAATAATATGATTAATTGAACTTTAGTTTATTACGAACTTAGTCCTGATAGTATTTTTCAAATTATGTTGTAGATCAATAGCTCGCGTAATAGCTTCCCTATGTTTTTTATATGTTCCCTAAGTTGAAATATGATAGTAGCAAGATGCGGACTGAGTCCGTCATCTGAGGTTTATCCTCATTGCTGCATAGAAGAATTATGTCCTTGATGCACCGCTAGGTGACAAAACTATTGCTGGAGCAGATGCCCACGTAATGAATGTTTGGCTATCTTAATATGATGACTACTTGATAGTTTCGTGCACCATGCTTTACGGCTTAGAATCGGGACCTCAAAGAAGTTTTGAACGTCATGGACCATATAAGATGTTCCAGGAGTTCAAGTTAATATTTCAAGCAAATACCCAAGTTGAGAAATAAGAAGCCTCCGACAAGTTCTATATCTAAAAGATGGAGGAGAATGGCTCAAGCAGTGAGCATGTGCTCAGATTATCGGGGTACTATAATCACTTGAATCAAGTGGGACTTAATCTTCCAGATAAGCTAGTGATTGACAGAGTTCTCTAGTCACCATCACCAAGTTACTGGAACTTCGTGATGAACTATAATATGCAAGGGATGACAAAAATGATTCCCGAGCTCTTCGTGATCCTGAAATCGACGAAGGTAGAAATCAAGAAAGAGCATCAAGTGTTGATGATTGACAAGACAACTAGTTTCAAGTAAAGGGCAAAGTGAAAGAAAGGGAACTTCAAGTAGAATGGCAAGAAAGTTGTCACTCCCGTGAAGAAGCCCAAAGCTAGACCAAAGCCTGAAATTGAGTGCTTCTACTACAAAGGAAATGGTCACTAGAAGCGGAAATGCCCTGAATATTTGGTGGATAAGAAGGATGGCAAAGTGAACAAGGGTATATTTAATATACAGGTTATTGATGTATACCATACTAGTGTTTATAGTAGCCCCTAGGTATTTGATACTTGTTTGGTTGCTAAGAATAGTAACTCGAAATAGAAGTTACAAAATAAACAGAGACTAGTTGAGGGTGAAGTGATGATGTGTGTTGGAAGTGGTTCCCAGATTGATATGATCATCATCACACACTCCCTATACTTTGGAGATTAGTGTTGAACCTACATAAATGTTATTTGGTGTTTGAATTGAGCATAAATACGATTAGATCATGTTTCTTGGGATAAAATTATTCATCTAAGACAAATAATAAATTGTTATTCTGTTTACATGAATTAAACCTTCTATGGTCATACACCCAATGTTGATGGTTTATTGAATCTTGATCGTAGTGATACACATGTTCGTAATATTGATGCCAAAATATGCAAAGTTGATAATAATAGTGCAACATATTTGTAGCACTGCCGTTTGGCTCATATCGGTGTAAAGCTCATGAAGAAACTCCATAAAGATGAACTTTTGGAATCACGTGATTATGAATCATTTGATGCTTGCGAACCGTGCCTTATGGGCAAGATGACTAAAACTCCGTTCTCCAGAACAATGGAATGAGCTAGTGACTTATTGGAAATAATACATACCGAGTGTTAGTGCTTGTGGTGGGTATCGTTATTTACTGACCTTCACAGATGATTTGAGTAGATATGGGTATATGTACTTAATGAAACACAAGTCTGAAACATTTGAAAACTTCAAAGAATTTCAGAGTGAAGTGGAGAATCATCATAAAAATATAATAATGTTTCTATGATCTGATCGTAGAGGAGAATATTTGAGTTATGAGTTTGGCCTTCATTTGAAACAATGTGGAATAGTTTCACAGCTCACGCCACATGGAACACCACATCGTAATGGTATATCCAAACGTCGTAACCACACTTTATTAGATATGGTGCGATCTATAATGTCTCTTACCGATTTACCATTCTCGTTTTGGGATTATGCATTAGAGACAACTACATTCACATTAAAAAGGGCACCATCAAAGTGTGATAAGACGACGCCTTATGAAATGTGGTTTGGCAAGAAACCAAAGTTGTCGTTACTTAAAGTTCGGGGCTGCGATTGTCACATCCCTAGCTCCTGGCATTGCACTAGGCTAGCTTCATGTGTGCATCATGTTTAAATTTGCCCAATCCTGAAATGGGGATTGTTCAAACCCTAGCACCAGATTAAAATCAAATAGGTTCAACCTAAAATAATCTTCAATGAACCCAAAATGCCCTTTGAAAATGTTCATGATTTTTGATAAAGGTGAAAACCTCTGCCAAAAATGGTGCACATATTTCTAGGTCCATTTTGGATTTTTGAATTAATTCATAAAGTATTTGAATTTGGGAGTTTAATTGCTTAAATAATTTAAATGCTCAAATAATTCTGAAACTAAATGAGCGTTGTTGCATATATTTCAATTAGTGCCCAAAATTATTTTCAGGATTTTACAAAATGAGTTAGTATTTTTACTAATTCAAAACATATCAAAATAAATAGAAAACAGAAACAAATTAGTAGAGAGAGAACTTACCTGGGCCACTTACCTGGCCAGCCCAGCCCACTGGCCTGTTGCCAGTCATCGCCTACCTCTGCCAGTAGGCAGAGGAGGGACAGCACACGGCGCGCGCGCGGGCGCCACGCCACCAGGCTGCCTGCCTGCGTCGCCTGGCCACCGCGACGCCTCGCGTCTTCTCCTCGGCGCTGCCTCGACCCCGTGGACACCACTCCCCCCTCCTCTGCCCTCCCCCTCGTTCTCTCCCGCTATGGCCGACGCGCCCGTAAGCTGCCGCCATCGTAGTCCACTCCACCACCTCTCCCTCGAGCCCTCGCCGTGCCTGAGGGCTCCGCCTTGACGCCCTCGCCCTCTCCATGGAGCTACACAATGCCGGGAGCCCTGCATCGCCGCCCACGCTGTCTTCCCCATCTCCGGCCGCCCTAGATCGCCGGTTTTGCTACGTCGCCGTCCGACCTCCCCCGAGCTCGCCGTCTCCTCTAACCAACTCGTCGTGAGCCCCTGCCTCCTCTCCCCTTGCTCCCGTGCTCCTTTCCTCGCCATGGCCGTTGTTCCGCCGGTGACCGATTCGCTCCGCCGCCTGAGCTCCTCGCCACCGTGGCCAGAGGCCGTGTTCGTCGCTCCTGGTCATGGGACATGGTCTAGACCTCGCCAGGAACCCAAACCGCACCCCAACTCGCACTCTCGAGCGCTGCAGCCGCGTCCCCGCACCCGGCCGAACTATGGCCGCCGCTCCGCCCATCGCCGCTGCCGCTACACTTCACCCTGGCACCACCGCTGCCTCCTTCAGATGCGCCACACTGCCAGCTTGCCGTATCCTCAAACCACGTGTGAAACGGTGCTCGTTAGTGCCGTCCCGAGCAACTCCGGCGAGTCCACGCTCTTGTTGTGGTCGCCGGCGTCACCTGCTGACGTCGCCGGTTTAATTAGCGCTAATAACCCGGCTAAACACCCCCAGGGTCACTGCCATGTGGGCCCCAGTGCATGTTTAGGTTAGATTAATTCTCTGTTTAGATTAGTGATAACCCTGTGGCCCACGTGTCAGCGTTGACTTTGACCTAGTCAGCGTTGACTGGACCCACCTGTCTGTGGGACTAACCAGCTTGAGTCACTGACATGAAGGACCGACACGTCACGTTTGACCTGGACCGGGTCTGTTGACCTACTGAGGTCAGCATGATGCAATGCTGACGCAGTAAATGTTTTCTGGATTTAAAATAAATTAGAAAATCCGGAAAATGTCCTAAACTTCTAAAAATCATATAAATTCAACCGTAACTCCAAATGAAATAATTTATATATGAAAAATGATCAGAAAAATACAATCTATCCATTTGCACTTGTTTCATGCATGATAAAGCAACTTAAACATGCTGTTTATATCAAAACATGATAAGGCACTATTTAAATTCATAATTTGAGTTTGGGCTTGAATCTTTGGTTCAGAATGACCCAAACCCATCTGGTTGTATTTGCACTAGGCCAACACACTCATATTGCCATGTCATGAGCATGCATCATATTGTGCATTGCATTGATTGTGTTTCTTTCTCAATTGCCGGTAATCGCCCCCTCTCGATAGACGCGTTTCGACGATGTGATCAATGACACCAATGAAGAACTATACTATCTTCAGAAGTGCCAGGAAAGCAAAACCCCCTTGTTCATTCCGATACAATCCCACTCTCTCACTCCTACTCTCTTTTACTGCATTAGGACAACAACGATTCAACTGTTGCGGTGAGAGGCCATGTAGGAGTACATGGTGGGTTGTCTCATTGAAACCGTCCTCAGGAACTGAGTTCTGTGTTTGTGATCCATGAACAGTTACTACCACACACTGGGTTCCGGTAACTCGACACCTCTCGACTTATTAATTAACATGATCTATGTCCAGGAGCTGCAACTAGTTTCTGGTGATTGTAGGTAGCGTTAGTAGTCTACCAAGTGGCACCGAGTACAGGTGGGCTTGGGACAGACTAGGCACAGTGTCCTGGTGTACAAAGTGGCACCCGGATGGTGGGCTTGGGAAACCTGCACACATCGTTTGGGGCCGTGAGTGAAACCCCGGCCGGATCTCCTTCCGTATGGAACCCGAATAGGCGATAAACCTGGACGAGAGACTTGTGTGGTTAGTCAGGTCATGGCCGACTCCCTCGCCAGACTTCGGCTTGAAGGTTGCCGAGATACACGAGGTGTACATGGCGGTAAGTGGCAAGAGCATGTGTGAAGAAGTTGTCGGTGTACTAGAGTAGGGGTACCTTAGTATCCCGAACTTGTGCACGGGCAGTCGCAGTGCCCCGCGGCAATGCTTGCCGGGTGACCGCCAAGGTCCTCCATGGTTCCTTTGGAGCCATTCATGAACAAAGTGTTTAATCCAAGGAGACAAGGCCCCGGCAAGAGGAGCTTGCCGGGAAGGCCAACCAAGGCATTTCAAGGAACTTGCCGCGACGCCCCACGCGTCCCGGCAAGGCCCAGTGAGCGACAAGCTTCCGGACGCGATAAGACAACGACCGCGGCAAGGCGCTTGCCGCGGCAAGTTACCACTCTGTACCCGCGCTCCAGCACACCCACCAACGTGTCGCCCTGAGACCTTTCCAGGTGCGCGTGGCAAGAGGCTGTGCAGCCAGCGGTGCAAGGTGGCAGGCGACGCTGACAAGATTGCCATCGTGGCGAGCGGTGGCGCCCCTGACGGCCCCTTTTCTGCACTGTTTAGGCAACATAGACGGGCATTTAATGCCCTTGTCCCCTGCCGTCAGGGTTAGGTAGGATACACTGTTCAGGTAGTTGTACCAACCACAACTCCTTTTCCATTTTTTCCCTCGCCTACGTTGCCACCTGTCGGTGACCCCTTGAGCATATAAAAGGAGGCCCATGCGCAACGCAGAGGGGGGCTCGAGGCCAGAAAATGCTCACAAATCAGACATGCAGTAGTAGGAGTATTATCTCTCCGGAGAGCTCTGAAGCTGGGTAAATCGCTCGTGTGCTTTGCCTCGATCTGCTCTTCGTGCGATCTCCGCCCCCCGCCGAACCGAAAGGGGTCCGGTCCGCCGGCCCCATAGGTGTTCGTTCCCATGACATCTATGGCGCGCCAGGTAGGGGGCGTCGAGGTTGTGTGAACCTGATCCGGCGTTCACGCGAGCTAGATCTTCATCATCTTCATCGACATGCCACCGAAGAAGAAGGCTTCGGAGGTGGCTGCTCCGTCCACGTCGATCCCACCGCCACCGGATTAAACGGGTGGTGGGTAGACGCCGGCGGAAGAACGGGCGTCGACGAGGGAGCTCATGCTGCTGCCAGGTCCAAGGACAAGGCTGCGCAGACCTCGGCGTCCGTACATGCACCGCGCCCATCTCAGGAGGTGCGGAACCAACAGCGTCATGGTACTCACGGTACCATACGCTCGTTGGACTGAGATCGAGCTGGTGGATCTTGGGATGCTCAAGACCACCATGCGCACCAACATGCTGGCACGAGCAAGACACGGTCGCCTGGACGGGATGCTGCTCCTTCTAACATAGTTAGAAGTCCGAGCATATCCCGCTCCTCGCACCGTTCAGCACTGCCGCCAAGCACTCCAGCAGAAGCTTTGGCGAGAGCTCAACTGCTCCTGGATTACCCTCCAACGGCGGACAAGATCGATGAATGGAGGGCCACCATTCAGAGTCTCATCAGCTTCGCCAACGGCGACACTCCACGGCAGCCGAATGCATCGCAGCCGCAACAAGACTGCCAGGCACAGGCCGGTGGCGACAAAACCGGTGGGGGTGCAACCACCGTGCACTCTCCACCCCAAAGGCCAAGATCACCGACTCGCCGGGTCAACCTCGACACCGGCTCCACCGCATCATCAGATCCACGAGCTCGTCGCGATCAGCGCCAAGTTCTTCACGAACGACAGCAAGAAGACGCTCGTACTCGCATCAAGCGCCGAAGAGAAGCGCGGCGTCAATCGGACCAGCGTGCTGGGCCCACTGTCGACATGCATGCGCCAGGGGAACCAGGCGACTTGCCGTACGCGGTAGGTTGCCCTGCGTTCACTCGTGAGCTGCGGCAAGTCCAGTGGCCCAGCACGAAGAATTTCAAGCCATACGTACCAGAGAAGTACGACGGCAAGTTGCATCCGTCGGAGTTCCTCAGCATCTACACCATCGCGGTGCAAGCTGCCGGAGGGCGCGATGACAAGATCCTTGCCAACTACTTCCCGCTGGTGCTCGAGCCCAATGTCAGGTCCTGGCTCATGCACTTGCCGGACAACTCCATAACCTCCTGGGCAGATTTATGCCATCAGTTTGGCGGTGCCTTTACAGGCGGCCACAAGCCTCATGGCCAAGAGAGCGACCTTCATATGCTCGCCCAGAAGGAAGGAGAGCCCCTGCGCAAGTACGTTCAGAGATTCAGCCATGTACAGCGCAACATCCCAGATGTCCACCCTGCCGCGGTCATCAGCGCGTTCCATCAGAAATGTGGAAACTGCAGGATGCGGGAGGAGATGGCGATGTGCAAGATCAGAGACGTCAGTGAGCTATACGCCCTGGCCGACAAGTGTGCACGTGCTGAGGAAGGGAGGAGACTCCCCGGAGAGAATACAGGAGCAGGAGGATCTGACAGCGAGGATGCCGCCCCGGCAAGGAAAAACCGGCGGCGGAACAACAGGAAGAAGAAAGGAAAAGATGTGCTAGTCGTTGAGCAGTCCGGCAACGGAGGTGGCGCCAAGGAAGCCGAAGCTGTGGCGGCCGCCGACAAGCAGGACGGCTCCGGCAAGCAGTACTGCAAGATCCACCGCACCAAGGGCCATGATCTCCAGAGCTGCAAGAAGGTCGAGCAGCTTGTCGAGCAGCAAAAGGCTGAGTACGAGCAACGCGACAAGGAGAAGGCCCAAGAAGGTACTGGAGGATCCGGCAAGAAGCGTCCGGGCCGAGGAGGACGCCGCGGCAAGGCCAAGCAGCGGCAAGGAGACAGGCCTCCCCGCAGCCGCGACAAGGATGAAGATGACGATGAAGACGAAGATATGGATGATGACGAGGCCGATGAGCAGGAGTTCCAGAAAGCCATAGAGGTCCTGTGTGTTGATGGCAGTGCTTCTCTGCATACTTCACACCGCCAGCTCAAGCAGTGGGTGCGGGAAGTCAATGCGGCCGAACCACCCGTCGAGTCACGCAAGCCTCTGAAATGGTCCAGCACGCCTATCATTTTTTATATTGAGGACCACCCTGATCGCATAACTGCGGTCGGGTGCTTGCCGATGTTGGTTTCACCAACTATCCGCAACCTCAAGGTCACTAAGATGCTAGTTGACGGCGGGGCCGGCTTGAACCTGATCTCCTCCGTGGTGCTCCAGAAACTCCAGATCCCTGACAACGAGCTCGAAGAGACCGACACATTCCAAGGAAATCAATCCGGGAAGGAGCAAGCCGAAGGGAAAGATCATGTTGTCGGTCACATTTGGCAGTGAGTTGAACTTCAGGACTGAGAGGGTCACTCTTGACGTTGCTGATTTTCCATTGCCTTACAATGGGATACTCGGCCGTCCAACGCTCGCCAAATTCATGGCAGCATCTCACTACGCATACAACATGCTCAAGATGCCAGGCCCGATAAGTGTCATCTCTATCCCTGGCGACAAGAAGGATGCTCTTATCTGCGCCGACAAGATTTACCAGGAAGCAGCAGCCGCGGCAGAACACAAGTCACTTGCCGCTGAAGCTCCCGGGGGGAAGAAGAAGTTCAAGTCCGGCAAGAGTTCTGATGCCCACTCCGGCAAGTGCACCTCTTCGGAGTGCTGCGCTACCGTCGAGGACGCACCATCGAGCTCCACCGGCAAGTGTAAGAAGGCAATGGCAGCTCCGCCAGAGACCAAGAAGGTGCCCGCCAAGGAGGACGACACTGGTGGTGCCTTCACCATCAGTGCCACTCTCGACCCTAAATAGGAAAGCGTGCTCGTTGCTTTCCTGCGAGCGAACGTCGACGTGTTTGCGTGGCAACCGTCTGACATCCCCGGTGTTCCCAGGAAAGTAATCGAGCACCATCTTGCCGTCTGTCCTCAGGCGCGGCCCATCAAGCAGAAGGTCAAGAAACAAGCAGTGGAGCGCCAAGAATTCATCGCAGAAGAAATCAAGAAATTGGAAGCAGCAGGCCTTGTCAGATGAGTGCTCCATCCTACGTGGTTGGCCAATCCTGTAGTCGTGCGCAAGGCAAACAGGAAATGGAGGCTTTGTATCGACTTTACCAATGTTAATAAAGCTTGTTCCAAAGACCCATTTCCCTTGCCGCGCATTGACCAGATTGTTGACTCCACGGCCGGATGTGATTTGCTTTCATTTCTTGATGCGTACTCAGGATACCATCAGATCTTCATGGCAGAAGAGGATGAGGAGAAGACCGCATTCATCACTCCGTGTGGCACATACTGTTTCATACGGATGCCTTTCGGTTTGAAGAATGCTGGTTCAACATTTGCAAGAGTAGTCCATGACACTTTTGAGCCACAAATGCACAGAAATGTGGAAGCCTACATGGATGACATAGTGGTCAAGAGCAAGGACAAGGCAACTCTGATTCAAGATTTAGATGAAACCTTTACAAATCTGCGCAAGATCAACCTCAAACTTAACCCCGAGAAGTGCGTGTTTGGAGTCCCCTCTGGCAAGCTTCTCGGGTTCTTCGTGTCTCAGCGGGGAATTGAAGCCTATCCTGACAAGATCAAGGCCATCGAGCAAATCGAAGCACCAAAGCACGTCAAGGATGTACGAAGACTTGCCGGTTGCGCGGCTGCTCTCAGCAGGTTTATCTCTAAGTCTGCTGAGCGCGCCCTGCCATTTTTCAAAATATTGAAAAAGGCAGGTCCAATGAAATGGACTCCGGAAGCGGAGGCTGCGCTGCAAGACTTGAAGAGATACCTGTCTTCCACTCCAATACTTGTCGCACCTAAGCCACAAGAGAAGTTGCTGCTGTATATAGCAGCAACCAATCAAGTGGTTAGTGCTGCGTTAGTAGCGGAGAGGGAGGCGGATGATGAGCCAGCGACCACGGCAGATACATCCAGCGACAAGCAGGGGGCTTCAACGTCAAGCTCTGGTCCCGTCAAAGATGGATCTGTGTAGGCACATGAGGAGATACAGAAGAAAATGGTGCACACCCAGTTTACTTTGTCAGTTCCCTTCTGCAGGGGGCTACGTCGAGGTACCCTGGTGTGCAGAAATTGCTTTTCGGCCTTCTCATGGCCTCGAGAAAGCTGCGCCATTACTTCCAAGCACATGAGATCACAGTTGTCACTCGTTTTCCGCTAAAGAGGATACTGCAGAATCCAGAAGCAACAGACAGGATTGTCGAGTGGGCACTGGAACTGTCAAGCTTTGGCCTCAAATTTGAGAGCACCTCAACTATCCAGAGCAGAGCATTGGCAGAATTCATAGCAGAGTGGACGCCAACACCAGATGAAGAAATTCCAGAGACGAGCGTCCCCGTCAAGGAAGCAAGCAAAGAGTGGCTGATGTACTTTGATGGTGCCTTCTCGCTGCAAGGCGCCGGTGCGGGCGTGCTACTTGTCGCACCCACCGAAGAGCACCTCAAGTACGTAGTCCAGATGCACTTTCCCAAGGAGCAAGCAACAAACAATACTGCAGAGTACGAAGGTTTGCTTGCCGGTCTCAGGATCGCAGCAGACCTTGGGATCAAGAAGCTCATTGTCAGGGGTGACTCACAGCTTGTCGTCCGCCAAGTGAACAAGAATTATCAGAGTCCGTTGATCGAAGCTTACATTGACGAAGTGAGAAAGTTAGAAGAAAACTTTGACGTCCTACAGATGGGACATGTTCCTAGAGCTCAGAACGACATTGTCGATGGCCTGTCAAAGTGCGCCGCACTTAAGTTACCTCTGGAACTAGGGATCTTTGTGCTCAAGCTGACTCAACAGTCTGTAACGCCATCAACTGGACAGAGCAAGAAGAGGAAGTTGGTTTCTGGTGACTATTTTCCGGCAGAGCTCCCCGAAGCCGCCCCCAAGAAGGTCCCCGAGATCAACACCAAGGGTGCTGAGGAGTAGTCTGCTCCGGCGAGCCCTAGGGTTTGTTCCATTGAAGCAGACGCTCCCGACAAGTTTTGCTCCGGCAAGCTTGCCGGGGAACATCAAGCTCCGGCTGAGCAGCAGGTTCTCGCCGTAGAAGCGGATGTTCCCACAGCAGCATATGTGCCTTTAGTCCTTGCTGTCGATCCGCAAACTCTAGCATGGGCACAGCAGATTGTCCTTTTCATTCAGACAGGGGAGCTTCCCGAAGAGCAAGAAGAAGTGGAAAAAGTAGCCTGGCAGTCAAGTATGTACCAGTTTGTCGACAACACACTGTACAGAAGAAGACTCAACGGTGTGAAATTGAAGTGTATTCACCGGGAAGACGGACAAAAGCTGTTGGCAGAGATACATGGAGGCATATGTGGCCACCACGTTGGCGCAAGAGCGCTTGCCGACAAAGCATTCCGGCAAGGTTTCTTTTGTCCGACCGCCTTCCATGATGCAACTGCACAAGTAACCAAGTGTGAAGCGTGCCAGTTCCATTCCAAGCAGATACACCAGCCAGCTCAAGCTCTCCAGACGATCCCTTTATCCTGGCCATTTTTGGTCTAGGGGCTCGACATGCTCGGCCCTTTTCCCTGAGCTGTCGGGGGCTTTGAGTACTTGTACGTTGCAATCAACAAGTTCACAAAGTGGCCGGAAGTGCAAGCAGTGAGGAACGTGACAGCACAGTCAGCAGTCAAGTTCTTCAGGTCGATTGTTTGCCGTTTCGGAATCCCTAACAGGATCATCACCGACAACGGCACGCAATTCACGAGCCGCACCTTCATGCAGTACGTCCAAGATCTTGGCGCCAAGGTCTGCTTCGCTTCTGTTGCTCACCCGAGAAGCAACGGTCAAGCGGAGAGGGCAAATGCTAAAGTGCTGCGTGGGCTCAACACCAGGACCTTCGACAGGCTGCACAAGTGCGGAAAGAACTGGATTGAGGAGCTGCCGGTGGTTCTTTGGTCGATCAGGACGACGCCTAATCGAGCCACTGGCCAGACACCTTTCGCTCTTGTCTATGGAGCAGAGGCAGTTCTCCCCACGGAACTCGTATACGGGTCACCTCGAGTGGTCGCTTATGATGAGCTTGAGCAAGAACAGCTGCGACAAGATGACGCGCTGCTCCTTGAGGAGGACCTTCTTCAGGCCGCTGTACGAGCTGCTCGCTACCAGCAAGCTTTGCGCCGCTACCATAGCCGCAAAGTTAATGCCAGAAGTCTCGAGGAAGGCGACCTTGTTCTTCGGCGCGTTCAGTCCGCCAAGAATTCCAACAAGTTGACGCCGAAGTGGGAAGGCCCTTACCGGGTGAAACGAGTCACTAGGCCTGGCGCTGTCCGCCTTGGGACCGAAGATGGCTTTCCGGTGAGCAATTCCTGGAACATTGAGCAACTTTGTAAGTTTTACCCGTAAGGCGCGGTTGCCGGAACCTGTTCCGGCAACCACCTTTTGTACAAGTCTTGCCGCTGTTGCATGTAATCCTTTGTACAAAGCCGGGCGCAGACCCCGTGCATAAATAAAGCTCACGTGCTCCGCGCATCTTGTCAATTTCATGCTTTCTATTTTTTGCATGTGTTATCTGACATTTTGTGCAGCACCTACCCCCGGTAAGCAATAACGAGCCATAGGGCTCCATATCTTTATTTTCTCTTCTTTCTCCTTCTCAAAGAAAGGAAGGTTCCCATGCCCACAAGTTTGCCGGGGGGGGGGGGGGGGGGGGGGGAAGGAGAAGATAATGGTGTGGACCAGGCGTCGTTCAAGAAATTTTCGCCTTACCGGGACGCAAACCACAGAAAAGCTAAGTTGCCAAAGTTTGAGCAATCAGTTTTAAAATTTTTAAGTTATCTTCCTCGAACGACCATGCTTTGTATGGAAAACCTGTGCGCAGTGGAACCAACTCGTAGCTAGTTGCACCCTTACTTTGTTTCGAGTCTGCTCAACAACTTAAGTGAGCTGCGACTAGTTGCGACAAGGTTTCTTGTCGGTAGTGGCACCGCCAGCAGGCTGCTGACGTTCCGCACTCAGCACTCGCGGCAAAGGTGCCTGCGCCGGCAAGTTCCCTAAAAGCGCGGGGCAAAAACATACAAAGGAAGGAATCAAGTAAAGGGAATAACATAGCAATCGATACCCAAAATAAAAGTTATATTACAAGATAGCTTGTCGCAACTCTAATAGATTGTTCTCGTAACATGATCAGCAGCGACAAGAAAAGGAGAAAACGGGCGGCCTAATCTACACGATCGCCATCAACCCTCTTGACCTCGTTCACCTTGTCCACAATGGGTGCGACAAGGGCCTTGAGCGCTTCCAGATCAGCATCCGCCGACAGCTTCTTGAGGATATTGGTGAGGTTGAGGCCCGGGTTGCGGAAGGCCACCTTCACCAACACCTTTTGAAGAACTCCCGCGCAGATCGCGCGCGACTCGTCGGCCAGCTGCTTTGGGATCCTTTCCTGGAGTCTCTAGAGGGCCGTCTCCACGCCTTTGAAGAACAAGGTGAGCTTGGCGCTGGGCTGGAGGTTCTCATCGGAGGAATACCTGAAATCCTCCATCCCCAGCTGCGCCAGCTCCCTGTCGATGGCTGCGGCAACATCCACGAGACCCTCCGTCCAGTGCTCCACATTCTCCCTGAAGATGTTCTGGTTGGCGGCAGCACTCGCCAGCAGCTCCTCGTTGGCCTTGATCTCCTTCTTTCAAGGCCACCTCCTGCTCCCTGGCGTCGTCCAGCGTCTTGATCAAAGTAGCCAGCTTCAACTCAAGATCAGCGTTGGAGTCCTTGGCGGCGCTCAACTCCTTGCCCTTCTCGACGAGACGACCCTGCAGCTCGCCATGGGCGTGGGCGTCCTTCTCGCGCTCACGCTTGAGCGCGGCAAGATCTTCATCCCTCGCCTTGAGATCGGCCTCCAGTTGCGCCACCTTCGTCTCCAGCTCCTTCTTGGCGGCCTCGACAGCTGCGGCATCATCCTCTGCTTCCTTGAGAGCCCCGCCGAATGTTTGCTCGCGCGCGGCAAGCTCCTCCTCGTGGCTGTCAAGATTAACCTTCCGCTGCGCCAACTCACCTTCCCGCGCGAACAGCTCCTCGGCGGCAAGCCGCTGTTGCTCTTCAGCTTCAGCCTTCTCGAGAAGGAAGGCTTTCCGCGCCTCGACGAGCTGCGCCCGCTCCTCTGCCAGGGACCGGAGGGCTTCCTGGTTGCGACTCCGGAGCTCCTCCACATGCTTCTCGATATCCACTCCCGCCCTCGCGACAAGCGCTTCTCGGGATTCCAGCTTGGCTTGTCGGGCGCGGTAGAGTGACACCAGCTTCCGCAGCAGCTGCTCCTCCTCAGACTCGCCGCTGCTGCTGCTCGGCGCCTCAACCAGCGTCAGCCCAGTGGAGGCAAGCACTTCTCCATCAAAAGTTTCTCCTTCGACCGGCTCCCTGGAGCTTGACGCCCAGGGGAGCTTGATGAAGACGCCATCGCCGGCCTTGAGATAGGCGCCGGGCTGGGGCTCTTCGAAGCCTGATGCTGCGGTAGCGGCGGAGGGATCGGCGGTCGGTGTAGCGCCTTGCGCTCCTGCGGCCTCGGGGCCGTCAGTACGATCGCCAGACCCCTCGCCAGCTCCTGCGGCGGTAGCTTTGGCGGCCTCTTCGCCGGCAGGATCATCAGCGCCGGCTTCCTCCTCGGTGGCGGCGGCGTCGTTGGTGTTGCCGCGCGCGTTCTCCTCGCCGGTAGCCTCGGTCTCCATCGCCTCCGTGGAAGATGGATCTGACGGCCGGGACAAGAGAGAAAAAGTCAAGCAAATATCCAAAAAGAAAATCAGAAAAAGAAGAACCCAAGGGAAGTTTTCAAGCAAGAGGATTACCTGTGCTGGGCTCTTCGGTCGTGGTCTCCACCACCGGGGGGTCGCTGGTGCTGTCATTTGCCGGAGAACTCTCCCTCGCCGGAGACTTCTCCCTTGCCGGAGAACGCTCCCTTGCTGGGGAATCCTCCCTTGGCAGTGTAGTCGAAGCAGATAGCATCTCGGGGCCGGCTTCCGGGTGCTCCTGGTGAGGCTGCTTTGCTCCTACACAAACCAACAGTCAGATGTCAACAAAAGAAAGAGCACCCATGCGCGCCTAACAGCGAGAAGTAAACCATATACTTACGCTGGGGGCTGCTTTGGGGAATGATTGCCAGGTCCGGCAAGGTGGTCTCGGGCGCGCCCCCTGCTGTCGCGGTGGGCTCATCCTCGATGACAATCACCGGAGCCTTGGCTCTCTTCGCCGCTCTCTGGGCTAGGGTCCTGAAAAGGAGTGAGTTTAGAGTAAAGCAAATCAGATACAAGACAAAAACAACAAGAATTGAAGAACTACAAGTACAGCAAAGAATCTTACTCTTCTTCTTCCTCGTCGGAGCTGAGCGCGGACAGGTCGAAGTCCGGCCCTCTTTCGGCGCGACAAGGCGGAGGAGTGGGTTCCCTTGACCGCTTGGCGGGGGCAGCGGCAGGATCAGAAGTGGCGGTCCGGGAGGACCCCGCTCCAGTTGCCGCAGCGGCGTGAGACGCTCCCGCAGCAACAGTGCTTGTCGCGGCGGAGCGTGTCGCGTGGTGCGGCGGCTGTTGACCCGTCTGCCGCCCTGCTACGTCCCCAGCCTTGCGGAGACGCCTTCTTGGTGGAGCTGGGGGCTCTTCTTGCGGCAAGCTGCTTGGAGATGGCAGACCGCTCGCACCCTCGGCGGGCTCGCTCGACTCGGCGTCAAGCCCGTCAAGCTCTCCCTCGCCGGCAAGCTCTCCGGCAAGCTCATCTTGATCGGCAAGGCCTGCCGCCTCTGCTGCCTCTGCCTCCTCCACGGTGAATTCAAACTCGCCCGCGGCAGCGGCTGCCGCCGCCTCTTCCGGCCTAGTGGCGATGCGCCGCATCTCCGCATCGGTGGTGTCGCGGGTGAGGCTTTTCTGCTCATCGGAGCGGACCGCCACCTCCACCAAGCCGTCAAAGAACGCCTGCACGATGTCGTCTGCAGGCTCTTGCCAAGTTGGAACAATTCCATGCGAATCACACAAAGGCATCATTGCACGGATGTGATCGAGCGAGGAATTGTTGCACAGCGGGACGACGCCCTTCGGCAGCCTGAACCATTCGGGATGTTGAGGGTCATGCTTGAACAGCTCCTTGAGCATCGCGTCCAGTTCCAGGACAGTGAAGTTGAAGTTGAGGCCCGGGCGCAGCCTCATGATATCCGCCGGACCCCCGAACTCCCAGGCGGGTCTCCTCCTCTCTTGCAGGGGGGCGATGCGGCGGCGAAGAAAATCTGCGCCAACGGCGCCTACAGTGAGCCCGGCAAGCCTGAGGCGCAGGATCCGGGTGACGGCGATCTTCAGCCTATCGTCTTCCGGGGCCACGCTGCTCCAATCGTTGCCGCGCACTGCTAGGGCTTGGCGCTGGGCAGTAAATGGCTGCGGGTTCTCCTCGACGATCCAGCACCAGTCTGCTCTCCACTCCTCCCATTTGCTGCGGAGCTCCCCCTCCAGATAAGCTTCCTTCTTGCCGGCTCTCGAGATCCAGGCGATTCCTCCGGATAGAGGCTCTCCTCTCTCAACCCGGGGCATGAAGAAATGGCGGAAAAGGGCTACATTTGGGTGGACTCCGACAAAGTTTTCGCAGAGATGCGCGAAAACTGCCATGGTCAGAACAGCATTGGGGGTGAAGTCAAGGAGGTGGAACCCGTAGGTGTTCATGATGTCACAGAAGAATTCAGAGAAAGGCGGGCCCGCAGTAGAAGAACAGCGCGAAGAAGGGATATCCGTTCGGAGCCCATTCGGAAGCGGCGGCGGAGAGTACCTTCGTGCGCGGATGCGCTCGCGTCTCCGTCGACCAAAAGGGGTAGTAGTACTCCCTCAGCTCCTTCGCGGCGAGCTCGGGGAGGAAGATTGCCCGCTCCTTTCGCAGCGCCTCGAGCTGCAGCGCCTCGGCCGACTTCACGGTCTTCCCGGCTTTCAGAGCCATGGCGGAGGTGGTGGGGGAGATCGACGGCGTTGGTGGCGCCGGTGGCGATGGGGGGCGGAGCGCTGCCCTCTTTCGGCTTCGGAAGAAGGGGGGAGCGGCGGAGATTTTTGAGATTGGGACATCAACTGTCGAGATGGGGGAACTACCCCTGTTTCTTCTGCTTATAGGGAGGGACGGGGCGGACGTTCCGCTTTTCCGAATAAAGAAGCCACCCACGATCTCTCCCACGACGCCGCATTCAACGCGTGCCGTTAGGGGAGGGTGCGGTGGATACGGAGTAAGATACGGCGTAAACCAGGCCGCGCGTGCCTGTGCCCTGTTTTGGGCCTGGTCCAACAGCGCTCGGCATCGTGTGTGGCCCAGGCCTGGGGGCTCCTGTCGGTGTACTAGAGTAGGGGTACCTTAGTATACCGAACTTGTGCACGGGCAGTCGCAGCGCCCCGCAGCAAGGCTTGCCGGGTGACCGCCAAGGTCCTCCGTGGTTCCTTTGGAGCCATTCAAGAACAAAGTGTTTAAGCCAAGGAGACAAGACCCCGGCAAGAGGAGCTTGCCGGGAAGGCCAACCAAGGCATTTCAAGGAACTTGCCGCGACGCGCCACGCGTCCCGGCAAGGCCCGGTGAGCGACAAGCTTCCGGACGCGACAAGACAATGACCGCGGCAAGGCGCTTGCCGCGGCAAGCTACCACTCTATACCCGCGCTCCAGCACACCCACCAACTTGTCGCCCTGAGACCTTTCCAGGTGCCCGTGGCAAGAGGCTGTGCAGCCAGCGGTGCGAGGTGGCAAGCGACGCTGACAAGATTGCCATCCTGGCTAGCGGTGGTGCCCCTGACGGTCCCTTTTCTGCACTGTTTAGGCGACACAGACGGGTCCCCTGCCGTCAGGGTTAGGTAGGATACACTGTTCAGGTAGTTGTACCAACCACAACTCCTTTTCCATTTTTGCCCTCGCCTACGTTGCCACCCGTCGGTGACCCCTTGAGCATATAAAAGGAGGCCCATGCGCAACGTAGAGGGGGGTTCGAGGACAGAAAACGCTCATGCTCGGTCTTGTTAGCAGCTAGAGTGTACTGTAGCACTCAGCGCTCCCGAGCAAGAACAAAATACAAATCAGACATGCAGCAGTAGGAGTATTATCTCTCCGGAGAGCTCCGAAGCTGGGT
This sequence comes from Triticum timopheevii, assembly GCA_963921465.1. NCBI lineage: Eukaryota > Viridiplantae > Streptophyta > Magnoliopsida > Poales > Poaceae > Triticum > Triticum timopheevii. The sequence continues at coordinate 262,601,739 of OY997264.1, forward strand.
AAATCGCTCGTGTGCTTCACCTAGATCTGCTCTTCGTGCGATCTCCGCCCCCCACCGAACCGAAAGGGGTCCGGTCCGCCGGCCCCATAGGTGTTCGTTCCCACGACATCTATGGCGCGCCGGGTAGGGGGCGTCGAGGTTGTGTGAACCTGATCCGGCGTTCATGCGAGCTAGATCTTCATCATCTTCATCGACATGCCACCGAAGAAGAAGGCTTCGGAGGTGGCTGCTCCGTCCACGTCGATCCCACCGCCACCGGAGCAAACGGGTGGTGGGGTAGACGCCGGCGGAAGAATGGGCGTCGACGAGGGAGCTCACGCTGCTGCCAGGTCCAAAGACAAGGCTGCGAAGACCTCGGCGTCCGTACATGCACCGCGGCCATCTCAGGAGGTGCGGAACCAATAGCGTCATGGTAGTCGCGGTACCATACGCTCGTTGGACCGAGATCGAGCTGGTGGATCTCGGGATGCTCAAGTCCAGCATGCGCGCCAACATGCTGGCACAAGCAAGACACGGTCGCCTGGACGGGATGCTGCTCCTTCTCACATAGTTAGAAGTCCGAGCATATCCCGCTCCTCGCACCGTTCACCACTGCCGCCAAGCACTCCAGCAGAAGCTTTGGCGAGAGCTCAACTGCTCCTGGATTACCCTCCAACGGCGGACAAGATCGACGAATGGAGGGCCACCATTCAGAGTCTCATCAGCTTCGCCAACGGCGACACTCCACGGCAGCCGAATGCATCGCAGCCGCGGCAAGAATGCCAGGCACAGGGCGGTGGCGGCAAAACCGGTGCTGGTGCGACCACCGTGCACTCTCCACCCCGAAGGCCAAGATCGCCGACTCGCCGGGTCAACCTCGACAACGACTCCACCGCGTCATCAGATCCACGAGCTCGTCGCGATCAGCGCCAAGTTCTTCACGAACGACAGCAAGAAGACGCTCGTACTCGCATCGAGCGCCGAAGAGAAGCACTGCGTCAATCGGACCAGCGCGCTGGGCCCACTATCGACATGCATGCGCGAGGGGAATCAGGCGACTTGCCGTACGCGGTAGGTTGCCCTGCGTTCACTCGTGAGCTGCGGCAAGTCCAGTGGCCCAACACGAAGAATTTCAAGCCATACGTACCAGAGAAGTACGACGGCAAGTTGCATCCGTCGGAGTTCCTCAGCATCTACACCATCGCGGTGCAAGCTGCCGGAGGGCGCCGCGACAAGATCCTTGCCAACTACTTCCCGCTGGTGCTCAAGGGGTTAAGACGACGCCTTATGAAATGTGGTTTGGCAAGAAACCAAAGTTGTCGTTTCTTAAAGTTCGGGGCTGCGATTGTCACATCCCTAGCTCCTGGCGTTGCACTAGGCTAGCTTCATGTGTGCATCATGTTTAAATTTTGCCCAATCCTGAAATGGGGATTGTTCAAACCCTAGCACCAGATTAAAATCAAATAGGTTCAACCTAAAATAATCTTCAATGAACCCATAATGCCCTTTGAAAATGTTCATGATTTTTGATAAAGGTGAAAACCTCTGCCAAAAATGGTGCACATATTTCTAGGTCCATTTTGGATTTTCGAATTAATTCATAAACTATTTGAATTGGGAGTTTAAATGCTATAAATAATTTAAATGCTCAAATAGTTCTGAAACTAAATGAGCGTTGTTGCATATATTTCAATTAGTGCCCAAAATTATTTTCAGGATTTTACAAAATGAGTTAGTATTTTTACTAATTCAAAACATATCAAAATAAATAGAAAACAGAAACAAATTAGCAGAGAGAGAACTTACCTGGGCCACTTACCTGGCCAGCCCAGCCCACTAGCCTGGTGCCAGTCATCGCCTACCTCTGCCAGTAGGCAGAGGAGGGACAGCACACGGCGCGCGCGCGGGCGCCACGCCACCAGGCTGCCTGCCTGCGTCGCTTGGCCACCGCGACGCCTCGCGTCTTCTCCTCGGCGCTGCCTCAACCCCATGGACACCACTCCCCCCTCCTCTGCCCTCTCCCTCGTTCTCTCCCGCTATGGCCGACGCGCCCATAAGCTGCCGCCGTCGTAGTCCATGCCACCGCCTCTCCCTCGAGCCCTCGCCGTGCCTGAGGGCTCCGCCTTGACGCCCTCGCCCTCTCCATGGAGCTACACAAAGCCGGTAGCTCTGCATCGCCGCCCATGCTGTCTTCCCCATCTCCGACCGCCCGAGATCGCCGGTTTTGCTACGTCACCGTCCGACCTCCCCCGAGCTCGCCGTCTCCTCTAACCAACTCGTCGTGAGCCCCTGCCTCCTCTCCCCTTGCTCCCGTGCTCCTTTTCTCGCCATGGCCGCCGATCCGCCGGTGACCGATTCGCTCCGCCGCCTGAGCTCCTCGCCACCGTGGCCAAAGGCCGTGCTCGTCTCTCCTGGTCATGGGACGTGGTCTAGACCTCGCCAGGAACCCAAACCGCACCCCAACTCACACTCTCGATGTCGGTGTACTAAAGTAGGGGGTACCTTAGTACCCCGAACTTGTGCACGGGCAGTCGCAGCGACCCGCGGCAGGGCTTGCAGGGCATCCGCCAAGATCCTCGACGGCTGCTTAAGATGCCATTCAAGAACAGAGTACTAAAGCTAAAAGCCCCGGTAAGAGGAGCTTGCCGGGAAAGCCAACCAAGGCCCCGGCAAGAGGAGCTTGCCGGGAAGGCCAACCAAGGCCCCGGCAAGAGGAGCTTGCCGGGAAGGCCAACCAAGGCCCCGGCAAGAGGAGCTTGCCGGGAAGAAGAAGAGACCCCGGCTAGAGGATCTTGCCGGGAAGTCCACTCAAGGCATTCCAAGTAAACTTGCCGCGACACCACGCGCGTCCCGGCAAGGCCCGGCGAGCGGCAAGCTTGCTGGTGCGACAATATAAGGGCCGCGGCGAGGCGCTTGCCGTGGCAAGGCCGCCATGCACCCGAGCTCCAATGCATCCAACGACGTGTCACCCCAGGACTATCCCAGGGGCACGTGGCAAGGCGCTGTGCAGCCATGCGGTGCGAGGTGGCAAAAGGAGCTGACAAGGAGGCCATCGTGGCGAACGGTGGCGCCTCTAACGGTCGTTTCCTTGCACTGTTGGGGCGACCGGACGGGCATTAAATGCCCCTGTCCCCTGCCGTCAGAGTTAGGTAGGGGACACTGTTGGTAGCAGTTGTACCAACCCGCATTTTTACCTTTCTACCCCCCTTCCTACGCTGCCACCTGTCGGTGACCCCTTTAGCCTATAAAAAGGAGGCCCATGCGCACGTAGAAGGGGTTCGGAATTTCGGTTCCACATCCAGGGGGTTCGGAATTTCGGTTCCACAGCCAGGGGGTTCATTATTTCGGTTCCACAGCCAGGGGGTTCGGCGGTTCGACTGATTCGACGCCACGCCTGCTCTCTCAAGCAAGAACAAATACAACACACAAAGCAGCAGTAGGGGTTTTATCTCTCCGGAGAGCTCCGAAGTTGGGTAAAAATCCCCCGCGCGCTCCCTCGCCTCGATCTGCTCTGCGTGCGCCCTCCACTCCCTTGCCGAACGAGAAAGGGGCCCTCCTGCCGCATAGGTGCTCGTGGCCTCCCAGTCCGCCACGACATCTCTGGCGCGCCAGGTGGGGGTGCGTCGAGGTCGTGCGTATCTGATCCGGCGTCTACGCGCGCTACATCAACATCTTCATCGACATGCCACCGAAGAAGAAGACCTCGGAGGTGGCCGCTCCGTCTGCGACTTCCCTACCGCCACCGGAGCAAGCGGGCGGTGGGGCGGACACCGGCGGAGGAGCGGGCGCCGCCGGGGGGACGCGCATCGTCACCCGGTCCAAAGACAAGGCCCCGCAAGGTTCAGCTTCTGCATATCCACCGCACCCCTCCCAGGAGGTGCAGGATCAACAACGCCACGGTGCTCCTAGCACCATACTCGCGTTGGAACAAGGCCGAGCTGGTGGGTCGCGGGACGCTCAAGGCCAACATGCACCTCAACACGCTGGCGCGAGCGCAGTACGGTCGCCTGGGCGAGATGTTACTCCTTCTAACACTGTTAGAAGTTTGAGCATGTCTTGCACCTCGCGTCGCTCGCCACCGCCACCCAAGACTGCAGAGGAAGCGCTGGCCCGAGCCCAGCTGCTTCTAGATTACCCTCTGGCGCCGGACAAGATCGACGACTGGAGGGCAGCCATTTATAGCCTCATTGGTTTCGCCAACGGCGACAAGCCCCGGCGACCGAGCACCTCGAAGCCCCGGCAATGCGCCCAGGCGCAAGCCGATGCCGACAAGACCGCTGGGGGTGCCACCACTGCGCACTCCCCGCCCCGAAGGCCAAGATCGCCGACTCACCAGGCCAACCTCGACACCGACTCCACCGCGTCATCGGACCCGCGAGCTCGCCGCGATCAATGCCAAATTCTCCAAGAACGACGACACGAAGACACTCGCACTCGCATCGAGCGTCGAAGAGAAGCGCGACGTCAATCTGACCGGCGCGCTGGGCCCACTGTCGACATGCATGCGCCAGGGGAGCCAGGCGACTTGCCGTACGCGGCAGGTTGCCCTGCGTTCACCCGGGAGCTGCGGTAGGTCCAGTGGCCCAGCACCAAGAACTTCAAGCCAGACGTGCCCGAGAAGTACGATGGCAAGATACATCCGTCAGAGTTCCTCAACATCTACACCATCGCGGTGCAGGCTACCGGGGGGCGCGACGAGAAGATCCTCGCCAACTACTTCCCGCTGGTGCTCAAGCCCAATGTCAGATCTTGGCTCATGCACTTGCCCGACAACTCCATCTCTTCGTGGGCGGACCAGTGCCATCAGTTTGTTGGCGCCTTCACAGGCGGCCACAAACCACATGGCCAGGAGAGTGATCTTCACCTGCTCGCCCAGAAAGAAGGAGAACCCCTGCGCAAGTACATACAGAGATTCAGTCAGGTGCAGTGCAACATCCCAGACGTCCACCCTGCCGCGGTTATCAGCGCATTCCATCAGAACGTGCGTAACTGCAGGATGAGGGAGGAGATGGCGATGTGCAAAATCAGAGATGTCAGCGAGCTATATGCTCTGCCCGACAAGTGTGCACGGGCTGAAGAGGGGAGGAGGCTCCCCGGAGATAATGCATGAACAGAGGGATCTGACAGCGAGGACGCCCCTCCGGCAAAAAGGAAACGGAGGCGGAATAACAGAAAGAGGAAGGTTAAGGACGTGCTAGTCATTGAGCAATCCAGCAGTGGAGGCGGTTCCGAGAAGGCTAGAGCTGGTAACTCCGGCAAGGCTGTGGTGGCCGCCGACAAGGAGGATGGCTCCGGCAAGCAGTATTGCAAGATCCACCGCACCAAGGGCCATGACCTCCAAGCCTGCAAGAAAGTTGAGCAGATGGCGGAGCTACAGAAAGCTGAATACAAGCGCCGTGACAAGGAGAAGGCCCGGCAAGGTGGCGGAGGATCCGGCAAGCAGTATCCCGCCCGGGGAGGGCGCCGCGGCAAGGCCAAGTCGCGGCAAGGAGACAGGCCCCCCCCGCGGCCGCGACAAAGACGTAGACGAAGATGAGGATGATGAGATGGAGGAAGATGAGACTGACGAGCAGGAGTTCCAGAAGGCAACAGAGGTGTTGTGCATCGACGGCGGTGCTTCTCTGCACACCTCGCACCGACAACTCAAACAGTGGTTCCGGGAAGTGAACGCAGCAGAACCGTCCGTTGAGTCGCGCAAGCCCCTGAAGTGGTCCAGCACGCCCATCATCTTCGACATTGAAGATCACCCTGATCGCATCACTGCGGTCGGGTGCTTGCCGATGTTGGTTTCGCCAACAATCCGCAACCTCAGGGTCACGAAGATGCTGGTTGACGGCGGGGCCGGCCTGAATCTAATCTCCTCCGCAGTGCTCAAGAAGCTCCAGATCCCCGACAGCGAGCTCGAAGAGACTGGTACCTTTCAAGGAATAAACCCGGGAAGGAGCAAGCCGAAGGGGAAGATCACACTGCCAGTGACATTTGGCAGCGAGCTGAATTTCAAGACAGAGAGAGTCACATTTGACGTTGCTAATTTCCCATTGCCCTACAATGGGATACTTGGCCGTCCAGCGCTCGCTAAGTTCATGGCAGCCTCTCACTATGCCTACAATGTGCTCAAGATGCCTGGTCCGATAAGTGTCATTTCTGTCCAAGGCGACAAGAAGGATGCACTCATCTGTACCGACAAGATCTACCGGGAAGCAGCAGCCGCGGCAGAATGCAAACCGCTTGCCGCTGAAGCTCCCCGGGGGAAGAAGAAGACCAAGTCCGGCAAGAGTAGCTCTGATGCCTACTCCGGCAAGCGCACCTCTTAGGAGTGCTGCGCTACCGTCGAGGACGCACCATCGAGCTCCACCGGCAAGTGCAAGAAGGCAAAGATAGCTTCACCAGAGCGCCAAGAAAGTGGCCGCCAAGGAGGACGGCACTGGTGGCACCTTCACCATTAGTGCCACGCTCGATCCTAAATAGGAAAGCGTGCTCATTGCTTTCCTGCGGGTGAATGTCGATGTGTTTGCATGGCAACCATCTGACATCCCCGGTGTTCCCAGGAAAGTAATTGAGCACCACCTTGCCGTCTGTCCTCACGCGCGGCCCGTCAAGCAGAGAGTTAGAAAGCAAGCTGTAGAGCGTCAAGAATTCATTGCAGAAGAGATCAGGAAGTTGGAAGCAGCGGGCCTGGTCCGAGGAGTACTCCATCCGACGTGGTTAGCCAATCCAGTAGTCATGCGCAAAGCAAACGGGAAGTGGAGGCTTTGTATTGACTTCACTGATGTTAATAAAGCTTGTCCCAAGGATCCATTTCCCTTGCCGCGCATTGACCAGATTGTCGACTCCACGGCAGGATGTGATCTGCTTTCATTTCTTGATGCTTATTCAGGATATCATCAGATCTTCATGGCAGAAGAGGATGAAGAGAAAACAGCGTTCATTACTCCATGTGGCACGTACTGCTTTGTACGAATGCCCTTCAGACTAAAGAATGCTGTTTCGACATTTGCAAGAGTAGTCAGTCATGCTTTTGAGCCACAGTTGCACAGGAATGTAGAAGCTTACATGGATGACATAGTGGTCAAGAGCAAGGACAAAGAGACTTTGATCCAAGACTTGGACGAGACTTTTGCAAATCTGCATAGGATCAACCTCAAGTTGAATCCCGAGAAGTGTGTGTTTGGAGTTCCTTCCGGCAAGCTTCTCGGATTCTTTGTGTCCCAGAGGGGGATTGAAGCTAATCCCGACAAGATCAAGGCCACTGAGCAAATCGAAGCACCAAAGCACGTTAAAGATGTGCGAAGGCTTGCCGGCTGTGTTGCTGCTCTTAGTAGGTTCATCTCTAAGTCTTCTGAGCGCGCCCTGCCCTTTTTCAAAATTTTGAAAAAGACAGGTCTGATGAAATGGACTCCGGAAGCGGAGGCTGCGCTGCAGGAACTGAAGAGATACCTATCCTCTACTCCAACACTTGTCGCACCTAAGCCACAAGAGAAGTTGCTGTTATATCTGGCGGCAACCAATCAAGTGGTTAGTGCTGCGTTAGTAGCGGAGAGGGAGGCAGATGATGAGCCAGCAACCGTGGCAAGCGAGCCCAGCGACAAGTAGGGGGCTTCTCCGACAAGCTCTGGCCCGACAAGCCCTGATCCGGCGAGTTCCGGTTCCGGCAAAGATGGATCTGCGCAGCCACAAGAAGAGAAACAGAAGATGATGGTGCAGCGCCCAGTTTACTTTGTCAGTTCCCTTCTGCAGGGGGCTAGATCAAGGTACTCTGGTGTGCAGAAGTTGCTTTTCGGCCTCCTAATGGCCTCGAGGAAGCTACGCCATTACTTTCAAGCACATGAGATCACAGTGGTCACTCGCTTTCCGTTGAAGAGGATATTGCAGAATCCAGAGGCAACGGGCAGGATTGTCGAGTGGGCACTGGAATTGTCAAGCTTTGGCCTCAAGTTCGAGAGTGCCTCGACTATCCAGAGCCGAGAATTGGTAGAATTCATAGCAGAGTGGACGCCAATGCCTGATGAGGAGACTCCGGAGAGGAGCATCCCCGTCAAGGAAGCGAGCAGAGAGTGGATCATGTACTTTGACGGTGCCTTTTCGCTGCAAGGCGCCGGTGCGGGCGTACTACTTGTCGCACCCACCGAAGGGCACCTCAAGTACGTGGTCCAGATGCACTTTCCCAAGGAGCAAGCAACAAATAACACTGCAGAGTATGAAGGCTTGCTTGCCGGACTCAGGATCGCGGCAGACCTTGGGATCAAGAAGCTTATTGTCAGGGGTGACTCACAGCTTGTCGTCCGCCAAGTTAACAAAGATTATCAGAGTCCATTGATGGAAGCTTACATCGATGAAGTGAGGAAGCTAGAAGAGCATTTTGACGGCCTGTGAATGGAGCATGTTCCGAGAGCTCAGAATGACATTGCAGATGGACTGTCAAAGTGCGCCGCACTCAAGTTGCTTGTGGAACCAGGGATTTTTGTGCTCAAGCTGACTCAGCCATCTGTGACACCATCAACTGGACAGAACAAGAAAAGAAAGTTGGTTACTGGCGATTACTTTCTGGCAGAGCTCCCCGGAGCCGCCGCCAAGAAGGTCCCCAGGATCAACACAGAGAGTGCTGAGGAGCAGACTGCTCCGACAAGCCCCAGGGCTTGTTTCGTTGAAGCAGACGTTCCCGACAAGCTGTGTCCCGACACGCTTGCCGGGGAGCATCACGCTCCGGCAAGATCCCAGATTCTTGCCATAGAAGCGGATGTTCCCGCAGCAGCATTCGCGCCTTTAGTCCTTGTCGTTGATCCTCAGGCTCCGGCATGGGCACAGCAGATTGTCCATTTCCTTCAGACAGGAGAACTTCCTAAGGAACAAGAAAAAGCGGAGAAAGTAGCCCGGCAATCAAGTATGTACCAGTTTGTCCATGACATACTGTACAAAAAAATGTTCAACGGAGTGAAATTGAAGTGCATTTCCCGGGAAGATGGACATGAGCTGTTGGCGGAGATACATGGAGGCATATGTGGCCACCACATTGGCGCAAGAGCACTTGCCGGCAAAGCCTTCCGGCAAGGTTTCTTCTGGCCGACAGCCCTCCTGGATGCAACTGCACAAGTAACCCAGTGTGAAGCGTGCCAGTTCCACTCCAAACAGATTCATCAGCCAGCTCAAGCTCCCCAAACAATCCCTTTACCCTGGCCATTTTCGGGCTGGGGGCTCGACATTCTTGACCCCTTTCCCCTCGTGTACGGATCACCACGAGTACTCCATTACGATGGGCTAAAGCGAGAGCAGCCGCGGAGAAGATGACGCGCTGCTCCTCGAGGAAGATCATCTTCAGGCTGCGGTACGAGCTGCTCGCTACCGGCAAGCTTTGCGCCGCTTCCATAGCCGCAAAGCTAACGCCAGAAGCTTCGAGGAGGAGAGGATCGAGGTGTGGGCTGGGTGTCGTTCAAAGGAGCATGGCCTCACCGGAACACAGGCGACAGAAAAGATAAGTTGCCAAAGTTTGAGCATGATCAAGTTTTAAATTTCTAAGTTATGTTCCTCGAATGTCCGTGCCTTGTATGGAAAGCCTGTGCGCGGAGGAATCGACTCGTGGCTAAATTGCACCCTTGATTTGTTTCGAGTCCGCTCAACAATACAAGCGCGCTGCAACTAGCCCCGACAAGGTTTCTTGCCGATGCAGCACCGCCAGCGGGCTGCTGATGTTCCGCACTCAGCAAGTGTGCTTGCGCCGGCAAGTTTCCCTCAAAGCGTAGGGTGAAAAGATACAAGGGATGTGACAGAGTAAAGGATATAACATAGCAAGCGTCGCCCAGGACAAAGTTATATTCCTTGAACGACCATGCCTTGTGTGTAAAACCTGTGCGCGGAGGAACCGGCTCGTGGCTGAGTTGCGCCCTTGATTTGTTTCGAGTCCGCTCAACAATACAAGCGCGCTGCAACTAGCCCCGACAAGGTTTCTTGCCGGATGCAACACCGCCAGCGGGCTGCTGATGTCCCGCACTCAGCAAGTGTGCTTGCGCCGGCAAGTTTCCCTCAAAGCGTAGGGTGAAAACATACAAGGGGCGGAATCAAGTAAAGGAAGTGACATAGCAGATAGTGCCCAGAATAGAGTTATATTGCAAAAGTAACTTGTTGCGGCACTGATTAAATTGTCCCATAACTAAAATGACAGCGACCAGAAAGGAGAAGAAGGGCGCGCCGACACCTGGACCCCGGCAAGCCAGCGTTGCCGGGGGCCGCGAATACCAAGTTTCATCCGCGGCAAGCCAAAGTTGCCGGGGGCTGCGGCAGGGTCAGGCGTGGCGGCCCGGGAAGACCTCGCCTCCGTTGCCGGCACAGCCTGGGATCCTCCCGCGGCAACGGTACTTGCCGCGGTGGAGCGTGTCCCACGACGCCGCGGCTGCTGGCCGGCCTGCTCTTTTGCCGCGTCTCCAACTCGACGGAGGCGTCTTCTCGGTTGGAATTGGGGCCGCGCTGGGGGCTCCGCCTGCGGCAGGCTGCTCGACGATGGTTGGCCGCTCGCGCCCCCGGTGGGCTAGCTCGTTTCGGCCTCGGCCTCCCCCTCACCAGCGGCCTCTTCGACAAGCTCTTCCCGGCCGGCAAGACTTGCCGCCTCGGCCGCCTCCGCCTCCGCCAACGTGAAGCCATACTCGCCCGCGGCAGCGGCTGCCGCTGCCTCTTCGGCCCTAGTGGCGATGTACACCATCTCATCGGTGGTAGTGGCGCGGGTGAGAAGCTTCTGTTCGTCGGGGTTGACCACTACCTCCGTCAGATTATCGAAGAATCGCTGCACGTCCTCGGCGGCGGGCTCTATCCAAGTTGCACTTATCCCGTGCGAGTCGCACTCTGGCATCATTGCGCAGATGCAATCGCGCCGGGAGTTGTTGCACAAGGGGATGACGCCCTGCGGCAACCTGAACCATTCTGGATGGTTGGCATCATGCTTGAACAGCTCCCTCAGCATCACATCGAGCTCCAGGACGGTGAAGTTGAAGTTGAGGCCTGGACGCAGCCTCATGAAATCCCCCGGGCCGCCAAACAGCCAGGCGGGCCTCCCCCTCTTTTGCAGAGGGGCGATGCGACGGTGAAGAAAATCCGCGCTAACCGCCCCTGCCGTGAGCCCGGCCTGCCTGAGCCGGAGGATTCGGGTGGTGGCAATCTTCAGCTTGGCGTCGTCCGGCGACAGAGCGCTCCAGTCGCTGCCACGCACCACCCGGGTCTGGCGCAGCTTGGTGAACAGCTGCGGATCGGCGTCACAGATCCAGCACCACTCCGCCCTCCACTCGTCCCACTTGCTGCGGAGCTCGCCCGTCAAGTACACCTCCTTCATGCCAATCCGGGAAGTCCAGGCGATTCCGCCAGCCAGTGGCTCCCCTTTCTCGGCACGGGGGGAGAAATAATGGCGAAAAAGAGCGACATTGGGGAGGATGCCAACGAAGTTCTCGCAGAGGTGTGCGAAAACCGCCATTGTTAGAACGGCATTGGGGGTGAAATCGAGAAGATGAAACCCGTAGGTGTTCATGATGTCGCAGAAAAAATCGGAAAAAGGCGGGCAGAGCCCACAATAGAAGAACACAGGAAAGAAGTAGTACCCTCTGGGGCACTTTTTCGATTTGGAAGCCTCAGCGGAAAGCACCTGCGTGCGCGGATGCGCCCGCGTCTCCGTCGACCAGAAGAGGTAGAACTCCTCCCGCAGCGCCTGCCGAGTGAGCTCAGGGAGGAAAAGCACTCGCTTCTTGCGTAGTTCCTCAAGCTGCAGCGCCTCGGCCGACTTCGCAGCCTTCGCAGCTTTCGCAGCCTTCCCGATCTTTGGAGCCATGGCGGAAGCGGTGGGGGAAGGCGAGGGCGGCGGCGGCGACGGCGGCAATGGGCAACGGAGCGCTGCTCTCTTTCGGCTTGGGAAGCGGAGGGGAGCGGCGGAGCTTTCGAAGGAAGGAACTGCAAGTAGCGAAGGTGGGGGAACAGCCCTGTTTCCCCTGCTTATAAACGGGGGAGGCGGACGTTACGCATTCCCTGGATTAAAAAATTACCCACGATCTCCCCCACGATGCCGCGTTTGACGCGTGCCGTTGCGAGGGGGGCGTGGTGGTTACGGAGTCAGATTTAGTGTGGACCCAGGCTGCGCATGTCCGTGCACTGTTTTGGGCCTGGCCCAACAACGCTCGGCACCGTGTATGGCCCAGGCCCGGGGGCTCCTGTCGGTGTACTAAAGTAGGGGGTACCTTAGTACCCCGAACTTGTGCAGGGGCAGTCGCAGCGACCCGCGGCAGGGCTTGCCGGGCATCCGCCAAGATCCTCGACGGCTGCTTAAGATGCCATTCAAGAACAGAGTACTAAAGCTAAAAGCCCCGGCAAGAGGAGCTTGCCGGGAAAGCCAACCAAGGCCCCGGCAAGAGGAGCTTGCCGGGAAGGCCAACCAAGGCCCCGACAAGAGGAGCTTGCCGGGAAGGCCAACCAAGGCCCCGGCAAGAGGAGCTTGCCGGGAAGAAGAAGAGACCCCGGCAAGAGGATCTTGCCGGGAAGGCCACTCAAGGCATTCCAAGTAAACTTGCCACGACGCCCCGCACGTCCCGGCAAGGCCCGGCGAGCGGCAAGCTTGCTGGTGCGACAAGATAAGGGCCGCGGCGAGGCGCTTGCCGCGGCAAGGCCACCATGCACCCGAGCTCCAGCGCATCCAATGACGTGTCACCCCAGGACTATCCCAGGGGCACGTGGCAAGGCGCTGTGCAGCCATGCGGTGCGAGGTGGCGAAAGGAGCGGACAAGGAGGCCATCATGGCGAACGGTGGTGCCTCTAACGGTCGTTTCCTTGCACTGTTGGGGCGACCGGACGGGCATTAAATGCCCCTGTCCCCTGCCGTCAGAGTTAGGTAGGGGACACTGTTGGTAGCAGTTGTACCAACCCACGTTTTTACCTTTCTACCCCTCTTCCTACGCTGCCACCTGTCGGTGACCCCTTTAGCCTATAAAAAGGAGGCCCATGCGCACGTAGAAGGGGTTCGGAATTTCGGTTCCACAGCAAGGGGGTTTGGAATTTCGGTTCCACAGCAGGGGGTTCAGCGGTTCGACTGATTCGACGCCACGCCCGCTCTCTCGAGCAAGAACAAATACAACACACAAAGCAGCAGTAGGGGTTTTATCTCTCCGGAGAGCTCCGAAGCTGGGTAAATCCCCCGCGCGCTCGCTCGCCTCGATCTGCTCTGCGTGCGCCCTCCGCTCTCTTGCCGAACGAGAAAGGGGCCCTCCTGCCCCATAGGTACTCGTGGCCTCCCAGTCCGCCACGACACTCGAGCGCTGCAGCCGCATCCCCGCACCCGGCCGAACTCCGGTCGCCGCTCCGCCCATCGCCGCTGCCGCTACACTTCACCCTGGCACCTCCCGCTGCCTCCTTCAGATGCCCCACACCGCCAGCTCACCGTAGCCTCAAACCATGCGCGAAACGGTGCTCGTTAGCGTCGTCCCGAGCAACTCCGGCGAGTCCACGCTGTTGTTGTGGTCGCCGGCGTCACCTGCTGACGTCGCCGGTTTAATTAGCGCTAATAACCCAGCTAAACACCCCCAGGGTCACTGCCATGTGGGCCCCAGTGCATGTTTAGGTTAGATTAATTCTCTGTTTAGACTAGTGATGACCCTGTGGCCCACGTGTCGGCGTTGACTTTGACCTAGTCAGCGTTGACTGGACCCACCTGTCTGTGGGACTAACCAGCTTGAGTCACTGACATGCAGGACCGACGCGTCACGTTTGACCTGGACCGGGTCTGTTGACCTTCTAAGGTCAGCATGATGCAATGCTGATGCAGTAAATGTTTTCTAGATTTAAAATAAATCAGAAAATCCGGAAAATGTCCTAAACTTCTAAAAATCATATAAATTCAACCGTAACTCCAAATGAAATAATTTATATATGAAAAATGATCAGAAAAATACAATCTATCCATCTACACATGTTTAATGCATGATAAAGCAACTTAAATATGCTGTTTATATCAAGACATGATAAGGCACTATTTAAATTCATAATTTGAGTTTGGGATTGAATCTATGGTTCAGAATGACCCAAATCCATCTAGTTGTATTTGCACTAGGCCAACACACTCATATTGCCATGTCATGAGCATGCATCATATTGTGCATTGCATTGATTGTGTTTCTTTCTCAATTGCCGGTAATCGCCCTCTCTCGATAGACGCGTTTCGACGATGTGATCAATGACACCAATGAAGAACTATACTATCTTTAGAAGTGCCAGGCAAGCAAAACCCCCTTGTTCATTCCGATACAATCCCACTCTCTCACTCCTACTCTCTTTTACTGCATTAGGAAAACAACGATTCAACTGTTGCATGTTGCGGTAGTTGAACCCCTTTCCTCTGCATGACCTGTCATTGCCACAGTAAATAGATGAAACCCACTAGCATGAGTAGGAGTTATTTGATCCCTAATGTGCCTACTCATTCATGCTTTTTTGTCATGCCTGCTATTGCTTAGAGTTGTGTCAGGTCTGATTCATCAGGGATGAATTACGGGTGTGTGAACATGTCCTACTGTATGAGCTAAGTGTATGAACACGATTTGGTAAAGGTAGCGGTGAGAGGCCATGTAGGAGTACATGGTGGGTTGTCTCATTGAAACCGTCCTCAGGAACTGAGTTCTGTGTTTGTGATCCATGAACAGTTACTACCACACACTGGGTTCCGGTAACTCGACCCCTCTCGACTTATCAATCAACATGATCTCTGTCCAGGAGTTGCAACTAGTTTCTGGTGTTTGTAGGTAGCGTTAGTAGTCTACCAAGTGGCACCGAGTATAGGTGGGCTTGGGACAGACTAGGCATAGTGTCCTGGTGTACCAAGTGGCACCCGGATGGTGGGCTTGGGAAACCTGCACACATCGTTTGGGGCCGTGAGTGAAACCCCGGCCGGATCTCCTTCCGGATGGAACCCGAATAGGCGATAAACCTGGACGAGAGACTTGTGTGGTTAGCCAGGTCATGGCCGGCTCCCTCGCTAGGCTTTGGCTTGAAGGTTGCCGAGATACACGAGGTGTACATGGCGGTAAGTGGCAAGAGCGTGTGTGAAGAAGTTGTCGGTGTACTAGAGTAGGGGTACCTTAGTATCCCGAACTTGTGCACGGGCAGTCGCAGCGCCCCGCGGCAAGGCTTGCCGGGTGACCGCCAAGGTCCTCCATGGTTCCTTTGGAGCCATTCAAGAACAAAGTGTTTAAGCCAAGGAGACAAGGCCCCGGCAAGAGGAGCTCGCCGGGAAGGCCAACCAAGGCATTTCAAGGAACTTGTCGCGACGCGCCACGCGTCCCGGCAAGGCCCGGTGAGCAACAAGCTTCCGGACGCGACAAGACAATGACCGCGGCAAGGCGCTTGCTGCGGCAAGCTACCACACTGTACCCGTGCTCCAGCACACCCACCAACGTGTCGCCCTGAGACCTTTCCAGGTGCGCGTGGCAAGAGGCTGTGCAGCCAGCGGTGCGAGGTGGCAAGCGACGCTGACAAGATTGCCATCGTGGCGAGCGGTGGCGCCCCTGACGGTCCCTTTTCTGCACTGTTTAGGCGACACAGACGGGCATTTAATGCCCTTGTCCCCTGCCGTCAGGGTTAGGTAGGATACACTGTTCAGGTAGTTGTACCAACCACAACTCCTTTTCCATTTTTGCCCTCGCCTACGTTGCCACCTGTCGGTGACCCCTTGAGCATATAAAAGGAGGCCCATGCGCAACGTAGAAGGGGGTTCGAGGCCAGAAAACACTCACACTCGGTCTCGTTAGCAGCTAGAGTGTACGGTAGCACTCAGCGCTCCCGAGCAAGAACACAATACAAATCAGACATGTAGCAGTAGGATTATTATCTCTCCGGAGAGCTCCGAAGCTGGGTAAATCGCTCGTGTGCTTCGCCTCGATCTGCTCTTCATGCGATCTCTGCCCCCCGCCGAACCGAAAGGGGTCCGGTCCGCCGGCCCCATAGGTGTTCGTTCCCACGACAGAAGTACACCCCTGCAGGGTTAACACTATCTATTCAAATAGCCGTGTCTGCGGTAAAGGACTTCTGGGTTGCCTGTATATTTCATAGACAAGTGAAAGTGGATACCTTAATATACGCAAGATAAGCGTGAGTGCTATGGATGGCGTTCTCGTAGGGAGACGGGAGCAGATCCATAGTGGTGTATTGATATGGTGAATATGTGGACTCATGTGCGCCACCTCAAAAGAGTTACTTGCAGTCATAGTTTAGGACAGCCACCGAGTCAAAGCTGGCTTGCTGCAGTTAAACCCCACCATCCCTTTGTTGACAATGATGCATATGTAGTTAGTTCTGATGTAAGTCTTGCTGGGTACATTTGTACTCACGTTTGCCTATTTTATGTTTTTGCGGAGAGACTTCAGTCTCGCTAGTAGTTCCGCGTGAACTTCGACGTTTAGCTTGTTACCTCAGCTACGATCTTGTGCCCTTGGCAGGATCTGGTAGATAGTCAGGCTTCTCACCCTTTTTCATTTATAGATGTTTGTACTCAGACATGATGAGCTTCCGCATGTGCTTTGACTTGTATGCTCTGAATGTTGGGTCACGAGACCCATGTTTGTAATATCTTTCTCCTCAGAGCCTATTGAATAAAATACTTGAGTTGTAGAGTCATGTTGTGATGCCATGTTGTATTTGCACATATCGAGCATATTGTGTGTATGTTATTGAAATGCTTGGTATGTGTGTGATCTGACTATCTAGTTGTTTATCCTTGGTAGCCTCTCTTACCGGGAAATGTCTCCTAGTGCTTCCACTGAGCCATGGTAGCTTGCTACTCCTCCGGAACACTTAAGCTGGCCGGCATGTGTCTTTCTTCGTTCCTGTGTCTATCCCTTCGGGGAAATGTCACGCAGTGTCTACTGGAGTCTTGTTAGCCTGCTACAGCCCGGTTTACCGGAGTCCTGCTAGCCCAGTTGCTACAGACCGGATTCACCCGCTGATGACCGACACATTCGTTGCTGGGTCATGTATGCCTGTCCCTTTAAGTTAGTGGCACTTCGGGTTCATGACTAGCCATGTCAGCCCGAGCTCCTTGTCATATGGATGCTAGTGACACTATCATATATGTGTGCCAAAAGGCGCAAACGGTCCCGGGCCCGGTAAGGCGTCACCTGTGGGAATACCGTGCGTGAGGCCGCAAAGTGATATGAGGTATTACATGCTAGATCGGTGTGGCATCGAGTTGGAGTCCTGACAGTTTTGGTATCAGAGCTAGATTGCCTGTAGGATTACCAAGCCAAACTGGTCTAAGTTCAGTCTAGAAATGCTTTAGTTATCTAAGGGAATTGATTGTGGGATGGAACGTAAGGCTCTTTTTACTCCTTATACCTTATGCCCTTCTGATCTGAGTCAGCCTCTTCTTTTCTATCGAGGTTAAGGAACTAGGCTTTCTCTTCTCTCTATCAGGATCACGTGTTACTAATCCGTAGAATCTTAGGATTGTTGGTTCTAGGCCTCAGTGCAGTTTCTACTACTTTGGTATGTTATCAATTGAACCAGAACCTTGATATGATGCTGTTGAGTGACTATGCAAATCCTTGTGAATGTATCAAATCTTTTTCTGAGCATTTACAGCTGTTATGAAGTCGGAGTCATCCCGGGTTTCTAAACAGTCTGATGCATTTGCAAAATCATTTCCCTCTGGTTTCGATATCCTTTTAGGCCAGGTTAATCACACTAATCGGTGAGTTGAGGTACTCTGTTGCCTTGAAATATATGTTGGAGTTATTATTATGACCCTAGGTGTCTTAGAGTGCCACCTAGTAATCGAACCATGTTTTGCGTTCCCAGTGTGATGATTCTGGACAATATTCTCGAAAGCATTCCGTGATGCCATTTAGTTAGTAGGTATTCCACTCCTGGGTTATGAACTCAAGATTCACCCAATTTACCTCATGTTGTTAGTGTTTGCTCGTTCCTTTAGGTTATTAATAACATTTGCATTAGTCCTCGAGGTCCGTTCCTTCTTCCAAATACTATGAACCACTTACGGCAGAAGTTTGTTGGATCAAAAGATCACAATAGGTGTGGCCTCGATGAGTTTTCCATTCTATATTGTGACTCTGCCAGTTCAACCTTTCGGCATGGGTTATCCAGAAGAAATATGTTGAACTCGTTCGACATGCTAGTCCATGCATTCACAACTCAGAAAATCATATGTTCTTTTGGGTTGTCCCTCTTTAGTTGTCTTCTGACCTCGTCTATCAATTGATATTCAAGAGTATGTATGCATTCGTTCATCGTTGCATTTTACTGTTGTGGTCCATCAAGAAATTCTAGTTCAGAATGACTAGGAGAAATAAACTCCAGTACCTCATCCATATCCAGGATTGGATCAAAGCAGTTGTGATCCGCAGATCAAAATGCCAATCCAGCTTTTGTTCTGTTCTACCCTGAAGCATTACCCACTTTATATCAGGAATGTCATGAGAATTGCACCTGCTCTTAGGAATTCTTGACGCAGTGATACTTCTCGCCATCATTATTCATTCCTCGGTTCCGTGTTGTCGCAACCGGATTGCCAACAAGTGAACCGTGATGTGAGAAATCTATACTCCTAGCAACTCTGTTGCTTGGAAGTTAAATGGACAATAACCTCATTCTTAGCGTGTTGGTTCTTGAATCATCATTCTAAGATAGATTGTGCTACCTAGTCCTTATTTCTGGTGCACTCCTCGATCAGTGAGTTAGGATTGTGTTAATCCCTCGCTCTTTGATCATATCGTCTTGCCCTGAAAAGCAAGATTGTTCTCGAGCTTCGTAACATACCGGTGGTTTGTGATTTTTCGAATATCTTCTCGGAGGTATCATGAGGATGTCACCTGACCGCTATGTTAAGTTCGTGATCAAGTTGGTTTTCTTGTAGACCACCCTTTCTCTAAGAATCTGTGTCGGATACCCCGAGCGAGTTGGTTAGGCTAAACAACAACTTGGAGAGTTGGAAGACGAAAGCTTGTCCGACTTAGTTCATTTTAAGGGATATCTTGTGTGTGTGTGTGTGTGTGTGTGTGTGTGTGTGTGTTGAAGATAGATGATATCTTCCTTGATTGAACCTCGTGGTCAATTATTGGATCTATTATCTTGCCAAAACATGGATTTGAGTGTGGGTTATCCTCCAATCAAATCAGAACCAACGATGTTCATAATGTTGTCTTACTCTTGGTTGATTCCTCGGTCATACACCATTATATCTTTTGGCCAGACCAATACTATCACCCTGTTCACATAATTATGGAATTCCATTTACATGGAAATCTTGATGACTTGTTGTTGAGCTCATCAGCAGCATCGTGTCTCCTCCATGATTCATGCTGAACATCCAACTAGTATTGGAAACTTCTATAGGCATTTCTTCATGCTAGCTCATGAAGCATATGTTCGGATGTAGGAAGTGACTTTCTCCAATTCATGTGCATGTGATGCAAGTTGCTGCCGTGAATCCGAGAAATTCAATGTTGCCTCCTCTGGAACCATCCCAAGTCAGTTATGCACGTGCAAAGTATTCTGTGGTCTGTTGGACTGATCATCTTCATTCCATATGAATTCCATAGCTCACTAACCCACTGATTGACTTGTTCAAGGAAAAGGAGTTGTTGTGCTATCCTAGGTCATGCAGAAGATTTCGATATCCTCAATGGTGGTTCCCTACCAGAACTTGGTAGTGTTTTATTATAAGACTACTATGTGGTCATGCTTGTCTCGGACAACGTGATCACATGTTGTAGCAGAACCAACTCATGTTCTGGAGCTTGCTATCATAATTCATCCCCCGAGAATCTCACAACGTCATCTCATCGATTTGTGTTGCAAACCTTCATTTTTCCTTCTAGACTTGATGAGTTTGGAATATTCTGACACTAACCAGATCTGAATCTCAGGCAGACTTGATGGTTGGAATGTTTCCCAAGAACTATAATATTGGCCTCTCTGTAACCCGGTAAAGTGGATGTCGTGGCCAACACACCCAGCCGGAAGACTCATTATTGTAGTATCTTGATTGAGGAAGTTGGCCACCTCCCCATAAGGATTTCGTAGGATTTACTTCCATAGTTATTCCTTATGGATTTTTGAGCTCCCGAAGTCCGACCTATACTTGATGGCCACGTTAATGCTTTAAGTACGACTGTGGTATGTAGAACATCAAGGAGAACATTAGAAGCGGAGTGCTAAATGTCTCTCGGCCAACCATGCAGATTTTGTTTCCTTGGCCTTGCTAAGGTGAAATCTGAGAAGGTGTTACCTTCTTTTGCATCTGCATCGTCCATACTAGTCCGAGTATGCCATTCTACCGAACTCCTCCAAATGATTGATTGTGATTTGCCTTAAGCAGGTATAAAGAGTTTCAATGATCTTCGAATCAAAGGTAATCCTTTTTGCCACTTAAGGGATGATTCCACGAGTCACCTCCTCTAAGGTGTCTCATTGTGGTATCATGGCAACCCAACTCCTTGCTACATTGACAACCATTCACCACCCCTTAGGTGTGAAATTGTTGTCTATCTAATGAACCTTCAACATCTGTTCCACTCCATCCCTTTGAATGAATGCTTCGTATCTCAGCTCGAGAGATGTTCTTACCTCTCACTCCATGAGTCGATCTTGAATACTCGATCTTTGAGGAGATTGTTGATGACCCAGAAGTATAGGGGATCTATCATAGTCCTTTCGATAAGTATGAGTGTCAAACCCAACGAGGAGCAGAAGGAAATGATAAGCGGTTTTCAGCAAGGTATTCTCTGCAAGTACTGAAATAAGTGGTAACAGATAGTTTGGTGATAAGATAAATGGTGACGAGCAACAAGTAACAAAAGTAAATAAAGTGCAGCAAGGTGGCCCAATCCTTTTTGTAGCAAAGGACAAGCCTGGACAAACTCTTATAATAGGAAAAGCGCTCCCGAGGACATATGGGAATATCGTCAAGCTAGTTTTCATCACGCTCATATGATTCGCGTTTGGTACTTTGATAATTTGATATGTGGGTGGACCGGTGCTTGGGTACTGCCCTTACTTGGACAAGCATCCCACTTATGATTAACCTCTATTGCAAGCATCCGCAACTACAACAAAAGTATTAAGGTAAACCTAACCATAGCATGAAACATATGTTGGGGAACGTAGCAGAAATTCAAAATTTTCTATGCAACACCAAGATCTATCTATGGAGAGACTAGCAACGAGGGGAAGGAGAGTTCATCTACATACCCTTGTAGATCGCTAAGCGGAAGCGTTCAAGAGAACGGGGTTGAAGGAGTCATACTCGTCGTGATCCAAATCATTGGAGATCCTAGTGCCGAACGGACGGCACCTCCGCGTTCAACACCCGTACAGCCCGGTGACGTCTCCCATGCCTTGATCTAGCAAGGTGAGAGGGAGAGGTTGGGAAAGACTCCGTCCAGCAGCAGCACGACGGCGTGGTGGTGATGGAGGAGCGTGGCAATCCTGCAGGGCTTCGCCAAGCACCGCGGGAGAGGAGGAGTACTTGGGAGAGGGGGAGGGCTGCGCCAGGGGAAGCACGTAGCTCCCATGCGCCTCCCCACTATATATAGGGGTGGAGGGGGATGGTTTCTTGCCCTCCAAGTCCATTGGGGCGTTGGCAAAGGTGGGAGGAAAGAAATCTCATCATTTCCTTCCCCACCGATTGTTATCCCCCTTTTTTAGGGATCTCGATCTTATCCCTTCGGGATATGATCTTATTCCTTCTAAGGGGGGATCTTGGTGCGCCTTGACCAGGAGTGTGGGGCCTTGACCCCACTACCCACGTTCATGTGGGTCCCCCATGCAGGTGGGCCCCACTCCAGAACCTTCTAGAACCTTCCCGGTACAATACCAAAAAATCCCGAACATTTTCCGGTGGCCAAAATAGGACTTCCCATATATAAATATTTACCTCCGGACCATTCCGGAACTTCTCGTGACGTCCGGGATCTCATCCGGGACTCCGAACAACATTCGGTAACCACATACAAACTTCCTTTATAACCCTAGCATCATCGAACCTTAAGTGTGTAGACCCTACGGGTTCGGGAGACATGTAGACATGACCGAGACGTTCTCCTGTCAATAACCAACAGCGGGATCTGGATACCCATGATGGCTCCCACATGTTCCACGATGATCTCATCGGATGAACCACGATGTCAAGGACTCAATTAATCCCGTATACAATTCCCTTTGTCTAACGGTATTGTACTTGCCCGAGATTCGATCGTCGGTATACCGATACCTTGTTCAATCTCGTTACCGGTAAGTCTCTTTACTCGTTCCGTAACACATCATCCTGTGATCAACCCCTTGTTCACATTGTGCACATTATGATGATGTCCTACCGAGTGGGCCCAGAGATACCTCTCCGTTTACACGGAGTGACAAATCCTAGTCTCGATTCGTGCCAACCCAACAGACACTTTTGGAGATACCTGTAGTGCACCTTTATAGCCACCCAGTTACGTTGTGACGTTTGGTACACCCAAAGCATTCCTACGGTATCCGGGAGTTGCACAATCTCATGGTCTAAGGATAAGATACTTTACATTAGAAAAGCTTTAGCATACAAACTACGATCTTTGTGCTACGCTTAGGATTGGGTCTTGTCCATCACATCATTCTCCTAATGATGTGATCCCGTTAGCAATGACATCCAATGTCCATGGTCAGGAAACCATAACCATCTATTGATCAACGAGCTAGTCAACTAGAGGCTTACTAGGGACATGGTGTTGTCTATGCATCCACACATGTATCTGAGTTTCCTATCAATACAATTATAGCATGGATAATAAACGATTATCATGAACAAGGAAATATAATAATAACTAATTTATTATTGCCTCTAGGGCATATTTCCAACAGTCTCCCACTTGCACTAGAGTCAATAATCTAGTTCACATCGCCATGTGATTAACACTCACAGGTCACATCGCCTTGTGACCAACATCCAAAGAGTTTACTAGTGTCATTAAACTAGTTCACATCATCATGTGATTAAGACTCAATGAGTTCTGGGGTTTGATCATGTTTTGCTTGTGAGAGAGGTTTTAGTCAATGGTTTTGCAACATTCAGATCCGTATGTACTTCGCAAATCTCTAGGTCATATTGTAAATGCTGCTTCCACGCTCCACTTGGAGCTATTCCAAATGGTTGCTCCACTATATGTATCCGGTTTGCTACTCAGAGTTATTCGATAGGTGTTAAAGCTTGCATCGACGTAACCCTTTACGCCGAACTCTTTATCACCTCCATAATCGAGAAACATGTCCTTATTTACTCCAAGGATAATTTTGACTGCTGTCCAACGATCCATTGCTGGATCATTCTTGTACCCCTTGACTAACTCATGGCAAGGCACACTTCCGGTGCGGTACACAACATAGCATACTATAGAGCCTATGTCTGAAACATAGGGGACGACCTTCGTCCTTTCTCTCTTTTCTGCCATGGTCGAGCTTTAAGTATTGACTTCCTACCTTACATATCAGGAAAGAACTCCTTCTTTGACTGATCCATCTTGAACACCTTCAAGATCATGTGAAGGTATATGCTCATTTGAAACTACCATTAAGCGGTTTTTGATCTATCCTCATAGATCTTGATGCTCAATGTTCAAGTAGCTTAAACCAGGTTTTCACTTGAAAAACACTTTTCAAATAACCCTATATGCTTTACAGAAAATTCTACATCATTTCTGATCAACAATATGTCAACAACATATACTCATCAGAAATTCTATAGTGCTCCCACTCACTTCTTTGGAAATACAAGTTTCTCATAAATTTGTATAAACCCAAAATCTTTGATCATCTTATCAAAGCGTACATTCCAACTCCAAGATTCTTACTCCAGTCCTTAGAAGGATCGCTGGAGCCAGCATACCTTTTAGCATCCTTAGGATCGACAAAAACTTTCTAATTGTATCACATACAACCTTTCCTTACGAAGACTAATAAGGAAACTCGTTTTGACATCCATCTGCCAAATTTCATAAATGCAGCTAATGCTAACATGATTCCGACGGACTTAAGCATCGCTACGGATGAGAAAATCTCATCGTAGTCAACTCCTTGAACTTGTGAAAAACTCTTCGCCACAAGTCGAGCTTCATAGACGGTGACATCACCGTCCACGTCCGTATTCTTCTTAAAGATCCATTTATCTCAATGGCTTGCCGATCATCGGGCAAGTCCACCAAAGTCCATGCTTCATTCTGATACGTGGATCCTATCTCGGATTTCATGGCTTCTAACCATTTGTCAGAATTTGGGCCCACCATTGCTTCTCCATAGCTCGTAGGTTCATTGTTGTCTAGCAACATGACCTTCAAGACAGGATTACCGTACCACTCTGAAGTAGTACGCATCCTTGTCACCCTACGAGGTACGTTAGTGACTTGATCCGAAGTTTCATGATCACTATCATAAGCTCCTACTTCAACTGGTGTAGGTGCCACAGGAACAACTTCCTGTGCCCTGCTACACACTAGTTGTAGTGATGGTTCAATAACCATATCAAGTCTCCACCATCCTCCCACTCAATTCTCGAGCCAAACTTTTCCTCGAGAAAGGACCCGATTCAAGAAACAATCCCTATTGCTTTCAGATCTGAATTAGGAGGTATACCCAACTATTTTGGGTGTCCTATGAAGATGCATTTTATCCGCTTTGGGTTCGAGCTTATCAACCTGAAACTTTTTCACATAAGCGTCGCAGCCCCAAACCTTTAAGAAACGACAACTTAGGTTTCTCCAAACCACAGTTCAAACAGTGTCGTCTCAATGGAATTATGTGGTGCCCATTAAAGTGAGTGCGATTGTCTCTAATGCCTAACCCATAAACGATAATGGTAATTCGATAAGAGACATCATGGTACGCACCATATCCAATATGGTGCAACTATGATGTTCGGACACACCATCAAACTATGGCATTCCAGGCGGAAACAATATCCACAATGTCTTAATTCCGTGCCAAAGCTCGTAACTCAGATACTCATCTCTATGATCATATCATAGACATTTCATCCTCTTGTCACGATGATCTTCAACTTCACTCTGAAATTACTTGAACCATTCAATAATTCAGACTTGTGTTTCATCAAGTAAATATACTCTACATCTACTCGAATCATCTATGAAGTAAGAACATAACGATATTCACTGCATGCCTCAGCACTCATTGGACTGCACACATCAAAATGTGTTACTTCCAACAAGTTGCTATCTTGTTCCATTTTACTGAAAAACGAGGCTTTTTAGTCATCTTGCCCATGTGGTATGATTTGCATATCTCAAGTGATTCAAAATCAAGTGAGTCCAAATGATCCATCTGCATGGAGTTTCTTCATGCGTATACACCAATAGACATGGTTTGCATGTCTCAAACTTTTCAAAAACGAGTGAGTCCAAAGATCCATCAACATGGAGCTTCTTCATGCGTTTTATACCATTATGACTTACATGGCAGTGCCACAAGTAAGTGGTACTATCATTACTATCTTATATCTTTTGGCATGAAAATGTGTATCACTACGATCGAGATTCAATAAACCATTCTTTTAGGTGCAAGACCATTGATGGTATTATTCAAATAAAGAGAGTAACCATTATTCTCCTTAAATGAATAACCGTATTGCCATAGACATATGCTTAACACCAAATCTCGATGGTAGAGGGAGCGTGCGATGCTTGATCACATCAACCTTGGAAACACTTCCAACACATATCGTCAGCTCACCTTTAGCTAGTCTCCGTTTATTCCGTAGCTTTTATTTCGAGTTACTAACACTTAGCAACCGAACCGGTATCTAATACCCTGGTGCTACTAGGAGTACTAGTAAAGTACACATTAACATAATGTATATCCAATATACTTCTATCGGCCTAGCCAGCCTTCTCATCTACCAAGTGTCTAGGGCAATTCCTCTCTAGTGACTGTTCCCTTTATCACAGAAGCACTTAGTCTCAGGTTTGGGTTCAACCTTGGGTTTCTTCACTAGAGCAGCAGCTGATTTGTTGTTTCATGAAGTATCCCTTCTTGCCCTTGCCCTTCTTGAAACTAGTGGTTTTACTAACCATCAACAATTGATGCTCCTTCTTGATTTCTACTTTCGCGGTGTCAAACATCGCGAATACTTCAAGGATCATCATATCTATCCTTGATATGTTATAGTTCATCACGAAGCTCTAGCAGCTTGGTGGCAATGACTTTGGAGAAACATCACTATCTCATCTAGAAGATCAACTCCCACTCGATTCAAGTGATTGTTGCACTCAGACAATCTGAGCACAAGCTCAATGATTGAGCTTTTCTCCCTTAGTTTGCAGGCTAAGAAAATCGTCGGAGGTCTCATACCTCTTGACGTGGGCACGAGCCTGAAATCTCAATTTCTGCCCTCGAAACATCTCATATGTTCCGCGACGTTTCGGAAACGTCTTTGGTGCCTCAACTCTAAACCGTTTAACTGAACTATCACATAGTTATCAAAACGTGTATGTCCGATGTTCGCAACATACACAAACGACGTTTGGGGTTCAGCACACTGAGCGGTGCATTAAGGACATAAGCTTTCTACTGTCCGCTTAATCGCTACTGTCAACTTTCAACTATATTTTCTCTAGGAGCATATCTAAACAGTGGAACTAAAGCGCGAGCTTACGGCATAATTTGCAAAGATCTTTTGACTATGTTCAGGATAATTAAGTTCATCTTTTGAACTCCCACTCAGAAAGACATCCCTCTAGTCATCTAAGTGATTACATGATCCGAGTCAACTTGGCCGTGTCCGATCATCACGTGAGACGGACTAGTCATCATCGGTGAACATCTTCATGTTGATCGTATCCTCCATACGACTCATGCTCGACCTTTCAGTCTCTGTGTTCCGAGGCCATTTCTGTACATGCTAGGCTCGTCAAGTTAACCCTAAGTGTTTTGCATGTGTAAAACTGTCTTACACCCGTTGTATGTGAACGTAAGGATCTATCACACCCGATCATCACGTGGTGCTTCGAAACGACAAACTTTAGCAATGGTGCACAGTTAGGGGAGAACACTTCTTGAAATTGTTGTAAGGGATCATCTTATTTACTACCGTCGTTCTAAGTAAACAAGATGCATAAACATGATAAACATCACATGCAATCAAATAGTGACATGATATGGCCAATATCATTTTGCTCCTTTTGATCTTCATCTTCGGGGCTCCATGATCATCATCGTCGCCGGCATGACACCATGATCTCCATCATCATGATCTCCATCATCGTGTCTCCATGAAGTTGTCTTGCCAACTTATTACTTCTACTACTATGGCTACCGGTTAGCAATAAAGTAAATTAATACATGGCGTTGTTCAATGACACGCAGGTCATACAATAAATAAAGATAACTCCTACGGCTCCTGCCGGTTGTCATACTCATCGACATGCAAGTCGTGATTCCTATTACAAGAACATGATCAATCTCATACATCACATATCATTCATCCCATTCTTCTTGGCCATATCACATCACATAGCATACGCTGCAAAAACAAGTTAGACGTCCTCTAATTGTTGTTGCATATTTTACGTGGCTGCTATGGGTTTCTAGCAAGAACGTTTCTTACCTAAGCAAAACCACAACGTGATATGCCAATTGCTATTTACCCTTCATAAGGACCCTTTTCATCGAATCCGTTCCGAATAAAGTGGGAGAGACTGGCACCCGCTAGCCACCTTATGCACCAAGTGCATGTCAATCGGTGGAACCTGTCTCACGTAAGAGTACGTGTAAGGTCGGTCCGGGCCGCTTCATCCCACAATACCGTCGAAACAAGATTGGACTAGTAATGGTAAGCATATTGAACAAAATCAACGCCCACAACTACTTTGTGTTCTACTCGTGCAAAGAATCTACGCAATAGACCTAGCTCATGATGCCACTGCTGGGAACGTAGCAGAAATTCAAAATTTTCTACGCAACACCAAGATCTATCTATGGAGAGACTAGCAACGAGGGGAAGGAGAGTGCATCTACATACCCTTGTAGATCGCTAAGCGGAAGCGTTCAAGAGAACGGGGTTGAAGGAGTCGTACTCGTCGTGATCCAAATCACTGGAGATCCTAGTTCCGAACGGACGGCACCTCCGCATTCAACACCCGTACAGCCCGGTGACGTCTCCCATGCCTTGATCCAGCAAGGTGAGAGGGAGAGGTTGGGAAAGACTCCATCCAGCAGCAGCACGACAGCGTGGTGGTGATGGAGGAGTGTGGCAATCCTGCAGGGCTTCGCCAAGCACCGCGGGAGAGGAGGAGTACTTGGGAGAGGGGGAGGGCTGCGCCAGGGGAAGCATGTAGCTCCCATGCGCCTCCCCACTATATATAGGGGTGGAGGGGGCTGGTTTCTTGCCTCCAAGTCCATTGGGGCGTTGGCAAAGGTGGGAGGAAAGAAATCTCATCATTTCCTTCCCCACCGATTGTTATCCCCCTTTTTTAGGGATCTCGATCTTATCCCTTCGGGATATGATCTTATTCCTTCTAAGGGGGGATCTTGGTGCGCCTTGACCAGGGGTGTGGGGCCTTGACCCCACTACCCACGTTCATGTGGGTCCCCCATGCAGGTGGGCCCCACTCCGGAACCTTCTAGAACCTTCCCGGTACAATACCGAAAAATCCCAAACATTTTCTGGTGGCCAAAATAGGACTTCCCATATATAAATCTTTACCTCCGGACCATTCTGGAACTCCTCGTGACGTCCGGGATCTCATCCGGGACTCCGAACAACGGTAACCACATACAAACTTCCTTTATAACCCTAGCGTCATCGAACCTTAAGTGTGTAGACCCTACGGGTTCGGGAGACATGTAGACATGACCGAGACGTTCTCCGGTCAATAACCAACAGCGGGATCTGGATACCCATGATGTCTCCCACATGTTCGACGATGATCTCATCGGATGAACCACGATGTCAAAGACTCAATTAATCCCGTATACAATTCCCTTTGTCTAACGGTATTGTACTTGCCCGAGATTCGATCGTCGGTATATCGATACCTTGTTTAATCTCGTTACCGGTAAGTCTCTTTACTCGTTCCGTAACACATCATCCCATGATCAACCCCTTGGTCACATTGTGCACATTATGATGATTTCCTACCGAGTGGGCCCAGAGATACCTCTCCGTTTACACGGAGTGACAAATCCCAGTCTCGATTCGTGCCAACCCAACAGACACTTTCGGAGATACCTGTAGTGCACCTTTATAGCCACCCAGTTACGTTGTGACGTTTGGTACACCCAAAGCATTCCTATGGTATCCGGGAGTTGCACAATCTCATAGTCTAAGGAAAAGATACTTGACATTAGAAAAGCTTTAGCATACGAACTACGATCTTTGTGCTACGCTTAGGATTGGGTCTTGTCCATCACATCATTCTCCTAATGATGTGATCCCGTTATCAATGACATCCAATGTCCATGGTCAGGAAACCATAACCATCTATTGATCGACGAGCTAGTCAACTAGAGGCTTACTAGGGACATGGTGTTGTCTATGCATCTACACATGTATCTGAGTTTCCTATCAATACAATTATCGCATGGATAATAAACGATTATCATGAACAAGGAAATATAATAATAACTAATTTATTATTGCCTCTAGGGCATATTTCCAACAACATATGGACCCAAATCAGCCCCTTACGAAGCAACACATAAACTAGGGTTTAAGCTTCTGTCACTCTAGCAACCCATCATCTACTTATTACTTCACAATGCCTTCCTCTAGGCCCAAATAATGGTGAAGTGTTATGTAGTCGACGTTCACATAACACCACTAGAGGTTAGACAACATACATCTTATCAAAATATCGAACGAATACCAAATTCACATGACTACTAATAGCAAGACTTCTCCCTTGTCCTCGGGAACAAACATAACTACTCACAAAGCATATTCATGTTCATAATCACAGGGGTAATAATGTGCATAAAGGATCTGAACATATGATCTTCCACCAAATAAACCAACTAGAATCAACTACAAGGAGTAATCAACACTAGTAGCAACCTAATGCACCAATCCCGGACTTGGAGACAAGAATTGGATATAAGAGATGAACTAGGGTTTGGAGATGAGATGGTGCTGATGAAGATGTTGATGGAGATTGCCCTCTCCCGATGAGAGGAGCGTTGGTGATGACGATGGTTATGATTTCCGCCTCCCGGAGGGAAGTGTCCCCAGCAGAACAGCTCTGCCGGAGCCCTAGATTGGTTCCGCCAAGGTTCCGCCTCGTGGCGGCGGAGTCTCGTCCCGAAAGGTTCTCCCTGATTTTTTTCTCATCGAAAGACTTCATATAGGAGAAGATGGATGTCGGAGAGCCCCAGGGGGCCCACGAGGTAGGGGGGGCGCCCCCCACCCTCGTGAGCAGGGTGTGCGCCCCTTGGCCTTCATCTTTGGTGACGTTTTTTCTTTATTTATTTTATGTTATTCCGTGGAGTTTCAGGACTTTTGGAGTTGCACAGAATAGTCCTTCAATATTTGCTCCTTTTCCAGCCCAGAATTCCAGCTGCCAACATTCTCCCTCTTTATGTAAACCTTGTAAAATAAGAGAGAATAGCCATAAGTATTGTGACATAACGTGAAATAACAGCCCATAATGCAATAAATATTGACATAAAAGCATGATGCAAAATGCATGTATCAACTCCCCCAAGCTTAGACCTCGCTTGTCCTCAAGCGAAAAGCCGATAACAATAAATATGCCCTCATGTTTAGAGGTAGAGGCGTCGATAAAAAATAAGATACGGACATGAAGGCCTCATGATTATTTCTAAAACAGCAACATAAATAAATTTTGTCATATGATTACTCATGTTCAAGTGATGATCTTTTCACAAAGCCAAAGCATGAATCAGAAACCTTATTGAGCACCAACAAATTACAACCTCAGTCATTGAAGCAATTGCAATTTATCATAACATTGGAAAGAGTCTATGTCAGAGCTTAAAAGCAAGTCCACATACTCAACTATCACTTAGTCCTTCATAATTGCTAACACTCACGCAATACTCGTGGTTACGGAGTTTTAATCGGACACGGAGAAAGATAGGGGCTTATAGTTTTTCCCCACAACTTTTTACCTCAAGGGTAATGTCAACATTAATAATTCATACTCCCCCACATCCAATTAGATATATATATCATGTTCTTTCCAACATGCTGAGCTTGCCAAAGGATAAAAATAAAAAGGGAAGGGTGAAGATCACCATGACTCTTGCATAAGGTAGAGGATAATAATAAAAGATAGGCCCGTCGCAGAGGGAAGCAGAGGTTGTCATGCGCGTTTAGGGTTGATGCACAAAATCTTAGTGCAAAATAAAGTCACTTTATATTGCCCCTTGTATGTCAACCTTTATTATGCAGTCCGTCGTTTTTATTGTGTCCACAACAAGTTCGTACAAAGTTTATTTTCTCCGCACTAATAAGTCATGCATATTTAGAGAGCAATTTTTATTTCTTGCATCGATGACAACTTACTTGAAGGATATTACTCAATCCAAAGATAGATATGGTGGACTCTCATGGCAAAACTGGTTTAAGGGTAACTGGAAGCACAAGTAGTATTTCTACTTAGTGCTGAGAATTTGGCTAGCATGAGGGGGAAAGGCAAACTCAACACGGTAGAGGAACCATGACAACATACTTTATCTCAGATGTAAGAAAACATAACTCATTATGTTATCTTCCTTGTCCAACCTCAACTCTTTAGCATGTCATATTTTAATGAGTGCTCCCAATCATAAAAGATGTCAATGATAATATATCTATATGTGAAATCTCTCTTTCCTTATTACTCCCTATTAATTGCAATGCTGACCAAAGCTATATTTGCCAACTCCCAACAACTTTCAATCATCATACTCTTTCTATGTGAAGTCATTACTTTCAATAAGATCAATATGAACTCTTTGATTCCTTTCATTCTTTTTCTTCTAATCACCCAAGATCATGGCAAAATACTCAAGACCTTGACTCAACACTAATCTTTATTATATAGCTCACGGACTCGATTACAAAGAAGGAGCATAAAGCAAAAATCAAAACTAGATCATGCCATGACTTTACTCTACTAAATCAAGATACTACTAATAGGATCGAACTAAGAAAAACGGTAAAGATAGGAGTTATGATGGTGATACGATACCAGGGCACCTCCCCCAAGCTTGGCAGTTGCCAAGGGGAGTGCCCGTACCCATGTGATTATATCCTCGGAGGTGATGGAGGTGGAGGTGTTGTTGATGATGGAGTTGTTGCATTTTTCTTCTCTAGCTTGCGTCTCAGGCTAAAATTTTCATCCCTCAGATCCTCATTCTCAAGCTCAAGTTTCATTATCTTTTTGCATAGTGCTGCCTTGCTATCCTACAAAAAACGAGGTGGGATAGATTGAACTTTATGGAGGCTTGACTTCTTGAACTCCACATGCATATCACCAGGTTGAGGTAGGGGGTAGTCCTCTTCGTCGGAACTCATTTCCTCTTTCCTCTTTGGATCATAGTCTTCCTCTTCCTCCATGGTCCAGCCATAATGCTCCATGTCCCCATATACTTTTGGATTTGCAGTATAATCAGCCATGTAGCTCTCTCCCTCCGAGTCTTGGGAAGACATCTTGCTCTAATCTGCAGCAGCAACAGCTCGAAACAAAAACCGAGGAGATTTGCGTGATACTAGAGTCAAAACCTTCGGGAGTATATATAATGAATTTTTACCGACCAAAATACGTATCGTGCAAGGAAACGGAGTCCGGAGGGCACACGAGGTGCTCACGAGGTAGGGGGGCGCGCCCAGGGGGGTAGGGCGCGCCCTCCACCCTCGTGGAGGCCTCGTGTCCTCCCCGGACTGCTACTTATTTTTCTATTTTTCTAAATATTCCAAAACGGCAATATTGACTTAAAAATTGTTTTGGAGTCGGTTTACTTACCGTACCACATACCTATTCCTTTTCGGAGTCTGGAACGTTCTGAAAAGTGTCCTTTATGTATTCCTCCGGGGTTACGGTTTCAATAATATTAGTTTCAACATTTATAGGATTACCTGAGATATAGTGTTTGATCCTTTGACCATTTACCACATTCGGATTTGTGCCTGCGAAGTTGTTGATTTTTATGGCACCGGAATGATAGACCTCCTCGATAACGTAAGGACCTTCCCATTTGGAGAGAAGTTTTCCTGCAAAAAATCTTAAACGAGAGTTGTATAGCAATACATAATCACCTACATTAAACTCACGCTTTTGTATCCTTTTGTCATGCCATCTTTTAACTTTTTCTTTGAACAACTTGGCATTTTCATAAGCTTGGGTTCTCCATTCATCAAGTGAGCTAATATCAAATAACCTCTTCTCACCAGCAAGTTTGAAATCATAGTTGAGCTCTTTAATAGCCCAATATGCCTTATGTTATAGTTCGAGAGGTAAGTGAAAAGCTTTTCCATAAACCATTTTATATGGAGACATACCCATAGGATTTTTGTATGCAGTTCTATAGGCCCATAATGCATCATTCAGTTTCTTGGACCGATTCTTTCTAGACCTATTGACAGTCTTTTGCAAAATTAATTTGAGCTCTCTATTTCTCAATTCTACCTGACCACTAGACTGCGGGTGATATGGAGATGCAATTCTATGATTAACGTCGTATTTAGCAAGCATCTTACGGAAAGCACCATGAATAAAGTGTGAGCCACCATCAGTCATTAAATATCTAGGGACTCCAAACCTCGGAAAAATAACTTCCTTAAGCATTTTAATAGAAGTATTATGATCAACACTACTAGTTGGAATAGCTTCTACCCACTTAGTAACGTAATCAACAACAACTAAAATATGAGTGTATCCATTAGAAGAAGGAAAAGGTCCCATATAATCGAAGCCCCAAACATCAAATGGTTCAATAACAAGAGAATAATTTATAGGCATTTCTTGACGTCTACTAATATTACCAATTCTTTGACATTCATTGCAAAGACAAAACAAACTTACATGCATCCTTGAAGAGAGTAGGCCAATAAAAACTGGATTGCAATACCTTATGTGCAGTTCTATCTCCAGCGTGGTGTCCTCCATAAGCTTCGGAGTGACACTTGCGTAGGATCTGTTCCTGTTCATGCTCAGGTACACAACGTCTAATAACACCATCTACTCCTTCTTTATAAATATGTGGGTCATCCCAAAAGTAATGTCGCAAGTCATAGAGAAACTTTTTCTTTTGTTGGTATGTGAAGGTAGGCGGTATAAATTTAGCAACAATATAATTAGCATAATCAGCATACCATTGAGTGCTACGAGAAGTGCTTATGACATTTAATTGTTCAGGAAAGCTATCATCAATAAGTAGTGGGTCATCCAGAACGTTCTCTAACCTAGATAAGTTGTCTGCAATGGGGTTCTCAGCTCCTTTTCTATCGATAATATGTAAATCAAATTCTTGCAGCAAGAGAACCCATCTAATGAGTCTAGGTTTTGCATCTTTCTTTTCTATAAGATATTCAATAGAAGCATGATCAGTGTGAATAGTTACTTTAGAATAAAAAATATAGGGTCTGAATTGATCACAAGCAAATACAACTGCTAAAAGTTCCTTTTCGGTAGTAGCATAATTTCTTTGAGCATTGTCTAGAGTCTTACTAGCATAATGGATAACATTCAATTTCTTATCAACTCTTTGCCCTAGAACAACACCTACAGCTTAATCACTAGCATCACACATAATTTCAAAAGGTAAATTCCAATCAGGGGGTTGAACAACAGGTGCAGAGACTAATGCTTTCTTAATTATATCAAATGCTTCTACACAATCATCATCAAAGACAAATGGTACATCTTTTTGTAATAAATTAGTCAGAGGTCGAGAGATTTTTGAGTAGTCCTTAATGAACCTCCTATAAAATCCAGCGTGACCAAGGAAACTTCTAATACCTTTGATGTCCTTGGGACATGGCATCTTTTCAATAGCATCAACCTTGGCTTTATCAACTTCAATACCTCTTTCAGAAACTTTGTTCCCCAAGACAATACCTTCATTAACCATAAAGTGGCACTTTTCCCAATTCAGGACAAGATTAGTTTCTTCACATCTCTGCAAAACTCGAGCAAGGTTGCTCAAGCAATCATCAAAAGAGGAACCATAGACGGAAAAGTCATCCATGAAAACCTCACAATTTTTTTCGCAAAAGTCATCTTTGAAAGGTAGCAGGTGCATTACATAAACCAAAAAGCATACGTCTATAAGCAAAAGTACCAGAAGGGCATGTAAAAGTAGACTTTGATTGATCTTTAGCCGACATAGGTATTTGAGAAAAACCAGAATAACCATCTAGAAAGCAATAATGTGTATGTTTGCATAATCTTTCTAGCAATTGATCTATAAAAGGTAAGGGGTAATGATCTTTCTTTGTAGCCTTATTTAATTTGCGGAAATCAATTACCATCCTATAACCTGTGATAATTCTTTGCGGAATCAATTCATCTTTATCATTAGGGACAAAAGTAATACCTCCTTTCTTAGGGACGCAATGGACAGGACTTACCCACTGACTATTAGCAACGGGATAAATTATACCTGCCACCAGAAGCTTGAGTATTTCTTTTCTTACCACTTATTTCATTTTAGGATTCAAACTTCGTTGAGGATCACGAACTGGTTTGGCATCAACTTCCAAATTTATTTTATGTTGGCATAGAGTGGGACTCATGCCCTTAAGATCATCCAGAGTATATCCAATAGCAGCACGGTGTTTCTTCAGAGTTTTCAATAATCTTTATTCTTCATACTCTGAAAGGTTAGCACTAATAATGACAGGATATATTTTCTTTTCATCAAGATAAGCATATTTAAGATTATCAGGCAACAGTTTAAGCTCAAACATGGGATCACCCTTGGGTGGAGGACGATCCCCTAGGATTTCAACAGGCAAATTGTGTTGCAGAATAGGTTCCTGTTTAAAGAATACTTCATCTATTTCCCTTCTTTCATTCATGAACATATCATTTTCATGGTCTAGCAAATAGTGTCCTAAAGGATCACTAGGAGGTACGGCAATATAAGCAAGACCAATAATATCATCCTTACTAGGAAATTCTTCTTCACGATGTTGTTTACTAAATTTAGAGAAATTAAACTCATGAACCATATCATCCAAGCCAATAGTAACAACATTCTTTTCGCGGTCTATCTTAGCATTAACAGTATTCAAGTAGGGTCTACCAAATATAATGGGACAAAAGCTATCTCGTGGAGAACCAAGAACAAGAAAATCAGCGGGGTATTTGGTTTTCCCGCACAAGACTTCAACATTTCTAACAATTCCTATTGGTGAAATAGTATCTCTATTGACAAGTTTAATTTTAACATCAATTTCTTCTAACTCCGCAGGTGCAATCTCATGCATAATTTCTTTGTATAAGGAATGAGGTATTACACTAGCACTAGCACCCATATCACACAAGCAATGATAACAGTGATCTCCTATTTTAACAGAAATATCAGGCACGCCTACCACAGGTCTATGTTTATCTCTATCATAGGGTTTAGCAATTCTAGCAGTTTCACCAGAGAATTGAATAACATGCCCATCAATATTATCAGACAAGAGATCTTTAACAATACCAATATTGGGTTCTACTTTGACTTGCTCAGGAGGTGTATAACTCCTAGTATTGCTTTTACGAACAACAGTTGAAGCTTTAGCATGATCCTTCATTCTAATAGGGAAAGGTGGTTTCTCAACATAAGAAGTAGGAACAATAGGATCATTATAAGTGACAATCTTTTCTTCAACTTTAATAGGTGCAACTACTTTTACTTCTATGGGAGGATGATATTTAAACCACTTCTCCTTGGGGAGATCAACATAAGTAGCAAAAGATTTACAGAAAGAAGCTACTATCTCAGAGTCAAGTCCATATTTAGTGCTAAACTTACGAAAAATATCGATATCCATAAAAGATTTAACACAATCAAACTTAGGTGTCATACCTGACTCCTTACCATCGTCGAGGTCCCAATCTTCAGAGTTGCGTTTAATTCTATCCAATAAATTCCATCTGAATTCAATAGTCTTCATCATAAAAGAGCCAGCGTAAGAAGTATCGAGCATGGTGTGATTGTTATCAGAAAGCCGAGCATAAAAATTCTGAAGAATTGTCACTTTTGAGAGCTCATGATTGGGGCATGAATATAACATTGATTTAAGCCTCCCCCAAGCTTGAGCAATGCTTTCTCCTTCGCAAGCCCAAAAATTATATATATAATTGCGATCACGATGAACAAGATGCATAGGGTAATACTTTTGATGAAATTCCAACTTCACTCTTTTATAGTTCCATGATATCGTATCATCACATAGCCTATACCATGTCAATGCGTCTCCCTCCAAAGATAAAGGGAAAGCCTTCTTCTTAACAACATCATCGGGTATACCTGCAAGCTTAAATAGTCCACAAATATCATCCACAAAGCGTAGATGTTCGTCAGGATGCTTTGTTCCATCTCCTGCAAAAGTGTTAGCTAGCAGTTTTTCCATCATACCCGAAGGAATCTGAAAAGGAGTTTCATTTTCAATAGGTTCAGTAGGTTCAGTAGGTTGAGTAGGTTGAGGAGCAACTCTTGGCTCAACTGGACGGGGTGAAGATACCCCAAACAAGCGCCTCAGACATTTACTTTCCATAGTAACAAGTGATAGAAAATTTCAGCACACTAAATAAATTTCTTTGCTTACCAAATTCCACCTACCAAAGGAGCTCCACTCCCCGGCAACGGCGCCAGAAAAGAGTCTTGATGACCCACAAGTATAGGGGATCTATCGTAGTCCTTTCGATAAGTAAGAGTGTCGAACCCAACAAGGAGTAGAAGGAAATGATAAGCGGTTTTCAGCAAGGTATTCTCTGCAAGTACTGAAATAAGTGGTAACAGATAGTTTTGTGATAAGATAAATGGTGACGAGCAACATGTAACAAAAGTAAATAAAGTGCAGCAAGGTGGCCCAATCCTTTTTGTAGCAAAGGACAAGCCTGGACAAACTCTTAGAATAGGAAAAGCGCTCCCGAGGACACATCGGAATATCGTCAAGCTAGTTTTCATCACACTCATATGATTCGCGTTTGGTATTTTGATAATTTGATGTGTGGGTGGACCGGTGCTTGGGTACTGCCCTTACTTGGAAAAGCATTCCACTTATGATTAACCTCTATTGCAAGTATTAAGGTAAACCTAACAATAGCATGGAACATATGGATCCAAATCTGCCCCTTACGAAGCAACACATAAACTAGGGTTTAAGCTTCTGTCACTCTAGCAACCCATCATCTACTTATTACTTCCAAATGCCTTCCTCTAGGCCCAAATAATGGTGAAGTGTTATGTAGACGATGTTCACATAACACCACTAGAGGTTAAACAACATACATCTTATCAAAATATCGAATGAATACCAAATTCACATGACTACTAATAGCAAGACTTCTCCCTTGTCCTCGGGAACAAACATAACTACTCACAAAGCATATTCATGTTCATAATCACAGGGGTAATAATGTGCATAAAGGATCTGAACATATGATCTTCCACCAAATAAACCAACTAGCATCAACTACAAGGAGTAATCTACACTACTAGCAACCTACTAGCACCAATCCCGGACTTGGAGACAAGAATTGGATACAAGAGATGAACTAGGGTTTGGAGATGAGATGGTGATGATGAAGATATTGATGGAGATTGACCTCTCCCGATGAGAGGAGCGTTGGTTATGACGATGGTGATGATTTACCCCTCCTAGAGGGAAGTGTCCCCGGCAGAACAGCTCTGCCGGAGCCCTAGATTGGTTCCGCCAAGGTTCCACCTCATTGCAGCGGAGTCTCGTCCTGAAAGATTCTCCCTAATTTTTTTCTCATTGAAAGCCTTCACATAGGAGAAGATGGACGTCGGAGAGCCACCAGGGGGGCCATGAGGTAGGGGGGTGAGCCCAGGGGGGGCGCCCCCCACCCTCGTGAGCAGGGTGTGGGCCCCCTGGCCTTCATCTTTGGCGATGATTTTTCTTTATTTATTTTAAGGTATTGCAGGGAGTTTCAGGACTTTTGGAGTTGCGCAGAATAGTCCTTCAATATTTGCTCCTTTTCCAGCCCAGAATTCCAGCTGCCGGCATTCTCCCTCTTTATGTAAACCTTGTAAAATAAGAGAGAATAGCCATAAGTATTGTGACATAACATGAAATAACAGTCCATAATGCAATAAATATTGATATAAAAGCATGATGCAAAATGGACGTATCAATCGTTTTCTGTAGAGTCTCCTTCTGTTGTCATCATGTTGGATGAAGACCTCGCAAGCAAAGACGTCAAGATCAATTTGAGTCAACAATTCAACAACCTCGAGAAGACAGTTGGATCATGAAGTTTGTGATACTTAGTGTCCCCTCTGTCTTCCTACCTCACGTCTTGAATCTCGGGACGAGATTCTTGTTTAGTGGGGGTGAGTTGTCACATCCCTAGCTCGTGGCATTGCACTAGGCTAGCTTGATGTGTGCATCATGTTTAAACTTTGCCCAAACCTGAAATGGGTATTGTTCGAACCCTAGCACCAGATTAAAATCAAATAGGTTCAACCTAAAATAATCTTCAGTGAACCCAAAATGCCCTTTGAAAATGTTCATGATTTTTGATAAAGGTGAAAACCTCTGCCAAAAATGGTGCACATATTTCTAGGTCCATTTTGGATTTTCGAGTTAATTCATAAAGTATTTGAATTTGGGCATTTAAATGCTCAAATAATTCTGTAACTAAATGAGGGATGTTGCATATATTTCAATTAGTGCCCAAAATTATTTTCAGGATTTTACAAAATGAGTTAGTATTTTTACTAATTCAAAACATATCAAAATAAATAGAAAACATAAACAAATTAGTGGAGAGAGAACTTACCTGGGCCACTTACCTGGCCAGCCCAGCCCACTGGCCTGGTGCCAGTCATCGCCTACCTCTGCCAGTAGGCAGAGGAGGGACAACGCATGGCGCGCGCTCGGGCGCCATGCCACCAGGCTGCCTACCTGTGTCGCATGGCCACCGCGACGCCTCGCGTCTTCTCCTCGGCCCCGCCTCGACCCCGTGCACACCACTCCACCCTCCTCTGCCCTCTCCCTCGTTCTCTCCCGCTATGGCCGACAAGCCCGTAAGCCGCCGCCCTCGTTGTCGATGCCACCGCCTCTCCCTCGAGCCCCCGCCGTGCCTGAGGGCTCCGCCTCAACGCCCTCGCCCTCTCCATGGAGCTACACAACACCGGGAGGCCTACATCGCCGCCCATGCCGTCCTCCCCATCTCCGGCCACCCGAGATCGCCGGCTTTGCTACGTCGCCGTCCGACCTCCCCCAAGCTCGCCGTCTGCTCCAACCGACTCGCCGTGAGCCCCTGCCTCCTCTCCCCTTCCTCCCGTGCTCCTTTTCTCGCCGTGGACACCATTCCGCCGGTGACCGATTCGCGCTGCCGCCTGAGCTCCTCGGCGCCGTGGCCAGAGGCCGTGTTCGTCTCTCCTAGGCACGGGACGTGCTCCAGACCTCGCCAGGAACCCAACCCGTACCCCAACTCGCTCTCTCGAGCGCTGCAGCCGCGTCCCCGAACCAGGCCGAACTCCGGCCGCCGCTCCGCCCGTCGCTGCCGCCGCTACACTACAACCCGGCACCTCTTGCTGCCTCCTTTAGATGTGCCACACCACACCTTGCCGTAGCCGCAAACCACGCGAGAAACGGTGCTCGTTAGCGTCGTCCCGAGCAACTCCAGCGAGTCCCTGCTGTTGTTGTGGTCGCCGGCGTCACCTGCTGACATCGCCGGTTTAATTAGTGCTAATAACCCCGCTAAACACCCCCAGGGTCACTGCCATGTGGGCCCCAGTGCATGTTTAGGTTAGATTAATTCTCTGTTTAGATTAGTGATAACCCTGTGGCCCACGTGTCGGCGTTGACTTTGACCTAGTCAGCGTTGACTGGACCCACCTGTCTGTGGGACTAACCAGCCCGAGTCATTGACATGTAGGACCCACGCGTCACGTTTGACCTGGACTGGGTCTGTTGACCTGCTGAGGTCAGCATGACGCAATGCTGACGCAGTAAATGATTTTCTGGATTTAAAATTAATCAGAAAATCCAGAAAATGTCCTAAACTTCTAAAAATCATATAAATTCGACTGTAACTCCAAATAAAATAATTTATATATGTAAAATGATCAGAAAAATCCAATCTATCCATCTGCACTTGTTTCATGAATGATAAATCAACTTAAACATGCTGTTTATATCAAAACATGATAAGGCACTATTTAAATTCATAATTTGAGTTTGGGATTGAATCTTTGGTTCAAAATGACCCAAATCCATCTGGTTGTAGTTTCACTAGGCCAACACACTCATATTGCCATGTCATGAGCATGCATCATATTGTGCATTGCATTGATTTTGTTTCTTTCTCAGTTGCCGGTAATTGCCCCCTCTCGATAGACGCGTTTCG
The DNA here is from genome assembly GCA_963921465.1 of Triticum timopheevii. Classification (NCBI taxonomy): domain Eukaryota; kingdom Viridiplantae; phylum Streptophyta; class Magnoliopsida; order Poales; family Poaceae; genus Triticum; species Triticum timopheevii. The sequence goes on from OY997264.1 coordinate 262,643,261, forward strand.
ACAATGTGATCAATGACACCAATGAAGAACTATACTATCTTCAGAAGTGCCAGGCAAGCAAAACCCCCTTGTTCATTCCGATACAATCCCACTCTCTCGCTCCTGCTCTCTTTTACTGGATTAGGACAACAACGATTCAACTGTGGTAGTTGAACCCCTTTCCTCTGCATGACCTTTCATTGCCACAGTAAATAGATGAAACCCACTAGCATGAGTAGGAGTTGTTTGAACCCTGATGTGCCTACTCATTCATGCTTGTTTGTCATGCTTGCTATCGCTTAGAGTTGTGTCAAGTCTGATTCATCAGGGATGAATTAGAGGTGTGTGAACATGTCTTACTGTGTGTGAGCTAAGTGTGTGAACACGATTTGGTAAAGGTAGCGGTGAGTGGCCATGTAGGAGTACATGGTGGGTTGTCTCATTGAAACCGTCCTCAGGAACTGAGTTCTGTGTTTGTGATCCATGAACAGTTTCTACCAGACATTGGGTTCCGGTAACTCAACCCCTCTCGACTTATTAATCAACATGATCTCTGTCCAGGAGTTGCAACTAGTTTCTGGTGTTTGTAGGTAGTGTTAGTAGTCTACCAAGTGGCACCTTTTATAGTTGGGCTTGGGACAGACTAGGCACAGTGGCCCGGTGTACCAAGTGGCACCCGGATGGTGGTCTTGGGAACCCTGCACACATCGTTTGGGGCCTTGAGCGACACCCCGGCTGGATCTACTTGCGGATGGAACCCGAATAGGCGATAAACCTGGACAAGAGACTTGTGTGGTTAGTCAGGTCATGGCAGACTCCCTCGCCAGGCTTCCGCTCGAAGGTTGTCGAGATACACCAGGTGTACATGGCGGTAAGTGGCGAGAGCATGTGTGAAGAAGTACACCCCTGCAGGGTTAACACTATCTATTTGAATAGCCGTGTCCGCGGTAAAGGACTTCTGGGTTGCCTGTACAGTTCATAGACAAGTGAAAGTGGATACCTTAAAATACGCAAGATAAGCGTGAGTCCTATGGATGGCGTTCTCATAGGGAGAAGGGAGCGGATCCATAGTGGTGTATTGATATGGTGAATATGTGCACTCATGTGTGCCACCTCAAAAGAGTTACTTGCAGTCATAGTTTAGGATAGCCACCGAGTCAAAGCTGGCTTGCTGCAGTTAAACTGCACCATCCCTTTGTTAAAAATGATGCATATGTAGTTAGTTCTGATATAAGTCTTGGTGGGTACATTTGTACTCACGTTTGCCTATTTTATGTTTTTGTAGAGAGACTTCAGTCTCGCTAGTAGTTTCGCGTGAACTTCGACGTTTAGCTTGTTACCTCAGCTACGATCTTGTGCCCTCGGCAGGATCAGGTAGATAGTCAGGCTTCTCACCCTTTTTCATTTATAGATGTCTGTACTCATACATGATGAGCTTCTGCATGTGGTTTTACTTGTATCCTCTGAATGTTGATTCACGAGACCCATGTTTGTAATATCTCGCTCCTCGGAGCCTATTGAATAAAATACTTGAGTTGTAGAGTCATGTTGTGATGCCATGTTATATTTGCACATATCGAGCACATTGTGTGTATGTTATTGAAATGCTTGGTATGCGTGGGGTCTGACTATCTAGTTGTTTATCCTCGGTAGCCTCACGTACCGGGAAATGTCTCCTAGTGCTTCCACTGAGCCATGGTAGCTTGCTACTGCTCCAGAACACTTAGGCTGGCCGGCATGTGTCCTTCTTCGTTCCTCTGTCTATACCTTCGGGGAAATGTCACGCGGTATCTACCGGAGTCCTATTAGCCTGCTACAGCCTGGTTTACTGGAGTCCTTCTAGCCCAGTTGCTACAGCCCGAATTCACTCACTGATGACCGACACGTTCGTTGCTGGGTCATGTATGCCTCTCCCTGTAAGTTAGCGCCACTTTGGGTTCATGACTAGCCATGTCAGCACGGGCTCCTTGTCATATGGATGCTAGCGACACTATCATATACGTGTGCCAAAAGGCGCAAACGGTCCCGGGCCTGGTAAGGCGTCACCCGTGGAATACCGTGCGTGAGGCCGCAAAGTGATATGAGGTGTTACATGCTAGATCGGTGTGCCATCGAGTCGGGGTCCTGACAACGATGCTTATGTCAAAAGGCTACAACCTGATAAGCTCGAAACCAAGTCGGAGAAGTGCGTCTTCATAGGATACCCAAAGGAAACTGTTGGGTACACCTTCTATCACAGATCTAAGGGCAAGATATTCGTTGCTAAGAACGGATCCTTTCTAGAGAAGGAGTTTCTCTCAAAAGAAGTGAGTGGGAGGAAAGTATAACTTGATGAGGTAATTGTACCTTCTCCCGAATTGGAAAGTAGTTCTTCACAGAAATTAGTTCAAATGATTCCGACACCAATTAGTGAGGAAGCTAATGATGACGATCATGAAACTTCAGATCAAGTTACTACAGAACCTCATAGGTCTTCGAGAGTACGATCCGCACCAGAGTGGTACGGTAATCCTGTTCTGGAAGTCATGTTACTAGACCATGATGAACCTACGAACTATGAGGAAGCGATGATGAGCCCAGATTCCGAAAAATGGCTTGAGGCCATGAAATCTGAGATGGGATCCATGTATGAGAACAAAGTGTGGACTTTGGTGGACTTGCCCGATGATCGGCAAGCCGTAGAAAATACATGGGTCTTCAAGAGAAAGACGGACGATGATAGTAGTGTTACTATCTACAAAGCTCGACTTGTCGCAAAAGGTTTTCGACAAAGTTCAAGATGTTGACTACAATGAGATTTTCTCAACCGTAGCAATGCTTAAATTTGTCTGAATCATGTTAGCAGTTGCCATATTTTATGAAATCTGGCAAATGGATGTCACAACTGAATTCCTTAAATGGGTATTTCTTAAAGAAGAGTTGTATATGATGCAACCAGATGGGTTTTTTGATCCTAAAGGTACTAACAAGGTGTGCAAGCTCCAGTGATCCATCTATGGACTGGTGCAAGCATCTCGGAGTTGGAATATACGCTTTAATAAGTTGATCAAATCATATAGTTTTATACAGACTTGTGGTGAAGCCTGTATTTACAAGAAAGTGAGTGGGAGCACTACAACCTTTCTGATAAGTATATGGGATTAACATATTGTTGATCGAAAATATTGTAGAATTTTCTGGAAAGCATAAATGAGAGTTTGAAAGGATATTTTTCAAAGAAAGACCTCAGTGAAGCTGCATATATATTGGGCATCAAGATCTATAGAGATAGATCAAGACGCTTGATAAGTTTTTTCAATGAATACATACCTTGACAAGTTTTTGAAAGAGTTCAAAATGGATCAATCAAAGGAGTTCTTGTCTGTATAACAAGGTGTAAAGTTGAGTAAGACTCAAAACCCGACCACATCAGAAAATAGAAAGAGAAAGAAAGTCATTCCCTTTGCCTCAGCCATAGGTTCTATGAAGTATGCTATGCTGTGTACCAGACCTATTGTGTACCAAAGGGGTACAATAGTGATCTAGGAGTAGATCACTAGATAGCAGTCAAAATTATCCTTAGTGAGGACTAAGGAAATGTTTCTCGGTTATGGGGGTGATAAAGAGTTCGTCGTAAAGAGTTACGTCGATGCAAGCTTTTACACCGATCCAGATGACTCGAAGTCTCAATATGGATACATATTGAAAGTGGGAACCCTTTGGTTGTTGGTCACATGGCGATGTGAAGTATGGGTGTTAATCACATATAGATGTGAACTTTGATGTTAAATCACATGGCGATGTGAACTAGATTATTAACTCTAGTGCAAGTGGGAGACTGAAAGAAATATACCCTAGAGGCAATAATAAAGTTATTATTTATTTCCTTATTTCATGATAAATGTTTATTATTCATACTAGAATTGTATTACCCCAAAACTTAGTACATGTGTGAATACATAGACAAAAGATAGTGTCCTAGTATGCCTCTACTTGACTAGCTCGTTAATCAAAGATGGTTATGTTTCCTAACCATAGACATGTGTTGTCATTTGATGAATGGGATCACATCATTAGGAGAATGATGTGATGGACATGACCCATCCGTTAGCTTAGCATTATAATCGTTATAGTTCATTCCTACTGCTCTCTTCATGACTTATACATGTTCCTCAGACTATGAGATTATGCAACTCCCGAATGCCGGAGGAACACTGTGTGCTACCAAACGTCACAACGTAAAAGGGTGATTATAAAGGTGCTATACAGGTGTCTCCGAAGGTGTTTGCTGGGTTGGCATAGATCAAGATTAATATTTGTCACTCCATGTTTCAGAGAGGTATCTCTGGGCCCTCACGGTAATGCTCATCACTATAAATCCTTGCAAGCAATGTGACTAATGAGTTAGTTGCAGGATGAAGTATTACAGAATGAGTAAAGAGACTTGCCAGTAACAAGATTGAACTAGGTATGATGATACCGACGATCGAATCTCGGGCAAGTAACATACCGATGATAAAGGGAACAATGTATGTTATTATGCGGTTTGACCGATAAAGATCTTCGTAGAATATGTATGAACCAATATGAGCATCCAGGTTCTGCTGTTGGTTATTGACCAGAGACGTGTCTCAGTCATGTCTACATATTTCTCAAACACATAGGGTCTGCACGCTTAATGTTCGATGACGATTGGTATTATGAGTTTATGTGATATGATGTACCGAAGATTGTTCGGAGTCCCGGATGTGATCACGGACATGACGAGGAGTCTCGAAATGGTCGAGACATAAAGAATGATATATTGGACAACTATGTTTGGACACCGGAATGGTTTCGGATGAGTTCGGGCATTTACCGGAGTACCGGGAGGTTACCGGAACCCCCGGGGGTCAATGCGCCTTCATGGGCCTTAGTGGAAATAGAGGGTAGCAAGGGAGATGTGGGGCACGCCCCCCTAGGCCCAAACCGAATTGGTTGAGGGCATGGGGGCCGGCCCCCTCTTTCCTTATCCCCTCCTTCTCTTTCCTTCCCCTCCTAGTTGGAGTAGGAAAGGGGGAACCTACTCCTAGTAGGAGTAGGATTCCCCCCGTGGGGCGCACTATATGAGGCCATTGGACCCCTCCCCTTGCTCCTTTATATACGGGGGCAGGGGGCACCCTAGGATACACAAGTTGATTGTTTAGCCACGTGCGGTGCCCCCCTCCACAGATTTCAACCTTGGTCATATTGTCGTAGTGCTTAGGCGAAGCCCTACGCCGGTAACTTCATCATTACCGTCACGATGCCGTCGTGCTAGCGAAACTCTCCTTCGACCTCACCTGGATCTAGAGTTCGTGGGACATCACCAAGCTGAACATGTGCAGATCACGGAGGTGCCGTACCTTCGGTGCTAGGATCGGTCGGATCATGAAGATGTACGACTACATCAACCGCGTTGTCATAACGCTTCCGCTTTCGGTCTACAAGAGTACGTCGATACACTCTCCCCTCTCGTTGCTATGCATCACCTAGATAAATCTTGCGTGATCGTAGTATTTTTTTTGAAATTGACGAGTTCCCCAACACTTATAAGTGTGTGTATACATATATGTTGTTATTCTGTATGCAATCCCATCGCATAACACACACGTCTTATTAGCAGCAATCATTTGTGTTATTATCGGTCTTCACACACATTTCTGATTATAGACCAGTTTGCTGCGTATCACACACATCTTATTATATTGAACCATTTATGTTCTCTTGTCTCAACACAAATAGTTCATCCGAGTGAACCACATGTTGTATATCGCATAGACCTTGATCTAGTTGACCGTTTCTTTTGTGTTGCCTACTCACAAACAGTTCATCCTAGTGAATAGTATGTTGTTTATCGCACACACCTTCATCTGGATGCCCGTTTCTGTTGTTGCTCCTCATCGCAAATAGTTAATTGCACTGAACCGTATGCCCTACATCACACACGGAACTAAAATATAAACCTTGTTTGATGCATCCGTCATCGCAAACCTTTTGCACCTTTTTTGACGCTTTTTTTACACCACCGTTCACAATTAATGCATCGCACACAGTTTCATCAAAGGCTCTCTGATCGTAGTGTCACATTAGCAGCATCCTACAATAGTGCATGCTAGCTCGATGTTCCTTCTATGCTAAGTTTCCATTAATTGATGGTGTTTTATGAACATGCCACTATTTCCCACCATTTCCTCATCGGTGTCCGGCCGGCACCCAGTGATACTGCACATAAACCTAGGCGGCGCGCGACGCACCGAGGTAACAAGTGCAGCCTGTAGCACATCCACCTTTTCCAAGCATGCCAACCCACCAAAGCACTTCCTCTGCCATCAACCTCCTCGATGAGGAAAACGAGAAGGCACCACGACCCGTCGAGGTAGAGGCGCTCCCTGGCAACATGATGGACGGCACCGTGATGCGCGTCATCACCAAGGTTGAGCAGACCCTTGATGCATGGCGCTTCAGCACCGTAGATCAAGATAGGCATGTCAGGCCAAGAGGCTGTAGCTTGCCGCACAACATGGTTGTTGGTGCGCCACAGAGCAAACTAGGCACGTCCACGTGGATAGGCTGCGGCTCGCCGCATAGTGAGACCGTTGGAGCGCTGCATAGCGAGAGGTCTGGTGTGCCGCACAACAACAACAAATCCATCGGCACTTGCCTACTGTCGACAGGGCATCACAGCTGGGTACGCGTCCCGTCAGTACCCCCATTCCTTGCCAGGACTGGGCAGAGGCCGTATGTGCCGTACTTGCACCAGAGACCGGGCGCGCCATACTTGCACCGGACGCCCACTGCGCTGTTCGCATGGAACGCATCGTTCGCCTTGTCCGCGGCTTGCTCCATGCAAACACACTGGTCGCTAGGCTCGACCGCCTACTTGGCCCAGGTGTCCACCTGGGCGTAGTAGAGGAACATGGTCGTCGCATCCTCGAGCTGGTGACCTCTTATGAAATAGCCAACTTGGGGCTCGAGATCGCGCTCCAGATCTACCACAAGCATGTCGACCGCTTGGAGGAACGCGTGCACGAGTTCAGGGAGAGCCAAGAGCTATCGTAGGCAAGGGTGTCTGGTCATGGACGCATTTGTTTTCTTGACTCATTTCGTTGTGGAGCGCTATGTATTCACAACAATCATAATATTGCTCTAGTTATTGCTCTGTTTCAATGTGTGTACTCTGTTTTCCGTTCTGATATGTTCTGTTTCAATGTGTGTATATATTCTTTCCATTCTGTATATGTGGATGATAACAGCTAGATATACAAATCAGTATATGAAAACAGATAGAAAAATGGAATTCATAATATATATTTGTTGTTCATTAGTTCATCACATTATATATATATATATATATATATATATATATATATATATATATATATATAATCATCACTTATGCGTGATGATACTTAACTACCATGTACAATGCATAAAATTGAAAACAAACAATACTAATACTAATAATCCCTCCTCGGGGCAGTATTCCGGCAGCCCCTCGCCAGCAGCTCCATGGTGCGCGGCGTCTTCCCAGCGCGGAGGCAGTACTCCGCCTCCTCCGCCTTGCAGTGCTTGACGTACCGATCTGCCTCTTGCTGGCGGACGAGTGCTATGTCTTGAGCTTGCGTTGTTTTCCTCGAAGAGGAGAGGGTGATGTAGCGATAGTAGCGTAAGTATTTCCCTCAGTTTTTGAGAAGCAAGGTATCAATCCAGTAGGAGGCTCCTCAACAGTCCCACGCACCTACACAAACAAACAAAGAACTTGAAACCAACGCAATAAAGGGGTTGTCAATCCCTTCACGGCCACTTGGGAAAGTGAGATCTAATAAAGATAGTATGATAAGACAAATATTTTTTTGGTATTTTATAATATAGATGTAAAAAGTAAAGATGCAAATAAAAGTAGATTGAAAGCAAATATGATAAGAGATAGACCCGGGGGCCATAGGTTTCACTAGTGGGTTCTCTCCAAATAGCATAAGTATTACGGTGGGTGAAAAAATTACTGCCGAGCAATTGATAGAAAAGCGCATAGTTATGAGATTATCTAGGCATCATCATGTATATAGGAATCACGTCCGCAACAAGTAGACCGACTCCTGCCTGCATCTACTACTATTACTCCACACATCCATCGACTCCTGCCTACATCTAGAGTATTAAGTTCATAAGAACAGAGTAACGCATTAAGAAAGATGACATGATGTAGAGGGATAAACTCAAGCAATATGATATAAACCCCATCTTGTTATCCTCGATGGCAACAATACAATACGTGCCTTGCAACCCTTTCTGTCACTGGGTAAGGACACCGCAAGATTGAACCCAAAGCTAAGCACTTCTCCCATGGCAAGAAAGATCAATCTAGTAGGCCAAACCAAACTGATAATTCGAAGAGACTTGCAAAGATAACTCAATCATACATAAAAGAATTCATAGAAGATTCAAATATTATTCATAGATAAACTTGATCATAAACCCACAATTCATCGGATCTCGACAAACACACCGCAAAAAAGAGTTTACATCGAATAGATCTCCACAAGAGAGGGGGAGAACATTGTATTGAGATCCAAAAAGAGAGAAGAAGCCATCTAGCTAATAACTATGGACCCATAGGTCTGTGGTAAACTACTCACAACTCATCGGAGGGGCAAGTATGTTGATGTAGAAGCCCTCCATTGTCGATTCCCCCTCCGGCAGAACACTGGCGAAGGCTCCAAGATGAGATCTCGCGGATACAGAAGGTTACAATGGTGGAAATTATGTTTCCTCCTTGTCGGTTTCAAAACCGGCGGATCTCGGGTAGGGGGTCCCGAACTGTGCGTCTAGGCGGATGGTAACAGGAGACAAGGGACACAATGTTTTTACCCAGGTTCGGGCCCTCTTGATGGTGGTAAAACCCTACTCCTGCTTGATTGATATTGATGATATGGGTAGTACAAGAGTAGATCTACCACGAGATCAAAGAGGCTAAACCCTAGAAGCTAGCCTATGGTATGATTGTTGTTCGTCCTACGGAGTAAAACCCTCCGGTTTATATAGGCACCGAAGAGGGTTAGGGTTACACAGAGTCGGTTACAATGGTAGGATATCTACATATCCATATCGCCAAGCTTGCCTTCCACGCCAAGGAAAGTCAAATTCGGACACGGGACGAAGTCTTCAATCTTGTATCTTCATAGTCCAGGAGTCCGGCCATCCGGACACCCCCTAATCCAGGACTCCCTCAGTAGCCCCTGAACCAGGCTTCAATGACGACGAGTCTGGCGTGCATATTGTCTTCGGCATTGCAAGGCGGGTTCCTCCTCCGAATATTTCATAGAAGATTTTGAACACAAGGATAGTGTCCGGCTCTGCAAAATAAGTTCCACATACCACCGTAGAGAGAATAATATTTACACAAATTCAATCTGCTGACGTATTCCTTGGCGTGACATCACACCACGGCCAAGCCTTTATTCGAATAGTTTTTACTGTTCCACCTCAGCGTGTTTAGCGAGGCGGTTTCCCTGGCATGTCTTGTCAAAGCAGAGATCGTGTCTCCTTATTCCGGGATTCTCATCAATACGGGTGTGGGTAACCCAACCGCGCCATTGATTGTGGCGCTTGGGAGATAAGTGAGTTTTACCAGGCTGGTGGGGACGCATAGCTTCGTCCGTCCATATAAGGGGATAAGGATCCACCTTTTTACCGACGCCTTCTTTCCTCCTGTGCTTATCCATTTCCGCGCACTCGAGCTCCAGCGCCCAGGTCCGCACATCTTGCCTCAACCTTCCCCAGCCATGTCTGGAGCGGGAGGCAAGTGGATGGCCTCCTCTGTCACGGAGGGGCACATGAAGAGGCTGTGGAAGGCCGGATATTTGTCCAGCGACATCGCACATCGGCTCCCCGACAAGGGGCAGCTCATCCCCACCCCCGGGCCCCATGAGAGGGTGGTGTTCCTCACCCACTTCCTCTGCGGACTAGGTTTTCCACTTCACCCATTTGTCCGGGGGCTCATGTTCTACTACGGCCTGGATTTCCACGATCTAGCCCCGAATTTCATCCTCAACATCTTGGCATTCATCGTCGTGTGCGAGGCCTTCCTCTGCATCCAGCCTCACTTCGGCTTATGGCTGGAGACCTTCAATGTCAAGCCAAAGGTTGTGGGCAGCCGCCAAGCGGAGTGCGGAGGTGCCATGGTGGGAAAGATGCCCAACGCCCTATGGCTCGAGGGCTCCTTCGTGGAGACCATAAAGGGGTGGCAATCGGGGTGTTTCTACATCACCGAGCCGCATGACCCTAAATGGGTAGCGGCCCCCGAATTCAGATCTGGCTTCCCTACATGGCTCACCTCTTGGAAAGAGATGGGCCTGTCATGGGGTGATTCGGAAGAGCTGACCAGACCCCAATCATGTGTCAAAACCTTGGTGAACAAGAAGCTCAAGCTCGTCAACGTAGTCCAGGTCATGCTCATCCGCCGGATCCTCCCATGCCAACAACAGGCCTTTAACCTGTGGGAGTTTGATCCGACACAGCACCAAACCTTGAGCAGGCTCTTCGATACTACGTACGAAGATGCCTAGAAGGTGCTGTTGAAGGGAGCTGAGGCTCCCGCATCCGCTACTGAAGATCGCGGATTTAGCTCGCAGCGTCAAGCCGGTGAGGTAAGCTATTTTACCCTTTACAGGACACTTGTTTTTCATAGTTTGACTCTATGCAGGATCTAAACTCCCTTTACCTTTGACAGGACTGGCAAAAGACGTCCGAGAATGTTAACTGTCTGGATCCCTTGCCAGAAGACCCAGCGGACGCCCAATTAACGGGGCTGCTGGTTTCGGCACCTTACGTGGTGCCGGAGAAGAAGGCCACGGGGACTCGAAGGAGTTCCCGGCGCCAGGTGTTGTCGGACTCATCGTCCGATGACTCTGAGGCAGACTCCTCCCGCGAAGACGAGGAGGAGGAAAAAGAGGCCTCTCCCCCAGCGGGGGAAGAGAAGAAAAGGAAGGCCGCCATAACTGGGGAGGCCGGAGGGTCCAAGAAGGGAAGGACCCTTCCTCCGAACTACTCCACCAATGCCGACGACGGCGAAGAGGAGTGGCCACCGAGGGCTAAGCCCCTGGCGAGATCATAAGTGTCCGGATACCAGAATAACTCATGGAGTTTCATTTGTCGTACAGAATCTCCTAACGCCGAATATAACCCTGCAGCCCGCCCAAGGACGGGCTTGACACTTCAACGAGCGGCTCCCTGGCTTCGTCGGACATGAATAGCACTTCACTTCCGGCAGCCTCCTCTCCTCGCGCTGCGGATGACGCCGAGGTGGGGTCCCAAAAGGGGCCCAGCCAGGAGGAGGGGGTCCCGGAGGCACCGCAAGGCAACCTCCCGGACTTTGGGCACGAGGGGGATCAAATCCCAAAGGGCTCTAAGTCCGGCCCTGGGCCGGACTCCGCACCGGAACCTTCAGTGGTTCCAGAGTCCGGCAGATGGCCCCTTCGTAAGAAGGGCGAGACTGCGACACGGGTGACCTCCGTCCAACCGGAGGCACCGGATAATTTGCTGGAGGTGCTTAATGGCGCCTCCATCGACGAGGAGCACCGCACTGTTATTAGTGTGGTGATCCAGAAAGTTCAGTCCGCCAAGAGCGGGCTGACTGAAGCCTGTGCCAGCCTTCTAATAGGCTTTCAGGTATGTATTTAAGATATGTAAAAATATTACCGCATAGACAGTAGCCCCTGATGCTCAGTTTGGTGTTCGGAAAGAAAAGCCAAACTAAGGATCTAAAAAGATGTACGCAGGAGTCTAACATAAGTATGTCAATATGGGGAATGCAGGCTGCACTGCTGACCTCTGTCGCACTAACTGCGGAGGTCAATGCATTGAAGTAGAGCCTCGAGTGGTCCGAGAACGAGCTCGGCCTTGCCAAAAAGCAGCTCGAGGACAAGGAAGGTAAGTAATACCTTACAGAAATATATAAAAGATGTGGTTGCAAAAAATCACAGGAATAACGTGAGTATTGTAGGGGCCACGAACGAGGTGGCGACCCTGAAGGAAGCGGTGTCCAAGGCCGAAAGCAATGCGGCCACAGAGCGCACCGAGCGAGAGAAACAGGAGGCGCGGGTGGCGGAGGTGCAGCAAGAGCTCCAGGCTATCGTGGAAAAACACGAGAGTTTGGAGCGTGACTGAACGACTCGAGAGTCCGAGCTCGCCTCGGCTCTTGAGAGCGACAAAGCCGCTAAGGCCGAAGCCCAGAAGGCCCTTCAGGAAATTGAGGCGATGAAGAAGATAGCGGCGGGTAAGGCATTCTTCATGCAAAGCAAGCACGTGAAAGTGAATTACTTGTTACTTACCCGAATCCGGAGCTCTCCAGGAGCATTCGCAGATCTGCCCTGCAGTGTGTCCGACGCTGCCGTATTCTACCGGGCCGAGGAGGGGAGCTCGACGGAGAAGGTGTTCTGGTCTCAGTATGCTGAGGCCGGACACCCGGTACCCTTGAGCGACCAGCTGAAGCAGCTGGTCGAGCTCCATAAGGTGGCCCAATAGGCCATGAGGGGCCTCATAGTTCGGCTGTGGCCTAAGGAAGCCATGCCTGAGAGCTACTTCGGGCTGATGAGGCGGCTGGTGGACGCCTGTCCATGGATTGAAGTCGTCAAGCGCTCCGTCTGCATCGAAGGTGCCCGTAGGGCCCTTGCCCGTGCTAAAGTGCACTGGGGCAATATGGACGCTGAGAAGCTTGTGACGGACGCTCCACCGCCGGGCAGGGAGTATCGCAAGGCCGAGATGTATTATCAGGGCGTCCTGAAGGGTGCCCGCCTTATAGCGGGTGAATGCTCCAAAGAGGTAATTTTTGAGTAAACTCGCATTTGTTATCCTATACGCTTGAAAACTTGTTCATATGCGCTAAGCAACTCTTGTGAATTTAAAATATTACCTTCTATGTGGCCGTTTATTAAATTTGGGAGATGGCGAGTCGTCGGCTTCTGCCCCCATGCAACGAGTGCTGGGGTGTTCGGGATAGACTTGAGCGCTCTTTTTCCCATTCTTGGGTCCTTCGAGGGAGGCGCTCAACACAACGAACGAGGCAACCAGACTATAATGCTTGAACACTCTCACTTAGCCATAGAATTCTATAATTTTAAATTTTGGCGAAGCCCATAGTATTCGGAAGACCGAGTTTGGGGCGCTATCCACGCCTAGGCCGGACAAAGCCGACTCCTCGCTCTAAGCGGCATAAGTCTTTAGGGACTCGAAAACCTCTCGAACAGCGACCGACTCTCACCCTATCATGACGGTCAGTTTTAGCTTTCTCCACTGAGGTGCTTAACCCAGCTCAACCGGGGCACAATCGCAGTGGTTCTCCCAGTGCTACCTTAGCCGATATAACGGAACGTAAGGTACCAAAACATGTGAGCCGGGCAAAGCCAACTATTGACCCAAGACATGATTCGGAGCCGATGCTTATAATGCTATAAGTTCGGGGTGCCGCACTTGTGAAAGTGTTCGGACTTATCACACCATATTTTGTGGTACTTAAGCCCCTGGTGTATTCGGGTGTACCAAAGCATACGGATGCAACATCTCATGAGTGAACATATATAGATAAAAAAGGAATGCAATAATAGGCAGAGGCTATGTATGGTTTATTTAAAAAGGCTGCGGTAAAAGCAGACCGATACAAATAGTGCGATAAGCAATGGATGGGACTATTTGACATGTCCCCCTCCAGGGGAGAGCTGCGGGATGATATGTAAAACAAGTATACTGATCGTTATAGAGACCACCTGGACACTCGACATAGCTTTCTGCTTCCCTGGCTGTTGCATCGTGTGTTTCGGTGATTCTACTGCCGGACAGGGCTTCTTGAGAACGGAGTCCTGAAAGTAAGAAAAAAAAGGAATGACACAATCGGGAGCCCCTGGTGCGGTTGAGCCGCATTCTGGGCCTGCCGTGGTCGTGCCCCTCCCCCTATGCCCATGGTATTTCCAGAGCGTAATTATATATGCATAGTACTGGTTTCGCAATTTCGCGAGGGCTGGGGTTGGGGCCCCATTGCTATGCGTGCTTGGAACGTGCCAGGCGGTCTTGATGTAGGTTACTCCGGGCGCGCTTGACGGTGTCCGGACGTTTAATAGCCGGACTCGAGAATTGCCTTGAGCGGCTGCTTCGTACTTCCGCCGCGTGAACCGACATATGCTCCTTTGTTTGGAGAGAGCGTTCGGTGTTTCCGTTGACCGTAATGACTCCTCGAGGGCCTGGCATCTTGAGCTTGAGGTATGCATAGTGCGGCACCACATTGAACTTTGCAAATGCGGTTCGTCCGAGCAGTGCGTGATAGCCGCTGCGGAACGGGACTATGTCGAAGATTAACTGCTCGCTTCGGAAGTTATCCGGGGATCCAAAGACCACTTCAAGTGTAAATGAGCCTATACAGTTGGCCTGTACACCTGGTATGACGCCTTTAAAAGTCTTCTTTGTGGGTTTAATCCTTGAGGGTGTATGCCCATTTTGCGCACTGTATCCTGATAAAGCAGGTTCAGGCTGCTGCCGCCGTCCATCAGGACTCTAGTGAGGTGAAATCCTTCAATGATTGGGTCTAGAACCAATGCGGCGAATCCGCCGTGGCAGATGCTAGTGGGGTGGTCCCTTCGATCAAAAGTGATCGGGCAGGAGGACCACAGATTGAACGTTGGGGCGACTGGCTCCATCGCATATACGTCCCTTAGTGCACGCTTCCGCTCCCTTTTCGGTATGTGGGTTGCGTATATCATGTTCACCGTCCGCACTTGTGGGGGAAGCCCTTCTGTCCTCTATTGTTCGGTGGCCAGGGCTCCCTCCTCCTCGTCGCTATGCAGCGCCTTGTCATTGTTTTCGGCATTTAACTTGCCTGCCTGCTTGAACACCCAACAATCCCTATTAGTGTGATTGGCTGGTTTTTCGGGGGTGTCGTGTATCTGGCATGAGCGATCAAGTATTCAGTCCAAATTCGACGAGCCCGGAGTATTTCTTTTGAATGGCTTTTTCCGCTAACCGGGTTTTGAGCCTCTGAATCCGGCATTGACTGTCGTATCTTCAGCATTATCGCCATTAATGCGGTGATTGTGCTTGTTGCGACGTGACCTGCCGTTGGTGTCCTTGGTATCCAAATTACCAGGGCTCTTGGTCATGTTGTTACTGCGAGCTAGCCAGCTGTCCTCTCCCGCGCAAAAGCGGGTCATGAGCGTTGTGAGGGCTGCCATGGATTTTGGCTTTTCCTGTCCTAGGTGCCGGGCAAGCCACTCATCGCGGATGTTATGTTTGAAGGCTGCAAGGGCCTCTGCATCCGGACAATCAACGATTTGATTTTTATTGGTTAGGACCCGTGTCCAGAATTGTCTGGCCGATTCTTCTGGCTGCTGAATTATGTGGCTTAGGTCATCAGCGTCTGGCGGTCGCACATAAGTGCCCTGGAGATTGTCGAGGAATGCGGCTTCCAGGTCTTCCCAACAACCGATTGACTCCGCTGGCAAGCTGTTAAGCCAATGCCGAGCTGGTCCTTTAAGCTTGAGTGGGAGGTATTTGATGGCGTGTAGATCATCACCGCGGGCCATGTGGATGTGAAGGAGATAGTCCTCGATCCAGACCGTAGGATCTGTTGTGCCATCGTATGAGTCAATGTTCACGGGTTTGAAACCCTCAGGGATTTGATGATCCATCACTTCGTCTGTGAAGCATAGTGGGTGTGTGGCGCCTCTGTATTGGGCTATATGACGACCCAGCTCAAATGAGCTTTGTCTATTGTGTTCGGCCCGGCCGGAATTGCCATATCCGGCGTGACGGTTATCATCACGTATCGTGGGGCGCCCACGCGATCCGTAGATCGATCTTGTTTCCCTTGCCTTATCCTCCAATATATCCCGCAGGTCTGGCGCATTTTCCCGCGCCTTGGTATTTTTTGAGCGGCGGGCGGGTGTAGCTTGAGTGGAGGGCCGAGAAGCCTCTCTGCCATGGCCACGAGGTGGCCGGTCGGCCGTATTATGCGCTGGTTATGTAGGCTTAGGTGCTTCCTCCTCTAATTGGGGTAGCAGCCTGCGTTTTGGGTAGCTCTTGGAGGGCGTTCGAGTTCGTACTCTTCGGCCGCCAGGACTTCAGTCCATCTGTCGGCTAGCAAATCTTGGTCAGCTCTAAGTTGCTGCTACTTTTTCTTGAGGCTGCTTGTCGTGGCCATAAGCCTGCGTTTGAAACGCTCTGGCTTGACGGGATCCTCAGGCACTACAAATTCGTCGTCGTCGAGGCTTGCTTCATCTTCGGAGGGAGGCATGTAATTGTCGTCCTCTACCTCTCTGCCTGCCGCTCTGTCATGAGGGCTGGCTTCTCCATCCTCCTGCACTGAATCCTGCTGGAGGGGGTTGTCTTCGGCACTGTCCGGGGTGTTATTGTCTCCCGTGCAGGAATCACCATTTTTACTGTGGCGGGATTTAGAGCGGCGCCGCTGAAGCCGGCGCTTAGGCTATTTCTTGGAGGGGTCATCCTCCGTTGTTCCATCGCCATTCCCATCTTTTGGGGTGTCCACCATGTAAATGTCGTATGACGAGGTGGCCTTCCAGAGCACTGTAGGCGCTGGTTCTTGGTCGTCTCCTGCATCGTCGTCCATACCATCGATGTCTTCAGAGTCGAAGTCGAGCATGTCGATTAGATCATCGACAGTGGCTACGAAGTGGGTGGTGCGTGGGCTTTGAATTTCTTCTACGTCCGCATCCCAACCTTCCTGACCATAGTCCGGCCAGGGCTCTCTTGATAAAGAGAGAGATTTTAGTGAATTCAGGATGTCGGCAAAGGGCAAGTGCTGAAAGATGTCCGCGGCGGTGAACTCCATGATTGGCGCCCAATTGGCGATTGGCAGGGGCGCAGAAGGTTCGGAGTGAGGAGAGGAGTCCGGCACCTTGGAGTCACGAGCTTTGCAAAGGACAGGGTTGGTGTTCGGCTCAATCGCCATTGAGATAACAGCCCCCGAGGCGGTGTCCAGCCACCTGTCCTCGATCAGCGTAGTCGGCTCCGAGCTAAGGGTCAGAGCGGACACTTGTGCGGCCTCCTGGGCACTGTCCGACGGCAGAGCTAGATCATGCCCATCGTGATAGTGCGGCGCGCTTGGCTGCGGCTCGAACCCGTCGAAGATCATGTCTCCGCGGACGTCAGCCGTATAGTTCAAATTTCCAAACCTGACCTGATGGACAGGGGCGTAGCTTTCAATCTGCTCCAGATGGCCAAGCGAATTGGCCCGCAATGCAGAGCCGCCGAATATGAAGATCTATCCGGGGAGAAAAGTCTCACCCTGGACTACATCGTGATTGATGATCGGAGCAGCCATCGGGCCTAAAGATGACGACACAGAGGAACTCTTAATGAAAGAACCAATGTCGGTGTCAAAACCGGCGGATCTCGGGTAGGGTGTCCCGAACTGTGCGTCTAGGCGGATGGTAACAGGAGACAAGGGACACGATGTTTTTACCCAGGTTCGGGCCCTCTCGACGGAGGTAAAACCCTACTCCTGCTTGATTGATATTGATGATATGGGTAGTACAAGAGTAGATCTACGACGAGATCAAAGAGGCTAAACCCTAGAAGCTAGCCTATGGTATGATTGTTGTTCGTCCTACGGACTAAAACCATCCGGTTTATTTAGGCACCGAAGAGGGTTAGGGTTACATAGAGTCGGTTAGAATGGTAGGAGATCTACATATCCGTATCGCCAAGCTTGCCTTCCACGCCAAGGAAAGTCCCATCTGGACACGGGACGAAGTCTTCATTCTTGTATCTTCATAGTCCAGGAGTCCGGCCAAAGGCTATAGTCCGGCCATCCGGACAGCCCCTAATCCAGGACTCCCTCACTCCAGATCCTGGATGTTTCGGGGTACGTAGGTATATATAGGAGGAAGAAGTACGTCGGTGGCCGCCCGAGGGGCCCACGAGACAAGGGGCGCGCCCTATAGGGGGTGGGGGCGCGCCCTCCTATCTCGTGGGAGCCTCGGCAGCTTCTTGGCTTGCACTCCAAGTCCTCTGGATCAGACTCCTGAAGGTTTCATTCCGTTTGGACTCCGTTTGATATTCCTTTTCTTCGAAATACTGAAATAGGCAAAAAAATAGCAATATGGGTTGGGCCTCCGGTTAGTAGGTTAGTCCCAAAAATGATATAAATGTGTAGAATAAAGCTCATAAAGATCCAAAAGGGGTAATATAATAGCATGGAACAATCAAAAATTATAGATACGTTGGAGATGTATCAAGCATCCCCAAGCTTAATTCTTGCTCATCCTCGAGTAGGTAAATGATAGAAAGAGAATTTTTGATGTGGAATGCTACCTAGCAAATTCATAATGTAATTTTCTTTATTGTGGCATGAATGTTCAGATCCAAATGATTAAAAATAAAAGTTCATATTGATAAAAGAAATAGTAACACTTCAAGCATACTAATCAAAGTAATGATGTCTTCTCAAAATAACATGGCAAAAGAAAGTTCATCCCTACAAAATCATATAGTTAGGCTATGCTTCATTTTTGTCACACAACGATGTTCCCAATTTCTATACCCCTGATGACAAGCCCAGCAATTGTTTCATACTTAAATAATCTCAAACTTTTTCAGCCTTCACGCAATACATGAGCGTGAGCCATGGATATAGCACTATGGGTGGAATAGAATATGATGATGGGGATTGTGTGGAGAAGACAAAAAAGGAGAAAGTCTCACATTGACGAGGATAATCAACGGGCTATGGAGATGCCCATCAATTGATGTCAACATGAGGAGTAGGGATTGCCATGCAACGCATGCACTAGAGCTATAAATGAATGCTCAACAAAAGAAAACTAGTCGGTGTGCATCCAACTTGCTTGCTCACGAAGACCTAGGGCATTTGAGGAAGCCCATCGTAGAATGATACAAGCCAAGTTCTATAATGAAAAATTCCCACTAGTATGAAAAAGACAACTTATGAGATTCACTATATGAAAAACATGGTGCTACTTTGAAGCACAATATATGAGACTCACTACATGAAGAACAAGGTGCTACTTTGAAGCACAAGTGTGGAAAAAGAGATAGTAACATTGCCCTTTTTATTTATTTTCCTTTTTTTCTTTCCTTTTTTTTCTTTTTTTTCTTTTTTTTCTTATTTTTTTGCCTTTTTTTGGCCTTTGCTTTTTTTTCTTCTTCTTTTTGGGCAATGCTCTAATAATGATGATCATCACACTTCTATTGATTACAACATATGAATTACAACTCGAAACTAGAACAAGATATGACTCTATATGAATGCCTACGGCGGTGTACCGGGATGGTGCAATGAATCAAGAGTGACATGTATGAAAAATAATGCATGGTGGCTTTGCCACAAATACGATGTCAACTACATGATCATGCAATGGCAATATGACAAAATTAAAGTATGTCATGATGATGATGAACGAAACGGTGGAAAGTTGCATGGCAATATATCTTGGAATGGCTATGGAAATGCCATGATAGGTAGGTATGGTGGCTGTTTTGAGGAAGATATAAGGAGGTTTATGTGTGATAGAGTGTGTCGTATCACAGGGTTTGGATACACCGGCAAAGTTTGCACCAACTCTCAAGGTGAGAAAGGGCAATGCACGGTACCGAAGAGGCTAGCAATGGCGGAAAGGTAAAAGTGCGTATAATCCATGAACTCAACATTAGTCAAAAGAACTCATATACTTATTGCAAAAATTTACAAGTCATCAAGAACCAAGTACTATGCGCATGCTCCTAGGGGGATCGATTGGTAGGAAAAGACCATCGCTCGTCCCCGACTGCCACTCATAAGGATGCACAAGCCAGGTACACTTTCATGTTTCAAATTTCTTACATAACTTTAACAATACGTGCATGCTACGGGACTTGCTAACTTCAACACAAGTATTCTTTAAATTCATAATCACCCAACTAGCATGACTTTAATACCACTACCTCCATATCTCAAAACAATTATCAAGTATCAAATTGATCATAGCATCCAATTCACTTCCTATGATAGTTTTTATTATACCCAACCTGGATGCCTACCATTCTAGGACCAATTTTATAACCATAGCAAATACCATGCTGTTCTAAAAGACTCTCAAAAAGATATAAGTGAAGCATGAGAGACTAGAAATTTCTTCAAAATTAAGACACCATCGTGCTCTAAAAGATATAAGTGAAGCACCAGAGCAAAAACTATCAAGCTCAAAAGATATAAGTGAAGCAAATAGAGTATTCTAGCAAATTCTAATCAAATAGTCTTCTCCCAAAAGGTGTGTACATCAAGGATGATTGTGGTAAACTAAAAAGAAAAGACTAATATAATACACGACGCTCCAAGCAAAACACATATCATGTGGCGAATAAAAATATAGCTCCAAGTAAAGTTACCAATGAACGAAGACGAAAGAGGGGATGCCTACCCGGGGCATCCCCAAGCTTAGGCTTTTTTCTATTCTTGAATATCTTGGGGTGCCATGGGCATCCCCAAGCTTAGTCTCTTTCCACCCTTTATTCCATAGTCCATAAAGGCTTTACCCAAAACTTGAAAACTTCACAACACAAAACTCAACAGGAAATCTTATAAGCTCCGTTAGTGAAAGAAAACAAAACCACCACATAAGGTACTTTAATGAACTAATTCCTTATTTATTTTGGTGTTAAACCTACTGTATTCCAACTTCTCTATGGTTTATAAACTATTTTACTAGCCATAGATGCATCAAAATGAGCAAACAACACACGAAAAACAGAATCTGTCAAAAACAGAACAGTCTGGAGCAATCTGTAACTAACTCAAACTTCTGGAACTGTAAAATTACTACCAAAATAGGAAGTCCTGGAAAATTTGTCTATTGAACTGCAGCAAAAAGAATCAACGCAAAAGCACGTTCCTGTGATTTAAGAAAATTATATTCGTGCAAGCAAAGTTTCTGTTTTTCAGCAGAATCAAATCAACTATCATCGTAGGTTATCCTATAGGTTCTACTTGGCACAAACACTAATTAAAATATAAAAACACATCTAAACAGAAGGAGATGCAAGATTTATTAAATAACAGCAAGGAAAAATATTGGGTTGTTTCCCAACAAGCGCTTTTCTTTAAAGCCTTTTTAGCTAGGCATTGAGATTTCAATGATGCTCACATGAAAGACAAGAATTGAAGCACAAAGAGAGCATCATAAAACATGTGACAAACACAATTAAGTCTAACATACTTCCTATGCATAGGCATCTTATAAGCAAACAAATTATCAAGGCAAGCAAAAACTAGCATATCCAAGGATGAACAAAGAGATGGTAGCAATCTCAACATGAAGAGAGGTAATTTAGTAACATGAAAACTTCTACAACCATAATTTCCTTTCTCATGATAATTACATGTAGGATCATAAGAAAAGTCAACAAAATAGCTATCACATAACATATTCTCAACACGATCCTCATGCATGTAAAGTTGACACTCTTCCAAAATAGTGGGATTAACATTAACTAAAGTCATGACCTCTCCAAACCCACTTTTATCAAAAATACCATAAGATTGAACATTCTCCAAATATGTGGGATATAAAGTTGACACTCTTCCAAACCCACTTTCAATATTATTGCAAACACTATTATAAATCTCATATTCATCATGGGGCTTAAATAAATTTTCAAGATCATAAGAAGAATCACTCCAATCATGATCATTGCAACAAGTAGTAGACATAGCAAAACTAGCATCCCCAAGCTTAGGGTTTTGCATATTATTGGAACAAATGACATCAAAAGAATTTATAGTAAAATCATTGCAACCATGCTTTTTAGTCATAGATCTATCGTGAATCACTTTGTAGAGTTTTTCATTACAATTTTCAAATACACAAATTTCAAGCAAAACTTCATAAAGATAATCTAGTGCATTCAACTCACTAGCAATAGGTTCAACATAATTGGATCTCTTAAAGAGATTAGCAAGCGGATGAGGATCCATAGATCGTAGCTTCTCTGTTTAGTAATAAATAAACAACTACTCCAACCAAATGAGCAAACGAGCCCAGTAGGACATCAAAACAGACGAACAGAAGAAGGGCGAATAAAACGGCAAGGGTGAAGTGGGGGAGAGGAAAACGAGAGGCAAATGGCACATAATGTAAATGCGAGGGAGATGGGTTTGTGATGGGTACTTGGTATGTCTTGACTTGAGTGAAGACCTCCCCGGCAACGGCGCCAGAAATCCTTCTTGCTACGTCTTGAGCTTGCGTTGGTTTTTGTCACGCCCAAGATGCGATCCTATCCTAAAGGAACTCGAAGGTCCCACCAAGGATAGAACGCATCTTGAAGACGCTTTTGCAAGGTGGATATCATTACATCAACATTACATAATAGATGGGGATACATACAAAAGGCATACAATGCCACACGAATACATCAATACATGATACATAAGATCAACATCCGGCTACGGATGGAACACAAACAGAAGCTCAAACGACATCCACCCTGCTAGCCCAGGCTGCCGACCTGGAACCTATCCCCTGATCGAAGAAGAAGCAGAAGACAAACTCCAAAACAAGCAAACATCGCTCTCGCATCATGATCATCGCATAACCTGTACCTGCAACTGTTGTTGTAGTAATCTGTGAGCCACGAGGACTCAGCAATCCCATTACCATGGGTATCAAGACTAGCAAAGCTTAATGGGAAAGGAAGGGGTAAAGAGGTGAGGTTGCAGCAGCGACTAAGCATATATGGTGGCTAACATACGCAAATGAGATCGACAAGAGAAGCAAAGGAACGGTCGTCAACTAGTAATGATCAAGAGGTGATCCTGAACTCCTACTTACGTCAATCATAACCCAAAACCGTGTTCACTTCCCGGACTCCGCCGAAAAGAGACCATCACGGCTACACACACGGTTGATGCGTTTTAATTCGGATCTGGTGTCAAGTTATCTACAATCGGACATTAACAAATTCCCATCTGCCACATTACCGCGGGCATGGCTCTCGAAAGTTTAAACCCTGTAGGGGTGTCCCAACTTAGCCCATGATAAGCTCTCGCGATCAACGAAGGATATACCTTCTCCAGGAAGACCCGATCAGTCTCGGAATCCCGGTTTACAAGAAATTTCGACAATGGTAAAACAAGACCAGCAAGACCGCCCGCTGTGCCGACAAATCCCGATAGGAGCTGCACATATCTCGTTCTCAGGGCACACCGGATGAGCAAGACATCGGGTTGGCATAGACCCTGGTTACCCAGGGGGTGCCGGACATCGCTCGGTTTGGACCAACACTTAGACAAGCATTGGCCCGGGGGGGCTAAAATAAAGATGACCCTCGAGAGAGCGACTCCCAAAGGAAAAATAGGTGGTGGTGAAGCAAATGGTAAAACCAAGGTTGGGCCTTGCTGGAGGAGTTTTATTCAAAGCGAACTGTCGAGGGGGTCCCATAAATCACCCGACTACGTAAGGAACGCAAAATCCGGGAACATAACACCGGTATGACGGAAACTAGGGCGGCAAGAGTGGAACAAAACACCAGGCATAAGGTCGAGCCTTCCACCCTTTACCAAGTATATAGATGCATTAATAATATAAGAGATATTGTGATATCCCAACATAACCCTGTCCACCATGGAGCAATCTTCAACTTCACCTGCAACTAACAACGCTATAAGAGGGGCTGAGCAAAGCGGTAACATAGCCAAACAACGGTTTGCTAGGAAGGGTGTCAAAGGTTAGAGGTTCATGGCAATCTGGGAGGCTTGAAGAACAAATGATCGGTAGCGCAACAAAGCGATAGAACGAAGCAACTAGCATAGCAATGATAGTAGTGAGATCCAGGGTAGCGGTCATCTTGCCTGAAATCCCGCAAGGAAGAAGAACGAGTCCATGAAGAAGATGAAGCCACGAAGACGAACCAAGCGTAGACGAACGAATCCTCATGATCGCAACGAAACGGGAACTATCGAGAAGAAGCACACAACATGGTAAACACACCACACATGAACAAGACATGATGCACAACAAGCACGATGCATGACAAGGCTACATGAAGCTACTCATGGCAAGAGATGATGCATACAAGAGCAACACATCAAAGCAAGTTTAAATGAGGCCGGAAACAACATATAACCATTCCGGTAAGTCCTCATATGCAAATTTAGAAATTGGTCCAGAACTGAATAAACCTTATGTTCAAGTTGTTAAACAGCAAGTTAAGATGCACCAAGATGATCTACACGAGATTCTAGTCAAGTTACATATAAAGTTCATTTAATTCGGAGCTACGGCCTAGAAGATATGAGCAAAACAAGTTAAACATGGCATTGATGCAAAATGCATACAAACATCAAGCAAACGCCTCAAAACAAGGATGCAACATGGTAATATGAAGCTACATGCAAAATCAAGCAAGTTTCATATATAGCACACTCAAAACGGAGCAACGGTTCAACACATACACTCTATACAAGTCATAACAACAATCTGTCCATAACATTAACTAGGCATATTGCAAGCATCAAAACAATATCCTACAGCATCTCAACGTAAAAACAAAAGGCATGGGTATGAATTACAGGTAAAGCATGTCAAAACATGAACACTGAGCTATCTCCAGAAACAACTAGAACATGCTCAAAAAGACATGGAAAGATTGCATATATTAACAGTTTCAGACTTAGCGGAAATAACATCAGGTTGCAATGTTTAGAGCAAGCAAACATCATGTTACAAGAACTTAACATGGCAAACAAAGGCATGGCATGAATCTACTAATCTCATATAACAAAAGTCCCTTACTGATCATGAGCCAAAAAGGATCAGAAGATAGGATGGGACCCATGTAAACATGGCAAGTTATATGATAGATTCAAACATGACAGGAACAACGATAAGTAGGCATGTTGGTGAGCTTGAACCACTCACCCCAGAGCAATACATGGCATGAAAAGGCAGCCAACAGTAAGAAGACATGTTTATGAAGCTAAGAATGGCAAGAGCAAGTTCATAGGGTGCATGGATCACTAGAAAAGCACATGGCCAAAACTGAACTTCATGTTAACAGGCTGACAGCAACATTATTTAGCAAGTTTGAGAGCAAGATTACAACATGTTACAGCAGGTAATAAATGCAACCAAGGGCATGAATGGATAGATCAAGACATGTACAACAAAACATCCTTAGTGAACACCTCCAGATTATGCAAATAATGACTTATAGGAGCAGGTTTACTTAGCAACAGAATATAACCGAATCAGTCGGGAAAACAGCAACAGCAAGTACCCTAATTAACAAGCTCGATGCACTCACTACAAGAATCACAAAAATACATGGATTGCACCTCTGGAAAGATGGCATATCATAGATCAAAACACATGTAGACATCAACCTCATAGGATGCACACATCAAACATGGCAAAAATGAAAAATGAGCATGTTATAACAGTTCCAGCAGATTAACATCAACATGCACTCTTCCAACAGCATTTCGGGCATCAAGATGAGCTCAAATGAAAATGATGCAATGGAATGAAATGAAGTACTCGTCGAGGCGAACAATTTGACATATTAGATGCACAAATCGAAGCCGTATGCATGGAGTTATGACATGTCAAATAGAGCAACATAAAGCAGAATCTCAGAGACAGGAATTTCGGGGTCAACCTCAAATTGCATCTAGATCGGGCCCGAGCTCGAGGTTCGCCGGACATGTGGTCGGAGAGGAAGAAGACGGCGGCCGGAGTCAAAGGAGAGGTCGGGGAAGCGAGGGGCGGCAGCACCGGGCATGGGGGTCGGCGAGGCCGACGGCGGCGGGGGCCTGCGGCGGCCGGGCCGGGGAGGCGCGGCTACCGCGGCGGCGAACGAAGGCGGAGGCGCTTGGCGGGGCGGCGCCGGCAGGGCGGCGGCGGAGGCGAGCGCCGGCTGGGCGGCGGCGGAGGCGAGCGCCGGCCGGGCGGCAGCGCGTGGGCGACCCCGGGCGGAGGCGGCGGCGGGCGATCCGGGCCCCGCGGGCCTGGCGCGGGCCTCGCCGGCCGGCGGAGGCGGGCGGCGGCGGCGGACAGGTGGCGCGACGGGAATGGATGGGGCGGTGGCGCGGGTGACGTGGCGGCGCCGGATTGGCCGGAGTGACGTGTCCGACGGACATGTCCGGCGGCGCGAGGAGGAAGACTGCTAGGGTTTCATCCAGGAATTTCGGGGGAGGTAGCCTATTTATAGATTCTGGGAGCTAGGAGAGTCCAAATGAGGCACGGTTTTTGGCCACGCGATCGTGATCGAACGACCGAGAGCATGGAGGGGAGTTTCCTGGGTTTTGGGCCACTTTGGAAGGGGTGTTGGGCTGCAACACAAAGAGGGCTTTTACGGTTACCCGGTTAACCGTTGGAGTATCAAACGACCTCCAGATGACACGAAACTTGACAGGCGGTCTACCGGTGCTATACCAAGGCCGCTTGGCAAACCTCGGGCCATTCCGAGAAAGTTTAACACCCGCTCACAATAGGAGACAAAAAGGGGAACGCCGGGGGACATAGGAGTGCCGGATTGCAAAACGGACAACGGGGAAAATGCTCGGATGCATGAGACGAACTCGTATGCAAAATGAAATGCACATGATGACATGATATGATATGCAACATGCAAGCAAATGACATGGCAAAGTGCAACACGCAAACAAATGACATGGCAATGACGGCGAATAACTGGCAGACACCTAGCGCATCGAATCCGGGGTGTTACAACACTCCTCCACTAACAAGAGATCTCCTCCCGAGATCTTAGGACTGAGACGGAAGGGAAAAGGGATGAGGTGAAAGAAGAACTCAAGAGAAGAAGCAAAGAATCGAGAGCACTCGAGCATAAGAGAGTAACATCGAGAATGATGAGAATCGAAAACTCACGGAATGAGGTAGACTATGAAACCACTCCAGTTAGAACGAGATAAGAAACGAATAAGACTGAAAAGATTTAGGCAGCATTCCGGTTGAACATGGGAAGAGTTGGAACTGAGATTGACAAAATGGAACGATAGTTGACGAGAGGAAGAACACAATGCCTCCGGAAGAATTGAAAAAAATTGAAAGAAAAGAACGGAGAAGAAAATGACAACTTGTGCCACGAATGAAATTGAGAGCATCTTTAGAAGGAAGGTTTAAACGAAGTTGTTGAGAAAATCAACAACGAAAGAATAAGCTTGTTGTGGACTTATAGATAACATCTCAAAATTATGAGGTGATCTCCGACCACGAGTGGAAAAGATGGAAAAGATGAGAAGAACGAAGAAATGCAAAACTCCATTTCAAAAGAATATGGAGAATTAATTGCACTTTGGGACGCGAGAAGAAAGATACTTGAACTCCTTGAACAAGAATCTTGATGAACTCTTGAAGAATGAACTAAATCATGAAGAGCCACCATGGAGAACTCCGGTAACAAAAAGGATGACGAGATAAAATGAAGGATGAAAGAATAAGATTAGCCTTGCGGTGATTTAGATGGGGGTTTCGACGAGATGGCCGGGGAAATTTGAACTCCGGGAAAGAAAAGATGAAAACACTTGGATCTAGAGTTTATTCATCAAGAGCAAACTCCGAAGAAAGGGATTACTCACTTGGATGAAATAAGAATAAGATTTATTGCATGCTTATCCTTCATCAGATTAAATTGATGACAAGCAAAGGATTTTGCATACTACTTATTCTTCTTGAAAGAGAATTGAGAAGTGACATATCGCAAACTTGGGAAGGTATTCATAAACCACCAGTAGGATTGAAAAGAACGAATGAATTAAAATGATAATCAAGGAAAAAGAATCTTGAACGAACCACCGTAAGAATTCGAAAATGGAATGATGAAAGAGAATGAATCACCGGGAAGAATTAGAAGAACAAATATGCTTGAGGGGATTTAGATGCAAAAGAATAGGAAGAACTCGAGCTGATTAAACAACATTAGATTGAAGCGCCGGGGAAAAATAGAGAATGATAACAGGAATGATGGCCTCCGCTTAAAAGAAATGGAAAAACAACTCCTGACATACTCCGGATGGGTAAGAAAGAATATCTGACAAACGGAATAATTTGAGAGGATAACATGAAGCTAGAACCACGAAACTTCGAGAGAACGGGCAAAATTTAGAGAAAAAACTCCTCTTCGGTCTTCGAATGATGACGAGAAACACCTCCAAAATTACTGAGATACTCCGGGAGAATGAAAAGCGAAAAGGTTGAATCAACAATGAAAATGATTTAAAATCGATCTTGGAAAGGCATCTGACTGATGAAATCCATTCTTACGTCACACTTTGAAAAATAATTGAAAATAACTCTGGGGGAATTAGAAGAGTCAGGTAAGATCCTGGGAAAAGACCTGTGGATTAGGGCCCACTGAAGAGAAAAAACACCGTTGGAAAGGGTTGTTGAACAGATAAAAGAAGCACCAGAACAATTGAAATATTTGAATGAGGTGGCAACCTCGAATTAATTGGAACATAGACGGATCTCCTGAGATTTCTTGAACACTCCGGAAGGATAAACTGGCAAGAGACGAACGAGCAGGGAGAACATTTTAACCAAGGAAAAGAATGTGATCAACCCGAAAAACTTGAATTGAGTCCACCGGAGAAGAAAAAAATATGATGAATGTCAAACAAAAGAGAAATCACCGGTTGAAACAATTGACGAAAGACTGAAGAGGCTCCACACGAATGGAATTGACGCTCGAAAGAGACTCAGGCTCCGGGAAGCAGAGGGTGGGAGGGCGAGAAAACAAAGGCAACTTGGAAGGGGAAACCTATGAATAACTTGAAGAGAAAACACCGGTTGAAATCATTGAGGAAAGAAGGCAATGACTTCACACGAGTAGGATGGATACTCGATTAGGGACTCCGGTTCCGAGATGAAAAAGGGTGGGTGGGTGGGAAAAGAAAACAACTGAGGGTTGAACTTGCAAAAACGGAGAGGGTCGACTCACTTTGACGAGATATGCACCGGATGCAAAGAGCTGAGGAACAACGATCGGAAAACCAACTGCGTGAACCTAAAGAAAATTTGAAGAGGAAGAGGAGTAGTTCAAAACACGTACGTCAAGATTCCTGACCAGAGCGACCAAGGGGCTGAGGAGTAAAGAATTCCTACTCTCCGATATAACTAGACTTAGAAAACAGTTTTCTACTAGACTCAACAACGACCAAACTACACGATCAATCAAGGTGTCTCCTAGGGTCGGTCGAGGCTCTGATACCAACTTGTCATGCCCAAGATGCGACCCTATCCTAAAGGAACTCGAATGTCCCACCAAGGATAGAAGCGCATCTTGAAGACGCTTTTGCAAGGTGGATATCATTACATCAACATTACATAATAGATGGGGATACATATAAAAGGCATACAATGCCACACGAATACATCATTACATGATACATAATATCAACATTCGGCTACGTATGGAACACAAACAGAAGCTCAAACGACATCCACCCTGCTAGCATAGGCTGCCGACCTGGAACCTATCCCCTGATCGAAGAAGAAGCAGAAGACAAACTCCAAAACAAGCAAACATCGCTCTCGCGTCATGATCATCGCATAACCTGTACCTGCAACTGTTGTTGTAGTAATCTGTGAGCCACGAGGACTTAGCGATCCCATTACCATGGGTATCAAGACTAGCAAAGCTTAATGGGAAAGGAAGGGGTAAAGTGGTGAGGTTGCAGCAGCGACTAAGAATATATGGTGGCTAACATACGCAAATGAGAGCGAGAAGAGAAGCAAAGGAACGGTCGTCAACTAGTAATGATCAAGAGGTTATCCTGAACTCCTACTTACGTCAATCATAACCCAAAACCGTGTTCATTTCCCGGACTCTGCCGAAAAGAGACCATCACGGCAACACACGCGGTTGATGCGTTTTAATTTGGATCTGGTGTCAAGTTATCTACAACCGGACATTAACAAATTCCCATCTGCCACATAACCACGGGCATGGCTCTCGAAAGTTTAAACCCTGCAAGGGTGTCCCAACTTAGCCCATGATAAGCTCTCGCGATCAATGAAGGATATACCTTCTCCCAGGAAGACCCGATCAGTCTCGGAATCCCGGTTTACAAGACATTTCGACAATGGTAAAACAAGACCAACAAGACCGCCAACTGTGCCGACAAATCCCGATAGGAGCTGCACATATCTCGTTCTCAGGGCACACCAGATGAGCAAGACGTCGGGTTGGCATAGACCCTGGTTGCCCAGGGGGCGCCGGACATCGCTCGGTTTGGACCTACACTTAGACAAGCATTGGCCTGGGGGGGCTAAAATAAAGATGACCCTCGAGAGAGCGACTCCCAAAGGAAAAGTAGGTGGTGGTGAAGCAAATAGTAAAACCAAGGTTGGGCCTTGCTGGAGGAGTTTTATTCAAAGCGAACTGTTGAGGGGGTCCCATAAATCACCCGACCGCGTAAGGAACGCAAAATCCGGGAACATAACACCGGTATGACGGAAACTAGGGCGGCAAGAGTGGAACAAAACACCAGGCATAGGGCCGAGCCTTCCACCCTTTACCAAGTATATAGATGCATTAATAATATAAGAGATATTGTGATATCCCAACATAACCCTGTCCACCATGGAGCAATCTTCAACTTCACCTGCAACTAACAACGCTATAAGAGGGGCTGAGCAAAGCGGTAACATAGCCAAACAACGGTTTGCTAGGAAGGGTGTGAAAGGTTAGAGGTTCATGGCAATCTGGGAGGCTTGAAGAACAATTGATAGGTAGCGCAGCAAAGCGATAGAACGAAGCAACTAGCATAGCAATGATAGTAGTGAGATCTAGGGTAGCGGTCATCTTGCCTGAAATCCCGCAAGGAAGAAGAATGAGTCCATGAAGAAGATGAAGCCACGAAGATGAACCAAGCGTAGACGAACGAATCCTCACGATCGCAACGAAACGGGAACTATCGATAAGAAGCACACAACATGGTAAAGACACCACACATGAACAAGACATGATGCATAACAAGCACGATGCATGACAAGGCTACATGAAGCTACTCATGGCAAGAGATGATGCATACAAGAGCAACACATCAAAGCAAGTTTAAATGAGGCCGGAAACAACATATAACAATTCCGGTAAGTCCTCATATGCAAATTTAGAAATTGGTCCAGAACTGAATAAACCTTACGTTTAAGTTGTTAAACAGCAAGTTAAGATGCATCAAGATGATCTACACGAGATTCTAGTCAAGTTACGTATAAAGTTCATTTAATTCGGAGCTACGGCCTAGAAGATATGAGCAAAACAAGTTAAACATGGCATTGATGCAAAATGCATACAAACATCAAGCAAACGCCTCAAAACAAGGATGCAACATGGTAATATGAAGCTACATGCAAAATCAAGCAAGTTTCATATATAGCACACTCAAAACGGAGCAACAGTTCAACACATACACTATACAAGTCATAACAACAATCTGCCCATAACAGCAACTAGGTATCTTGCAAGCATCAAATCAATATTCTACAGCATCTCAACGTAATAACAAAAGGCATGGGCATGAAGTACAGGTAAAGCATGACAAAACATGAACACTGAGCTATCTCCAGAAACAACTAGAACATGCTCAAAAAGACATGGAAAGATTGCATATATTAACAGTTTCAGACTTAGCGGAAATAACATCAGGTTGCAATGTTTAGAGCAAGCAAACATCATGTTACAGGAACTTAACATGGCAAACAAAGGCATGGCATGAATCTACTAATCTCATATAAAAAAAGTCCCTTACTGACCATGAGCCAAAAAGGATCAAAAGATATGATGGCACCCATGTAAACATGGCAAGTTATATGACAGATTCAAACATGATAGGAACAACGATAAGTAGGCATGTTGGTGAGCTTGAAACACTCACCACAGAGCAATACATGGCATGAAAAGCCAACCAACAGTAAGAAGACATGTTTATGAAGCTAAGCATGGAAAGAGCAAGTTCATAGGGTGCACGGATCACTAGAAAAGCACATGGCCAAAACTGAACTTCATGTTAACAGGCTGACAGCAACATTATTTAGCAAGTTTGAGAGCAAGATTACAACATGTTACAGCAGGTTAAAAATGCAACCAGGGGCATGAATGGATAGAGCAATACATGTAAAACAAAACATCCTTAGTGAACACCTCCAGATTATGCATAGAATGACTTGTAGGAGCAGGTTTACATAGCAACAAAATATAACAGAATCAGTCAGGAAAACAACAATAGCAAGTACCCTACTTAACAAGCTCGATGCACTCACTACAAGAATCACAAAAATACATGAATTGCATCTATGGAAAGATGGCATATCATAGATCAAAACACATGTAGACATCAACCTCATAGGATGCACACATCAAACATGGCAAAAATGACAAATGAGCATGTTATAACAGTTCCAGCAGATTAACATCAACATGCACTCTTCCAACAGTATTTCGGGCATCAAGATGAGCTCAAATGAAAATAATGCAATCGAATGAAATGAAGCACTCATCCAGACGAACAATTTAACATATTAAACGCACGAAACAAAGCAATATGCATGGAGTTATTAAAATGTCAAACAGAGAACCATAAAGCAGAATCTCAGAGCCTTAGGAATTTCGGGGTCAACCACAGATTGCATCTAGATCGGGCCCGAGCTCAAGGTTCGCCGGAGATTTGGCCAGAGAGGAGGGAGACGGCGGCCGGAGTCGAAGGAGAGGTCGGGGAAGCCGGGGAAGGACGGATTCGGCCCTCCCGTGGCCGGATCTGGCCGGGGGAGAAGGAGAGGAGGTGCGCGGCGAGGGCCGGGCTCGCCGGAGCTCGCGGCCGGCGAGGGGCGGCAGCGCCGGGCGCGGGGGTCGGCGAGGCCGACGGCGGCGGGGGCCTGCGGCGGCCGGGCCGGGGAGGCGCGGCTACCACGGCGGCGAACGGAGGCGGAGGCGCTCGGCGGGGCGGCACCGGCAGGGCGGCGGCGGAGGCGAGCGCCGGCTGGGCGGCGGCGGCGGGCGATCCGGGCACCGCGGGCCTGGCGTGGGCCTCGCGGGCCGGCGGAGGCGGGCGACGGCGGCGGACAGGTCGCGCGACGGGAATGGATGGGGCGGCAGCGCGGGTGACGTGGCGGCGCCGGATTGGCCGGAGCGACATGTCCGACGGACATGTCCGACGCGGATGGACATGTCCGGCGGCGCGAGGAGGAAGACTGCTAGGGTTTCATCTGGGAATTTCGGGGGAGGTGGCCTATTTATAGATTCTGGGAGCTAGGAGAGTCCAAATGAGGCACGGTTTTCGGCCACGCGATCGTGATCGAACGACCGAGAGCATGGAGGCGAGTTTGCTGGGTTTTGGGCCACTTTGGAACGGGTGTTGGGCTGCAACACAAAGAGGGCTTTTACGGTTACCTGGTTGACCGTTGGAGTATCAAACGACCTCCAAATGACAGGCGGTCTACTGGTGCTATACCAAGGCCGCTTGGCAAACCTCGGGCCATTCCGAGAAAGTTTAACACCCGCTCACAACAGGAGACAAAAAGGGGAACACCGGGGGACATAGGAGTGCCGGATTGCAAAACGGACAACGGGGAAAATGCTCAGATGCATGAAATGAACTCGTATGCAAAATGAAATGCACATGATGACATGATATGAAATGCAACATGCAAGAAAATGACATGGCAAAGTGCAACACGCAAACAAATGACATGGCAATGACGGCGAATAACTGGCAGACACCTGGCACATCGAATCCGGGGCGTTACAGTTTTCCTCGAAGAGGAGAGGGTGATGCAGCGATAGTTGCGTAGGTATTTCCCTCAGTTTTTGAGAACCAAGGTATCAATCTAGTAGGAGGCTCCTCAAAAGTGCCATGCACCTAGACAAACAAACAAAGTACTCGCAACCAACGCAATAAAGGGGTTGTCAATCCCTTCACGGCCACTTGCGAAAGTGAGATCTAATAAAAATAGTATGATAAGATAAATATATTTTTGGTATTTTATAATATAGATGCGAAAAGTAAAGATGCAAATAAAAGTAGATTGAAAGCAAATATGATAAGAGATATACCAAGGGGCCATAGGTTTCACTAGTGGCTTCTCTCAAGATAGCATAAGTATTACCGTAGGTGGACAAATTACTGTCGAGCAATTGATAGCAAAGCGCATAGTTATGAGATTATCTAGGCATGATCATGTATATAGGAATCACGTCCGCAACAAGTAGACCGACTCATGCCTGCGTCTACTACTATTACTCCAAACATCGACCGAATCCTGCCTGCATCTAGAGTATTAAGTTCATAAGAACAGAGTAACGCATTAAGCAAGATGACATGATGTAGAGGGATAAACTCAAGCAATATGATATAAAACCCATCTTGTTATCCTCGATGGCAACAATACAATACGTGCCTTGCAAACCTTTCTATCACTGGGTAAGGACACCGCAAGATTGAACCCAAAGCTAAGCACTTCTCCCATGGCAAGAAAGATCAATCTAGTAGGCCAAACCAAACTAATAATTCGAAGAGACTTGCAAAGATAACTCAATCATACATAAAAGAATTTAGAGAAGATTCAAATATTATTCATAGATAAACTTGATCATGAACCCACAATTCATCGGATCTCGACAAACACACCACAAAAAAGAGTTTACATCGAATAGATCTCCACAAGAGAGGGGGAGAACATTGTATTGAGATCCAAAAAGAGAGAAGAAGCCATCTAGCTAATAACTATGGACCCGTAGGTCTGTGGTAAACTACTCACAACTCATCGGAGGGGCAAGGATGTTGATGTAGAAGCCCTCCATGGTCGATTCCCCCTCCGGCAGAACACCGGCGAAGGCTCCAAGATGAGATCTCGCGGATACAGAAGGTTACGGTGGTGGAAATTATGTTTCGTCCTGCTCCTGGATGTTTTCAGGGTACGTAGGTATATATAGGAGGAAGAAGTACGTCGGTGGTCCCCCGAGGGCCCATGAGACAAGGGGGTGCGCCCTATAGGGGGGCCCCTCCTATCTCGTGTGAGCCTCGGCAGCTTCTTGGCTTGCACTCCAAGTCCTTTGGATCACGTTCGTTCCAAAAATCACGCTCCCGAAGGTTTCATTCCGTTTGGACTCCGTTAGATATTCCTTTTCTTCAAAATACTGAAATAGGCAAAAAACAGCAATATGGGATGGGCCTCCGGTTAGTAGGTTAGTCCCAAAAATTATATAAATGTGTAGAATGAAGCCCATAAACATCCAAAAGGGGTAATATAATAGCATGGAATAATAAAAAATTATAGATACGTTGGAGACGTATCAACGAGCGTGAACAATCTTGCCATTTTGTTGAGCGCCCAACGGACCTCCTCGACGGTGGCACGATGGAGCTTATCGGCCCACCTCCATGCAGTGATGAGGCACCTACCTCCCTTGACCTTCCTCGTGAAGTACCCGTCTTCGTACACCTCCTCCGAACGACGATGCGCCCACTGATACATCTCCAACGTATCTACTTTTTCAAACACATTTGCCCTGGTTTTGGACTCTAACTTGCATGATTTGAATGAAACTAACCCAGACTGACGCTGTTTTCAGCAAAACTGCCATGGTGTTGTTTATTGTGCAGAAAACAAAAGTTCTCGGAATGACCTGAAAATCCACGGAGATAACTTTTGGAAAATATAAAAAATACTGGTGAAAGAATCAAGGCCAGGGAGCCCACACCCTGTCCACGAGGGTGGGGGGCGCGCCCCCTCCCCCTGGGCCCGCCCCCCTGTCTCGTGGGCCCCCTGATGCTCCACTGACCTCAACTCCAACTCTATATATTTCGTTTCGCAGAGAAAAAAAATCAGAGAGAAAGTTTCATCGCGTTTTACAATACGGAGCCACCGCCAAGCCCTAATCTCTCTCGGGAGGGCGGATCTGGAGTCCATTCGGGGCTCCAGAGAGGGGGATTCGTCGCCGTTGTCATCATCAACCATCCTCCATCACCAATTTCATGATGCTCACCACCGTGCGTGAGTAATTCCATCGTAGGCTTGCTGGACGGTGATGGGTTGGATGAGATTTACCATGTAATCAAGTTAGTTTTGTTAGGGTTTGATCCCTAGTATCCACTATGTTCTGAGATTGATGTTGCTATGACTTTGCGATGCTTAATGCTTGTCACTAGGGCCCGAGTGCCATGATTTCAGATCTCAACCTATTATGTTTTCATGAATATATGGGAGTTCTTGATCCTATCTTGCAAGTCTATAGTCACCTATTATGTGTTATGATCCGACAACCCCGAAGTGACAATAATCAGGATACTTCTCGGTGATGACCGTAGTTTGAGGAGTTCATGTATTCACTATGTGTTAATGCTTTGGTCTGGTTCTCTATTAAAAGGAGGCCTTAATATCCCTTAGTTTCCACTAGGACCCCGCTGCCACGGGAGGGTAGGACAAAAGTTGTCATGCAAGTTCTTTTCCATAAGCATGTATGACTATATTCAGAATACATGCCTACATTACATTGATGAATTGGAGCTAGTTCTGTGTCACCCTATGTTATAGCTATTACATGAGGAATCGCATCCGACATAATTATCCATCACTGATCCAATGCCTACGAGGTTTTCACATATTGTGCTTTGCTTATTTACTTTTCTGTTGCGAATGTTAAAATCTTTACAAAACTGTTATCTTTACTTTTGCCACTGTTACCATTGCTATCATACTACTTTGCTACTAAATACTTTGCTGCAGAAACTAAGTTATCTAGGTGTGCTTTAATTGACAACTCAACTGCTAATACTTAAGAATATTCTTTGGCTCCCCTTGTGTCGAATCAATAAATTTGGGTTGAATACTCTACCTCGAAAGCTGTTGCGATCCCCTATACTTGTGGGTTATCAAGACTAATTTTTGGCACCATTGCCGAGGAGCATAGCTCTATTCTTTGAGTCACTTGGGATTTATATCTGCTGATCACTATGAGGAACTTGAAAGACGAAGGAACTAAGATTTTTCCCTCAACTACGAGGGGAGGTAAGGAACTGCCATCTAGCTCTGCACTAGATTCTCCTTCTGTTTTGAGTAAGCTTGTGACACCTAAACCTGCTACTGCTATGAATTCTGATATGTCGCATGTTATTGATGATGCCACTTCTGCTATGCATGATACTTATGATGAAACTACTTCTATGCTTGATACTACTTTGCCAATAGGTGAATTTCTTGATGAACAACTTGCTAGGGTTAGAGAATGAAATTACTGAAGATGAAATCATTGATGATAGTGATGATGAAGGTTCTCCCCCTAAGTATGAATTGCCTGTTGTTCCTGAGGGTTATGTTATGGATGAAGGAACTGCTAGAGATCTTTTTGCGTGCAACGATAGATCTGATCTTAAGAAATTACTAGCTAAACTTAAATAGAAAACTTTGAATGCTAGAATGAAACATGACACTGCTTTTGCTACTTCACCTATCTTTGTTACTGATAAGGATTATGAATTCTCTGTTGATCCTGAGATAATTACTTCGGTTGAATCTGATCCTTTTTATGGCTATGAATCTGAAACTATGGTGGCACATCTTACCAAGTTAAATGATATAGCCACCTTGTTTACTAATGATGAGAAGTCTCGTTATTACTATATCCTTAAGATATTTCCATTCTCATTAAAGGGTGATGCTAAAACTTGGTTTAATTCTCTTGATCCTGGTTGTGTGCGTAGGCCCCAGGATATGATTTATTACTTCTCTGCTAAATATTTCCCTGCTCATAAGAAACAAGCTGCCTTGCGGGAAATATATAATTTTGTGCAAATCAAAGAAGAGAGTCTCCCACAAGCTTGTGGGAGGCTTCTCCGATTACTTAATGGTTTGCTTGATCATCCTCTTAAGAAAAATGAAATACTTGATTTCTTTTATAATGGACTAACCGATGCTTCCAAGGACTGCTTGGATAGTTGTGTTGGTTGTGTTTTCAGGGAAAGAACAGTCTACCAAGATGAATTACTATTGAATAATATGTTGACTAATGAAAATAATTGGACTCTTCCGGATCCAATTCCTGAGGCAAATCCTGAGCCAATTGAGCCAACTCCCGAGCCTATTCCTAAACCAACTCCGAAGAAGAGGGGAGTTCTATTTCTCAGTCTTGAAGATATGCAAGAGGCAAAGAAATCAATGAAAGAAAAAGGTATTAAAGTCGAAGATGTTAAGAATTTACCTCCTATTGAAGAAATACATGGTCTTAATATAACACCCGTTGAAGAAACACATTGTCTTGATAACCCGACACAGGTAGTAAAGGTAAATTCTCTCTATAGATAAAGTTCATATCCCGTCTACTAAATTTCATAGCCAATGCTTATATGAATTTGATGAATTTATGGCTAGACAAGAGAGTTTTAATGCTTATGTTGGTAGAGAATTAAAGAATAATGCTCTCGAGATAGGACGCTTGAGTGATTATATGGCTAGAATTAAAGGTGAACTTAAACTCATTAGCAAATATGCTTCTATGGTTACCACGCTGAGCAAGTACTTAAAGCACAAAGTGATTTGCTTGATGAATTAAATAATAACCATGATTTTGTTGTTAGAGTGGCTACTAGAACTGGTAGAATGACTCAGGAACCTTTGTATCCTGAAGGCCACCCTAAGAGAATCGAGCAAGATTCTCAGAGAAATAATTTAGAGGCACCTAGTTCTTCTAAAAAGAAGAAAAAGAAAAGTGATAGGACTTTGCATGCTTCTAGTGAACATGTTGTAGACACACCTGAGAATCCCAATAATATTTCTATTTCCGATGCTGAAACACAATCAGGTGATGAACATGAACCTAGCGATAATGTTAATGATAATGTTCATGTTGATGCTCAACCTAGCAGTAATAGTGATGTAGAGATTGAACCTATTGTTGATATTGATAACCCACAATCAAAGAATCAACGTTATGATAAAAGAGATTTTGTTGTTAGGAAGCATGGTAGAGAAAGAGAACCATGGGTTCAGAAACCCATGCCATTTCCTCCTAAACCATCCAAGACAAAGGATGATGAGGATTTTGAGGGCTTTGCCGAAATGATTAGACCTATCTTCTTACATATGCGCTTAACTGATATGCTTAGATCAAATCCTTATGCCAAATATATGAAGGATATCATTACAAATAAAATAAAGATACGGAAGCTGAAGTTTCCAGCATGCTTGCTAATTATGATTTTAAAGGTGGAATGCCAAAGAAACTTGGAGATCCAGGGGTACCAACTAGACCATGCTCCATTAAAAGAAATTATGTTAAAACTGCTTTATGTGATCTTGGAGCTGGTGTTAGTGTTATGCCTCTCTCTTTGTATCGTAGACTTGAATTGAATAAGTTGACACCTACTGAAATATCCTTGCAAATGGTCGATAAAATAACTGGCATACCTGTCGGTATTTGTGAGGATGTGGCTATTGTGGTTGCAAATGTCACTATCTTAACGGACTTTGTTATTCTTGATATTCCTGAGGACGATAGTATGTTGATTATCCTTGGTAGACCCTTTTTGAATACTGCAGGGGCTCTTATTGATTGCAACAATGGCAATGTCACTTTTCATGTTAATGGTAATGAGCATACGGTAAACATTCTGAGGAAACAACCTCAAGTTAGTAGCAGCAATTCTATTGGAAAAGTTGCAACTATCATTATTGGAAGTTTTGAATTTCCTCTTCCTACTGTCAAGAAAAAAGTATGATATTATTATTGTTGGGTATGTTCATATGCCCGTTGAGGTAACCTAGTGTTATTCGAAATTTCTCCGATTCTTTGTTAGTCGGAATGACTTTGTTAACAAGACTTGATCAACCTTGTTAGTGGATTCATTTTGATGATCATGAGATGATGAAACTAGAAGGCACAACCTTCTGTACCCTCTTTTTACTTTCTGTTATTTAGAATAAATAAAGCAAAATAGTATTATCTGTCTTTTTTTAGAATTATCCGTGCAATAAAAAATATCCCAAAAATAAAAGTGATCCAAATGCCCTGCAAATTTAGTATGATTTTTTATGGAATATTTGAGGATTTTAGGCACTGAGAACACTGCAGGGTGGAGGGCGCGCCCACACCACCTGGGCGCGCCCCCCAGTCTCGTGGGCCCATGGTGGCCCCCCTCCACTTATTCCTGCACCCACACACTCCATCTTCCTCCCAAAAAAAATCCC
Source organism: Triticum timopheevii (assembly GCA_963921465.1). Taxonomy (NCBI): domain Eukaryota; kingdom Viridiplantae; phylum Streptophyta; class Magnoliopsida; order Poales; family Poaceae; genus Triticum; species Triticum timopheevii. The sequence goes on from OY997264.1 coordinate 262,683,436, forward strand.
CATCCAGGTCAAGCACGAGTTCTAGCTCATTTTGCTGCGATTTCGATCTCCTTGCTCAAAGCCCCATTCACAAAACTGCTTTGGGAGATTGTTGCTTGGTGTGTGACTCCTCCGTTGGTCCAATTAGTTTTTGTTCTAGTGCTTTATTCATTGCAAATTTTTTCTGCATAGGTGACCCTGTTCTTGAGCTTGCATGTCAAATTTATGAGGTCCCAAGTAATTCTAATGCATGATATAGACTCTAGGCACTTGTGGGAGTAGTTGCTACCATTCTTGTTTAGTTTTATTCACTTTTATTTTGAAGTTACTAAAATTTTTAGAATTTTTCAGAGGAAAGAAATATGTCCCAGAGAATGTACCAAGGTGGTTCCTCAACCAAGAGAGGACCTAGGCATGCTATGCACGAGCAAGACAATGAACCACCAAGGGAAGCAGAAGTGCAGGCTTGTGAATGGCCGTCAGAGGATTTTATGGTCAATGTAGGCATTAAGGATGAATTTGACGCATATGTGTGTAATGCCAATCTTGAGGACTTCATAAATATAAGTGTCCTCAGCACTACCAATTGACTAATTCATTCATGAGAAGATTTAAATTTTCATCCTCGCGTAATTCTCATAATGTCTTGTTTGATATTTATGATGAATCTTATACCATGGACCTAGAAGATTTTACTACTACTTGCAAACTTCCGCAGTGAGGCAATGTTCATGAACCCCACAAATCGGATTATAAAGACTTTCTTACTAGTATCACTGTGGGAGAATCTAGGGATATAGCACGAGCTACCATAGAGAGCATTCATTTTTCTGGTATACATTATTTTGCTCTCTTCATTGGTAGATGCATTAACGGTAAAGAAGAAGCATGTCACATGTGTGTCCCTGATCTTTGTGTCCTCAAGAGTGTTGTATTAGGTAATAAAGATTTTAACTTGGGGGCAATAGTCGCACGTAGGTTGCATAATAATGGTATATCTAGAGATTTGTTTCGAGGAATTTATGCGACCCGTGTTGCTAATTATCTTGGTATATCCCCACGTGAGGGTGATATGGTGTTGCCTCCCGCTTATTTAGATTTTGACGCTATGGTCAGGCACCGTTTTCTTCTGAGGAATGAACAATTCCTCCAGTATTGACTAATATTTGACAGAAGTCGTGTTGTCCATGTTACTCTCCCTGCTCCTTCCCTTTTTGATTATCAGGCAAAACGAAGATATTTTGTTACCAGGGAGGAGGCAGCCGAACACAAGTGGAGAGCGGAGGCAGCTCGTCAACATGCCGCAGGTCAGGACGCATTGGCTGTTGCATCTCAGCACGACCCCTGTTATAACTTCGGATATCAGCCAGGCTATCCTTGGCATTAGACCAACTTGGGACAAAAGCCTAAGCTTGGCGGAGTATGTATTTCTCACCGACTTTACATTCATGTTCACACACACTATTAGTTGTCGGTGCTCATACTCTTTCATTGTATTATCCATGCTAGTTTAAATTTCCTTTTCTAGCTTTCTTCTTATGTGTTTGATAAACCTTAAGAAAACCAAAAAATTAGTTAGTTTAATTTCCATGCTTGTAGTAGTAATTAAAAAGAAAACCCAAAAGATTTCTCGTTCTTATTTTGCTTGTTGGGAGCTTTCCCGTGTAAATAGTTTTATTTTCTTTTCTTTCCTTTGGGGGTCAAGAGTAGAAGACCATATTGAAAATGTTTAGTGGCTTTCATATGCATGATTGTTGATTTAACATAGAGCCCATATTACCTTGTCTTCTCTCTTGAATTGAATGCTTGCAGATTCCAGCTTAGTCCAATGCACGTGCACTATTATTATTATACACATCGTTCGGGTGTGCAAGTGAAAGGCAATAATGACGATATATGATGGACTGATTGAGATGAGAGAAGCTGTTATGAACTCGACCTCTTTTGTTTTTGTAAATATGATGAGTTCATCGTTCCTGATTCAACTTATTATGAAGTAAACATATTTGCAATGACATTTAGAGATTATAGTTGCTTACATGCTTAATTAGCTATGAGTTTATAATGGTTTACCTTGCGTGCCAACATGCTATTAAAATGATTTTGATGTGGTATGATGGGATGGTATCCTCCTTTGAATGATTCGAGTGACTTGACTTGGCACATCTTCACGCATGTTGTTGAAAACAAATCAACATAGTCACGATATTTATATTCATGGTGGATTATATCCTACTTATTCTTGCACTTGGGGTAAATTAATTTTAATGCATGTTCATGACAGTTGTCGCTCTCTCAGTTGGTCGCCTCCCAGTCTTTTGCTAGCCTTCACCTGTACTAAGCGGGAATACTACTTGTGCATCCAAATTCCATAAACCCCAAAGTTATTCCATATGAGTCCACCATACCTTCCTAAATGCGGTATCTACCTGCCGTTCGAAGTAAATATGTATGTGCCAAACTCCAAACCTTCAAATGAAATTCTGTTTTGTATGCTTGAGCAGCTCATGTTTCAACTAGGGCTATCTGTATCTTCCATGCTAGGTGGGTTATTCTCAAGAGGAGTGGACTCTGCTCCTCATTCATGAGAAAATGGCTGGTAACCGGGATGCCCAGTCCCATGATCAAAAAGATCAAAGCAAATCAAAATAACTAAATAAAACTCCCCCAGGGCTGTTGCTAGTTGGAGGCACTCGTTGTTTCGAGCAAGCCATGGATTGATGCTTTTTGATGGTGGGGGAGTATAAACTTTTACCATTCTGTTTGGGAACCGCCTATAATGTATGTAGCATGGAAGATATCGCCATCTCATAGTTGTTGCATTGATAGTGAAAGTATGCCACTCAAAATGTTATTCCTCTCTATTTTAAAAACGAGCTCTGGCACCTCTACAAGTCCTTGCTTCCCTCTGCGAAGGGCCTATCTATTTACTTTTATGTTGAGTCATCACCTTCTTATTAAAAAGCACCCGCTGGAGAGCACACTGTCATTTGCATGTATTACTATTAGTTTATATTGGGTAAGACTTGACTGGATCTCTTTTACCATGAATTACAATGTTTAGTGAAAGTGCATTATATCGACTAGAGGGGGGGTGAATAGGCGATTTTTATGAATTCTTCACTGAGGAATTTGCTGGTGAGGAAATTCCTTAGCGAAGAACTACTTGCAACGGAATAAGTACTCAGAAGTAAGCACAACAGAATACAAGCATGGTCATCATGATGAAATGAGGACAAGCACAGAGTACAGAAAGCGTAATCACAGGATAACACAAGATGAAGACAAAAAGACTGAAGAAATTGAACTGAGGAAATTGAGAAAGTCTTCAGTCAATGTCTTCAAGCACAGATATGAACAAACACTCAACACAGTAATGAGGAAATGAAAGGGTTGAGGAAATAGAACCAGTTAGTTGGTGAAGACAATGATTTGGTAAACCAGTTCCAACTGCTGTCTCAGTTGTACGTCTGGTTGGAGCGGCTGAGTATTTAAACTCAAGGACACGCAGTCCCGGACACCCAGTCACTGAGCACGCAACTCAGGACACCCAGTCCTCACTGTATTCTCCTTGAACTAAGGCCACGCAGACCTCGTCCAATCACTCGTGGTAAGTCTTCAGGTGACTTCCAAACCTTCACAGACTTGGTCACTCGGCGATCCACAATTCCTCTTGGATGCTCTAGACCATGACGCCTAACCGTCTGGAAGAAGCACAGTCTTCAAAGATAAGAAGCGTCGGATCCACGCAGGATCAATTTCTTCAATGATGCTCAATCACTTTGGGTTTGTGGGGGTTTGGTTTTGGGATTTTCCTCACTTGATGATTTTCGCTCAAAGTCCTCGGAGGATGGGTTTCTCTCAAATGACAAGTGTCAAGTTCTCTTGGAGCAGCCAACCGACTAGTGGTTGTAGGGGGCGGCTATTTATAGCCTAGGGAGCAGCCCGACATGATAAGACATAAATGCCCTTCAATGATATGACAGTTAGGTGGATAAGATATTTTGGGACAGCCGGCGCGCAGCACAGCAACGGTCGGAAATTTGACTCTCAAATTCCTCAGGGCTATCATGTTCCTCACTATGTAGGCAATTCGCGCTGGCAAATTCCTAACTCCTCAGTCAGAGCAAAGTCCTCAGTGAACAGAAGAACTGCGTCTCTGTCACTGAAGAAATTGACTGAACTGTATCAGATTTTCAATGGCTTCACTCGAAGGGATTGGTAGGTGTAGGATTTTGAGTTGAGCATCACATGGAAATTTTTCCTTAGTATTTCCTCGACCCCCTTTAATAGTACGGTGTTTCCTATGACTCAAGAAAGAGAAAATGAAACTACCAAAACAAAAGTCTTCACGCTTCATGTCCCTCAAGTGAATATCAAGTCTTCAAGGTCACACCAATTTCTTCACTTTCAAAGTCTTCAGAAAGTCTTCAGAATATCAAAGTCTTTAGTCGAAGAACTTCATTTTTAGGGGTCGACTTTCTTTGTAGATATCAAACTCCTCATAGACTTATAGACCTATGTACACTCACAAACGCATCAGTCCCTTAACCTATAAGTCTTCAATACACCAAAATCACTAAGGGGCACTAGATGCACTTACAATCTCCCCCTTTTTGGTGATTGATGACAACATAGGTTAAGTTTTCAACGGGGATAAACATATGAAGTGTAAATACTGATATTGAGAAATTTGATTGCAAGATATAGAAGAACTCCCCCTGAAGATGTGCATAGTGAGGAATTTGCGTTTGAGGCAATGCACATTTGAAGAGTTGAATCATGGAGAACTCCCCCTATATCTTGTAGTTCATACACGCATTTGATATATAATATGAAGAATTTGAAATGCATGATGAAATATGGTGCCTGATGAATTTCAGCATGCGTGCAATAATATTAACGAGGAATAAGCATGCCGAAAGCATCAAAAGTATCGGAGCATAGTGCAACAAAAGTATCAGAGCACCATCCAAAAGTATCAGAGCACCATCGGGTTTAAGATTACAACTCGATCCAATAAAAGTTTCGGAAGAACGAGAGTTGTAACTTAAAAAAAGCCCTTAATATAGACCCGCTTGAAGACTAACTCAGATTTCTCCCCCTTTGTCATCAAATGACCAAAAGGATTGAAACTGAGGACTAACGCCCCTGAAGAATTTCAAGTTGATGGAGGAGCGCCAGCGTTGTCGGGGTTGTTTGTTGTAGCAGGTCCTGCCGCAGTGTCGTCCAAATCTTCATACTAATCAGTGTAACGCGATGAAGAATAAGAGCTAGCCACCAGATCAGCAACTTTGACCCTCTTGAATTTCTTCGGAGGAGGTGCAGACCAGTCAAATTCTTCCTTGAGACCCATAGTCTTCAGTTCTTCAGCGCTATAGACATGAGTGAGGACAACCCAGGTGCGGTTGAGGGTTTCATGAAGGTAGTAGTGGTTTTTCTTCACTGCATTGTGTGTTGAGGTCATATTGTGAAGAAGTGCACCAAAGTGACGCTTTACCCATTTGTGATTGCGATCAACCTTCTGATGATGACTGAGGAGTAACTCACGGTCAGTCATCACCCTGGGTGCTTTGGCTTGAGGATTTTGCTTAGCTGAGGTATTTGCGGCAGTGTCATGTGTGGCAGAGTCGTCATTGGTAGAGTAAGATGTAGCCAGGCGAGATTGACCATCCAATGGACGAATGCCTTCATCGATCACAGTTGCTGCCTTGCCTTTATCATCAGATGATGAAACTGGCCGTTTGAGGACTTCAATGGGAGGCAAGTAGCTACCGTAGTTCAGAGTGTCAGCTTTGTAATTCAGTGAAGATCTTGCCCTTATGAATCTCATAATCGCAGGCGCATAGGGCTTCAGCTCAAAAGGTGACATAGCAACATTTGCCAGAGTCCTCATGAAGAAATCATGGAAGTTGACGGGAACGCCATGAATGATGTTGAAAAGCATATTCTTCATGATGCCAACGACATCTTCATCATTGGAGTCGTGGCCTTTGATAGGACTCATTGTCTTCGTCAGAATGCGATAGACAGTCCGAGGCACATAAAGCAGTTCCTTGACGAGGAATTTGGTTCGTGGGGCCTGCCCAGGCTTCAAAGGCTTCATGAGCACTTGCATATAGTGATTTGTCAGTTCAGGGTCATTGTAGATGCAACGTGCACTGTCATGGGGAGGATCGAGAGGAAGGACACGAAGCAATTCAGTTGCCGGTGCCTTGTAGTGAGTGTTTTCAGTCATCCAATCCAACACCCATGAGTTGACATCTTCAGCGTCTCCAGTGATATGCAGTGTCGCGTAGAACTGAAGAATGAGTTCTTCATTCCAATCGCAAATGTCAGTGCAGAAATTCAGTAATCCTGCATCATGAATAACATTGAGGACTGGCTCGAAGCATGGCAGAGATTCCATATCCATGTGAGGAATATGTTCATGATCGAAGATTTTGTCCTTGTCAAACAACACTGAGGAATAGAAGTTGGCTTGACTAGCAGTCCAGAAACGCCTCTTCCTTATGCGAGCAGAGTCATAGGGGTTGTAATCAGTGAAGAATACATGCTCGGAAAAGAAGTCTTCAACCTTGAACTTCTGTTTGCTTGAGAACGGATTCTTCGTCTTTAGCAGAGGGGTGTCAGTGAGTTGTAGTACCACCTCAGGAATCACGAGCTCAGGTACTTTAGGCTGAGGAATTTCTGGTTCCTCCTCTCAGGCAACCTGATGATCATTAGTAGCAGGTTCTTCAGCACTAGTGGCTGGAATATCTTCATGAACAGAGGGAGAGGGATGAGTTTCTTCAGAACCCATTTGAACTGTTGTTGCCGGGGACTGAGGAATCTGTTGAATAGGAGTGAAGAGAGGAGTATTGGGATGCTGATTTTCCCAGAAGTCATCGTTCATCATAGGTGTGGTGCATCCGATATCCACATCTTCATCTTCAATTTCCTCAACACCGGCCTCTTCAGCTGTGAACTGAGGCATAGCTGAGGAATTGACTGTCGTTGAAGGGATGGTATCCACTTCAATTTCTTCATCAATATGCTCTGACGAAGCAGCAAAATGATTTTCTTCATCAGATCCGCTTGGGATCTTATAGTCTTCTCCAAAAGGAACAATTTCCTTTGATGACATGGAGGAAATTGGAATAGCATCAATTGGATGTTCAAGTGAGCTGGTCATTGGCTTCATTTTCTTCGCAGCCGAAGAATTTGACGCAGCTGATGCCTTCCTTTTCTTCACTGCAGCTCGCTCTGCAGCCTTGGTCTTCTTCACTTTATAGGCAGAAGGAAGAATTGGAGTTGGTGTAGGCGCGGGAAGAGCTGAGGAATCTGGTTTATTTTCTTCAGGCGCAACTGATGCAGTTGCCCTGATCTCTTCAGTTTCTTCAGGCGCACCACTAGTGGATGCCCTGGCAATTTCTTCAGCGGCTGGAATGGAGTCATCAGCCCTGAAACTTACATTTTCTTCAGTAGGCTGAAAGTCATCAGCGGTGCTGGCATGTTCTTCAGCAGGCTGAGCAGAGTCTGCAGCCTGAAGATTTTCTTGTTGCGATGGGGCTGCAACAGTTGTCATTTTCTTCGTCAGGTTGATGAATCTCACTTTGGCTCCTTTCCAATCAGCATAGTATGCATCGAAGTCTTTGCTGAGGGCTTGGATTTCAGACTGAGCCTGGAGAAGTTCCTTAGGTGTCATGCTGACAACATTTTTCTTCAGGAGCTTCTCCTTTCTGTATTGAGCCTTCTTGATCTCTCTTGCCTTTTCAAACTTCCATTTCTCTTGAGTGATGAAATGGGTCAGCATGTGAGTTCGACCAGGAGTCAGTTGAAAATCAGGCATGGGGGTGTTTGGATCCTTATGCCAGAGGTCAATGTAGTCGAGGATTTTCCTCGGGTCCAAAAGCAGTGGCACCGATGTGCCTTTGGCTCTAGCGGCCTTCACTTGTCTGTTTCTGATGATTTCTGCAAGTTCATTATCAGAAGCTTCATCATCAGAGGGCACTTGGAATGCGACCTGTTTCTTCCTTGGACTTGGCCGAGGACCGCGTCCAGCTGTTGCTTTAGTCTTCAACAATGTGGGGCCTGATGAGGACATTAGTGCAGCTGAGGAACTTGCTGAGACACCAGAAGCAACTGAGAAACCCGTAGTCCTTTGACATGTAGCCAGATGCACAGGAGCTGAGGATTTTGAGGGAGCTGCTGAGGACTTTGGTGGAGCAGTAGCAGTCTGAGGAATTTGCCGTGAGGGCATAGCTGTTGGTGAAGCACTAGGCTTACGAGCAGGCTTCTTTGGCATGGATTTCCTCGGTTTGACCGAGGCCTCAGTAGCAGCAGCAGTGGCAGAATCCTCATTGAATTTCCTCACTGCCTCCTTGGCTTGTCTTGCCAATTTAGCTTGGCGCCTAGCCCATTCTTCAGGAAAGTCCTCACCACGCTTGATGCTGGTGGGATCAGCTACTTGGCCAGGTGCCAATGGAGCTCTTGGGCATGGAGGATTTAAAGCGAATTCCTTCATGTACTTTGGAGTTACATATCTGTACTCCCTCCATTCTCTTGCCCATCTTCGTTCAATCCTCTGAATGCACACCTTGCGCTGATTTTTGTTCTCTTTGCCAAATTTGTCTTCATCAGGTGTGCAATAGTCCTTGTATATGTCATCAGGGATCTCGAAAGCAGTCATGACCTCAGGCTTCTTTCCTCCTTTCTGCGGTCTCTTTCCTTCAGCCATATTCTTCAGATGAGGAATTTGAACAATTGAACACTCTGAAGAAGTATGCAGTTTTTCTTCGAGGAACGCTGCAAATGAGTTAAGTTCATGAGAACCTAGTGATTCAGCAGCGGACATGAGTACCTGTGAACAGAGTGTAGGTGCGAGGAATTTGGAGAGGTCATATGCGTTCTCAGAAGGTTTTTCGAAAAGACAAGTTTTGCGGAATTTGACCAGTTGAGCCTTGAGGAATTTCACTAAGCGTTCTTGTCTTAGGTTCCAGAGTTGTACAGATCGAAGATCCACACAATTGAGGAATCTTGAAGAAATTGAGTGCTTAGAGAAATGGATAAAGAGCATACAATGTGTGAGGTGTTCATACGTGTGAAGATTTGAAAAATAAACACCTTTGAAGATTTTCAGGAAAGTTTGAGAATCAAAGCGAGTAATAAAAGTAACTTTTAATTACCCGAATTGAAGAACACGACAAACTGAGATAAACAGACATGAAGTTCATCAGGTTAGATCTCCCACGCCCTAACTTGGCAGAGGGAAACAGCTACGGCGGCGGCGGAGTGAAGATTTCCACAACCGGCGCGAGTACGACGGCGACGAGGTCGAGGCAGCGAAGCTCTTCCTCACCGGCGACGATGGAGTAGCGGTGGCGCTAGGGTTTGAAGAGCTCGAGCGAGAGACAGCGGTCGAGCGGAGTAAATGAAGTGAGGAAGGGGAGAGGGGTATTTATAGCCACGGTGAAAAACTGTTCACCCGAAGATTTTGGGACGAACATGCCCCTGCCCTTTCTCCTTCACGCTACATGTGTCACCCACGTACTGTGCAGATGAGATCGTGTAAGATCGTGGGTGAATATAATAATGCATCATGGGATGCGGAACGGTTTGAGCGGCAAAACCGAAAATCTGGATAAGATTTGTTTTAAAGTTTCGTTCGCAATTTCTTCAGCTAACGAGGACACAGTGAAGACTTTGAACGAGTTTCAAATAGAACGCACATGAAGAATTTGTGAGTAGATTGGGTTGAGTATAGCATAGAGGGGGAAGGGTCCGATCACATTCACTTAGCAGAAAAAACAACTTGAAGAAATAGCCATAAGTGAATGCTGTAGAGGACATAAACTCATATATATATATATATATATAGCCAATGAAGAAAAACGACGGAAACAGTGAAGATTTTGCAAAGTTGAAGAATTTGAAAAACTGAAGAATTTCAAAAATGAGGAAAAACTCAAATTGAAGATTTTCAACTTTTTGTGGTGGCGTGGCCCACCGTATAAGAATGATGATTTCAGACACCGCGTACAATTGTCGTAGGGTTCTGAGAATCAAATTCTTCATTGATTGAAGAAAAATGTTTCTTCATGTGTTGCACATCTAAGTCATCAATTTTGCATAAGTGTTAGGATGTGTGTCCTTTTCAAAGAACATTCGAAGACTCTAAGATATTTAGCTCGCACCGCAACTTGCTAAATCTCTTCTCATCCAAGGGCTTAGTGAAGATATCAGCTAGTTGTTCTTCAGTCTTCACATGTTCAATGGAGATGTCGCCCTTCAACACATGATCACGAAGAAAATGATGACGAATCTGAATGTGCTTTGTCTTCGAGTGCTGAACTGGGTTGTGAGCAATCTTGATGGCACTCTCATTGTCGTAGAGGAGAGGCACATTCTTCATGTTGACGCCATAGTCCTTGACGGTTTGCTTCATCCAAAGCAGTTGAGCACAGCAAGAGCCAGCAGCAATGTATTCGGCTTCAGCAGTAGACAGTGATACGCAGTTCTGTTTCTTCGAGGACCAACAGACCAAAGATTGTCCGAGGAAATGACAAGTACCAGATGTTGACTTGTGGTCCACATGATCACCAGCATAGTCAGAGTCAGAATATCCAATGAGATCAAAAGCAGAGCCCTTGGGGTACCATAATCCTAGTGTTGGTGTGTGAGCTAGATATCAAAGAATATGCTTCACAGCCTTATGGTGTGATTCCTTCGGTGCAGCTTGAAATCGGGCACACATGCAAACACTAAGCATTATATCTGGCCTAGATGCACATAAGTGCAATAAAGAACCAATCATGGAGTGGTATACCTTATGATCGAAGTCAATACCATTTTCATCAGTGCATAGATGGCCATTTGTGGGCATAGGAATTTTGACGCCTTTGCAATCTTGCATGCCGAATTTCCTCAGTACATCTTTTAGGATTTCTCCTGAGATATGAATATGCCATTGCTCTGCTGACGAATTTGAAGACCTAAGAAGAATTTCAACTCTCCCATCATAGACATTTGATATTCTTCACTCATCATATAAGCAAATTCATCACTATAACGTTGGTCGGTACGGCCAAAGATAATATCATCAACATATATTTGGCACACAAACAGTTCACCATCATAAGATTTAGTAATGAGAGTAGGGTCGAGTGAACCGGGTGTGAAGCCATTCTTCACGAAGAATTCCTTCAATGTATCATACCACGCCCGAGGGGCTTGCTTGAGGCCATACAGGGCCTTATTGAGTCTGAAGACTTTGTCAGGATTCTTTGGATCTTCAAAACCTGGGGGTTGAGCAACATATACTTCTTCCTCAAGCTTACCATTGAGGAATGCACTTTTCACATCCATTTGATATAAGATGATATCATGATGGTTAGCATAAGCAAGTAATATGCGAATAGCCTCAAGTCTAGCAGCAGGTGCAAAAGTTTCATCGAAATCAATTCCTTCAACCTGTCTGTAGCCATGAGCTACTAGTCGTGCCTTATTCCTCACCACAAGGCCATTTTCATCTTGCTTGTTGCGGTAGATCCACTTTGTGCCAATGATATTATGCTTGCGAGGATCTGGGCGATTGACCAGTTCCCAGACATTGTTAAGCTCGAACTGATGTAATTCTTCTTGCATAGCCTAAATCCACTCCGGCTCCAGAAATGCTTCATCGACCTTAGTGGGCTCTATGATAGAGACAAAAGCATAGTGCCCACAAAAGTTAGATAAATGTGAAGCTTTTGAGCGTGGGAGAGGACCTGGTGCGCTAATGTCATCGATGATCTTCTCCACTTGTACTTCTTTTGCAACGCGAGGATGAGCTGGTTGTCGCTGAGGAATTTGATCAGCATTTTCTTCAGCACCATTTTCCTCGGCATTTTCTTTAGGTGCATCTGCTCGACGTTCTTCATGAACTGGAACGAATTCTTCAACAGATTCTTCAGTAGGAATGACATCCTCAATTGCCTTGAACTTGATAGAATCCTCAGGTGCTGGTTCATCTAACACAAAAGGTAGGTGCTCTCTTTGTGAGCCATTAGTTTCATCGAACCGCACATCTATAGTGTCAACAATCTTGTGAAGAACAATGTTGAAGACTCTGTAGGTGTGCGAGTCCTTTCCGTAACCAACCATAAAACCTTCATGTGCTTTCGGTGCAAATTTAGAGTTGTGGTGAGGATCTCTAATCCAAAATTTAGCACCGAAGACTTTGAAATAACTCACATTGGGTTTCTTGTCAGTGAGGAGTTCATAGGCCGTCTTCTTGAAGAATTTGTGAAGATATACTCTGTTGATGATGTGGCACGCAGTATCAATTGCATCAATCCAAAAACGCTGAGGCATTTTGTATTCATCAAGCATAGTGCGAGCCATCTCAACAAGAGTTTTGTTCTTGCGCTCCACGATGCCATTTTGCTGAGGAGTATAGGGAGCAGATAACTCATGAATAATACCAAGTTCATCAAGATAGGCATCAAGACCGGAATTCTTGAACTCAATTCCATTGTCACTTCTGATGTGCTTGATATTCACACCAAAGTTGGTTGAAGCCCTCGAGGAAAATCGTTTGAAGACTTTCTGCACTTCATGTTTGTAAGTAACAATGTGTACCCATGTATATCGAGAGTAATCATCAACAATGACAAAACCGTATAGAGATGCATCATTAGTGACTGCTGAGTAATGATTAGGTCCGAAGAGGTCCATGTGAAGCAATTCGAATGGACGAGTAGTGGTCATGATAGTCTTCGCTGGATGCTTGGCCTTGGTCATTTTTCCAGCTTCACAGGCTCCGCGTAAGTGATCCTTGAGGAATTTGAAATTCTCAATGCCAATGACATGCTTCTTCTTCGCAAGCGTGTACAAATTCCTCATGCCTGCGTGACCAAGTCGTCAATGCCATAGCCAGCCTTCTGAAGCTTTTGCAAGTAGACACACGGCTGGTTGTGGTCCTGTAGAGAAATCAACAATATACAAATCTCCTCTCCTAAAGCCTTCGAAGACTTTGGAATTGTCAGCTTCCATAATCACAACACAGCGATACTTGCCAAAGACAACAACCATATCAAGATCACAAAGCATTGAGACTGACATGAGATTGTATCCTAAGGACTCAACAAGCATGACTTTGTCCATGTGTTTATCCTTAGAGATTGCAGCCTTACCAAGAACCAATACCTGACTTTTGCCTTTGTCCGCAAAGATGATATGCTTCAGATGTGAAGGTGATAAGGGAGCATCCATCAATAGATTCTTGTCACCAGTCATGTGATTTGTACATCCACTATCGAGGACCCATTCAATAGTTTTGGGTTGATCATCCTACAGATGAATTAGTGTAGCTTACAATCTCATATGCTTCATTAGTGAAGAATATGATATCAAGTTCATCAGATGAATTTCATCAAGCAGTAAACAGATATAGCAGTATTAGGACGTGTGAAATGAAAGTTCATTTCATCATGATTCGCCTGCGTCCTTTCAGGCAATTTCGTCAGGTCCCAAGCAAATTCTTTAGACGTTAAAGCACGTCTGGAGACCTGACCCTGCAGAGGAGATTAGTTCTTTTTCTTCACCACCCACATCTGAAGGGGTGGCAAAGAGTTCATCACTCTGCGAGCACCATATGAAAATGGTGGCAAAGATGCCAAACCATTTCGTTTCACATAAGAGGGGTTAGGGTAAGCATATGAATAAGCAAAGAAATTCTTCGAGGACTTATGAACATAATGGTTTGAAGAATAATGCACATATTCATAGCCCTTAGCTCTACCCTGTGAGACAGAGTTGTTAGCACGATGATAATCATATGAGGACTTTGATCCTTTTGAGGAATTTGATCCATGTGAGGAATTTGGTCCGTATGAGGACTTGGATCCATATGAAGAATTTGATCTGGGGTTCCTGTTCTTCACAGGTGGTGTCATGAGGACATTCACCTGAAGACTTTGAAAATAACTTTTGGGAACCCAGATTTTCTTCATAGGGGAACCGTTCCTGCAGTTAGTGCCAACATATCTAGCAAATACTTCACCATTCTGATTTTTGAACAGTTTATAGTTGGAGTCAAATGACTCATTAGAAGAATGAGGAGATTCACATGTAAAGCTAGATAAGTTAGATGGATCAACTGGAGGTCCCTTTGCAGCAACCCATGAGGTTTTGGGGTACTGCTCAGGCTTCCAGTATGTTCCATCAGCATTAAGTTTCCTCTCAAAGGCAATACCCTCTTTCCTAGGATTTCTGTTGAGGATCTGCTTTTTAAGCACATCACATAGAGTCTGATGCCCTTTCAGGCTTTTGTACATGCCTGTCATGTACAATTCCTTCAGCCCTGCATTGTCAGTGAAACTAGCAATGTCCTCAGATGAGGAATTAGTGATAGCAGAGGCAGATGAAGAATTTGTAACATTTGAAGCATTTGAACATTCAGGTGAAGAATTAGCAGATTCACGTTCAATGCACTTTAAGCATGGAGGAACAAATTCTTCCTGAGAAGCGCTGATTTGTTGAGCTAGTAATGAATCACGCTCCTTCTGAAGATCTTCATAACACACTCTCAGCTTTTCAAGATCTTCCTTTCTTTGAAGAGATTCAGAAGAAAGCTTCTCGTGATCAGTCAAGAGGGTATTATGTTGATCTTGAAGGGCGTCAAACTTAGAGTGAATTCTCCGAAGACATTCACCCAATGCTTTTGACTGATCCATTTCTTTACGCAACATATCATCACTTTTGTCTAGCATGTTTTGAACTTGTTCCAAAGCCATTTGTTGTTTAGTGGAAATGCAAACAAGTTTGCTATAACAAGATTCAATATCATCATCAGATTCATCATTATCAGATTCATCATTATCAGATTCATCGTCACAAAACTCGGATGAGGAGCATTCGGTTACCTCAGGACCGTTTACCATGAGACATGATGCAGAAGATGATGATTCTGGCTCGAAAGTCATCATTTTGAGAGATTCCTTGAAGTCCTCAAACCAGGGATCATGACGGGTTCGATGACCTTCATAGACATCAGAGATTCGGTCCCAGATAAGCTTTGAATTGCCAAGGTGCATAATGCGCCCGAATTGATCTCTGGATAGGCAGGAACAGATGATATCCTTCGCCATGATGTCAAGTCGAGTGTACTTGCGAATATCATCAACGTCCACCATCTTGCATAGATCAGTAAGACCAATCTCAATGACGGTCCACAGCTCGTTGTTCATTGCCATGAGGCGCTTCCTCATCATGGCCTTCCACTTGGGATAGTCATGACCGTCAAAGATAGGGCATGTCACTTTCTTCATACCTGCGGTCTACATAACTAAAACTCCAGGCGGTTAAACCAAAATCACACAGAACAAGGGAGTACCTTGCTCTGATACCAATTGAAAGTGCGTTATATCGACTATAGGGGGGTGAATAGGCGATTTTTATGAATTCTTCACTGAGGAATTTGCTGGTGAGGAAATTCCTTCGCGAAGAACTACTTGCAGCGGAATAAGTACTCAGAAGTAAGCACAACAGAATACAAGCATGGTCATCATGATGAAATGAAGACAAGCACAGAGTATAGAAAGCGTAATCACAGGATAACACAAGATGAAGACAAACAGACTGAAGAAATTGAACTGAGGAAATTGAGAAAGTCTTCAGTCAATGTCTTCAAGCATAGATATGAACAAACACTCAACACAGTAATGAGGAAATGAAAGGGTTGAGGAAATAGAACCAGTTAGTTAGTGAAGACAATGATTTGGTAAACAAGTTCCAACTGCTGTCTCAGTTGTACGTCTAGTTGGAGCGGCTGAGTATTTAAACTCGAGGACACGCAGTCCCGGACACCCAGTCACTGAGCACGCAGCTCAGGACACCCAGTCCTTACCGTATTCTCCTTGAACTAAGGCCACGCAGACCTCGTCCAATCACTCGTGGTAAGTCTTCAGGTGACTTCCAAACCTTCACAGACTTGGTCACTCGGCGATCCACAATTCCTCTTGGATGCTCTAGACCATGACGCCTAACCGTCTGGAAGAAGCACAGTCTTCAAAGGCAACAAGCGTCGGATCCATGCAGGATCAATTTCTTCAGTGATGCTCAATCACTTTGGGTTTGTGGGGGTTTGGTTTTGGGATTTTCCTCACTTGATGATTTTCGCTCAAAGTCCTCGGAGGATGGGTTGCTCTCAAATGACAAGTGTCAAGTTCTCTCGGAGCAGCCAACCGACTAGTGGTTGTAGGGGGCGGCTATTTATAGCCTAGGGAGCAGCCCGACATGATAAGACATAAATGCCCTTCAATGATATGACCGTTAGGTGGATAAGATATTTTGGGACAGCCGGCGCGCAGCACAGCAACGGTCGGAAATTTGACTGTCAAATTCCTCAGGGCTATCATGTTCCTCACTGTGTAGGCAATTCGCACTGGCGAATTCCTAACTCCTCAGTCAGAGCAAAGTCGTCAGTGAACAGAAGAACTGCGTCTCTGTCACTGAAGAAATTGAGTGAACTGTATGAGATTTCCAATGGCTTCACTCGAAGGGATTGGTAGGTGTAGGATTTTGAGTTGAGCATCACATGGAAATTTTTCCTTAGTATTTCCTCTATCCCCTTTAACAGTACGGTGTTTGCTATGACTCAAGAAAGAGAAAATGAAACTACGAAAACAAAAGTCTTCACGCTTCATGTCCCTCAAGTGAATATCAAGTCTTCAAGGTCACACCAATTTCTTCACTTTCAAAGTCTTCAGAAAGTCTTCAGAACATCAAAGTCTTCAGTCGAAGAACTTCGTTTTTAGGGGTCGACTTTCTTTGTAGATATCAAACTCCTCATAGACTTATAGACCTGTGTACACTCACAAACGCATCAGACCCTTAACCTATAAGTCTTCAATACACCAAAATCACTAAGGGGCACTAGATGCACTTACATTTAGTCAGTCCTTGATCTTTAAAGGTGCTCTGCATTTATGTTTTGCGACCTTTGAAAGGGCTAGCGAGATACCATCTTGTTATATCATATTATGATTGTTTTGAGTAAGTGTTGTCATCCGAGTTTTATTATTATTGCTCACTAGCTGATTATGCCATTGATATGAGTAAACATGAGACCTAAGTGTTATTGTGAGTATGGTTAGTTCATAATCTTTGCTGAAAACTTGAATGTTGTCTTTACATATTTACAACAACAAGAGCAAATAGAGTTTGTAAAAGTTTTTCTTTATCACTTTCAGTTTATCAACTGAATTGTTTGAGGACAAGCAAAGGTTTAAGCTTGGGGGAGTTGATACGTCTCCAACGTATCTACTTTTCCATACACTTTTGCCCTTGTTTTGGACTCTAAATTGCATTATTTGAATGAAACTAACCAGGACTGATGCTGTTTTCAGCAGAACTGCCATGGTGTTGTTTATTGTGCAGAAAACAAAAGTTCTCGGAATGACCTGAAAATCCACGGAGATAACTTTTGGAAAATCTAAAAAATACTGGCGAAAGAATCAAGGCCAGGGGGCCCACACCCTGTCCACGAGGGTGGGGGACACGCCCCCTCCCCCTGGGCGCGCCCCCTGTCTCGTGGGCCCCCTGATGCTCCACCGACCTCAACTCCAACTCTATATATTCCATTTCACGGAGAAAAAAATCAGAGAGAAAGTTTCATCGCGTTTTACGATATGGAGCCGCCAACAAGCCCTAATCTCTCTTGGCAGGGCTGATCTGGAGTCCGTTCGGGGCTCCGGAGAGGGGGATTCGTTGCCGTCGTCATCATCAACCATCCTCCATCACCAATTTCATGATGCTCACCGCCGTGCGTGAGTAAATCCATATTAGGCTTGCTGGACGGTGATTGGTTGGATGAGATTTACCATGTAATCAAGTTAGTTTTGTTAGGGTTTGATCCCTAGTATCCATTATGTTCTGAGATTGATGTTGCTATGACTTTGCTATGCTTAATGCTTGTCACTAGGGCCCGAGTGCCATGATTTCAGATCTGAACCTATTATGTTTTCATGAATATATGTGAGTTCTTGATCCTGTCTTGCAAGTTTATAGTCACCTATTATGTGTTATGATCCGACAACTCCGAAGTGATAATAATCGGGATACTTCTCGGTGCTGACCGTAGTTTGAGGAGTTCATGTATTCACTATGTGTTAAAGCTTTGGTTTGGTTCTCTATTAAAGGAGGCCTTAATATCCCTTAGTTTCCACTAGGAGCCCGCTGCCACGGGAGGGTAGGACAAAAGATGTCATGCAAGTTCTTTTCCATAAGCACGTATGACTATATTCGGAATACATGCCTACATTACATTGATGAATTGGAGCTAGTTCTGTGTCACCCTATGTTATAGCTATTACATGAGGAATTGCATCCAACATAATTATCCATCACTGATCCAATGCCTACGAGGTTTTCACATATTGTTCTTTGCTTATTTACTTTTCCGTTGCTACTGTTACAATCTTTACAAAACTGTTATCTTTACTTTTGCCACTCACCATTACTATCATACTACTTTGCTACTAAATACTTTGCTGCAGATACTAAGTTATCCAGGTGTGTGTCGGTGTACTAAAGTAGGGGGGGGTACCTTAGTACCCCGAACTTGTGCACGGGCAGTCGCGGCAACCCACGGCAGGGCTTGCCGGGCGTCCGCCAAGGTCCTCCACGGCTGCGCTGATGCCGTTCAGGGATAGAGTACCCAAGCTAAAGCCCCCGGCAAGAGGAGCTTGCCGGGAAGGTCAACCAAGGCCCGGCGAGGAGAGCTCGCTGGGAAGGAAACAAAAGCCCCGGCAAGAGGAGCTTGCCGGGAAGGCCGACCGAGACACCTCCAGGGGACTTGCCGCGGCGCCCCGCGCGCCCCGGCAAGGCCCGAGGGCCGGCAAGCTTGCCGGCACGACAAGAGGAGGACTGCGACAAGGCGCTTGCCGCAGCAAGATTGCCAACCCAACTCCAGCACATCCAGCGACATGTCATCACAAGACCGTCCCAAAGGCACGTGGCGAGGCACTACACAGCCATGCGGAGCAAGGTGGCAAGCGGAGCTGATAGAGGCGCCATCGTGGCAACCGGTGGCTCACTTGACGATCGCCTCCTCGCACTGTTGGGGCGACCGGACGGGCATTAAATGCCCTTGTCCCCTGTCGTCAGTTAGGTAGGGGCACTGTTGGTCACTGTTACACCAACCTGCGTTTTTACCTTTCTACCCCCTCTTCTTACACTGCCACCTATTGGTGCCCCCTTTAGACTATAAAAGGGAGGCCCATGCGCACGTAGAAGAGGTTCGGTTCATCTGAAGAACACAAGGTTAGGGTTCGAGAGACACACCACCGTGCGCTCGCATTCGAGCAAGATCAAATAACAACACAAGGCAGCAGTAGGAGTTTTATCTCTCCGGAGAGCTCCGAAGCTGGGTAAAAAGATCGCCCGCCGTCTCTCTCACTCCACCGCGCGCCCGGGACCTCGATCCGCTCTGCGCGCGGCCTCCGCACCCCCTCTCCGAACCAGGAAAGGGGCCTCCCGTGCCCCATAGGTGCCCGGCGGCCACGGAAGTAGACCGTGCTCCCCGCCGCGACATCTTTGGCGTGCCAGGTAGGGGGCGCGTCGAGGTCGTGAGCATCCAATCCGGTCTCCGCGCGCTGCATCAGCGCCTTCATCAACATGCCACCGAAGAAGAAGCCTTCGGAGGTAGCCGCTCTGTCTACATCGGTTCCGCCACCACCGCCGGAGCAAACGGGCGGTGGACTGGGCACCGGCGGAGGAGGGGGTGCCGACGGTGGGGCTCACGTCGTCACCAGATCCAAAAACAAGGCCCCGCAAGCGTCGGCAACCATGCATACACCACACCCTTCCCAGGAGGTGCAAGGCCGACAACGCCCCGGTGCTCCTAGCACCGTGCTCGCGTTGGAGCAAGGCCAAGCTGGTGGGTCGCGAGACGCTCGAGGTCAGCATGCACGCCCGCATGCTGGCGCGAGCGAGGTACGGTCGCCAGGGCGGAGTGACGCACCTCCCAATCCAGTTGGGAGTCCGAGCACATCCCGCTCCTCGCGCCGCTCGTTGCCACCACCACCCAAGACAGCAGAGGAAGCGCTGGCCCGAGCCCAGCTGCTCCTGGACTACCCTCCGGCGCCGCACAAGATCGACGACTGGAGGATGACCATATACAGCCTCATCGCCTTCGCCAACGGCGACAAACCCCGACAAGATCGAGGCCATCGAGCAAATCGAGGCGCCGAAGCGAGTCAAGGACGTACGAAGGCTTGCCGGCTGCGTTGCCGCTCTCGGCAGGTTCATTTCCAGGTCTGCTGAACGCGCCCTGCCGTTTTTCAAAATCTTGAAAAAGGCGGGTCCAATGAAATGGACTCCGGAAGCGGAGGCTGCGCTGCAAGACTTAAAGAAATATCTGTCCTCCACTCCAACACTTGTCGCACCTAAGCCACAAGAGAAGTTGCTGCTATATCTAGCGGCAACCAATCAAGTGGTTAGTGCTGCGTTAGTAGTAGAGAGGGAGGCAGATGATGAGGCAGCGGCCGCGGCAAGCGAATCCAGCGACAAGCAGGGGGCTCCCCCGATAAGTTCTGGCTCCGGCAAGGATGGATCTGTACAAGTGCCAGAGGAGAAACAAAAGAAGATGGTGCAGCGCCCAGTTTACTTTGTCAGTTCCCTTCTCCAGGGGGCTAGATCAAGGTACTCTGGTGTGCAGAAGTTGCTTTTCGGCCTCCTCATGGCCTCGAGAAAGCTGCGCCATTACTTCCAAGCACATGAGATCACCATTGTCACTCGCTTTCCGCTGAAGAGGATATTGCAAAATCCAGAAGCAACAGGCAGGATTGTCGAGTGGGCACTGGAACTGTCAAGCTTTAGCCTCAAATTTGAAAGTACTTCAACTATTCAGAGCCGAGCCTTGGTAGAATTCATAGCGGAGTGGACGCCAACGCCTGATGAAGAGACTCCAGAGAGGAGCATCCCCGTCAAGGAAGCAAGTAGAGAGTGGATCATGTACTTTGACGGTGCCTTTTCGCTGCAAGGCGCCGGTGCGGGCGTACTACTTGTCGCCCCCACCGGAGAGCACCTCAAGTACGTGGTCCAAATGCATTTTCCCAAGGAGCAAGCAACAAACAATACTGCAGAGTATGAAGGTTTGCTTGCCGGACTCAGAATAGCAGCAGAACTGGGGATCAAGAAGCTCATTATCAGGGGTGACTCACAGCTTGTCGTCCGTCAAGTCAACAAAGATTATCAGAGTCCGTTGATGGAAGCGTACATCGATGAAGTGAGAAAGCTAGAAGAACATTTTGACGGCTTGCAAATGGAACATGTTCCAAGGGCTCAGAATGACATTGCAGATGGCCTGTCAAAATGTGCCGCACTCAAGTTACCTGTGGAACCAGGAATTTTTGTGCTCAAACTGACTCAACCATCTGTCACACCATCAACTGGACAGAGCGGAAAGAGAAAGTTGGTCACTGGCGACTACTTTCTGGTAGAGCTCCCCGGAGCCGCCGCCAAAAAGGTCCCCAAGCTCGACACAGAGAGCGTTGAGAAGCAGTCTACTCCGACAAGCCCTAGGGTTTGTTTCGTTGAAGCAGACACTCCCGACAAGCTATGTCCCGACACGCTTGCCGGGGAACATCACGCTCCGGCAGAATCTCAGACTCTGGCCGTGGAAGCGGATGTTCCTGCAGCAGCATTTGTGCCTTTAGTCCTTGTCGTCGAGCCACAAGCTCTGGCATGGGCCCAGCAGATCGTCCAATTCCTTCAAACAGGAGAACTCCCCGAGGAGCAACAAGCAGCGGAAAGAGTAGCCCGACAATCAAGTATGTACCAGTTTGTCGATGACATACTGTACAGAAGAAGATTCAACGGAGCGAAATTGAAGTGCATTTCCCGGGAAGATGGACGAAAGCTGTTGGCAGAGATACATGGAGGCATATGTGGTCATCACATTGGCGCAAGAGCACTCGCCGGCAAAGCTTTCCGGCAAGGTTTCTTCTGGCCGACAGCCCTCCAGGATGCAACCGCACAAGTAACCAAGTGTGAAGCGTGCCAGTTCCATTCCAAGCAGATTCATCAACCAGCTCAAGCTCTCCAGACAATCCCTTTGTCCTGGCCATTTTCGGTCTGGGGGCTCGATATCCTCGGCCCCTTCCCCCGAGCCGTCGGGGGCTTTGAGTACTTGTACGTTGCAATCGACAAGTTCACAAAGTGGCCTGAGGTGGAACCAGTGAGAAAGGTGACAGCACAGTCAGCAGTCAGGTTCTTCAGGTCGATTGTTTGCCGTTTCGGAATCCCTAACAGGATCATCACCGATAATGGCACACAATTCACAAGCCGCACCTTCATGCAGTACGTCCAAGATCTTAGCACCAAGATCTGCTTCGCTTCTGTTGCTCACCCGAGAAGCAACGGTCAAGCGGAGAGGGCGAACGCTGAAGTGCTACGCGGGCTAAAGACCAGAACTTTCGACAGGCTACACAAGTGCGGAAGAAATTGGATTGAGCAGCTGCCAGTGGTTCTT
The DNA here is from genome assembly GCA_963921465.1 of Triticum timopheevii. NCBI lineage: Eukaryota > Viridiplantae > Streptophyta > Magnoliopsida > Poales > Poaceae > Triticum > Triticum timopheevii. The sequence goes on from OY997264.1 coordinate 262,705,910, forward strand.
TGGTCGATCAGAACGACGCCAAATCGAGCCACTGGCCAGACACCCTTTGCTCTTGTCTACGGAGCAGAGGCAGTTCTCCCCACGGAACTCGTATACGGGTCACCTTGGGTGCTCGCTTATGATGAGCTTGAGCAAGAGCAGCTGCGTCAAGATGACGCGCTGCTCCTCGAGGAGGATCGTCTTCAGGCTGCTGTGCGAGCTGCTCGCTACCAGCAAGCTTTGCGCCGCTACCACAGCTGCAAAGTTAATGCCAGAAGCTTCGAGGAAGGCGACCTTGTTCTTCGGCGCGTTCAATCCGCCAAGAATTCCAACAAGTTGACGCCGAAGTGGGAAGGCCCTTATCGGGTGAAACGAGTCACTAGGCCCGGCGCTGTCCGCCTTGAGACCGAAGATGGCATTCCGGTCAGCAACTCCTGGAACATAGAGCATCTCCGCAAGTTTTACCCATAAGGCGCGGTTGTCGGGCCCCGTTCCGGCAACCACCTTTTGTACAAGCCTTGCCGCTGTTGCGTGTAACACTTTGTACAAAGCTGGGTACAGCCCCCCGTGCGTAAATAAAGTTTACATGCCTCGCACATTTTGTCCAATTTAATGCACCTCTCTTTTTTTGCATGTATGCCTGACACTTTGTGCAGCACTTACCCCCGGTAAGCAATAGCGAACCTTAAGGTTCCATATCATTATCTTCTGATTCTTCCTTCTCAAAAAGAAGATCCCTCCGCCCACAAGTTCACCAGGGGGGAGAGAAGATAAAGATGTGGACCGGGCGTCGTTCAAAGGAATCTAGCCTTGCCGGGACGCAGACGACAAAAAAAGCTAAGTTGCCAAAATTTGAGCATAGTCAGTTTTAAATTTTTAAGTTATGTTCCTTGAACGCCCGTGCCTTGTATGGAGAACCTGTGCGCGGAGGAATCGACTCGTGGCTAAGTTGCGCCCTTGGTTTGTTTCGAGCCTGCTCAACAATACAAGCGCGCCGCAACTAGCCCCGACAAGGTTTCTTGCCGGGGGCAGCACCGCCAGCAGGCTGCTGATGTTCCGAAGTCAGCAAGTGTGCTTGCGCCGTCAAGTCCCCTCAAAGAGTAGGGTAAAAAAACATACAAGGAACGCAGAAAAGTAAAGGGAATAGCATAGCGAGCAGTACCCAGAATAGAGTTATATTACAAGAATGACTTATTGTGACGCTGACTAAGTTGTCCTCGTGACCAAAATAACAGCAGCAAGAAAACAGAAGAAGAAGGGCGGCCTAATCCGCGCACCCGCCATCGACCCTCCTGACCTCGTTCACCTTGTCCACGATGGGTGCGACGATGGCCTTGAGTTCTTCAAGATCGGTGCCCTCCGGCGGCTTCTTGGTGACACGGGAGAGGTCAATACACGGGTTGTGGAAGAGGACCTTCACCAATACCTTCTCCAAGACCCCGGCGCAGATCGCGCGCGACTCGTTGGCCAGCTGCTTCGGGATCCTTTCCCGGAGCTGCCGAAGAGCCGTCACCACATCCTTGAAGAAGAGCGTGAGCTTGGCGCTAGGCTGGAGGTTCTCCTCGGAGGGGTACCCGAAGCCCGTCAAGTTCAACTCCGCCAACTCCTCGTCGATAAGCGCGGCGATGCTGACGAGGCCTTCCGTCCAGAGCTCCACCATGGCCTTGAAAGTGTTTTGGGTCTCGGCAGCCCTCACCAGCAACTCCTCGTTTCCCTTGAGGTCTTTCCTCAGGGTATCTTCTTGCTTCTTGGCGGCGTCCAGCGTCTCCGTCAAAGCAGCCAATTTCAGCTCCAGATTGGCGCTCGAATCCTTAGCGGCGTTCAGCTCCTTGATCTTCTCGGGGAGCTGGACCTGCAGGTCGCCATGAGCGCGCGCATCCTTCTCGCGGTCGCGCTGGAGTGCGGCAAGCTCTTCGTTCTTTCTTGTCACATCCGCCTCCAGCCGCGCCACCTTCTCCTCCAACTCCTTCTTGGCGGCTTCGGCGGCCGCGGCGGCGTCTTTTGCCTCCCTGAGTGCCCCGCCAAGTGATTGTCCCCGGGCGGCGAGCTCTTCGTCATGGCTGTCCAAGTACGCCTTCCTCTGTATCAGCTCGCCGTCCCGCTTGGACAGCTCCTCGGCGGTGAGCCTCTGCTGCTCCTCGGCTTCAGCCTTCTCCAGGATGAACGCCTTCTTCGCTTCGTCAAGTTGCGCCCTCTCCTCGGCGATGGACTGGAGGGCCTCCTGGTTGCGGCTCTTGAGTTCTTGCGCATGTTTTTCTATGTCAACTCCCGCCTGCGCGACAAGCGCTTCCCGAGACTCAAGCTTCGCTTGCCGGACGCGGTAGAGTGACACCAGCTTTCGGAGCAGCTGCTCCTCCTCGGACTCGCCGCTGCTGCTACTTGGCCTGTCGACCACCGCTAGCCCGGCGGAGGCAAGAACCTCCCCGTCAAACTCCTCTCCTTTGACCGGCCCCCTGGAATTCGATGCCCAGGGGAGCTTGATGTATATACCTTCGCCGGCCTTCAAGTAGGCGCCGGGTTGGGGCTCTTCGGAGCCTGGCGCTGCGTCCGCGACGAAGGGAAAAGGGAGGGAGCCAATAATCAAGATATTGGCAAAAGAAGCAGCAACCATGCACGCCCCACGACAGGAAGTGGATCAAGGCACTTACGCTGGGGGCTGTGCTGGGAGCTGCTACGAGGGAAGGGGCCAGATCCGTCAAGGTCGTCTCCGACGTATCTTCCGCTGCCACAGCAGGATCGTCCTCAACTACGGGGACCTTGGCCCTCTTCGCCGCCCTCTCCGCCAAAGTCCTGAGACCAAACAGGAGGTCAAAAGAAAAAACAGATTAGATGCAAGACAAACAGCGACAAGGATCGAGCGAAAGGCGAGTGCAATACGGAGGAAGCCTTACTCCTCTTCGTCCTCCTCCTCCTCGTCGTCATCAGAGCTCAGCGCGGAAAGGTCGAACTCCGGTGCCCGCCCCGCGCGGCGTGGCGGAGGAGTAGGCTCCCTCTGGCGCTTGCCAAGAGCTATGGCAGGGTCAGGCGTGGCGGCCGGGGAAGACCCCGCCTCAGTTTCCGGCACGGCTTGGGACCCTCCCGCCGCGACGAAGTTTGTCGCGGCCGAGCGCGACCCGCGGCGCCGCGGCTGCTGCGGCTGCTGGTCGACCGGCGCCTCTGCCGGCTCTCCAACTCGACGGAGACACCTTCTCGGTCGGAACTGGGGCTGCGCGGAGGGCTCCATCGGCGGCAAGTTGCTCGAATACGGCTGACCACTCGCGCCCTCGGCGGCTGGCTCGCTTCGGCCGTGGCCTCCCCTTCGTCATCTCCATCTCCAGAAAGATCTTTCCAGGTGGCAAGACTTGCCGCCTCGGCTGCTTCCGCCTCCGCCAACGTGAAGCCAAACTCGCCCGCGGCGGTGGCTGCCGCCACCTCCTCGGCCCTGCTGGCGATGTACGCCAGCTCATCGGCAGTGGTGGAGCGGGTGAGGAGCTTCTGCTCGTCGGAATTGACTGCCATCTCCGACAAGTCATCGAAGAATTGCTGCACAAACTCGGCGGCGGGCTCTATCCAGTTAGCACTTACCCCGTGCGAATCGCACTCTGGCATCATTGCGCAGATGCGATCGCGCTAGGAGTTGTTCCACAAGGGGATGACGCCCGCCGGCAGCCGGAACCACTCTGGATGATTGGCGTCGTGCTTGAACGTCTCCCTCAGCATCGCGTCAAGCTCCAGAACCGTGAAGTTGAAGTTGAGGCCCGGGCGCAGCCTCATGAAATCCGCCGGGCCGCCGAACAGCCAGGCGGGCCTCCCCCTTGCCTGCAAAGGGGCGATACGACGGCGGAGGAAATCTGCGCCGACCGCCCCTGTTTTGAGCCCGGCGTGCCGGAGCCGGAGGATTCGGGTGGTGGCGATCGTCAATTTGGTGTCATCCGACGACAAAGCGCTCCAGTCGGCGCCGCGCACCACCCGAGTCTTGCGCAGCTCGGTGAACGACGGCGGATCGGCGTCACAGATCCAACACCACTCCGCCCTCCACTCGTTCCACTTGCTGCGAAGCTCGCCCGTCAAGTACGCCTCCTTCATGCCCATCCGGGAGGTCCAGGCGATCCCGCCAGCCAGTGGCTCCCCTTTCTCAGCCCGAGGGGAAAAATAATGGCGAAAAAGAGCAACATTGGGGAGGATACCGACGAAGTTTTCACAAAGATGCGCGAAAACCGCCATCGTCAGGACGGCATTGGGGGTGAAATCAAGCAGATGGAACCCATAGGTATTCATGATGTCGCAAAAGAAATCGGAAAAAGGCGGGCAGAGACCGCAATAGAAGAACACAGGGAAGAAGTAGTACCCTTTGGGACACTTCTTCGATTTGGAGGCCTCCGCGGAAAGCACCGGCGTGCGCGGATGCGCCCGCGTTTCCGTCGACCAAAAGAGGTAGAACCCCGACCGCAACGCCTCCGGGGTGAGCTCAGGGGAGAAGAGCACCTGCTTCTTACGCAGCGCCTCGAGCTCCAGTGCCTCGGACGACTTCGCGGCCTTCGCGGCCTTCGCAGCCTTCGTAGCCCTCCCGGCCTTCGGAGCCATGGCGGGGGCGGTGGGGGAAGGAGAAAGCAACGGCGACGGCGGCGGCGACGGGCGGCGGGACACTGTTTCGTCCTCGATTCAGGAGTCAGAGGAGGGCGTCGGGGCTTTCGGAGGAAGGAACCGCAAGTGGCGAAAGTGGGGGGAGCGACTCCGTTCCCTCCGCTTATAAATAGGGGATGCGAACGTTGCGCATTCCCTGGAATTAGGTATTAACCACGTCGCCCACGGTGCCGCGTTTGACGCGTGACGTTGCGGGAGGACGCGGTGGAAGCGGAGTCCGATTTTGTGTGGACCCAGGCCACGCGTGCCCGTGCACTATTTTGGGCCTGGCCCAACAACGCTCGGCACCGTGTATGGCCCAGGCCCGGGGGCTACTGTCGGTGTACTAAAGTAGGGGGGTACCTTAGTACCCCGAACTTGTGCACGGGCAGTCGCGGCAACCCACGGCAGGGCTTGCCGGGCGTCCGCCAAGGTCCTCCACGGCTGCGCTGATGCCGTTCAGGGACAGAGTACTCAAGCTAAAGCCCCCGGCAAGAGGAGCTTGCCGGGAAGGTCAACCAAGGCCCGGCGAGGAGAGCTCGCCGGGAAGGAAACAAAAGCCCCGGCAAGAGGAGCTTGCCGGGAAGGCCGACCGAGACACCTCCAGGGGACTTGCCGCGGCGCCCCGCGCGCCCCGGCAAGGCCCGAGGGCCGGCAAGCTTGCCGGCACGACAAGAGAAGGACTGCGACAAGGCGCTTGCCGCAGCAAGATTGCCAACCCAACTCCAGCACATCCAGCAACGTGTCATCACAAGACCGTCCCAAAGGCACGTGGCGAGGCACTACACAGCCATGCGGAGCAAGGTGGCAAGCGAAGCTGATAGAGGCGCCATCGTGGCAACCGGTGGCTCACTTGACGATCGCCTCCTCGCACTGTTGGGGCGACCGGACGGACATTAAATGCCCTTGTCCCCTGCCATCAGTTAGGTAGGGGCACTGTTGGTCACTGTTACACCAACCTGCGTTTTTACCTTTCTACCCCCTCTTCTTACGCTGCCACCTGTTGGTGCCCCCTTTAGACTATAAAAGGGAGGCCCATGCGCACGTAGAAGAGGTTCGGTTCATCTGAAGAACACAAGGTTAGGGTTCGAGAGACACACCACCGTGCGCTCGCATTCGAGCAAGATCAAATAACAACACAAGGCAGCAGTAGGAGTTTTATCTCTCCGGAGAGCTCCGAAGCTGGGTAAAAAGATCGCCCGCCGTCTCTCTCACTCCACCGCGCGCCCGGGACCTCGATCCGCTCTGCGCGCGGCCTCCGCACCCCGTCTCCGAACCAGGAAAGGGGCCTCCCGTGCCCCATAGGTGCCCGGCGGCCACGGAAGTAGACCGTGCTCCCCGCCGCGACAGTGTGGTTGAATTTACAACTCAACTGCTAGTACTTAAGAATATTCTTTGGCTCCCCTTGTGTCGAATCAATAAATTTCAGTTGAGTACTCTACCCTCAAAAGCTGTTGCAATCCCCTATACTTGTGGGTTATCACCCACCCACAAAGCTCCACCACCTCCTTTTTTCAGGTGGTCACGGGCTTCATAGGCTGCCTGGTACCTGGCATCCTCCTCCACCATCTCCTTATTGAATGCCACTTGCTTGGCTTTCTGAGTTGGCGGCAACGATTTCCACAGACAAATATTGTACTGGCCCAAAAACCACTCCAAAGTTGGGGGATCCGGCACAACCTCATCCGCCGGCCCTTTGGGGTCCTCCTTGTAGCTGATCTTCGACTGAACGTCCTCGAGGGCGGCGCATCCTCATCGGCACATTGGCAGATTGCCGATGCGATGGCAGAGATTTGTGAGAAAGAGAGAGAGAGAGGGCGAGTGAGGGGAGGATGTAGATGAGAATGTAGGCGGGATGACATGAGCAAGGTAGTATTTATTGGCGGTCGGAATCTCTATCGACAGGAACAGTACAAACAACGGTCGCCGGAATTTACGAGTACTATAGTTTGAATTGCATACGATTCCTGCAGCAAAAGCCGTTTGTGAACTTAATAGCACACTTAATAGCTCACCTTTCAAACCTCGAGGCGCAAAATAGAGTGTCAATCGTGTAGGGCCCGGTGTCTTTCCAGATATTTACATTTTCTTTCCTCATATAAGGGGCGAATGCTTATTTTGCATTACCATAGTACTCCATGCATGTGTCCAAGCCGTGAAACCAACATGTTTGAAAATTCCTTCCAATTTACTACACATGGAAATAAATCGCACACAACAAGTACACAAATATGATTTTTCAAGCCATTATGGTTAGTTGTTGCATGTACATGTAGTTCAAATCTGAATTACGATCATTAAATGGCTAGAAAATTACTTAAATGTCTTAAAAAGGTCAAATGACCCCTGTAATTTTCCAAAATTTGACATGACAGTTGTATTAGTGCACGTTAATTGTAGAATTTTTTTAGGCCACAAGAGGAAGCTATCGCCTATTCATCATCAAACATGCATTGTGCCCTCTCGGAACCACGCCCCTTCTAGTGGGTTGTTCCGGTTTGTGAGGGTGTATGTCCAAACTTCCGTGAAATAGGCCAATTTTTTTTACCTCATTATCATGGTGCCATGCCATTACGTCAAGCAAGGTTTCATGTGTTTCTGATCGTTTTTTTTTGGCATTTAAATGACATGGCATGCACTCGATGCTTTGTGCCCAAGCCGTGACTCCAATATGTTTGAGAATCTTCATCTTTCCTGCACATGGAATTAACTTGCACACAAGTACACAAATACGATTTTTCAAAACCATTATGGTTAGCTATTGCATGTAAATGTAGTTCAAATTTGAATTACGGTCATTAAATGGCTAGAATGTCAATTAAATGTCTTAAAAAGGTCAAATGACCCCTGAAATTTTCCAAATTTGGACATGTCGGTTGTATTGGTACATGTTAACCGTGGAAAAATTATGAAGTCCATAAGAGGAAGCTACCGCCGGTTCGTCATCAAAGATGCGTTGTGTCCTCTCGGAACCACAAGCCTTCTAGTGAGTAGATCCCGTTTGTGAGGGGTGTGTGTCAAAGGTTGCGACAAACAAGCCAATTTTGTACCAGAACATCCTCATGGCGTGCCATTATATCTAGCAAGGTTTCATGTATGTCAGATCATTTTTTTGGAATTTAAATGCCATGGCACTCCGTGCTTGTGTCCAAGTCGTGACACCAATATGTTTGAAAATTCCTTCCAATTTACTGCACATGAAATTAACTCACACACAAGTACACAAATATGATTTTTCAAACCGTTATGGTTAGCCATTGCATGTATATGTAGTTAGAATTTGAATTACGGTCATTAAATGGCTAGAAAATCACTTAAATGTCTTAAAAAGGCCAAAGGACCCCTGAAACTTTCCAAATTTTGACATGATAGTTGCATTAGTTCATGTTTACTGTAGAAAAATTTTGAAGGCCATAAGAGGAAGTTATCGCTGGTTCGTCATCAAACATGCATTGTGTCCTCTCGGAACCACGAACCTTCTAGTGAGTAGCTCCGGTTTGTGAGGGGTGAGTGTCCAAAGTTTTGTCAAACGGGCCAATTTTTTTACCACATCATCATGGTGGCATGCATTACGTCAAGCATGGTTTCATGTATTTTTTATCATTTTTTATATTTTGGAATTTAAATGCCATGGCACTCCATGCTTTGTCGGTGTACTAAAGTAGGGGCACTCCTTTGTACCCCTTATTTGTGCATGGGCAGCCAGAGCCGCGCCCACGGCCACACTTAAGCAGGGCAGAGACAGGAAATCAAAGTCGCAAGATGATCAAAGAAATGCCAAGAAAGGGACGCAAAGAGCAAGAAGGCGAGGTGGTTTCCCCTGGCAAGACCCTTGCTGGGGCGACCCCCACGACCCCGGCAAGGACCTTGCCGTGGCAGCTTACCCTACGCCCGCGGAGCGCGCCACCCTTGAGACCCAGTTTTTCCAACACCGCCAACCACGTTGGGACCTAGGCTCGGGAGGCGCCTCCATGATGGCATGTAGATCTTTGTGAACACAAGAAACACTACAAATCAGAAGAGGATTAGAAGACGATGAACCTCGGCGAGGTCCTTGCTGGGGAAACCCACAAGACCCCCGACAAGATCCTTGCGGGGAAAAACCGCAACGCCACAACAAGACCCTTGCCAGGGCCCCGGCAAGGCCCTTGCCGAGGACATCCGCGGGGCCACAGCCAGGCACACGACCGCCAAGTTTCCACCGCCGCTCCCATGCAGCTGCCAGCCCACCAGCTAGGCAGGCGCCTGCGTGTCGACGTGAGGCTTCCAAGACAACTCAGCACATGCCTACATGGTGGCATGCAAATCTTTGTGAAGGCCCTACCACTATGCCACCTTAGCAGCCTACCAGCCTACATGGTGCTGACCGCCTCGCTGGCCCAGGCTCGTGTCGAGGCAGGGCGAAGTGGCAGTAAGGTGAGGGGGACACCTAAGAGGTGCATTAAATGCGTCTTGTCCCATAATGGCAAGCGATAGTCTTAGCCACAGTACCTCGATACCACCTCCTGTGTGCCACTATGGCGATCCCCTTGCCTATAAAAGGAGGCCCAAGGCATCCAGGAGAAGGATTTGGACCCTGGGACAAGTTACGCTCATTGTAGCTAGCTCAAGAACTCTAAGAACACAGATATACACACTAAAGTAGGACTAGGGTATTATGCATCCTTGCGGCCCGACCTTGGTAAACAACCTGAGTGTTTGTGCTGACTGCTAATCCCGCTCTCCTCACGACCCGCGGCCCGCAACCGTAGTAGGGATTCTTGTGATACCATAGGTGTTGTTTTCCACCGACATCTTTGGCGCGCCAGGTAGGGGGCACAGTAGTTAGAATCTGGTTTAGCAGCTAGTAGCACAGTTCTTCATCGCCATGGCTCCCAAGAGGAAGACGACAATGGCGATCGGTTCATCCGGGACCGGACTGCATGTACCGGTGCGGACCAGTAGCGGGCCAGTCGCGGAAAGAACCCGTAGCGCGGCCCGCGAACATCCACATCACCGTGGCAGTCCGGGCTTGGTGAGCGGCGTCGTTCGTACGCCAGGCGACGAGCCACATGCTGCAAACTCCAGGGATGGAGTTGGGCCCCCCGCAGGCAGCGCGGGGCCCTCTAGGGGCGTCGTCTTGCCACCACACGGTGGCGCGGCGGCCTCCAAGACACCAACACGGGCGCCCACGGCACGCTCTTCTCAAGTTGTGCGCGATGAGCAGCGCCGCCCTGCTGGTGACCCTGGGCGCCGCCCTTGGAAGAGTCTCGCGCATCCTTCACGTGACGAGGAGGGCCAACATGCATGCCGAGGTGCTGGCGAAAATGGTGGACAGTCGTAGGGCTGTGATAGGGCTCCTTCTAACATAGTTAGAAGTCGAAGCGTGTCACGATCCACGTAGCTTTCGCTGCCGCCCACACCAGCAGAAGCCCTGGCGTGCGCGCAGCTGCTCCTCGACTTTCCTCCTGCTGCGGTGAAGCTCGACGAATGGAGAGCCACTATCTGGAGCCTCGTCGGCATCGCCAACAAAGATGAGCCGCGGCTAGCGGGGCCCGTAGGCCGTCGCTTCGTCGAGCCACCGCATGCCAGCGGTGGACGGGCTAGGGGTGATGCAGCCACGGTACACTCTCCTCCTCCACACCAGACACCGCAGGGTGTCGATCCGTCGCGATGACGCTCGTGATGATATCTCCATAGTGTCGTCTGATCTAGGGGCCCACTGCGACCAGCGTCAAGTTCTTCGGGAGCGAGCCCTTGAAGATGCTCGAACCACCATCGAGCACTGGCGCGATGCGCGCCACCAGTCGGACAGGCGGGGAGGGCTCACTATGGACCACCCAGCATCGGGAGGCTATGGTGGTCTACCCTACGAGGTGGGCTGTCCGGCCTTCACCCGTGAGCTGCGGCAGTTCCAGTGGCTCTCCCACCGCATGTTCAAGCCCGACGTTGGCAAGAAGTACAACGGCAAGACTCACCCATCGGAGCTCCTCAGCATATACACCATCGCGGTGCAAGCTGCTAGGGCCTGCGATGATAAGGTGCTTCCCAATTACTTCCCATTGGCACTCAAGCCCAATGTTATGTCATGGTTGATGCACTTGCCGGTGGACTCCATTTCTTCTTGGTAGGATCTGTGTCATGTGTTTGTTGGCACCTTTACTGGAGGCCATCAAGCTCATGGCCAGGTGAGCGATTTGCACATCATCCACCAAAAGGAAGGAGAAAACTTGCGCAAGTACATCCAAAGGTTCAGCCGAGTGCGGTATAACATCCCAGATGTTCATCCTGCCGCCATGGTTAGTGCATTCCATCAAAATGTGTGCAACCACAAGATGCGTGAGGAGCTGGCGATGAACAAGGTCAAGGATGTGACCGAACTTTATGTTCTGGCAGATCGGTGAGCTCAAGCTGAAGAGGGGAGGAAGTACACCGATGAGGACGTTGGCGCAGAAACCGACTCCACGGACGACACCGCCGCCCCGGAAAGAAGGGTCGGTGCCATAACAGAAAGCGCAAGGGCAAGACTGTGCTTGCCGTCGAAGGATCTGACGACACCGACACGGCTAAAAAGGCCAAGGCAAGTGACCCCGGCAAGGAGGTTGCCGGTTGTGCCACTTGCCGGGCCTTGGCGGCTGACGACAAGCCAGGGGGCTTCGACAAGCAGTATTGCAAGATCCATTGCAACAAAGGCCACGACCTCCAGAACTGCCGACAAGTTGAGCTGCTCGCTGATAAGAAGAAAGCTGAATATGAACGGCGGGACAAGTAGAAGGGACAAGATGGTGCCGAAGGATCTGGCAATAAGCGTGGCGGCCAAGGAGGATGTCGCGGCAAGGATAATCAGCAAGAGAGGCCCGCCCGGGGCCACGACAAGAAACAAGAAGACGATGATCATGACGAGGACGACGAGTCTGGCGACCACGAGTTTCAGAAAGCTACACAGGCCATGTGCGTCGACAGTGGCACCTCGTTGCACACATCTCACCACCAGCTCAAGCAGTGGGCGCGTGAGATCACAGCAGTGCAGCCATCACTCGACGCACGGAAGCCACTGAAATGGTCCAGCACGCCTATCATCTTCGACACGGAGGACAACCCTGATCGCACTACTGCGGTCGGGTGCTTGCCGTTGTTGATTTCACCAACGATCTGCAACCTCAAGGTGACAAAGATGCTAGTTGACGGCAGGGCCGGTCTGAACTTGATCTCGCCTGTTGTGATCAAGAGGCTGCAGATCCCTGATGGAGACCTCAAGGAGACAGGCACGTTTCAAGGGGTCGACCAGGGAGGAGCCAGCCGAAGGGAAAGGTCGCGCTGCCCGTGACGTTTGGAGGCGAGTTGAACTACAGGACAGAGAGTATTGTCTTCGATGTAGCCGAGATCCCCTTGCCCTACAACGGGATCCTCGGCCACCCGGCACTGGCCAAGTTCCTGGCAGCTTCTCATTACGCCTACAACACGTTGAAGATGTCCGGGCCAATGAACATCATCACCGTCCCCTCCGACAAGAAAGATGCGCTAATTTGCGCTGACCAACTCTACCGAGAAGCAGTTGCAGCAGCTGCCGCCAAGGCATTTGCTCCTGCCGATGGAGCCCCGGGATGGAAGAAGACTGATGACCCACAAGTGTAGGGGAACAATCATAGTCCTTTCGATAAGTAAGAGTGTCGAACCCAACAAGGAGCAGAAGGAAATGATAAGCGGTTTTCAGTAAGGTTTTCTCTGCAAGCACTGAAATTGTAGGTGATAGATAGTTTTGTGATAAGATAAATGGTAACGAGTAACAAGTAAATAAAGTAAACAAAGTGCAGCAAAGTGGCCCAATCCTTTATGTAGCAAAGCATAAGCCTGGACAATTTCTAATAATGAGAAAGGAGCTCCTGAGGACACATGGGAATTATTGTCAAGCTAGTTTTTATCACGTTCATATGATTCGCGTTCGGCACTTTCATAATTTGGTATGTGGGTGGACCGCTGCTTGGGTACTACCATAACTTGTACAAGCATCCCACTTATGATTAACACCTATTGCAACCATCCGCAACTACAAAAGAAGTATTAAGGTAAACCTAACCACAACATTAAACATATGGATCCAAATTAGCCCCTAACGAAGCAACGCATAAACTAGGGCCGGACAATGCCCTGGAGGCCGCACACGAGTCCGCTCCGACCCTTAATTCGGAGCCGACTGCGCAGATCGAGGATGGGTGGCTAGACACCGCCTCGGGGGCTGCTACATCTACAGCGATCGAGCCGAATACCGACCTTGTCCCTTGTGAAGCTCATGACTCCGAGGTGCCGGCCTCCTCGCCGGACTCCGAACCTCCTGCGCCCCTACCAATCGAATCTGGTTGGGCGCCGATCATGGAGTTCACCGCTGCGGACATCTTTCAGCACTCGCCTTTTGGCGACATCCTGAATTTGCTAAAGTATCTCTCGTTATCAGGAGAGCCCTGGCCGGGTCACGGTCAGGACGGTTGGGATGCGGACGACGAAGAAATTCAAAGCCCACCCACCACCCACTTTGTAGCCACTATCGACGATCTAACCGACGTGCTAAACTTCGAAACCGAACACATCGACGGTATGGACGACGATGCCGGAGACGACCAAGAACCAGCGCCTACTGGGCACTGGAAAGCCACCTCAACTCACGACGTATACATGGTGTATACACCAAAAGGAAGCGATAACGAGGAACAACGGGACACGGCGAAGGATAATTCCCCCGAAAAACAGCCAAAACGGCGACGCAAGCGCCGCCCGAAGTCCCGCCTCGATAACAACAGCACCCATACTAACCCAGCCGTAGAGCAGGGCGAACCAGTGGACGACGAACATGCCACCAAGTAACCATCCGAACAGGATGAATTGAATAAGCAACCCGTCCCCGGCGAAAACAACAGTCTAGACAATCTCACGCCGGACACATCACCGGAGCAGAAGAACCTTCACAAAAGGCTCATCGCCACTGCAAGAAGTTTAAAGAAGCAGAAGCGGAAGCTCAAAACAGCGGAAGACGTACTCAGAATGAGATGGAGCAAAGTACTCAAGACAGCAGATAAATACGGCGATAGTCACCAAGCAAAGAGCTACCCGAAGCGCAAGCTATTGCCCAAATTTGACGAGGAGGCCCTAGAGCCCCCACAGTCAAAAAACAAAGAGGACGCCTGGCCGGGTAGACGACCAGATGACAGGCTAAGAGTGGCAAGCGGCACCGCACACAAGCCGGCACACGATCCACATAAGGATCCTCGCAAAAAGGATGGCCCGGTCAGGTCCATCTATGGGCCAAAAAAGAAGGCTCCAGGAAGCAACACAACACGCCGAGTGTTCGAAGATAACGGCACAATTAAATACAGGGGCGCCGCACACCCACTATGTTTCACCGATGAGGTACTGGATCATGAATTTCCAGCGGGATTCAAGCCCGTAAACATAGAAGCATACGACGGAACAACAGACCCCGGAGTCTGGATTGAGGATTACATCCTACACATACATATGGCTAGAGGAGACGATCTCCATGCCATAAAATACGTACCCCTCAAGCTCAAAGGGCCAGCTTGGCATTGGCTCAAAAGCCTCCTAGAAAATACCATTGGAAGTTGGGAAGAGCTCGAGGATGCGTTTCGAGCAAATTTTTAGGGGACTTATGTCCGCCCTCCGGATGCAGACGATTTAAGTCACTTAACTCAACAGCCCGGAGAGTCAGCATGCAAATTCTGGAACAGGTTCCTCACCAAAAAGAACCAAATAGTCGACTGTCCAGACGCCGAACCTTAGCAGCCTTTAAACATAACGTCCGAGATGAATGGCTCGCCAGACACCTCGGTAGGAAAAACCAAGAACAATGGCCGCGCTAACAAGCCTCATGACCCGCTTTTGCGTGGGGGAAGATAGCTGGCTGGCAAGAAGCAACACCAGCGACCTGAGTACATCCGAGGTCAGGGACGGAAATGGGAAATCACGACGCAGAAAAGATCAGCGTCGGAATAAGGAAAATGGCCCAAATAGCACGGCGGTCAACGCCGGGTTCAAAAGCTCTCGGCCGAATAACAAAACACTGCCCCTTAAGGACAACAGTGACGATCTATCCAACCTAAACAAAATCTTGGATAGGATATGTCAAATCCACAGTACCCCTGGGAAGCCTGCAAACCATACCCACAGAGATTGTTGGGTCTTCAAGCAGTCCGGCCGACTTAACGCCGAACAAAAGGGGCTCGACACACCAAGCGAAGACGATGACGAACCCCACAAGCAGCAAAAACAGAAGACTTTCCCCCTAGAAGTCAAAACAGTGAACTCACTTCATGCGATAACAAGGAAAAATAGTGCGGCACCTACCAAAGCACGCGCCGCACGGTCCACCCCAGCGGAGTCCCGAAATTGGATGTCAAAACAAATTTCTTTCGACCATCAGGATTACTCCAGAAGTATTCGAAACATAGGAGGGACTGCTTTGATATTAGATCCCATAATCGACGGACTACAACTCACACAAGTCCTAATGGATGGCGGCAGTGATATAAACCTGCTATACCAGGACACCATCTGCAGAATGGGGATAGACCCTAGCAAAATTCGCCATAGCAGCACTTCCTTTAAAGGAGTGACGCCAGGCCCTTATGCCAATTGCACGGGCTCCTTACTAATAGAAGTTGTGTTCAGTTCATCCGACAACTTCCGTCGCGAAAAGCTAATCTTTCATATCGCCCCATTTAAAAGTAGCCATCAAGCACTATTGGGACGCGAAGCTTTCGCCCGCTTTAACGCAATACCGTATTACGCGTCTCTCACACTTAAAATGCCCGGTCCACGCGGCATCATCTCATTGAAGGGAAACTTCAAGTGTTCCCTGACCGTGGAAGAACGTTAGACTGCCTTGACAGCCACACACTAATCCGGCCTTGCGGATCAAAGCCCCTAAAACAGGTCATTCATACCCCGAACACCGTTAGGCGAGTTCGGAAACAAGGGGCTTCCTAGCCGCGTACCCCTTTACAAGGGGCTGCACGAACGAAGAATGAGAGCCAATAAAGCTCAATTTTATTCATTTCTTAAATCATACTCGGTTTGAAATACATTTTCCGCACGATCCTTTTGCCAACTAAGTTCTTCTCTTTTATAGATGAACAACGTGCTACACCCGTCCAGGATACGGCACAACGGAGACACAGGCGCAGACGTTTAGCAGGGACCCGTTGCAAGGATTCTTTTCAGACTAAGACCATGCGTAAACCTTTTTTACTGTCTTTTGTTGATACACATCCCCCAGTTTCTTATCATAACCGAGGAGGAGGCTGGCGTTTTGGCATCGGCCGCATCAGAAGATTTCGCGCGTACCCGGACACTAGGGGCTTAGGGCATCGTTCTGCCCATTTTCATAAAGACCGAATACCTTAGGCAGTGTTCGGCGTCTCGATTTAGGCCTTATATGCATCATCTCCGAATCATGTCTTTGGTCAAATGTTGGGTTTGCCCGGCTCCTGTGTTTTGCTACCTTACGTTCCGTATCATCAGCTAACGCGGCACCAGGAGAACTACTGCGATTGTGCCCCGGTTCGGCCTGGCGAGCACCTTAGTAGAGAAAGCCGAAAACTGACTGTCATGATATAGCGAGAGACTGGTCAACTACTCGATCGACTACCAGAATGTCTAGAAATCCTCCGCTTTGACGAAGGACCGTTTCCTGGTCAGGCACATACGTGTCCCGAATTTGGAGAGTGCGGTGCCCCTAGGGGCTATATCGTAGCCCCACCTTCGAACTCCTATGGCTAAGTGAAAGTGATAAAGCATTATAGTCTGGTTGCCCAGTTTGCTACGCTACCACCTCCTTCACAGGACCAAGACGTTGGATTAAGTGTGAAAATGCGCCCTTTTGCAAACACCCCCGCACCATGTGCGTGGGGGCTGAAGCCGAAGACTGCCATCTTTCAGGTTATATACACATATACATTAACGGCCGCAGAGGAGATATTTCAATACTTGAACGCACAAGCATAAAAAGCACTTATATTATAAATATGGTTTTACAAATCATACATGTCATTTGAACATAACGTTTTTCGAGCACTGCGACTCTATTAAATGAGCGCCCTGCAGGACTACCTCAAAATAGTGCTCGGTGGGTAATCGGCTTTTGTCCGAATCCCGGGATGCAACATCGGTGGCATCCATCTCTGCCCAGCATGTTTTGACACGGGCGAGACCCATCCGTGCACCCTCTATGCATGTCGACCGCTTCATCGCCTTGATATGCGGCACCGCATCAAGGAATTGCTGCACTAAGCCAAAATAAGTCTTCGTCTTGGGCCTTTCCGGCCACAGATGAGCCACGACATCCTTCATGGCAAGTCCGAACAACCTACTCAGCTCAGCCCAC
This sequence comes from Triticum timopheevii, assembly GCA_963921465.1. Taxonomy (NCBI): domain Eukaryota; kingdom Viridiplantae; phylum Streptophyta; class Magnoliopsida; order Poales; family Poaceae; genus Triticum; species Triticum timopheevii. Next base: position 262,722,864 of record OY997264.1, read on the forward strand.
TCAGCCAACCGATCGGTTAACGGAAGTGGACGCCCCGGACTATGGAATTGAGACCAAAAAAGCTCTTCCATTTCGTGATCCATTTGGCTCCGGAAGTGCACAACCGCGTCCGCCGCACTCGCCGCCAAATTCAGATAAGGATCCTCTGCACCCCACAACTGGCCTAACTAAGCATACTTCTGATCCGTGAACCTCCTACGCAGCAGGAAGGGCTTTCCATCCGCAATGTCTCCGGCCTGACACAGCTCCTCCTTTATAGCCCTCATTGCAGAACGGGCATCCTTGGCTTCGGCGGTGGCCTTCTTCAGGTCCTCTTGCCCCGCTCGACATTCTCTTTCAAGAACCTCATAGCGGTCGGTAGTTGTCACGCCCAATATGCGACCCTATCCAAGAGGCACTCGAAGGTCCCACCAAGGATAGACCCGCATATTGAAACGCTTATGCAAGGTGGATATCATTACATCAATATTACACAAATAGATGGGGATACATACAAAAAGGCATACAATACCACACGAATACAACATCATCTTACATAAGAGCATCATCCGACTACGGATGAAACACAAACAGAAACTCAAACGACATCACCCTGCTAGCCCAGGCTGCCGACCTGGAACCTATCCCCTGATCGAAGAAGAAGCAGAAGAAGAACTCCAAAACAAGCAAGCATTGCTCTCGCGTCAAGATCATCGCATAACCTATATCTGCAACTATTGTTGTAGTAATCTGTGAGCCACGAGGACTCAGCAATCCCATTACCATGGGTATCAAGACTAGCAAAGCTTAGTGGGAAAGGAATGGGTAAAGTGGTGAGGTTGCACCAGCGACTAAGCAAGTATGGTGGCTAATATACGCAAATGAGAGCGAGAAGAGAAACAATGGAACGATCGTCAACTAGTAATGATCAAGAGGTGATCCTGAACTCCTACTTACGTCAATCATAACGCACAGACCGTGTTCACTTCCCGGACTCCGCCGAGAAGAGACCATCACGGCTACACACACGGTTGATGCGTTTTAATTCGGATCTGGTGTCAAGTTATCTACAACCGGACATTAACAAATTCCCATCTGCCACATAACTGCGGGCACGGCTTTCGAAAGATAATACCCTGCAGGGGTGTCCCAACTTAGCCCATGATAAGCTCTCACGGTCAACGAAGGATATTCCAGGAAGACCCGATCAGTCTCGGAATCCCGGTTTACAAGACATTTCGACAATGGTAAAACAAGACCAGCAAGACCGCCCGATGCGCCGACATCCCGATAGGAGCTGCACATATCTCGTTCTCAGGGAAACACCGGATAAGCTAAGCGTACAGGTACCGACGTAACCCAAGTTGCCAAGGGATGGTCCCGCACAGTGCTCTAGTTTGGACCAACACTTAGACAAGCATTGGCCCGGGGGGGCTATAATAAAGATGACCCTCGAGAGAGCGACTCCCAAGGGAAAAGTAGGAGGTGGTGAAGCAAATGGTAAAACCAAGGTTGGGCCTTGCTGGAGGAGTTTTATTCAAAGTGAACTGTCGAGGGGGTCCCATAAATCACCCGACCGCGTAAGGAACGCAAAATCCGGGAACATAACACCGGTATGACGGAAACTAGGGCGGCAATAGTGGAACAAAACACCAGGCATAAGGCCGAGCCTTCCACCCTTTACCAAATATATAGATGCATTAATAATATAAGAGATATTGTTATATCCTAAGATAACCCTGTCCACCATGGAGCAATCTTCAACTTCACCTGCAACTAGCAACGCTATAAGAGGGCTGAGCAAAGCGGTAACATAGCGAAGCAATGGTTTGCTAGGAAGGGTGTCAAAGGTTAGAGGTTCATGGCAATTTGGGAGGATTGAAGAACAAATGATAGGTAGCGCAGCAAAGCGATAGAACAAAGCAACTAGCATAGCAATGATAGTAGTGAGATCCAGGGTAGCGGTCATCTTGCCTGAAATCCCGCAAGGAAGAAGAACGAGTCCATGAAGAAGATGAATCCACGAAGATGAACCAAGCATAGACGAACGAATCCTCACGATCGCAACGAAACGGGAACTATCGAGAAGAAGCACACAACATAGTAAACACACCACACATAGACAAGACATGATGCACAACAATCATGATGCATGACAAAGCTAGATGAGGCTACTCATGGCAAGAGATGATGCAAACAAGAACAACACATCGAGGCAAGTTTAAATGAGGCCGGGAACAACATATAACAATTCCGGTAGGTCCTCATATGCATATTTAGAAATTGGTCCAGATCTGAATAAATCTTAAGTTCAAGTTGTTAAACAGAAAGTTAAGATACACCAAGATGATCTACACGAGATTCTAGTCAAGTTACATATAAAGTTCATTAGATTCGGAGCTACGGCCTAGAAGATATGAGCAAAACAAGTTTAACATGGCATTGATGCAAAATGCATCCAAACATCAAGCAAACACCTCAAAACAAGGATGCAACATGATAATATTAAACTACATGCAAAATCAAGCAAGTTTCATATAGAGCACACCCAAAACGGAGCAACGGTTCAACACATACACCCTATACGAGGCATAACAATCTGTCCATAACAGCAACTAGGCATATTGCAAGCACCAAAAAAATATGCTACAGCATCCCAACATAATAACAAAAGGCATGGGCATGCAGTACAGGTAAAGCATAACAAAACATGAACACTGAGCTATCTCCAGAAATCACTAGAACATGCTCAAACACACATGGTAAGATTGCAAATAATAACAGTTTCAGACTTTGCAGAAATAACATCAGGTTGCAATGTTTAGAGCAAGCAAACAACATGTTACAGGAACGTATCATGGCAAACAAAGGCATGACATGAATCTACTAATTTCATAAAACAAAAGTTCCTTACTGACCATGAGCCAAAAAGGACCAGAAGAAATGATGGCATCCATGTAAACATAGCAAGTTATATGACAGATTCATACATGGCAGGAACAACAATAAGTAGGCATGTTGGTGAGCTTGAACCACTCACCACAGAGCAAAAATGGCATGGAAAGGCAACCAACAGCAAGAAGACATGTTTATGAAGCTAAGCATGGCAAGAGCAAGTTCATAGGGTGCATGGATCACTAGCAAAACACATGGCCAAAACTGAACTTAATGTTAACAGGCTGACAGCAACATTATTTAGCAACTTTGGAGCAAGATTACAACAAGTTAAAGCAGGCTATAAATTTAACCAGGGCCATGGATGGATAGTGCATGACATGTATAACAAAACATCCTTAGTGAACATCTTCAGATTATGCATAGAATAACTAGTAGAAGCATGTTTACATAGCAACAAAATATAACAGAATCTGTCAGGAAAACAGCAACAGCAAGTACCCTCCTTAACAAGCTTGATGCACACAGCACACAACTCACAAAAATACATGGTTTGCACCTCTGGAAAGATGACATATCATAGATCAAAACACATGTAGACATCAACCTCATAGGATGCACACATCAAACATGGCAGAAATGACAAATCAGCATGTTATAACAGTTTCAGCAGAATAACATCACATAGCACTCTACCAACAGCATTTCGGGCATCAAGACGAGCTCAAATGAAAATGATGCAATGGAATTAAATTAAGTACCCGTCGAGGCGAACAATTTGACATATTGCATGCATGAAACGGAGCAGTATGCAGCAAGTTATGATGCGATGAACATGGCATAAAAATTACTGCGGGAAAAACACGGTGGAATTCTACCTCCAGATCTAGGGTTGACCCGGCGTGGAAAACGAGGCGGCGGCGCGAGCTCGCCGGAGAACGGGCAGAGGCGGCCGGAGCAAGCACCGGCGAGGTCGGGGCGAGGCGGGGGCGGCGGATCCGGGACGCGCCTGCCCGGATCTGGCCGGGGTGAGGCCAAACGGCGACGAGGGGGCGGCGGTCGCGCGGGCCGCGGGGCGGAGGCGTGGGGCGGCCGGAGGTCGCGGGCGGACCCCCGCCCAGGGCGGCGGCCGACGCGCGCGGGAAGCGGCGGCGCGGGAGGCGGCGGAGGGGCGCGCCCGCGGTTGTGGGGTGGCGGACCGGGCCGGGAGGGACCCGCATGGGCCTCGCGGGCCCGCGGGGTCGGCGATGAACTGGGGACCGGCCCGGGACACGTGGCGACGGCGGGTTGGTCCGGCGGAGCGGGCGGACGTGTCCGGCGGCGCGAGGATGAAGAAGGCTAGGGTTAGGGTGGATTCATCCGCGAATTTCGGGGGAGGGTGTGTTTATATAGGTAGAGGGAGCTAGGAGAGTCCAAATGAGGAGCGGTTTTCGGCCACGCGATCGTGATCGAACGACCGAGAGCATGGAGGGGAGTTTTCTGGGTTTTGGGCCACTTTGGAAGGGTGTTGGGATGCAAGACCAAAGAGGGCTTTACGGTTACCCGGTTAACCGTTGGAGTATCAAACGATCTCCAAATGGCACAAAACTTGACAGGCGGTCTACCGGTGCTATACCAAGGCCGCTTGGCAAGCCTCGGGCCATTCCGAGAACGTTTAACACCCGCACAAGAGAAGAGGCAAAAAGGGGACGCCCGATGACATAGGAGTGCCGGATCGCAAAACGGACAACGGGGAAAATGCTCGGATGCATGAGATGAACGCGTATGCAAAATGAAATGCACATGATGACATGATAAAATGCAACACGCAAGAAAATGACATGGCAAAGAAGGAGAATAACTGGCGGACACCTGGCGCATTGAATTTGGGGCGTTACAGTAGCATTCTTTGGCTTTACGGCCATTCCGGCCATCTCCTCCCTGCTTCGGCAGTGAGCAGCCTTTTTGGCTTCTAGCTCTTCGGACGCCTTCGAGGCAGCCGCATCACTCCTTCTGGCCTGCTCCTTGGCTCGAGCAAGCTCTGCCCGAAGGCCCTCCATAGCAGCGGCGCCATCTGCATCAAGCATACATATTGTAAGGCGTGGGCATCAGCTCCCTTACCAGGTGACCACGGAGAAAGCACCCACCTTGTGACTCATCAAGTCATCTATTGACCAGCGCGATGTCCGCATCCGCAACGTCTGGTTGTCGCTTCAGTTCAGCAACTCTATCAGTCCGGCTGGCCACCGAACGCTCTGCCCCCTGAATAGGAATGGCGACATATTAAAACAGAGATTATGATCCTCGGCATGCCGTCACTTCTGACAACGTACCAAGTCTCAGGGGCTACTATCCATACAGGGCGCACTCTATGTGCAAAACTGTCAAAAGGTATGTCATTTTTACGTACCTCAAACCCCGTCAGTAAACTTCTGACGGCCTCATGCAACCCGCTCTCAGCGGATGAAATCCTCTCAATCAACATACTCATTAATGTACGATGATCTTCTGAGATAGACGCCCTCTTGAGCAAATCCTTCAGCTCCCCCGGCCGCACACCAGTGGGTGCCGCACTCTCTGGCCCCACCGGACTCGGGGAGACCCTCCACGATGACACCTCAGGGTCGTCCGCCCCGCCTGACGGCGTGGCAGATGGAGGCGTCTCGCTCTCCATCATCTCCGGACGAAGATCCCCCGAAGATGAGCTTAGCTGAGAAGGGTTGAGACCCAAACTACAAGGTAAAAACTTTGGTTATCCTCAGAAATAAAAATAGGGATGTACCTTATGACAAAACTCCCCTTTTTCTACTTAAGGCTCGCTGGAGGGCTGATTCCTTTGGGGAGATAGTGCGGCCAGGGCTTCTCCTGGCGCAGGACCCTCCGGTGAAGATTTCTTCCCCCGCTTTGAGGCCTTAGCCTCCGGATCTTCGGAAGTGGTCCTCTTCTCCCCCTGGAAGGAGGGATTCTTGATCCCCCCTTTCTTGAAAGCCTCCTTAGTGGAGGCGGTAGTTTTTCTGTTTTCCCCTTCGCCCTCTTCTGAAGGCGCAATCTCCAGCATCTTGACTAACATGGGATCTGGCGTAGTCTCCTGGAGGGGGGCCGGACACCGTATCAGTTTTGCTTGCGCTATCCACTCCTGTTCAAAGGTTGGTTGGTTAAAAGGAAAATCCATGATATACAAACGTATGGTATGTCCAGACACAGGACTACTTACTTGAATATCCGGGTGATTGCAGCTTAGGCCCGCGTCCTCGGTCAAGTCCGGACACATCTCTTGTGATCCGAAGAACAGTTTATACATCTCCACGGGTGTCGTACCCATGAAGTGTTGAAGAGCTCAAGGTCCCTCCGGACTGAATTCCCACAGACGGAGGTGGCAGCATTTGCAGGGGAGAAGGCGCCGAATCAGCATAACCTGCGTCACTACGACCAGATTGATCTCCCTCTCTTGGAGGTCTCGAATCTGGACCTGCAATATTGGTACGTCCTTGGACGACCCCCAGTCAAGCCCTTTATTGACCCATGACGCCAGCCGTTGTGGAGGGCCCGAGCGAAAGGCGGGTGGCGGCACCTGCCTGCTGCCCCTGGGAGCGGTGATGTAGAACCACTCCTGTTGCCACAAGCCGAGCTCCTCTTGAAAAGAGCCCTCGGGCCATGGAGCGTCGGCCCTCTTACTTATAACTGCCCCTCTGCACTCTGTCTGTCGTCCCTCGATCATCTTCGGCGCCACGTTGAAGGTCTTGAGCCACAAACCGAAGTGAGGGGTAGTGCGGAGAAAGGCTTCACAGACAACAATGAACGATGAGATATGGAGGATGGACTCCGGAGCCAAGTCATGGAATTCCAGCCCATAGTAAAACATGAGCCCTCTCACAAAAGGATCCATTAGGAAGCCTAAACCCTGACGGAGGTGAGACACGAACACAACACTCTCACCGGGCTCGGGAGTGGGAATGACTTGCCCTTGGGCGGACAACCTATGCGAAATCTCGTAGGTTAGGTACCTGGCTTCTCTCAGCTTTAGCACGTCCCCTTCCTTGACGGAAGAGGGTATCCACCAGCCCTGAAGGCCGGAGCCGGACATTGGCGAAGGTCCAAAGCGCCCGAATCTGGAGCCCTGGGTGTTGGAACTCGGGGCGAGGGGCGGATTCAATTGAGGATTGAAGAAAAGGAACAGGCCTTGGTCTCATTATGAAGAGGGAGAAAACCAAGAGCCGTCCCCGTGACCGTTTGGAACTCGCCTTCGATGGAGGGGGCGTGGCAACGGGCGCGGTTGGGTTACCCACGTCCATATTGATGGGAATCCTGGAATAAGGGGTACACGATCTCTGCTTCGACAAGACGTGCCAAGGAATCCGCTTCGCTAAACGCGCTGAGGTGGTATAATAAAAACGATTCGAGTAAAGGCTTGGTTGTGGTGTGAGGTCACGCCACAAAATACATCATCAGATTGAACTTGTGCAAATATTATTCTCTCTACGGTGGTATGTGGAATTTATTCTACAGAGCCAGGCACTATCCTGGTGTTCGCAATCTTCTATGAATTATTCGCAGGAGGAACCCGCCTTGCAATGCCGAAGACAATATGCGCGCCGGACTAGTCGTCATTGAAGCCTAGTTCGGGGGCTACTAAGGGAGTCCTGGACTAGGGGGTGTCCGGATAACCAAACTATCATCATCGGCCAGACTCCAAGACTATGAAGATACAAGATTGAAGAGTTCATCCCGTGTCCGGATGGGACTTTCCTTGGCGTGGAAGGCAAGCTTGGCGATAAGGATATGTAGATCTCCTACCATTGTAACCGACTCTGTGTAACCCTAGCCCTCTCCGGTGTCTATATAAACCAGAGGGTTTTAGTCCATAGGACAGAACAACAATCATACCATAGGCTAGCTTCTAGGGTTTAGCCTCCTTGATCTCGTGGTAGATCTACTCTTGTACTACCCATATCATCAATATCAATCAAGCAGGAGTAGGGTTTTACCTCCATCGAGAGGGCCCGAACCTGGGTAAAAACATTGTGTCCCTTGTCTCCTGTTACCATCCGCCTAGACGCACAGTTCGGGACCCCCTACCCGAGATCCGCCGGTTTTGACACCGACAGCTAGGGTTACACAGAGTCGGTTACAATGGTAGGAGATCTACATATCCGTATCGCCAAGCTTGCCTTCCATGCCAAGGAAAGTCCCATCCGGACACGGGACAGAGTCTTCAATCTTGTATCTTCATAGTCTTGGAGTCTGGCCAAAGATGATAGTTCGGCTATCCGGACACCCCCTAGTCCAGGACTCCCTTAGTAGACCCTGAACCAGGCTTTAATGACGACGAGTCCGGCGCGCATATTGTCTTCGGCATTGCAAGGCGGGTTCCTCCTCCGAATAATTCATAGAAGATTTTGAACACCAGGATAGTGTCCGGCTCTGCAAAATAAGTTCCACATACCACCATAGAGAGAATAATATTTACACAAGTTCAATCTGCTGACGTATCTCATGGCATGACGTCACACCACGACCAAGCCTTTATTCAAATTGTTTTTATTGGTCCACCTCAGCGTGTTTAGCGAAGCAGTTTCCTAAGACGTGCCAAGGAAACTGCTTCGCTAAACACGCTGAGGTGGACCAATAAAAACAATTTGAATAAAGGCTTGGTCGTGGTGTGACGTCATGCCATGAGATACGTCAGCAGATTGAACTTGTGTAAATATTATTCTCTCTATGGTGGTATGTGGAACTTATTTTGCAGAGCCGGACACTATCCTGGTGTTCAAAATCTTCTATGAATTATTCGGAGGAGGAACCCGCCTTGCAATGCCGAAGACAATATGCACGCCGGACTCGTCGTCATTAAAGCCTGGTTCAGGGTCTACTAAGGGAGTCCTGGACTAGGGGGTGTCCGGATAGCCGAACTATCATCTTTGGCCAGACTCCAAGACTATGAAGATACAAGATTGAAGACTCTGTCCCGTGTCCGGATGGGACTTTCCTTGGCATGGAAGGCAAGCTTGGCGATACGGATATGTAGATCTCCTACCATTGTAACCGACTCTGTGTAACCCTAGCTGTCGGTGTCAAAAACGGCGGATCTCAGGTAGTGGGTCCCGAACTGTGTGTCTAGGCGGATGGTAACAGGAGACAAGGGACACGATGTTTTTACCCAGGTTCGGGCCCTCTCGGTGGAGGTAAAACCCTACTCCTGCTTGATTAATATTGATGATATGGGTAGTACAAGAGTAGATCTACCACGAGATCAAGGAGGCTAAACCCTAGAAGCTAGCCTATGGTATGATTGTTGTTCGTCCTACGGACTAAAACCCTCCGGTTTATATAGACACCGGAGAGGGTTAGGGTTCCACAGAGTCGGTTACAATGGTAGGGATCTACATATCCATATCGCCAAGCTTGCCTTCCACGCCAAGGAAAGTCCCATCCGGACACGGGACGGAGTCTTGAATCTTGTATCTTCATAGTGTTGGAGTCCGGCCAAAGATGATAGTTCGGCTATCTGGACACCCCCTATTCCAGGACTCCCTCAGTTAGGTAAAGGTTGAGGGATGTATTCCTCTTTCACCGTCGGAGCTTGAACCTCCATGGCCTTCTTGATCCCTTCATCCTTGTTGATCTCTTCTAGTTCCTCTCTTTTCAGCTCTGTCTTCAATAGCCAAGCATCCTTGTCCTCGTTGTTGGAGAGGGTGAAGTCACGGTGCTCTAGATTTGCAACGGAAACAACTCAAAACGAAAACAGAGGATATTTGCATGATACGGTGGTCAAAACCATCGGGAGTATATATAATGAATTTTTACCGACCAAAATACATAATATGCAAGAAAACGGAGTCCGGGAGGCACACGAGGTGCCCACGGGACACGGGGGGCCCTCCACTCTCGCGTTGGCCTCGTGTCCCTTTCGGACTACTTCTTTCTTCCTAAAATTCTTAAATATTCCAAAACTGATAAAAATTGCCATTGGAGTTGTTTTGGAGTCGGTTCACTTACTGTACTACCTACCTATACCTTTATGGAGTCTGGAACGTTCTGCAAAGTGTCCCTTATGTATTCCTCAGGGGTTATGGTTTCAATAATATTAGTTTCAACATTGATAGGATTACCTGAAATATAATGTTTAATTCTTTGACCGTTTACCACCCTCGGACTCGTTCCTTCGAAGTTGTTGATTTTTATGGCACTAGAACGATAGACCTCCTCGATAACGTAAGGACCTTCCCATTTTGAGAGAAGTTTTCCAGCAAAAAATCTTAAACGAGAGTTGAATAATAATACACAATCTCCTACGTTTAACTCCCGCTTTTGTATCCTCTTATCATGCCAGCGTTTGACTTTTTCTTTGAATAGCTTGGCATTCTCATATGCTTGGGTTCTCCATTCATCAAGTGAGCTAATATCAAACAACCTCTTCTCACCGGCAAGTTTGAAGTCATAATTGAGCTCTTTGATAGCCCAATATGCCTTATGTTCAAGTTCAAGAGGTAAATGACATGCTTTTCCATAAACCATCTTATATGGAGACATACCCATAGGATTTTTCTATGCAGTTTTATAGGCCCATAATGCATCATCAAGTTTTTTGGACCAATTATTTCTAGATCTATTCACAGTCTTTTGCAAAATTAATTTGAGCTCTCTATTGCTCAACTCTACTTGACCACTAGACTGCGGGTGATAAGGAGATGCGATTCTATGATTGACATCATACTTAGCAAGCCTGTTACAGAAAGCACCATGCATAAAATGTGAACCACCATCAGTCATAAGATATATAGGGACTCCAAACCTCGAAAAAATAACTTCTTTAAGCATTTTAATAGAAGTGTTATGATCAACACTACTAGTTGGAATAGCTTCTACCCACTTAGTAACGTAATCAACAACAACTAAAATATGTGTATAACCATTAGAGGCAGGAAAAGGTCCCATATAATCAAAGCCCCAAACATCAAACGGTTCAATAACAAGAGAATAATTCATAGGCATTTCTTGACGTCAACTAATGTTACCTATTCTTTGACATTCATCACAAGATAAGACAAACTTACGAGCATCTTTGAAGAGAGTAGGCCAATAAAAACCAGATTGTAGTACCTTGTGTGGAGTTCTATCTCCAGCGTGGTGTCCTCCATAGGATTCAGAGTGACACTTGCATAGGATCTGTTCCTGTTCATGCTCAGGTACGCAACGTCTAATAACACCATCTACTCCTTCTTTATAAAGGTGTGGATCATCCCAGAAGTAATGTCTTAAATCATAAAAGAACTTTTTCTTTTGCTGGTATATGAAACTAGGCGCTATAAATTTAGCAACAATGTAATTAGCATAATCAGCATACCAAGGAGCAGTACGAGAAGCATTAACGACCGCTAATTGTTCATCAGGAAAGCTATCATTAATATGCAGTGGGTCATCAAGAACATTCTCTAACCTAGACAAGTTATCTGTAACGGGGTTCTTAGCTCCCTTTCTATCAATAATGTGTAAATCAAATTCTTGGAGCAAGAGAACCCATCTAATGAGTCTAGGCTTAGCATCTTTCTTTTCCATAAGATATTTAATAGCAGTGTGGTCAGTGTGAATAGTAACTTTGGAATCAAGAATATAAGGTCTAAACTTATCACATGCAAACACAACTGCTAAGAACTCTTTTTCAGTAGTAGCATAATTTCTCTGGGCAGTATCAAGAGTCTTACTAGCATACTGGATAACATTCAATTTCTTATCGACTCTTTGCCCTAGAACAGCACCTACAACATAATCACTAGCATCACACATAATTTCAAAAGGTAAATTCCAATCAGGTGGCTGGATAATAGGTGCAGTGATTAAGGCTTTCTTAAGTATTTCAAATGCTTCTACACAATCATCATCAAAGACAAAAGGAATATATTTTTGCAATAAATTAGTCAGAGGCCTAGAGATTTTAGAAAAGTCCTTAATGAACCTCCTATAAAAACCGGCATGACCAAGGAAAGTTCTTATACCATTTATGTCCTTGGGACATGGCATCTTTTCAATAGCATCAACCTTGGCTTTGTCAACTTCAATACCTCTCTCATAGATCTTATGCCCCAAGACAATGCCTTCATTAACCATAAAGTGACACTTTTCCCAATTAAGGATGAGACTAGTGTCTTCGCATCTCTGCAAAACTCGATCAAGGTTGCTCAAAAAATCATCAAAAGAGGATCCATAAATGGAGAAATCATCCATGAATACCTCACAAATCTTTTCACAAAAATCAGAGAATATAGCCATCATGCATCTTTGAAAGGTAGCAGGTGCATTACATAAACCAAAAGGCATACATCTATAAGCAAAAGTACCAAAAGGGCAAGTAAAAGTAGTCTTAGATTGATCCTTCGCTGATATAGGTATTTGAGAGAAGCCAGAATAACCATCTAGAAAGCAGAAATGAGTGTATTTGGATAGTCCTTCTAGCATTTGATCAATAAAAGGTAAAGGGTAATGATCTTTATTAGTAGCTTTATTTAACATACGAAAATCAATTACCATCTTATAACCTGTAATAATTTCTTGCGGGATCAATTCATCTTTATAATTAGGAACAATGGTAATGCCTCCCTTTTTAGGAACGCAATTAACAGGGCTTACCCATTCACTATCAGCAACGGGATAAATAATACCTGCCTCAAGGAGCTTTAGTATCTCCTTCCTTACCACTTCCTTCATCTTGGGATTTAATCGTCTTTGAGGATCTCTAACTGGTTTGGCATCATCCTCCAATGTAATTTTGTGTTGGCATAACGTGGGACTAACACCCTTAAGATCATCCAGAGTATATCCAATAGCCGCTCGGTGCTTCTTTAGAGTTTTCAATAATCTTTCTTCTTCTTGCTCTGAAAGGTTAGCACTAATAATAACAGGATATATTTCCTTTTCATCAAGATAAGCATAATTAAGATTATCAGGTAACGGTTTGAGTTCAAACACGGGATCACCTTTGGGTGGAGGGGGATCCCCAAGAATTTCAACGGGAAGGTTATGTTTCAGCATAGGTTCCTGTTTAAGGAACACTTCATCTATTTCCTTCCTTTCTTTCATAAACATATCGTTTTCATGGTCTAGCAAATATTGTTCTAATGGATCAGTGGGAGGAACAACAATGGAAGCAAGACCAATAATCTCATCCTTACTAGGTGGTTCCCAATCACGAGGTTGTCTACTAAACTTACCGAAATTAAACTCATGAGACATACCATCTATGCCAACGGTGACAATATTCTTTTCACAATTAATCTTAGCACTAGCTGTATTCAAGAAGGGTCTACCAAAAATAATGGGACAAAAATCATCTTGTGGGGAACCAAGAACAAGAAAATCAGCAGGGTATCTAACCTTCCCACAAAAAACTTCAACATCTCTAACAATCCCAAAGGGTATAATGGTATCCCTATTAGCAAGCTTAATAGTAACATCAATGTCTTCTATTTCAATGGGTGCAATATCATGCATATTTCTTGATATAACGTATAAGGTATTGCACTAGCACTAGCACCCATATCACATAAGCCATGATAACAATGATCTCCTATTTTAACAGAAATGACAGGCGTGCCTACGACAGGTCTACATTTCTTAGTATCTAGTCTAGCAATATTAGGAGTCTCACCACAGGAATAAATAACATGCCCATCTAAATCATCATCCAAGAGATCTTTAACCATAGCAATACTAGGTTCAACATTAATTTGCTCAGGAGGTGTATAAGTCCTAGTACTACTCTTACGAACAACAGTCGAAGCTTTAGCATGATCCTTTATCCTAACAGGAAAAGGAGGTTTCTCAACATAAGTAGTAGGAACAATAGGATCACTATAGGTAATAGTCTTTTCTTCGACTGTAATAGGTGCAAATACTTTCACTTCAACATGAGGATTATATTTAAAGCACTTCTCTTTAGGGAGATCAACGTCAGTAGCAAAAGATTCACAGAAAGAAGCTACTATCTCAGAGTCAAGTCCATACTTAGCGCTAAATCCACGAAAAGCATTGGTATCCATAAAAGATTTAACACAATCGAACTTAGGTGTCATACCTGACTCCTTACCATCGTCGGAACCCCAATCTTCAGAGTTGCGTCTAATTCTTTCCAATAAGTCCCATTTGAAATCAATAGTCTTCAGCATATAAGAACCAGCACAGGAAGTATCGAGCAGGTTGCGATTATCAAGAGAAAGCCGAGCATAAAAGTTCTGAATAGTCATTTCCCAATAGAGCTCATGATTGGGGCATGAATATAACATTGACTTAAGCCTCTCACAAGCTTGAGCGATGCTTTCTCCTTCACGAGGCCAGAAATTATATATGTAATTACGATCACGATGAACATGATGCATAGGATAGAACTTTTGGTGAAATTCCAACTTCAATCGCTTATAATTCCAAGATCTCATATCATCACATAGCCTATACCATGTCAATGCATCTCCCTTCAAAGATAAAGGGAAGACCTTCCTTTTGACAACATCATCGGGAATACCTGCAAGCATAAATAATCCACAAACTTCACCCACAAAGATAAGGTGTAAATCGGGATGCAATGTTCCATCTCCTGCAAATGGATTAGCTAGCAGTTTCTCTATCATACCAGAAGGAATCTCAAAGTAAATATTTTCATAAAGTTCAGTAGGTTGAGGAGCAACTCTTTGCTCTTCTGATCGGGGTGAAGATACCCCAAACAAGCCCCTTAAAGGATTAGTTTCCATAGTGACAAGTAACAGAAAATTTCAGCACACTATATAAATGTTCCCTTACCAAGTTCCACTCACCAAAAGCGCTACACTCCCCGGCAACGGTGCCAGAAAAGAGTCTTGATGACCCACAAGTGTAGGGGATCAATCGTAGTCCTTTCGATAAGTAAGAGTGTCGAACCCAACGAGGAGCAGAAGCAAATGATAAGTGGTTTTCAGTAAGGTTTTCTCTACAAGCACTGAAATTGTAGGTGATAGATAGTTTTGTGATAAGATAAATGGTAACGAGTAACAAGTAAATAAAGTAAACAAAGTGCAGCAAAGTGGCCCAATCCTTTATGTAGCAAAGGATAAGCCTGGACAATTTCTAATAATGAGAAAGGAGCTCCCGAGGACACATAGGAATTATCGTCAAGCTAGTTTTCATCACGTTCATATGATTCGCGTTCGGTACTTTGATAATTTGGTATGTGGGTGGACCGGTGCTTGGGTACTGCCCTAACTTGGACAAGCATCCCACTTATGGTTAACCCCTATTGCAAGCATCCGCAACTACAAAAGAAGTATTAAGGTAAATCTAACCACACCATTAAACATATGGATCCAAATCAGCCCCTAATGAAGCAACGCATAAACTAGGGTTTAAGCTTCTGTCACTCTAGCAACCCATCATCTACTTATTACTTCCCCATGCCTTCCTCTAGGCCCAAATAATGGTGAAGTATCATGTAGTCGATGTTCACGTAACACCACTAGAGGAAAAGACAACATACATCTCATCAAAATATCGAACAAATACCAAATTCACATGACTACTAATAGCAAGACTTCACCCATGTCCTCAGGAACAAATGTAACTACTCACAAAGCATATTCATGTTCATAATCAGAGGAGTAATAATATGCATAAAGGATCTGAACATATGATCTTCCACCAAGTAAACCAATTAGCATCAACTACAAGGAGTAATCAACACTACTTGCAACCCACAAGTACCAATTTGTGGTTTTGATACAAGATTGGATACAAGAGATGAAGTAGGGTTTTGAGAGGAGATGGTGCTGGTGAAGATTTTGATGGAGATTGACCCCCTCTCGATGAGAGGATCGTTGGTGATGACGTTGGTGATGATTTCCCCCTCCCAGAGGGAAGTGTCCCCGGCAGAATAGCCCTGCCGGAGCCCTAGATTGATTCCGCCAAGGTTCCGCCTCGTGGCGGCGGAGTTTCGTCCCATAAGCTTGCCCATGATTTTTTCCAGGGTAAAAGCTATGATATAGCAGAAGATGGACACCCCGGGCCCACCAGGGGGCCCAGGAGATAGGGGGCGCGCCTAGTAGGGGGGCGCCCTCCTATCTCCTGGACAGGGTGTGGGCCCCCTGGTGTATTTCTTTCGCCCAATAATTCTTATAAATTCCAAAAAGATGTTTGTGGAGTTTCATGACTTTTGGAGCTGTGAAGAATAGGTTTCCAACGTTTGCTCCTTTTCCAGCCAGAATTCCAGCTGCCGGCATTCCCCCTCTTCATGGTAAACCTTGTAAAATAAGAGAGAATAGCCATAAGTATTGGGATATAATTTGTAATAACAGCCCATAATGCAATAAATATTGATATAAAAGCATGATGCAAAATGGACGTATCGAAGACCGGTGAGACCTCTCGCACCCACTCCGGCAAGCGCACCTCTTTGGGGTGTTGCGCTCCTGTTGAGGACATGCCAGAGAGCTCCACCAGCAAGAGCAAGAAGTCCAGAGCTGCACCACCAGAGACCAAGAAGGTGTCCGTCAAGGAGGACGGCACGGGAGGAGCTTTCACCATAAGCTCCACCCTCGATGGCAAATAGGAAAGCGAGCTCGTCACTTTCCTGTGGGCGAATGTCGATGTGTTTGCATGGCAAGCATCCGACATCCTCGGCGTTCCCAGGGAAGTGATTGAGCACCATCTTGTTGTCTGTCCTCATGTGCGGCCCGTCAAGCAGAAGGTAAGGAAGCAAGCTCTAGAGAGGCATGAGTTCATCACAAAAGAGATCAGTAAGCTAGAGGTGGCAGGCTTGGTAAGAGCGGTGCTCCATCTGACATGGCTGGCCAATCCGGTAGTGGTGCGCAAGGCAAACGGGAAGTGGTGGCTGTGTATTGATTACATAGATATCAATAAAGCTTGTCCAAAAGATCCTTTCCCGTTACTGCATATCGACCAGGTTGTTGACTCCACAGCCGGGTGTGACCTGCTATTGTTCCTCGACGCCTACTCAGGGTACCACCAGATCTTCATGACAAGAGAGGATGAGGAGAAGACAACATTCATCACCCCATGTGGTACGTACTGCTTTTTATGGATGCCTTTCGAGTTGAAGAATGCTGGCTCAACCTGTGCGAGAGCAATCCAAATTGTTTTTGAGCCCCAGCTACATAAAACTATGGAAGCTTATATGGATGTCATAGTGGTCAAAACCAAGGACAAAGAAATACTTGTGCAATATCTGGAGGAAACTTTTGCAAATTTGCGCAAGATCAACCTCAAGCTGAACCCTGAGAAGTGCGTCTTTGGTGTCCCGTCCGGCAAGCTTCTTGGGTTCTTTGTGTAGCAGCATGGGATTGAGGCAAACCCAGACAAGATCAAGGCCAGTGGGCAGACTGAGGCACCTAAGCGGATCAAAAATGTGCGTCGGCTCACTGGTTGCATCGCCGCCATGAGCAGATTCATCTCCAAGTCCGCTGAGCATGCCCTTCCCTTTTTCAGAATCTTGAAGAAGGCGGCCCAATGGAGTGGACCCCAGAGGCCGAGGCGGCGCTGCAAGATTTGAAGAAATACCTTTCCTCTACCCTAGTGCTGATTGCACCCAAACCACAAGAGTAGTTGTTGTTGTATCTAGCAGCAACGAATCAAGTGGTTAGCATCGCACTGGTGGCATAGAGGGAGGTCGACGAAGAGGCAGCAGCAACGGCAGAGTCGATGGATGGCGAACCAAAACCCTCCTCGGCAGGGCCTGGTCCTGGCAAGGCGGGGCCCCCGGCAAGGTTTGACGCCAGCGTGACAGGGCCCACTCAACAAAGTGAAGTGGTGCAGAAGAAGAAGGTGATGCAGCACCTGGTTTACTTTGTCAGCTCCCTCCTGCAAGGGGCTAGATCGAGGTACTCAAGTGTGCATAAATTGCTCTTCAGCCTCCTTATGGCCTCGAGGAAGCTGTGTCATTACTTCCAAGCACACGAGATCACTGTTGTCACCCGCCTCCTGTTGCAACGGATACCGCATAACCAAGATGCAATGGGGAGGATTGTGGAATGGGCCTTGGAGCTATCAAGTTTTGGTTTGAAGTTTGAAAGCACCTCAAAGATTCAGAGCAGAGTCCTGGCGGAGTTCGTTGCTGAATGGACCTCGATGCCTGACGAACAGATCCAGGAGACCACTCTCCGCGGCAAGGAAACAAGTCGCAACTTGATTATGTACTTTGATGGGGCTTTTTCACTACAAGGCATTGGTACTGGTGTGCTGCTTGTCGCACCCACCGGAGAGCACCTCAAGTACGTGATCCAGATGCACTTTCCCAGGGAGATGTCGACGAACAACACTACCAAGTATGAGGGATTGCTTGCTAGTCTCAGGATCGCGGCAGACCTCGGGGTCAAGAAGCTCAGCGTCAGGGGTGATTCACAGCTTGTCATCAGGCAGGTCAACAAGGATTATCAAAGCCCATTGATGGAGGCTTACGTGGATGAAGTGAGGAAACTATAGGAGCGCTTTGATGGTATACAAGTGGAGCATGTACCCCGAGTGGAGAATGACATCACCGACTACCTGTCAAAGCGCGCTGCCCTCAAGCTACCTATGGAACCAGGTACTTTTGTGCTTCGGTTAACCCAACCATCCGTTGAGCCATCGACAGAGCAGAACAAGCGAAGGAATTCCGGCTCTGGCAAGTACTTCCCCACCAAGCTCCCTAGAACCGCCGGCGAAGATGTTGCCATGGATGCCGAGCCCGCTGTGGGACAACTGACTCCGGCGGGGCGCCAAGCCCTTGCCGTGGAGACAACTGTTCTCACAGTGGAGGAAATGCCGTTGGTCCTTGCCGTCGAGCCACAGGCTCCAGCATGGGCGCAGCATACCGTCCGATTCCTCCAAATAAGGGAGCTTCCTGAGGAGTAGGAAGAAGCAGAGAAAGTAGCCCGCCGGTCTGCTCTGTACCAGTTCGTTGACAACGTCCTGTACAGAAAAAGACCGAATGGAGTGAAATTGAACTGCATCTCCCGAGAGGAAGGACTAGAGCTGTTGGCGGAGATACATGGAGGCATATGTGGCTCCCACATAGGGTCAAGGGCCCTTGCCAGCAAGGTTTCCGGCAAGGTTTCTTCTGGACAACTGCCCTCCAGGATGCGACAGCACTAGTAACCAAGTGTGAAGCGTGCCAGTTCCATTCGAAGAAGCTTCATCAGCCAGCTCAAGCCTTGCAGACAATTCCTCTCTCCTGGCCATTCTTGGTCTAGGGGCTCGACATATTGGGCCCTTTCCCCACGCCGTTGGGGGCTTTGAGTAGTTGTACGTTGCAATCGACAAGTTCACAAAGTGGCCGGAGGTGGAAGCAGTGAGGAAGGTGACCGCAGAGTCAGCCGTCAAATTCTTTAATGGGCTAGTTTGCCACTTTGGTGTGCGAACATAGTCATCACCGACAAGGGCACGTAGTTCACAAGACACACCTTCATGCAGTATATTGAAGACCTCGGCAGCAAGGTCTGTTTTGCTTCCATGGCACACCCACGGAGCAATGGCCAAGTGGAGAGGGAAATGTTGAAGTGCTGCGTGGCCTGAGGACGAAAACTATTGAAAGGTTGCACAAGAGCGGAAGGCACTAGATTCATGAGTTGCCGGCGGTTCTTTGGTCGATCAGAACGACGCCAAGTCGAGCCACCGGCGAGACACCTTTTGCCCTGGTATACGGGGCAAAAGCAGTTCTCCCCACGGAACTCATATACGGGTCACCTCGAGTGCTCGCTTATGATGAGCTTGAGCAAGAGCGATTGCTGTAAGATGACGCACCGCTCCTCGAGGAAGATCGTCTTCGGGCGGCTGTGAGAGCAGCATGCTACCAGCAAGCCTTGCGCCGCTACCATAGCCGTAAGGTTCATGCCTGAACCTTTGAGGAAGGCGACCTTGTTCTTCGGCGTGTTCAGTCGGCCAAGAATTCCAACAAGTTGACGCCAAAGTGGGAAGGCCCTTATTGGGTAACACAAGTCACCAGGCCTAGCGTAGTCTGCCTGGAGACCGAATATGCCATTCTAGTGAGCAACTCTTGGAACATCGAGCATCTTCGCAAGTTTTACCCATAAGGCGCAGCTGCTGGCCCCCCTGGCAAGCCACCTTTTCTACAAGCCTTGCCGGCACGGCATGTAACCCTCTGTACAAAGCCAGGCGCAGACCCTGAGCATAAATAAACGAAGCGCTGGCGCCCTAAGTTATAGCATGCATGCTAGATTGAGTCTCTCCCTCGATTAGGGTTGATAGTGCTTAGCAGCGACTAACCCCTAGCATAGAGGTCGAGTTTGCGTCTCTTTGTTCCTGTCCGTCCCCTTTGGTTCGCAGGGTACACAAATGTTTCCGCCAAGGCAAGTGGAAGGAAGAGAACAAGCCGACACTCCGACTCCGGCAAGCCAAGCTTGCCGGAAGCTAAAGACACAAAAGTCCTCCCACGGCAAGCTGGAGTTGCCGGGGGCTGCAGACTCAGATAAGTTTCCTTATCCCCTGTTATGCGTTTCTGTATAAGATTGGGATGTATGAAACCTCGTTTTATTCCAAGACTGCCGTGCTCCCTTCATTCCTACCACCATGGTTCAGAACCTAGTTGTAGCCATGGTGTCAAGGAAGCAAGCATAGGGCCCACCCCTACTACGCCCCTGCCACGGCCAAAGGCGTGAGTATGGTCGAACGGAGTAGGGGAGCGGCAAGGCCTGCTGCCAGGCAACGGTTTTTATATTGAAATTAACAAGGGTTTGTCCCTTGGTATGGGCTTTGCTCACACACAGAAGACCCGGCAGGCACCTGATACTTCTCCAACGTATCTACAATTTTTGATTGCTCCATGCTAATTTATCTACTATTTTGGACTATATTGGGCTTTATTTTCCACTTTTATATTACTTTTGGGACTAACCTATTAACCGGAGGCCCAGCCCAGAATTGTTGTTTTTTGCCTTTTTCAGTATTTCGAAGAAATAGAATATCAAACGAAGTCCAAACAGAATGAAACCTTCAGGATCATGATTTTCCAACCGAACGTGATCCGGGAGACTTGGACCCTACTCCAAGTAGTGCCCGAGGAGGTCACGAGGGTGAAGGGCGCCCCCCCTGGGCGCGCCCCCTACCTCGTGGGCCCCTCGGAGCTCCACCAATGTACTCCTTCCTCCTATATATACCTACGTACCCCCAAACGATCAGAACAGGCGCCAAAAACCTAATTCCACCGCCGCAACCTTCTGTATCCAGGAGATCCCATCTTGGGGCCTGTTCCGGAGCTCCGCCGGAGGGGGCATCCACCATGGAGGGCTTCTACATCATCACCATAGCCCCTCTAATGAAGTGTGAGTAGTTTACTTCAGACCTTCGGGTCCATAGCTAGTAGCTAGATGGCTTCTTCTCTCTTTTTGGATCTCAATACAATGTTCTCCCCCTCTCTCGTGATCTATTCGATGTAATCTTCTTTTTGCGGTGTGTTTGTTGAGACCAATGAATTGTGGGTTTATGATCCAGTATTATCTATGGAAAATATTTGATTCTTCTCTGAATTCTTTTATGTATGATTGAGTTATCTTTGCAAGTCTCTTCGAATTATCCTTTTTGGATTGGCCAACTAGATTGGTAGTTCTTGCAATGGGAGAAGTGCTTAGCTTTGGGTTCAATCTTGCGGTGTCCTTACCCAGTGACAGAAGGGGCAGCAAGGCACGTATTGTATTGTTGCCATTGAGGATAACAAGATGGGGTTTTTATCATATTGCATGAATTTATCCCTCTATATCATGTCATCTTGCTTATGGTGTTACTCTGTTTTTAACTTAATACTCTAGATGCATGATGGATAGCTATGAGGGACTTGTGCGTGGTCTCCTACTAGATTGATACCTTGGTTCTCAAAAACTGAGGGAAATACTTATGCTACTTTGCTGCGTCATCCTCTCCTCTTCGAGGAAATCCAACTCAGTGCTCAAGAGGTAGCAAGAAGAATTTCTGGCGCCGTTGCCGGGGAGGCTCACGCAAGCAAGTCAACAATACCAAGTACCCATCGCAATCCCTATCTCTCGCATTACATTATTTGCCATTTGCCTCTCATTTTCCTCTCCCCCACTTCACCCTTCCCGTTTTATTTGCCCTGTCTTTCCCAATCTCCTCCTCTCTTTCCCGTCTGCCTTTTTCCCTTTGCCTTTCTGTTTGCTTGTGTGTGTTGGATTACTTGTTGCCATGGCACAAGATAATACCAAATTGTGTGATTTCTCAAATACCAATAATAATGATTTCCTGAGTACTCCGATTGCTCCTCTTAATAATGATGAGTCTTGTGAAATCAATACCGCTTTGTTGAATGTTGTTATGAAAGATCAATTCGCCGGCCTTCCTAGTGAAGATGCCGCTACTCATCTAAACAACTTTGTTGATTTGTGTGATATGCAAAAGAAGAAAGATACAGATAACAATATTGTCAAATTGAAGTTATTTTTGTTTTCACTTAGAGATCGTGCTAAAGTTTGGTTTTCATCTTTGCCTAAAAATAGTATTGATTCTTGGAACAAGTGCAAAGATGCATTTATCTCTAAGTATTTTCCTCCCGCTAAGATTATCACTCTTAGGAACGACATCATGAATTTTAAACAACTTGAACATGAGCATGTAGCCCAATCTTGGGAAAGAATGAAATTAATGCTTCGCAATTAAACTACTCATGGTTTGAATGTATGGATGATCATACAAATTTTTTATGCCGGATTGAATTTTGCTTCTAGAAATCTTTTAGATTCGGCCGCGGGAGGCACTTTTATGGAAATTACGTCAGGGGATGCTACAAAATTGCTTGATAATATTATGGCTAATTATTCTCAATGGCACACCGAAAGATCTTCTAGTAAAAAAGTGCATGCTATAGAAGAAATCAATGTTTTGAGTGAAAAGATGGATGAACTTATGAAGATGTTTGCTCCTAAAAATACTCCTCTTGATCCCAATGATATGCCTTTATCTACTTTGCTTGAGAATAATAATGAATCTATGGATGTGAATTTTGTTGGTAGGAATAGTTTTGGAAACAATGCTTATAGAGGGAATTTTAATCCTAGGCCTTATCCTAGTAATCCTTCTAATAATTATGGAAATTCCTACAATAACTCTTATGGAAATTTTAATAAGATACCCTCTGAATTTGAGAATAGTGTTAAAGAGTTTATGAATTCACAAAAGAATTTTAATGCTTTGCTTGAAGAGAAATTGCTTAAAGTTGATGATTTGGCTAGGAACGTTGATAGAATTTCTCTTGAAATTGATTCTTTAAAGCTTAGATCTATTTCTCCTAAGCATGATATCAATGAGTCTCTCAAAGCCCTAAGAATTTCCATTGATGAGTGCAAGGAAAGAACCGCTAGGATGCGTGCTTCCAAAGATGCCTTTATTAAAGCGTGTTCTTCCAATTCCTATGAAAATCAAGATGAAGATCTAAAAGTTATTGATGTGTCCCCCATTAAATCTTTGTTTTGTAATATGAATCTTGATGATGCTAAAGATTATCTTCCTTTACCTAGAAGGCGTTTTAAGAATTCGGAGTTTCTAGTTCTTGATGATGAAATTGATGAAAGTGGGATTGAAATAAATAAAAACCGTGATGTTGCTAAACCCACTATTTTGGATCTCAAGGAATTTAATTATGAAAATTGCTCTTTGATTGGTTGTATTTCCTTGTTGCAATCCGTGCTAGATTCTCCTCAAGCTTATAGTCAAAATAAGGCCTTTACCGAACATATTGTTGATGCTTTGATGCAATCTTATGATGAAAAACTTGAGTTGAAAGTTTCTATCCCTAGAAAACTCTATGATGAGTGGGAACCTACTATTAAAATTAAAATTAAAATTAAAGATTTTGAGTTTCATGTTTTGTGTGATTTGGGTGCTAGTGTCTCTACTATACCCAAAACTTTATGTGATTTGCTAGATTTCCGTGATTTTGATGATTGCTCTCTAAACTTGCATCTTACGGATTCCACTATTAAAAAACCTATGGGAAGAATTAATGATGTTCTTATTGTTGCAAATAGAAATTATGTGCCCGTAGATTTTATCGTTCTTGATATAGATTGCAATCCTTCATGTCCTATCATTCTTGGTAGACCTTTCCTTAGAACGATTGGTGCAATTATTGCTGAAGGAAGGAAATATTAGATTCCAATTTCCCGTAAAGAAGGGTATGGAACAATTCACTAGAAAGGAAATAAAATTACCATATGAATCTATCATGAGAGCCACTTATGGATTGCCTACCAAAGATGGCAATACCTAGATCTCCTTGCTTTTATGCCTAGCTAGGGGCCTTAAACGATAGCGCTTGTTGGGAGGCAACCCAATTTTATTTTGTGTTTTTTGCTTTTGCTTCTGTTTAGGAATAAATAATCCATCTCCCTTCTATTTGTATGTGGTTTTATGTTTTAATTAGTGTTTGTGCCAAGTAGAACCTATAGGATAACCTACGATGATAGTTGATTTGATTCTGCTGAAAAACAGAAACTTTGCGCGCACGCATTTAGTTATGATAAATCACAGGAACGTGATTTTGCGTTGATTCTTTTTGACACTGATCAATAAACAAATTTTCCAGGACGTCCTATTTTGGTAGAATTTTTAGGGTTCCAGAAGTTTGCATTAGTTACAGATTGCTACAGACTGTTCTGTTTTTGACAGATTCTGTTTTTCGTGTGTTGTTTGCTTATTTTGATGAACCTATGGCCAGTAAATTAGTTTATAAACCATAGAGAAGTTGGAATACAGTAGGTTTAACACCAATATAAATAAATAATGAGTTCATTACAGTACCTTGAAGTAGTCTTTTGTTTTCTTTCTCTAACAGAGCTCACGAGATTTCTGTTGAGTTTTGTGTTGTGAAGTTTTCAAGTTTTGGGTGAATTCTTTTGATGGATTATAGAACAAGGAGTGGCAAGAGCCTAAGATTGGGGATGACCATGGCACCCCCAAGATAATCCAAGGACACCAAAAAGTCAAAGCTTGGGGATGCCCCGGAAGGCATCCCCTCTTTCGTCCTCTTCCATCGGTAATTTACTTGGAGCTATGTTTTTATTCACCAACATGATATGTGTTTTTCTTGGAGCGTCTTGTATTATTTGTGTCTTTTCTTGTTAGTTTACCACCATCATCCTTGCCTTACACATATTTTGATAAAGCCATACATGATTTGGAATTTGTTAGAATACTCTATGTGCTTCACTTATATCTTTTGAGCTTGATAGTTTTGCTCATAGTACTTCACTTATATCTTTTGAGCGTGATAATTTTTGCTCTAGTGCTTCACTTAGATCTTTTAGAGCACGGTGGTGGATTTGTTTTAAAGAAATTATTGATCTCTCATGCTTCACTTAGATTATTTTGAGAGTCTTTAATAGCATGGTAATTTGCTTAATGTTAATATACTTGGTGTTCAAGATATGTGAAACTTTCTTTTGAGTGAGTTGAATACTAAGATAAGTTTGATGCTTGATAATTGTTTTGAGATATGGAGGTGATAATATCAAAGTCGTGCTAGTTGGGTGATTATGAATTTGAGAAATACTTGTGTTGAAGTTTGCAAATCCCATAGCATGCACGTATGGTTAAAGTTGTGTAACAAATTTGAAACATGAAGTGTACCTGGCTTGTGCATCCTTATGAGTGGCGGTCGGGGACGAGCGATGGTTTTTCGTACCAATTTATCCCCCTAGGAGCATGCATGTAGTAATTGAATTTTTGATGACTTATAAATTTTTGCGATAAGTATATGAGTTCTTTTGACTAATGTTGAGTCCATGGATTATACGCACTCTCACCTTTCCGCCCTTGCTAGCCTCTTCGGTACCGTGCATTGCCCTTTCTCACCATGAGAGTTGGCGCAAACTTCGCCAGTGCATCGAAACCCCGTGATATGATATACTCTATCACACATAAACCTCCTTATATCTTCCTCAAAACAGCCACCATACCTACCTATCATGGCATTTCCATAGCCATTCCGGGATATATTGCCATGCAACTTCCACCATCATCATCATGACATACATTACTTTTGTCATATTGCCATTGCATGATCATGTAGTTGACATCGTATTTGTGGCAAAGCCACCATGCATTATTTTCCATACATGTCACTCTTGATTCATTGCACCATCCCGGTACACTGCCGGAGGCATTCATATAGAGTCATATCTTGTTCTAAGTTTTGAGTTGTAATCCTTATGTTGTAATCAATAGAAGTCTGATGATCATCATTATTAGAGCATTGCCCAAATAAAAAAAGAAAGGCCAAAAGAAAAAAAAGAAAGGCCCAAAAAAAAGAAGGGGCGATGCTACTATCTGTTTTTCCACACTTGTGCTTCAAAGTAGCACCTTGTTCTTCATGTAGTGAGTCTCATATATTGTGCTTCAAAGTAGCACCTTGTTCTTCATGTAGTGAGTCTCATAAGTTGTCTTTTCATACTAGTGGGAATTTTTCATTATATAACTTGGCTTGTATATTCCTACGATGGGCTTCCTCAAATGCCCTAGGTCTTCGTGAGCAAGCGAGTTGGATGCACACCCACTAGTTTTCTTTTGTTGAGCATTCATAGCTCTAGTGCATCCGTTGCATGGCAATCCCTACTCACTCACATCGATATCTATTGATGGGCATCTCCATAGCCCGTTGATACGCCTAGTTGATGTGAGACTTTCTCCTTTTTGTCTTCTCCACATAATCCCCATCATCATATTCTATTCCACCCATAGTTCTATATCCATGGCTCACGCTCATGTATTGTGTGAAGGTTGAAAAAGTTTGAGATTATTTAAGTATGAAACAATTTCTTGGCTTGTCATCGGGGGTATAGAAGTTGGGAACATCTTTGTGTGACGAAAATGAAGCATAGCCTAACTATATGATTTTGTAGGGATGAACTTTCTTTTGCCATGTTATTTTGAGAAGACATGATTGCTTTGATTAGTATGCTTGAAGTATTATTATTTTTGTGTCAATATGAACTTTAGTCTTGAATCTTTCGGATCTGAATATTCATATCACAATTAAGAAGATTTACATTGAAATTATGCCAAAGTATCACTCCGCATCAAAAATTATTTTTTATCATTTACCTACTCGAGGACGACCATGAATTAAGCTTGGGGATGCCTAATACGTCTCCAACGTATCTATAATTTTTGATTGCTCCATGCTACTTTATCTACTGTTTTGGACTATATTGGGCTTTATTTTCCACTTTTATATTACTTTTGGGACTAACCTATTAACCGGAGGCCCAGCCCAGAATTGCTATTTTTTTGCCTTTTTCAGTATTTCGAAGAAACAGAATATCAAACGGAGTCCAAGCGGAATGAAACCTTCTAGATCGTGATTTTCCAACCGAACGTGATCCAGGAGACTTGGACCCTACTCCAAGTAGTGCCCGAGGAGGTCACGAGGGTGGAGGGCGCGCCCCCTGGGCGCGCCCCCTACCTCGTGGGCCCCTCGGAGCTCCAACGATGTACTCCTTCCTCCTATATATACCTACGTACCCCCGGACAATCAGAACGGGATCCAAAAACCTAATTCCACCGCCGCAACCTTCTGTATCCACGAGATCCCATCTTGGGGCCTGTTCCGGAGCTCCGCCGGAGGGGGCATCCACCACGGAGGGCTTCTACATCATCACCATAGCCCCTCCGATGAAGTGTGAGTAGTTTACTTCAGACCTTCGGGTCCATAGCTAGTAGCTAGATGGCTTCTTCTCTCTTTTTGGATCTCAATACAATGTTCTCCCCCTCTCTCGTGGAGATCTATTCGATGTAATCTTCTTTTTGCGGTGTGTTTGTTGAGACCGATGAATTGTGGGTTTATGATCCAGTATTATCTATGGAAAATATTTGATTCTTCTCTAAATTCTTTTATGTATGATTGAGTTATCTTTGCAAGTCTCTTCGAATTATCCTTTTTGGTTTGGCCAACTAGATTGGTAGTTCTTGCAATGGGATAAGTGCTTAGCTTTGGGTTCAATCTTGCGGTGTCCTTACCCAGTGACAGAAGGGGCAGCAAGGCACGTATTGTATTGTTGCCATCGAGGATAACAAGAAGGGGTTTTTATCATATTGCATGAATTTATCCCTCTACATCATGTCATCTTGCTTACGGCGTTACTCTATTTTTAACTTAATACTCTAGATGCATGCTGGATAGCGGTTGATGAGTGGAGTAATAGTAGTAGATGCAGAATCGTTTCGATCTACTTGTTTTGGACGTGATGCATATATACATGATCATTGCCTAGATATACTCATAACTATGCTCAATTCTATCAATTGCTCAACAGTAATTTGTTCACCCACCGTAGAATACTTATGCTCTTGAGAGAAGCCACTAGTGAAACCTATGGCCCCCGGGTCTATTCTCATCATATCAATCTATATCACTTTATTTACTTGCTTTGTTTTTGTTTTGCTTTTACTTTTCACTTTGCATCTACCTATCAAAAATACCAAAAATATTATCTCTATCAGATCTCACTCTCGTAAGTGACCGTGAAGGGATTGACAACCCCTAAGCGTTGGTTGCAAGTTGCTATCATTTTGTGTAGGTGCGAGGGACTTGTGCATGGTCTCCTACTGGATTGATAACTTGGTTCTCGAAAACTGAGGGAAATACTTACGCTACTTTGCTGCATCATCCTCTCCTCTTCGGGGAAATCCAACGGAGTGCAAAAGAGGTAGCAGCACCCTTTTTCATTAATATGTTCCATACAGGTACAGTTCATACGGAATGTAAACATGAACAGGGAGGTTTCAAGTTTTAAATCTAACTAAGGCCTGTAGGCTTACAAGCTGAAAAAAGATAAGGTGCCTGTAATACCTTTCTTGTCCCTCTCCTCGGGAAATGGAACAAGAGGGCAAAAGGGCAGAAGGAGCGCCTAAGCGAGGTACGAGCAGCAGAAGGTGCCAAGTGAACATGTCGGCGGCCACCTAGGAGTGGGCTGGTGGTGGTGTTGTCGGAGGAAGGGTTGTATGATGAGGCAGCGGTCCGTCAAGACGCTACGAAGGCGTCAGTGCCATCGTACTCCGACTTGACGGCCCGCCTTTTCGCCTTCTCCGGCCTGCCCAGGCCAGCCGCCCAAGGAGGCGACCCCGAGAAGTTCAAGGATCTGGCTCCAACTGGAGAAGGTGCCCAGTGCAGATGCTGCTGCTATCGAAACCGCCCCGGAGCGGCGGGTCAGACACCTAGTCGAACCCATCATCCTCTTGCCTGCTACCCTCGTCGTCTCTGCCGCTGTCCTCCTCGTCGCTCTCGCTTTCGGACGAGTCTTCGTCCTCCTCATCGCTCTCACTTTAGGACGAGTTCCAAAATCGCCAAAGACCTTGACGGAGAGGAGGTCATTCTCCATTAACTTGAAGTAGAGAATGAGCCCCGCCGTCAGTCTGTGGATGCGAGCGAAGGTCTTCCATCCACGGCGAAGGGACATGACATGAGGGGCTGGCAAATCAACATCGGCCCATGTGCCGCTATTCTCGCAGCCCCTCATGTGCAGCCTCAGTGCCTGCGGCGGGTCGAGCTCCATCTCCCGAGCGAATGGGGTTGGAAGACAAAGACGACGGCGCGCCGGCCGAACCAGCCTGATGAAGAACTCGTGGGGGTTGTCCCCGACGTGACCCTCCATTGGGGGAAGAACCGCTGGCGGAGGCGAGGCCGATGCGCCGCTCCGTCCCCCTCTTCCCCGAGCACCACGGTGGCCTCAGCCTCGCCCCCTCCCTCTTCCCCTCGCGGCCGGCTCCGCCGCCATGGGCTCTTGGGAAGGAGCGGCGCGTTGTCGAGCGGAGACCCTCGCCGCCATCGTCGAAGCGTCAGCGCGCCCTCTCGCCATGACAGAACAGAGGAAGAATCGAGGATGGGAAGATGCGGATGGCGAAGGGCTAGGGGATGTCGTCCCTCCCGCTCCCCTCCTTATAAAGGAGCGGGGTCAGGGCTCGGCCGCCCCTCTTAGCCAATCCCGTCCATTAAGGTGACAGCAGGCGAGGCCGTTGACCGCCCTCCCCGCCCAATTGAAGGTGCATGGGTATCGACCCACGCGCGCACGTCCTCCCATATTTTGCGTGCCTGTCACCCGCCTTGCACCGTGCATGAGGCGTACGTGGCGCAAAGGGCAGGCATAATGGAACGAGTGGAGCGACGGCTCCTAGGTGTGGAGAGTAAATGAGCAGCAGTTTCGTAGTCTCGAAGAGACATGCAAGCCGCCTCTTTACTATTTACCAAAAGATGACGCAAGCGTTCTTCGGTCACCCCCCGCGCGAGACCCCCACGTCACGCATTGAACGCGGGTCGTGGGGAAGTGCAACGGACGAAAAGTTGCCACGGTAAAATGTGGGGACCCCGACTCATAAGTCGAGATCACCGAATGCACGTGTACAGTGATCCCAGAGATCAATGCTCACTGAACACACAGAAGCTGAATAACAAGAGTCTTACATCCATACATACTGTCTTACACAAATTATGACCATTATGGTCAAGTCTTACATTGATAAGCCTTAAGGGCTGAACATCAAATGAAACACATGCGGCGGAAATCTTCGTCGATAAGTAGAACCCATGCCATCTGCCTTAACCCTACAGGCATTCTGACTGGGAAATGTCCTAGTTCGCATGTTCGTCTCCAAAGAACTCTTCTTTGAACTCCGGTTCTTCCATGCCTGGAATTAAATAACCAATGGCAAGACAATGAGTACTTTGAATGTACTCGCAAGCAACCCATGTTTTGGTTCAAGGTACAACAATGCATGATATAGGTAAATTTTTGCAGAAAGCTAGTTTTGAGTGCAATGACATGTTCAACAACTTGTAAGACATACAACAAGAGAATTCAAGTAACCATGAGGACAGGTTACAGATATCAACATAAATACAGTGGGCACCAACCCAACTCAATCATGTCAAGTCCCTTGACTTGACCCAAGTAGTTTTATCAACACACACACTCGGTTTGTAAACAAGTGGACGTAGCCCAAGAGCGGCTACCCAACCGTCCTTGACCGTGGACACAGCTATTCGAATAGTTTTACACTCTACATAGGTTGCACACTTTACCCACAAGATCCGGGGAACTTCCGTGTCATCCATGATCGGCGATACCTCAAGTACCCGGGGTAAGCACCTGATCACTACCTTTCCCTAGACGACACTAACATGGAGTCCACTCGATTGGTAGTAACCCCCGTGCCCAACATTTCGCATCTTAAAATTGTGGAGTATCGCTCCCATATTCATCACATACTGGCACGGGGTACCAACGGTGTGTCAGGTGCCCCATAAAAATGTTCTTGGCCGCTCTACCTCGCACGACCCCGTCCCGAGAGAGAGCACCAACTCTCCCCCGTCACTAGTAATGCGGGCTCCCAGCTAGTATCGACCTAGGTAATCAATAATGCCCTTTCCCATACAAGGGTAGAGTGGTTGCGCATGTAAGGTCGGAATAACGGTCGCAACTTAAACCAATCCATTTTGAAAACAACACACACTTGCCTCGGTACACCACTTCGTCATCAAGTGGCTACCAAACTCATCATCTCCCCCAGGCATTAGTGGCACCCGGCGGGGTTTTCGAAAAGTCATTTGAAAATACTTTGCCCCCTTCACCATGCATATTCCCGTCCCTTTTTACGTAGCACTACTTTAGCATCCTATCTACTCCCACCGGCATAACCCTCATAAGAAGGTAGGGTCATGCACAATGCAAGTATCAACGAGGAAGTATGGTGGCAAACCATCAAAGTGGTTACTACCTCATCATGATTCCGTTGCAACAACAATATGGTGCTATATGACATGCATAAAAAGGGTTTCATAGACATGGTCAAAGGGCTGCTTGCCTGGCTCAACAAAGTCGTCTGGGTCTTCAAAGTCTTCCGGTCCAACTCCTTCGTCAGCAACGCAATCTATCATCGCAAAATAATAAAGAGAAAAAAATAAGGCAATAATAAAACAAAAAAACCAAAGTGCTAAGAAAAATGTCAACTCATTTTTGTTAAATACTAGGGTGAAAACTAAGAAGGGGAAAATTTCAAGTTTTGGATTTGGAGTGGCAGAATAGGAGAAATGGATTTACAAAGGTTTATTTAAATGCTTAAAATCACATTTAAATATTTACAGTGAAGAAAAGGTTGTGGGATTTGAATGGACGTTGCACCATTAAATAGGTGGGATTTTTACAGGAATTTAGCAACTGGAATTATTTCATTTGGATAAATATCTTATCCTGTGGGATTTTTGGAAGGGTGGTATAAAAAGAAAAAGGAAAAAGGGCTCTGTGCCTGGTGGGCCAGAACAGCCGCAGCGCAGCAGGCCCAGCAAGAGAGGCGGCCCAGCGCATTGGTGCACGCGCGCGCCAGGTTTAAACCTGACGGGCAGGGCCCAGGCGTCAGCGAGAGAGAGAGGGTGATGGAGGGAGAGGCTAACAGGCGGGGCCCGCCTGTCATCCCTAACCCCGAGTCCAGACGGCCGGCGTGCTCATCGGCGACGATGCAGGGCACGGCAAGGTCGGGCGAGGGCACGGCTGGGCTCAACGTCGTGTCGCCGTTCTGGTGGTGGTGGTCGCGGTCGCCGGGGTGGCCTGGTTCGCCGGCGACGAGGAGGCACGGCGGAGGAGCGTCGGGTGGTGGTCGTTCTGGTTGACTCCGGCTGCAAACGAGGCGGGGTAGAGAGGGGAAATGATCAGTGGGAGGAGGCGGTTTCAGATCGGGGCAGAGGAGGAGCGGGGGAGGCCTATACCTCGCGAACTCTGGCGAGCCGAAGCGGCGGAGCTCGAGCTCGATCTCGAGCTCGGGCGGCTCTGGAGACGAACTGGGGGTGCAGGGGAATGACTTGGTGGCGCAGAGAGCAAGTGGTGAGGAGAGGGGAGCTCGGGGAGGCCTTTAAATAGGCAAACGGCGGGGTGCCGTGGACCCATGCGCCGGCAAGCTCCTGCTCGTTGCCACAGGGCTCGGGAGGAGATGGCAATGTATCTGGGGTGTTTCTGGGCATGGACTACGCCGAGGGGAGCTAAGGGAGAGAGCGGGGAGGGGTCAGAGACACCGCGCGTGTGAGGCTGCCCATTGGAGCTCTCGGGCGGGCGGCGCGCGTGCGAGATGAGGCGAGAGGAGGGAGAGGGAGGATGGGGACAGAGGCGTGGCGTGTCACAGACGTTGAGGCGCATCGTCGGATGCACTGGGGAGGCCCGAGGTGGCCGGAGGCGGTTGGAAGGGGAGGCTACAGTGCGGGAGCACACTGTAGCGCGCTCCAGAGCGTGCATATGGCTGGCATGGCTATTTTTCTTGCGCTCTGGGCTTGGACTCTAGTGTCTGGGGGCTCTAGAGGGGAGTGAAGCAGTGGGGAGGGGCATTGGATGCCCTGGATAGCCAGTAGGAGAGGAGAGAGGTTGAGGGAGAGAGAGAAAGGGGTTGTCCAGAGAGGGAGAGGGAGGTTTTCACCCCCCCCCCCCAATAATGGAGCTGTAATGTTTCCATTGTTACTGGGGGTAGAAGGGGACTAGGATGGCCTGTGGTAAAAAGTTGAGGCCAAGGAGAAGAGTGGAAGAGGTAAAAACGATGACTTTGGAAATATGGCAGAAGGTGTTTGATGCAGGTTTGAGCAAGCAAAAGAATTCCACTTGATATGAGAATTAACAGGATCAAGTGGAATATATATTTGAGGTGGGTCACCAATTGTGAGTCCATTTGGAGAAAATTTCCAATGTAACTTTGGCAAACCCTAGAAATGAACATAAATGGATTTTCCAAGATTTAGTCATGAAAATCTTTTCTCCTTGATGCACCACTTGGTGTAGTGTCATAATTGAGGATTTAGAACATGCCCACAAAGGTTGAGAGCAAAAGGAGAAAGTTTTGGGGCATTTTGGTGAACCAAAATGACTTTAATTGACATGAGGCTTTGCAAGGTGATCACAATATGCACTTGTGACTTGCTGGATTTTCCTTGCATTTTTTTGAAAATATTTCCTGTAGAAATATTTCAAATCCTTGAAATGGGCAGAAATAGTTTTGGGAGGTTTTGTCCAATATTTTGAACATGACCATGTGTTGAAACTCTTATATATGGAAAATATATGTCCACTGAGTTTCCTTGATTTTTGTCAAATACTTTTGAAACAATAAAATAATTTTTCCCTATTAAAGACCATTTTTGGCCTTAAGACAAAGCTTTTAAATAAAATATGAAAATAGCTTTTAAAATTATATTTTTGTGGTTTATGGGAGTCCTATATCTAATAGGTCTCAAATATACTTTTTGAAATATTTTTCATACCCCAAATCAAGTACTTGTAGTGCAAACCTCAATTTAGGGGTTTTTGGAAAACTAATTTTTGAAAATACTATTTGGCCAAATTATTTTTGTAAGAAAATACTATATTGCTCTATACACATGGCATGATCATTGGGCAGAAGTTTGGGGCAAGGAGATGAAGTATATAAGGTGGAGTTGTGTTGACTTTAAAGAGCACTTAAAAAGAATCACAGAGAGAAAACCAACTCCAAATAAAAGCCAAATAATGCAAAAGGTTTTGTTGGTCCAAATTTTCATGCTTTAATAATGCAAATGAAATGTTACAAAATGCAGGGTGTGACAGACCTACCCCCCTTACAAGAATCTCGTCCCCGAGATTCCTAAGCTAGGCTTTAAAGAGATATGGAAACTCGGATCTAAGGTAGTCTTCACGTTCCCAAGTTCCTTCTGCTTCAGTGTGGTTGCTCCACTGGACCTTGAAGTACTTGATGGTGCGGCTTCGAGCGTGTCGCTTAGCCTCATCCAAAATGCGGATGGGCCTCTCACGGTAGGTCAAATCAGGCTGAAGGTCAATGGCTTGGTGATCGACGTCCTTGTAAAGATCAGGCTTGTCTGGGACTTGGAGGCACTTCCGGAGTTGTGACACGTGGAATACGTTCTGCACATCGGATAGTTCAGGTGGCAGTTCCAACTGGTAAGCCACTTCTCCTCGTCCGTCAGTGATCTTGAAGGGGCCAATGTATCTTGGGGCGAGCTTTCCTTTGACATGGAAGCGCTGGGTTCCCTTGAGAGGTCTGACCTGGAAAGAGACATGGTCTCCAACTCGGAAGTTTACGTCTCTACGACGTGAGTCAGCGTAGCTCTTCTGCCTTCACTTGGCAGTCTTCAAACGCTCTCTGACAAGCTGGACTTGCTCTTCTGCTTCACGGAGGATATCGGGTCCAAAGACAAGTCCTTCTCCGGTCTCTGACCAATTGAGGGGTGTGCGGCACTTCCGTCCGTATAACACCTCAAATGGTGCCATCTGAAGGCTTGACTGATAACTGTTGTTGTAAGAGAACTCGGCGAAAGGGAGGCAATCTTCCCACCTAGCTCCATCTGCTACGACACAGGCTTGGAGCATGTCTTCGAGTATCTGATTCACTCGTTCCGTCTGACCTCCGGTCTGTGGGTGGAAAGTAGTGCTGAGGGACAACTTGGTCCCCATGGCCTCTTGGAACATCTTCCAGAACCTTGAGGTAAACTGGGTTCCTTGATCTGACACAATCTCCTTGGGAACACCATGAAGGCTTACGATTCTGTTGATGTAGAGGCTGGCTAGCTGGTTTCCCTTGTAAGTCGTTTTGACAGGAATGAAATGGGCTACTTTGGTCAATTGGTCGATTATGACCCAGATGGAGTCATGTCCCTTATTTGACCTGGGTAATCCAGTGATGAAGTCCATTCTGACTTTATCCCATTTCCATTCAGGCACCTTGAGAGGCTGTAACAACCCAGTGGGTCGCTGATGTTCAGCTTTGACCCTTTGGCATATGTCACACTTAGCGACAAAAGTGGCTATCTCTCTCTTCCTGCCATGCCACCAGAATCTTTCTTCAAGTCTTGATACATCTTGGTTTCTCCGGGGTGGATGGAATATGGGGTGTCATGAGCTTCTTGCAAGATCAAATTCTTGAGCTCAATCTTATTGGGTACGCAAATGCGATTTCCAAACCACACAATTCCTTTCTCATCCTCTGAGAATCCTGGGGCCTTGCCTGCCTTGATCTTCCTCTTGATTCCTTCAATACATTCGTGTCCTTTCTGAGCACCTTAATATCATCCGTCAAGGTAGGCCTAACTTCGAGGTTGGCCAAGAATCCTGGTGCAACCAGTTCCAACTAGAAGCTTTCAAGTTCTTCATACAAGGTGGGTAACATGTCTTTAAGCATAGCATTCAAGGAACAAGCCTTTCTACCTAATGCATCTGCTACCACATTAGCCTTTCCAGGGTGGTATTGAACACTAAGGTCATAATCCTTGATCAACTCTAGCCATCTTCTCTGCCTCATGTTCCATTCCTTTTGAGTGAAAATATACTTCAGACTTTTTGTGATCCATGTATATCTCACACCATTTCCCTAGGAGGTAATGTCGCCATGTTTTCAGGGCATGAACTACAGCTGCCAACTCGAGGTCATGAGTAGCATAGTTTTCTTCATGAGGCCGTAGTTGCCTTGAAAGGTAAGCTACGACTCTGCCCTCTTGCATCAGAACACCTCCCAGCCCGGTTCTTGACGCATCACAATATATCACAAACCCTTTGTGTATATCTGGTGTGGCCAGAACTGGGGCGGTGGCCAGTCTCTTCTTCAGCTCCTCGAAGCTCTATTCGCACTTCGGCGTCCATTCAAACTTCTTGTACTTCTTCAAGAGCTGAGTCATGGGTCGGGCAATGCTTGAGAATCCTTCAACGAACTTGTGGTAATATCCTGTGCGTCCGAGGAAGCTTCTGACTTCCTTCACATTGCTTCGGGATTGCCATTCAGTCACGGCTTCAATCTTAGCGGGATCGACCGAAAATCCTTCTTCGGTCAAAACATGACCCAAGAATCCAACTTCACGCAGCCAAAATTCGCACTTGCTAAACTTGGCATACAGTTGCTGCTCTCGAAGCTTGTCTAGGACCATCCTCAAGTGTTGCTTGTGCTCTTCTTCCATCTTCGAGAAGACAAGAATGCCATCAATGAATACAACGACAAACTTGTCCAAATATTTCATGAAGACCTTATTCATGAGATACATGAAGTAAGCTGGGGCATTGGTCAATCCAAAGGACATGACCGTGCACTCATACAGGCCATATCTGGTTACAAATGCCATCTTTGGAATATCTTGGGGTCCGATTTTCAGCTGGTAGTACCCAGATCTGAGGTCGATCTAGGAGAACACCTTGGCCCCATTGAGTTGATCAAACAGATCTTCAATCTTGGGAAGTGGATACTTGTTCTTGATTGTAACTTCATTGAGGGAGCGCTAGTCAATGCACAAGCGGATGGTACCATCCTTCCTTGCCATAAACAGAACAGGTGATCCCCAAGGGGAGGCACTAGGGCAGATAAATCCCTTCCTCAACTGCTCTTCCAGTTGCTTCTTCAATTCTGCTAACTCTTCCGATCCCATTCTATAAGGCTTCTTATAGATGGGTCCTGCTCCGGGCATGAGCTCAATGATGAACTCAATGTCTCGGTCAGGAGGCATTCCCGGTAGCTCATCAGGAAAAACATCAGGGTATTCGTATACTACCGGCACTTGCTCCAATCCAACTTCAGTCAGACAGTTGACTTGGTTGGCTTGAGCAGAGGAGGGGTTGGAGGCAAATTTAACTTCGACTCCTTGCTCATTGGTCACAGTGACAGTCCGGTTGGTGCAATCTAACAAGCCTTGGTGCTTGATGAGCTAATTCATTCCTAAGATCACATCCAAGCCTTGTGATCTTAAGATGATAAAGTCTGCTAGGAAGTCTACCCCATTAATGATAATCCCGACTCCTTTACATCCTATCTTGGCTCTCATCTCTGCTCCGGGGGTTTGTACCACCATAGGGTTTCTCAAGGGTGTAGGGGTCATGCCACTTTTAAATGCAAACTTTTGGGTGACAAATGAATGCGTGGCTCTAGAATCAAACAAGACAGTTGCAGGTGCTGAATTGACAAGGAACGTACCCAGCACGACGTCCGGGTCTTCCTGGGCTTCTTCTGCAGTGACATGATTCACACGACCCTTGCTGTTGTTGGGCGGGTTGTGGGGAGCTTGGTTCCTTGGTGGCATTCCACGGCCTTGTCCTGGGTTCTGGGCATTGGGGCGCGGGGCGTCGGGCTTCTTGTTGGGGCATTCTTGGAGTAGTGTCCTGGCTGACCACATCCAAAGCATGTGACTTGGTTGGGGTTGCTGCTCTTGCCGACATTGTTATTGGGGTTGTTGTACGCTGGCCTGGGGTTGGCATACTGCTGAGGTGGATAGTTGGTGCGGGGTGCAGGAGCTCTTGGCTGCTGATAGGTTGGCTTGACCGGGGCTGGCTGCCACGGGCGAGGCTTCTGGTTGCTGGAGCTACCCTTGTTGATCATCTTGCGCTTACGGGTATCATCCAAAGCACGTCGCTTGTCCTCAAGCATGAGTGCCTTGTTCACCAGATCAGGAAAGGTCGGGCAGTCACACACAACAAGCGAGTACTGCAAACTCTGGTTAAGGCCTTCCATGAAGCTCCTTTTTGGCAGAATTAGTGCTGACATCCTCAGGAGCATACCTTGAGAGAACACTGAACTTCTGCATGTACTCCTTGACAGTGCTACTTCCTTGCTTCAGGGCTCGGAACTCACGCTTCTTGATGGCCATGATTCTGGAAGGAATGTGGGCCTTGCGGAATTCTGCCATGAAGTCATTCCAAGTGATGTTTTGCTCAGCATGCATGGCCTTGAATCCATCCCACCAAGATCTAGCAGTGCCCCCGAGACAGTGGGAAGCATATGCTACCCTCTCACGGTCTTCAGTGCAGCCGATTAGTTCCAACAAGTCCTCAATGGTTCGGACCCAGTCGTCTGCATCCAGGGGTTCAGTAGTCTCGATGAAGGTGGGTGGTGCATAATTCTTGAACTCCACCAACGTGGAACGTCCATTGCCGTGTCCCGTAGGCTGGCGATTGACAACTTGAGCAATCATCTAGAGGGCTGCAGTGTTGGCTTGGCGTTCCTCTCGGAAGGCTTGGAGAAGCTGAGCCATGTCCATGTTTGGAGGAGGTGGTGGGGGTGGAGTCTGTCCTCGGGCTTGGTCCTGGCTGACTCCTGCTTCAGCAGAACCTCCGGCTTCTTGTTGCTGGGTAGAGGTACCAGTATGTGTTACAACAGGCATCCTGTTGGAGCGGTCAAGGTCTCATGATTTGGAAAGATGGGGAAAGCAATATAGATGGGATGCCTAGTAAGGGGGTTGGTATGACACTAATTGTTTTCATGCAAGGGCCAAAAGGGCCAAACTCATTCATTAAAGTCCAAATGGGTGATGTAGTCGCTTACAAGTTCCCGAAGGAAAGCATGACGTCCATCAAACACATCAAAAGCAAACACAACACTACATGGTTTCATATGAACCATTACAAGGACTCGACTTCGCATAGGGGTACACGACCTATCCTACCGTAGGGGTTACTAACGGGCATATCCAAGTTGTGAATGATGCCTAAGTGGTGGAATGCTCGGTCGTGTAGTGTGGCTCTTCTGGGTCTTCCTCCTCATTATCAGCATCCTGACTTTCCTCTTCACTTGAAGGGGTGGGGGAGTGGAGGAGTTCAACACGGCGTTGCTTTGCTGGTGGGGTGAAGAGCTTGCGGTAATCCCTTGCGCTCATGTGGTGTTGCTATGGTGGTTCTCCATCCTTTGGGGGTCTTCCGCCTCTGTATGCGATTGCGGGCTGTCCAGGGGGAGCACCTTCTTTCATGATCCTATCCGTCTTCACTTGAGCTTGGAGAAGAAGTGCCTTGGTCTCATGAAGTTCCTTTCGGAGCTCCATTGATTCCGAGGCCAAGTGTTGTGCCAAACTATCGGCACAAAGGCTGAAGTAGATCTGGAATCGAAGTGGAAGTCCTTCCTCTAATGGTGGAGCTGGTGCACTGCCTCGTCCACACCTTAATTCCGATAAGGCAAGAAGCGGGTTGCCAACTCGTCTGCCATCTCTGGAAGAAGGTCTCGGAGGCGGGTGAGTGCCTTGAGGGTTGTCGTCTCGACGGCAAGAACCAGAGTTGCCATCTGGGGTCCCTCGAAGAACCAGCTTGTTGGAGAGTCATTAGCCTTCACGATCACTTCCACATGATACTTCGTCTTGGTGTCATTGATCCAATGCTCATGGTAGGTGAAAATGGGGGCTCGGTGAAACTGGCACTTCTTGAGGCTATCCTCAAGAAGCACGGGAAATCCGGTGGTCAAGAAGTCTTCGGGTACGGCAGCCATCTACAGAGGTTTAATGGGAGAGGTCAATAAGGGAAATATATCTTGGGTTAGGTAAGCTTTAGAAAAGAAGAGAAGTTTAGATGGTCTCAAGGTAACTAACGTCCATGCTAACTAAGGCTTCCTACAGTCAGGATGGCTCTGATACCAGCTCTGTGGAGACCCCGACTCATAAGTCGAGATCACCGAATGCACGTGTACAGTGATCCCAGAGATCAATGCTCACTAAACACACAGAAGCTGAATAACAAGAGTCTTACATCCATACCTACCGTCTTACACAAATTATGACCATTATGGTCAAGTCTTACATTGATAAGCCTTAAGGGCTGAACATCAAATGAAACACAAGCAGCGGAAATCTTCGTCGATAAGTAGAACCCATGCCATCTGCCTTAACCCTACAGGCATTCTGACTGGGAAACATCCTAGCTCGCATGTTTGTCTCCAAAGAACTCTTCTTAGAACTCCAATTCTTTAATGCCTGGCCAATTAAATAACCAGTGGCAAGCCAATGAGTACTTTGAATGTACTCGCAAGCAATCCATGTTTTGGTTCAAGGTACAACAATGCATGATATAGGTAAATTTTTGCAGAAAGCTAGTTTTGAGTGCAATGACATGTTCAACAACTTGTAAGACATGCATCAAGAGAATTCAAGTAACCATGAGGACAAGTTACATATATCAACATAAATAGAGTGGGCACCAACCCAACTCAATCATGTCAAGTCCCTTGACTTCACCCAAGTAGTTTTATCAACACACACACTGGGTTTGTAAACAAGTGGATGTAGCCCATGAGCGGTTACCCAACTGTCCTTGACCGTGGACACGGCTATTCGAATAGTTTTACACTCTGCAGAGGTTGCACACTTTACCCACAAGATCCGGGGAACTTCCGTGTCATCCACGACCTGCGATACCTCAAGTAACCGGGGTAAGCACCCGATCACTACCTTTCCCTAGACGACACTAACATGGAGTCCACTCGATTGGTAGTAACCCCCGTTCCCAACATTTCGCATCTTAAAATTGTGGAGCATCGCTCCCATATTCATCACATACTGGCACGGGGTACCAACGGTGTGTCCGGTGCCCCCTAAATATGTTCTTGGCCGCCCTACCTGGCACGACCCCGTCCCGAGAGAGAGCACCAACTCTCCCCCATCACTAGTAATGCGGGCTCCAAGCTAGTATCGACCTAGGTAATCAATAATGCCCTTTCCCATACAAGGGTAGAGTGGTTGCGCATGTAAGGTTGGAATATCGGCCGCAACTTAAACCAATCCGTTTTTAAAACAACACACACTTGCCTCGGTACACCACTTCATCATCAAGTGGCTACCCAACTCATCATCTCCCCCGAGCATAAGTGGCACTCGGCAGGGTTTTCGAAATGTCTTTTGAAAATACTTTGCCTCCTTCACCATGCATATTCCCGTCCCTTTTTGCGTAGCACTACTTTAGCATCCTATCTACTCCCACCGGCATAACCCTCATAAGAAGGTAGGGTCATGCACAATGCAAGTATCAACGAGGAAGTATGGTGGCAAACCATCAAAGTTGTTACTACCTCATCATGATTCCGTTGCAATAACAATATGGTGCTATATGACATGCATAAAAATGGTTTCATAGACATGGTCAAAGGGCTGCTTGCCTGGCTCAAGAAAGCCGTCTAGGTCTTCAAAGTCTTCTGGTCCAACTCCTTCGTCAGCAACGCAATCTATCGTCGCAAAATAATAACGAGAAAAAATAAGGCAATAATAAAACAGAAAAACCAAAGTGCTCAGAAAAATGTCAACTCATTTTTGTTAAATACTAGGGTGAAAACTAAGAAGGGGAAAATTTCTAGTTTTGGATTTGGAGTAGCAGAATAGGAGAAACGGATTTACAATGGTATATTTAAATGCTTAAAATCACATTTAAATATTTACAGTGAAGAAAAGGTTGTGGGATTGAATGGAAGGGTGGCATTATTACAAGAATTTAGGAACTGACATTATTTCATTTGGATAAATATTTTATCCTATGGGATTTTTGGAAGGGTGGCAGAAAAAGAAAAAGAAAAAAGGGCTCTTTGCCTGCTGGGCCAGAACAGCCGCAGTGTAGCATGCCCAGCCAGAGTGGCGGCCCAGCGCACTGGTGCATGCGCGCGCGCTAGGTTTAAACCTGACGGGCAGGGCCCAGGTGTCAGCAAGAGAGAGGGGGGTGATGGAGGGGAGAGGCTGACAGGCGGGGCCCGCCTGTCATCCCTAACCCCGAGTCCACATGCCCGTTGTGCTCACCGGCGACGATGCAGGGCACGGCGAGGTCGGGCGAGGGCACAGCTGGGCTCAGCATCGTGTCACCTTTCGGGTGATGGTGGTCGCGGTCGCGGGGGTGGCCTGGTTC
The DNA here is from genome assembly GCA_963921465.1 of Triticum timopheevii. Classification (NCBI taxonomy): domain Eukaryota; kingdom Viridiplantae; phylum Streptophyta; class Magnoliopsida; order Poales; family Poaceae; genus Triticum; species Triticum timopheevii. The sequence goes on from OY997264.1 coordinate 262,765,328, forward strand.
GCCGGTGACGAGGAGGCACGGCGGAGGAGCGTCGGGTGGTGGTCGTTCCGGTCGACTCCAGCTGCAAACGAGGTGGGGGAGAGAGGGGAAATGATCAGTAGGAGGAGGCGGTTTCAGATCGGGGCAGAGGAGGAGCGGGGGAGGCCTGTACCTCGCGAACTCCGGCGAGCCAAAGCGGCGGAGCTCGAGCTCGATCTCAAGCTCGGGCGGCTCTGGAGACAAACTGGGGGTGCAGAGGAATGACTTGGTGGTGCAGAGAGCGAGTGGTGAGGAGAGGGGAGCTCGGGGAGGCCTTTAAATAGGCGAACGGCGGGGTGCCGTGGACCCGTGCACCGGCGAGCTTGTGCTTGTTGCCACAGGGCTCGGGAGGAGATGGCGCCGTGTCTGGGGTGTTTCTGGGCGTGGACTACGTGGAGGGGAGCTAAGGGAGAGAGCGGGGAGGGGTCAGAGACGCCGCGCGTGTGAGGCTGCCCATTGGAGCTTTCGGGCAGCCGGCGTGCGTGCGAGCTGTGGCGAGAGGAGGGAGAGGGAGGAGGGGGACAGAGGCGTGGCATGTCACGGACGTCGAGGCGCATCGTCAGGCGCGCTGGGGAGGCCCGAGGTGGCCGGAGGCGGTTGGAAGGGGGCGGCTACAGTGCGGGAGCGCACTGTAGCGCGCTCCAGAGCGTGCATATGGCCGGCATGGCTATTTTTCTTGCGCTCTGGGCTTGGACTCTAGTGTCTGGGGGCTCTAGGGGGGAGTAAAGAAGTGGGGAGGGGCATTGGATGCCCTGGATAGCCAGTAGGAGAGGAGAGAGGTTGAGGGAGAGAGAGAAAGGGGTTGTCCAGAGAGGGAGAGGGAGGTTTTCACCCCCAAATAATGGAGCTGTAATGTTTCCATTGTTACTGGGGGTAGAAGGGGACTAGGATGGCCTGTGGTAAAAAGCTGAGGCCAAGGAGAAGAGTGGAAGAGGTCAAAACGATGATTTTGGAAATATGGCAGAAGGTGTTTGATGTAGGTTTGAGCAAGCAAATGAATTCCACTTGATATGAGAATTAACAGGATCAAGTGGAATATATATTTGAGGTGGGTCACCAATTGTGAGTCCATTTGGAGAAAGTTTCCAATGTAACTTTGGCAAACCCTAGAAATAAACAGAAATGGATTTTCCAAGATTTAGTCATGAAAATCTTTTCTCCTTGATGCACCAGTTGGTGTAGTGTCATAATTGAGGATTTAGAACATGCCCACAAAGGTTGAGAGCAAAAGGAGAAAGTTGCCAATGTAGAGTTGTTCAAATATGATTCTGGTCAGAGAAGGTTTTGGGGCATTTTGGTGAACCAAAATGACTTTAATTGACATGAGGCTTTGCAAGGTGATCACAATATGCACTTGTGACTTTCTGGATTTTCCTTGGATTTGTTTGAAAATATTTCCTGTAGAAATATTTCAAATCCTTGAAATGGGCAAAAATGGTTTTGGGAGGTTTTGTGCAATATTTTGAACATGACCATGTGTTGAAACTCTTATATGTGGAAAATATATGTCCACTGAGTTTCCCTGATTTTTGTAAAATATTTCTGAAACAATAAAATATTTTTTCCGTATTAAAGACCATTTCTGGCCTTAAGACAAAGCTTTTAAATAAAATAGGAAAATAGCTTTTAAAATTATATTTTTGTGGTTTATGGGAGTCCTATATCTAATAGGTCTCAAATATACTTTTTGAAATATTTTTCATACCCCAAATGAAGTACTTGCAGTGCAAACCTCAATTTAGGGGTTTTTGGAAAACTAATTTTTGAAAATACTATTTGGCCAAATTATTTTTGTAAGAAAATACTATATTGCTCTATACACATGGCATGATCATTGGGCAGAAGTTTGGGGCAAGGAGATGAAGTATATAAGGTGGAGTTGTGTTGACTTTAAAGAGCACTTAAAAAGAATCACAGAGAGAAAACCAACTCCAAATAAAAGCCAAATAATGCAAAAGTTTTTGTTGGTCCAAATTTTCATGCTTTAATAATGCAAATGAAATGTTACAAAATGCAAGGTGTGACCTAAAAACAGCCCCGTCTGCCCGCGCACCGTTTTGGGCCTGGCCCAACAACATGTTGCGCTTATGTGTGGCCTAGGCCCGGGGGCTCCTGTCGATGTACTAAAGTAGGGGCACTCCATTGTACCCCTTATTTGTGCACGGGCAGCCAGAGCCGCGCCCACAAACACACTTAAGCAGGGCAGAGATAGGAAATCGAAGCCGCAAGGCGATCAAAGCAACGCCAAGACAGGGACGCAAAGAGCAAGAAGGCGAGGTGGTTTCCCCCGGCAAGACCCTTGCCGGGGCGACCCCCACGACCCCGGCAAGGACCTTGCCGGGGCAACTTACCCAACGCCAGTGGAGCGCGCCACCCTTGAGCCCCAGTTTTTCCAGCACCGCCAACAATGTTGGGACATTGGCTCAGGAGGTGCCTCCACGATGGCATACAGATCTTTGTGAAGACAAGAAACACTCCAAATCAGAATAGGATTAGAAGACGACGAACCTCGGCGAGGTCCTTGCCGGGGAAACCCACAAGATCCCCGGCAAGATCCTTGCCGGGGGCGACCGCAACGCCACGGCAAGACCCTTGCCGGGGACCCGGCAAGGCCCTTGCCGAGGACATCCGCGGGGCCACAGCCAGACCCACTACCACCAAGTTTCCACCGACGCTCCCATGCAGCTGCCGACCCACCAGCTAGGCAGGCGCCTGCCTGTCGACGTGAGGCTTCCAGGCCAACTCGGCACATGCCTACGTGGTGGCATGCAAATCTTCGTGAAGGCCCTACCACCGCGCCACCTCAGCAACCTGCCAGCCTACATGGTGCTGACCGCCTCGCTGGCCTAGGTGCGTGTCGAGGCAGGGCGAAGCTGCGGTAAGGTGAGGGGGACACCTAAGAGGCGCATTAAATGCGTCTTGTCCCATAATGGCAAGCAATAGGCTTGGCCACAGTACCCCGGTGCCACCTCCTGTGTGCCACTCTGGCGATCCCCTTGCCTATAAAAGCTGGCCCAAGGCATCCAGGAGAAGGATTCGGACCCTGGGACAAGTTACGCCGATTGTAGCTAGCTCAAGAACTCCAAGAACAAAGATATACACACTAAAGCAGGACTAGGGTATTATGCATCCTTGCAGCCCGAACCTGGGTAAACGACCTGAGTGTTTGTGCTGACTGCTGATCCCACTCTCCTCACGACCCCGTGCCCCGCAACTGTAGTAGGGATTCTTGTGATCCCATAGGTGTAGTTTTCCACCGACATGCTTGTGTCCAAGCCATGACACCAATATGTTTGAAAATTCCTTCCAATTTACTGCACATGGAATTAACTCACACAAAAGTACACAAATATGATTTTTCAAACAGTTGTGGTTAGCTTTTGCATGGACATGTTGTTAAAATTTGAATTACAGTCATTAAATCGCTAGAAAATCACTTAAATGTCTTACAAAAGGTCAAATAACCCCTGAAACTTTCCAAATTTTCACATGACAGTTGTATTAGTGCATGTTAACTATAGAAAAAATTTGAAGACCATAAGAGGAAGCTATCATTGGTTCGGCATCCAAAATGAATTGTGTCCTCTCGGAACCACGAGCCTCTAGTGAGTTGCTCCAGTTTGTGAGGGGTTTGTGTCCAAAGTTTCGTCAAACAGGCCAATTTTTTACCACAGCATCTTGGTGGCATGACATTACATCAAGCAAGGTTTCATGTATTTCTAATCATTTTCTATTTTTTTCGAATTTAAATCCATGGCACTCCATGCTTGTGTCCAAGTCATGACACAAATATATTTGAAAATTCCTTCCAATTTACTTCACATGGAATTAACTCGCATACAAGTACACATACATGATTTTTCAAACCGTTATGGTTGGCTGTTGCATGTACATGTAGTTCAAGTTTGAATTAAGGTCATTAAATGGCTAGAAAATCACTTAATTATCTTAAAAGGGTCAAATGACCCCTTCCAACTTTTGACACGACAGTTGTAGTGCATGTTAATTGTAGAAAAAAATTTGAAGGCCATAAGAGGAGGCTATCGTCGGTACATCGTCAAAGATGCATTGTGTCGTCTTGGAACCATGAGACTTCTAGTGAGTTGCTCCAGTTTGTGAGGCTTGTGTGTCCAAAGTTTCGTCAAAAGGCCAATTTTTAACCACAGCTTCCTGGTGGCATGCCATTACGTCAAGCAAGTTTTCATGTATTTCTAATCATTTTTTATTTTTTTGGAATTTAAATGCCATGGAACTCCATGCTTTTGTCCAAACTGTGACACCAATATGTTTGAAAATTACTTCTAGTTCGCCGCACATGGAATTAACTCGCACACAAGTACACAAATATGATTTATCAAACCGTTATGGTTAGCTGTTGCATTTACATGTAGTTCAAATTTGAATTATAGTCTATAAAAGGCTAGAAAATCACTTAAGTGTCTTAAAAAGGTCAAATGATCCCTGGAATTTTCCAAATTTTAAGATTACAGTTGTATTAGTACTCCAAATTTTCTCATACATTTAAAACACCATTTGTTGCCACTATACCCCAAATTCATCTTTCATAGTTAATACAAAATATCAACAACATCACACACAGTTTGTTGTAGGGATCGTTCGCGATGAAAATTCGTGGGTCTACTTAAGTCTTCCTCCATAAGCTTCGCTGGCTGCGTCTGCTCTTGTGCCGGTGACCCCTGAATCCTAGATCCCCATTCCCACAACACCTTCTTGCTAAGAATGACGCCGTGAAAACGCTTCGTGAGGGCCCGTATGGTGGCCGCGTCCTCCCCGAGCGCCGCCGCCTGTGCCAAGAGTGTGTCTGCATCCGTCGAGAGGGTATCTGTCCCAGCCGAGATGGGTGTAGCTGCTGCTGTGATGGCGGCTGCAAACGCAGAGAGCACTCGAGCTGCCGTCCTCGCCACCGATGTCTCCCTGGCCCGGGGTCGGGGCCATCCATGCCAAGATCAAGGATGCACACGCCAAGATATTCCAGACCACCTCAGAATCCAGCATGCAACCCACGTCCGAAAAGGCACAGGAGGCCATGGAGCACCTACTTCCTCATGAGATCGTCGAGCGGGAGCTAGAATGCAGGAGGCGGCAGCGATCGAGGAGCGTCGGGAGGAGGAGCTGTGCGTGGCTCAGGACGAGGTTGAGAAGAGCATGTCCATCGAGGAATCGGTGTTGGAGTACCAACACAAGCTCTGCTGCAGCCAACAGCGGCATGTCGCCAGGACAAGTCATCGACGACTCATCTTACACCGGCGAGGCATACGGCGGCGCGGTGGCGGCTTTATTAAAATTATGCATACTTAGCCTTTGTTTATAACATTGTTCTTTTGTTAGAGCAATGTTTAGGTCAACTGGCTCTGTTAAATTACTAAAATTGCTCGATTCAGTAACTTTGATATGTGTGTTGTAGGCTCTTTTTGTGCCCAGATTAGAAGCGATGTTAAATATGCAATGAAGTGGATGAGGGCAGTACCCAGGGAAATTTCAACCAATATTGGAATGATCAAACTCATCGCATGCAAGTAAAGCAGAAGATTCATTTGCACATTCGTTGAAAGTGAATCATGTCCGGCAGCACCGCACGCAAAGTTTCCCTCCACCTTTCGAAATTTTGGGCCTACCGCCGCTCCAAAATATCTACCCCCCCTCCCCACCCCCTTTTCTCCCCGACCACAAGTCACATTTCCCTTGTTAGCTCCTTCCTTCCCAAGCTATAGCCGCTTCCTCGCTTGCTTCCTCGCTCCGACCGTATCGCATCCGACTGCAGCAGTCACCATGGTCTTCTTCAATGACCTGTCCAACAGTTCCTCCTCTGATGATGACTCTTTCACTACCCAGGTATGCCTCTCTTCTCTCTCTCGGGTTATGATTTGGAAGGAAGGATTTTAACCTGACGGTTCATTTGAGTCAATTCTTCCTCTTGTAGCTCCCTATGACCATCAATTGCAACGAATGGAGCCGGGTGGCTGAAGATTTGCATGCTCGTTGCCACCATCAATCTCCATGCGTGAAGTTACTTGCGTTTCAATCTGTGGACCGTGGGAGGAAATTTTTAGCATGTGCAGAGAAGGTTAGCCCCACTATCGTTGTTACAAATCATTTATTAGATGTGATTCAGACACTATCACTGTGCTATGTTATTGTGGATGTGGTTAAGACTATGCCACATTTTCTACCTAGTATCTAAAAAATGTTGTCATCTCATCAGCAGTGCCATTAGAAAATTATTTAGCACCGCTTCACAAATTTGGGCAGCCAACTTTGGTCCACACATCCGAGCAGCCAAGTAGTAAAATACTAAAAACATTATAGCACGAAGGAACTGGGCATTGGAGCAACTAGGTGCTCCAGATGTTCCCCGATTTTTTTCCTCTACATCGGCTCGCCAGTGCAGGGTACCGGTGCGAAATGTAGCAACGGTTGTATCGACACCGGTTTTGGCATACATAGTGGACGGCCTTAGTGTTATTAGTTCTATGTTACTAAATTTGTGCATGTACACACATGTTAGTGTCAATTTGATGTCATCCAAACACTGTCACTGTGCTATTGCAGTTCTATTTAGCTTCCTCATAAAATGTTCAATTTGTTATTTATAGTACATTACTAAGAACTTGTAGCGTTCCTGTCATTAATTATAGCTTATGATGTTTCAGAATTTGGTTGTTGTCTCAGTAGCAATTAATTCATTTACACATTGATCTTTTTGAGAAGATATGTCATAATTAACCTGTTTCTTCAGTTTTTCAAAATATGTATTTGGTGATTTTCTACGTTGCTAGAAACCCATTTCCCCTACAATTGTTACTGATCTAGTTTAAATATTATAGGATGAATTGAAGTGTTCTTACCTGGAGTGGGTTGATCAAGAGTGGCCACAGTCTTTGAAGATGTGCCTAGCAAAGCTTTGGAGCTTGTATGAGGAAGATAACAGAGATAGGCTTAGAGAAAGTGTTGTCAACGCTGAAGAATATTTCAATATGCGGGAAAAAAGGAAGATGGAGAATGAGCTCAGATTCTTAAAATTAGAATTTGCTAAGATGGTGTTGACGAAGGAGGAGGCACTTTCCCAGTTGGTCAGTGCGAAAAGGTTCTTATTGAACTGAAAGCAAAGGTGGATAAGATGAGCCTGGCTGATCTCGGTTAGGGAGATGAATATATTGTTCTAATATTGTTCTTATCAAGGTGAACTAGCTATATGTCGTACTATGTTATTTTCAGGTAGCTATCGTACTATGATGTTAAAATGTATTTATGTGCCTGATATGAAATTGGCAAGCAGTTGTTCGATATGAAATGTGAATTTGTGCAATATTGGAATTATTAATTGTAAACTAATAAACCTGCTAAATGGGTCATGGAACTTTGCAAACGGTTCTAGCAGTAAAAGCGGTTGTGATGGATAGCCGAATGCCATACAATTTTCTTCATCAAATCGTGTGTGATGTAGTTGAATAAAAGCAAACGATTAATCGAGGAAGAGCATGTGTGATCGTTACACCTATCACACACTAGGCTACATATAAAACTGTGTGGGATGTATATATGAACGGAAAAGTTTTCCCTCGATTCACTATGTGGGATGTATGTACGAATGGAAACGTAATTCTTGGAATGACTTTGTGGGATGTACATAAGAACGGAAATGTATTCCTTGGATTGACTGTGTGGAATATACATACAAATGGAAACGTTTTTCTAGGACTGACTGTATGGGATGTACTTACGACCGAAAACGACACACATGTATGTATAATCATATTTGATCGCTCGCCCGTCGCACACGACCTCATTTTGCCGAGCGTGTGTGACCGGAGGGCCTATCCCCGACGGTTTCTGGGTCATGTGGGAAGGACCCCCTATCGCCCACACTCACTAGGTGACGGTTCAGAATGTCGTCATGGAAAGGGGTTAAAAACCATTTGTATAGCAGGTCGATGTACCAGTGAGCAATGCTTGTGGATTGAGTAAATTATACCTTAGGGTTCTCGAGGTGTGGCTCGGTGAGCATCCACAAGCACTGAGGCTCTAGTGCGTATATATAGTGGAAAGAGAGTGTGAGAGAGCAAACCCTAGAAAACAAGCGTTGAGGCCGCAGCGTATATAGTTGGAGTGGTTTTTATTTTTCTCTCCTTAAAAATCGTTTTAAATTGTGCATGAAATGGTACTCTTTATTTAACGTACTAGTGAACAAAAATACTAGGGCAATGCTAATATATGAAAAAAAAATAACGCTCGAAGGAGTCAGCTTGTGATTAACGCTCCACGCCTCCCGTTCACACTTACTATCATTCACGTGTGGTACACAACCCTCCGAAGTGAACAACACCTGAATCACAGACGGTCAAAATATCAGAAATGTGGGCTGCACCATCCTCCAATTTTAAATATTTTCAAGAAATTCAATTTTAATTATTTTGTATGTACACTTTGCTCTCTTCCAATAATTTTGGGCACTTGTATTCGGTCTAAGTCAGCGTGCCACCATACGTCGTACTACTACCACCATCTAGGTTTTTACGCCATGTCATATTTTTTTGTCAAAGTTTGACCAATTCTTTTAACTAATCCCTCATTTCGAGTTTATACGGCTTAAATTTGAAATATCATCAACCAGACAGACGATGAGTGGAGAAATGTACTCCATCTTGTAGTTTACAAAATTGTTCAAACTTTAATCTGCATTAATTACAATATATTCATGGATGACCACTAAATGAGTAGGAATGGTTACATGCATTGGTTGGTTTCTTTTAATCCTTGCATGCATCAATTTAATGCACCTTGGAATGTGAACATGTGGTGGAAAGAAGTGAAAATAAGACTGTATAATATGGTAAAACAAAGAAAATGAGACGAGCCAAATAAATAAGAAAGGGGGAACTAGTAAACTGCTAATACATGCCAACAAAAGATAAATATTATTGGCTTCTTTTTTATGTTTTCTAAACGCTTTTATATTTCTTTATGGAGTATTTTTTATCAAAGTTTTCCAACATAAGTAACTAGTGGCAAAAATTCAGAACCAACGTAACTAATACGGCCACCGGCCGTATGGACACATTTATTTTTCCAGCACATTTATTTATTTCATCAATGACATTTTGATACAGGGTTCACCAATTCTTTGCTAGGAAAGCAACACCAAAGAAAAGAAGAAACACAATTAGACATTTTAAAAGATATCTAATTTCCATAACTTCTCCCACTAATTGTATTAATATCTTCTCTATGTCTTCATTGTTGATCAGTGGCTTCTCAAGCTTGCACACTTCTTTTCTTCTTCGATTCTAAAGAACCAGACGTTGCTTCAAATACAATAGCATCCCTAGTCTCATCTCTAGCCTCTATCAAGAAAGGAGTGCACGAGCATCTACCAAATTTCGTGCTATTAATAGATCATGCATTCTTCTTCCCAAAACCAAAACTTGCATCCATCCTACACAGAAGTTTGAGTATAAGCTACCGAACATGCACCGAATAAGGGAGCACAGCTGAATCAAAAGAAGTACTATGCACCTTATCTTTTTTGCACTTGATGAACACCCAGCTAGGATGTTCTGGGGTGGTTGAAACACGGCACACGTCCTGCCGTGGGTAGCCATAACACTTTATGAGAGGCAACGATGAACCAACTAGCTGCTGAGCCAGGGACGAGGCCGGATGGCGGCCGCCCGTGTCTTTGCCAGTGATTCGCTGAGGGGTAGATCCGAGAGGCTTGTAACACCCTGGATTTTACCCTTTTCTTTTTCCTTTAGTTTTCTTGGATTTCTTGATTTGATTTGATTTTTCAGTGGCTATGTGATTCCAAAACTTGGGAAGAGCATGTCTTCCTAGGTTATATAGTGGCTTTTCATCCTCATTACCATCCCTAGGTCATGTTATTTTCATCCTATCTCATGTCCCAATATTCTTTTATTGGGAATATTCCTTTTCTATTAAAGGAATTATCCTATTTACCCTAGGTTGCGAAGCAACCTATCTTTCTGTCACTCCAAAAATTCCCAAATAATTCTCATAAATTGTTTGGGTCATATGTTGCTAAAATATGGCAAAACTTTTCATAGCCATGTTAAAAAATCACCCTCTAATAATTATTTTCCTATTCTGCCCTAAATGGCACTTTGCAAAGCAAGTACTATTTACCTTTGCCCAATTGACTCCAAACTTTTTGGACATCTTTTCCTGTCCATATAATTGCCCCCTGCAAAAATTCAACTCAACTTGCTTAGCAAATATTCCTGAGCAGTTTTTCAAAGTTCCTGTCTGAGGGAAGACATTGTGAAGGAAGTACTAGCTACGCATATCCAAATGAGTTGAAATTTTGCAAGGTCCTTCATTTGATCAAATAATCACTCTCCACTAAATTTGAGCTCATGTAACCTTTCTATGTGAGCCCAGCTCCAAATCTTGGTTTCTAGTCAGATTTTCAGTTTGTGAAGCAACTATATTTTATATTTCTTCATTCAAGCTGAAAATTTTCCAGGCCATTCTCCTACCCATATCTACTCTCTCCACCAAGTTTTGGCTCCATCCATTTAGCCATTTGTCCTCATCAATTTTTCCAAGTTTCTGTCCAGAATGAAGCTTTGTGAAGCAAGTGCCACTTTGATATTTCCAAATGGCATGTAAGCTTTTACAACAGCTTCATATGATCAAATAACCCACCTCCTCTAAATTTCTAGCTCAATCCAATCAACTATGTGGGTGCATCATCCAAATCTCTAATTCTGGCCATTATGGTGGTTTCTACAGCAAGTACCATTTATCTTCATCCTAATGAGCTAAAAATTTGCAGAGGTGATCATCTTAGTGTGTGATAACACCATAACAAAGCCTCGAGTCTATCCCCTCTTGTATCTTCCTCAGCACCGCACAAACACCTTGTTGTTGAAAAGTTTTGGAGCAAGGTGACAATCTCTTCTTTGCCCTTGGGATCTTTTCTTCCCTCATTGCACCTAAGGGCACTAAGGACTATCCACTAGACATGGTCGGCCCGGCCAGAACACGCCGCTTGAGCCAGATCATGCGGTGACCATGGGCCGTGCCTGCCAAAACTCGCGCTCGGGCAAGACCTCGGCACTGTGCTCATCCCCTCCCTCATCGTCTCGACCTGAAACATTGTCCAGGATCTCCCCCATGCTCGTCCGCATCACCCCATGTGATGCGGAGCATCGTACGAGAATCACCATGTCAAGAGTCTGTTTGGCAAGTGACACGTGCGACCTCTACTTCTCATACATAAAGGTGAATCTTCTCCTTTACATGTGTTCACTTGACCCCTTCGAGGATGGTATACTACTTGACACTCCACCCGTGTGCATGCATAGGTATTGCCGGAGCTTCATGGACGACAAGAAGGAGTGTAAGCGCCAAGGAACATCGACACCATCTGTGAGGGAAGCATGGAAGAGAAGACGGAAGAAACGGAGCTGCTACAATCTACAGCCACCGGACGACCAGACTACGCCAGACGTCTGACACCTGGAACTCCAGCCAGCCCAGGAGTCCTGCCGACAAGATCTACAGCGACCGGACGACCAACCGAGACCGGACGTTCGGCACCTTCGAGGCCACGGACGACCGAGCGCCACCGGACGACCGGTGCCATGGCGGCAGAATGATATTTATGGAAGTCCGAAGCCTTCCGGACGTCCGGACCGTCCCGAGCCTCCGGACGTCTGACACCGACCGGACGTCCGACACCTGTGTGCGCAGCCGCGGGCCTTTGGCCTTGTATCCCTCTCCCACTTACCCCTTTGTGGCTTAGACTATAAATAAACCACCTCCACCTCATTTCTAGGGTTAGCAAATATGATAGCTCATTCTTAGGTGAGCTTTGCTTCTACCTCCTCCTCCTGTGAGAGAGAGACCACTGTCGGTGTCAAAACCGACGGATCTCGGGTAGGGGGTCCCGATCTGTGCGTCAAGGCTAATGGTAACAGGAAGCAAGGGACACAGATGTTTACCCAGGTTCGGGCCCTCTCGATGGAGGTAAAACCCAACATCCTGCTTGATTAATATTGATGATACGGGTAGTACAAGAGTAGATCTATCACGAGATCGTAGAGGCTAAACCCTAAGAGCTAGCCTATGATGGTATGATTGTAATTGTGATCGGTCTTCTAAGGACCAACCTCTCCAGATTATATAGACACCGGAGAGGGCTAGGGTTTACATGGAGTCGGTTACAAGGAAGGAAATATAATATCCGGATCGCCAAGCTTGCCTTCCACGCAAAGGAGTGTCCCATCCGGACACAGGCCAAAGTCTTGAGTCTTGTATCTTCACGCTTCAATAGTCCGGACGTTGTACATAGTCCGGCTGTCCGGATATCCCCTAATCCAGGACTCCCTCAGTAGCCCCTGAACCAGGCTTCAATGACGATGAGTCCGGCACACAGTATTGTCTTCGACATTGCAGGGCAAGTTCCTCCTCCGAATACTGCAAAATGGTTATCGAACACGTAGACCGTGTCCGGATCTTCAAGATGATCTTCATATGCCACCGTAGAGAGAATGATATTTCACAAATGCAATCTGCTGACAACTTTTTCCGATGACCTGACATGTTATTACGGTCGGATCATTATTCGAGCCGTTTTCCCACAACCAGCTACGACGCATATTACGAGGCGGTTTCTGTGACACGTCTTGTCAAAGCAGAGATAGTGTCCCCTTATCATGGGATTCTCATCAATACGGGTATGGGTAATCCCACAACGCCATTAATCGTGGCGCTTGGGAAACAAGTGATTCCCAACGGGCAAGTGGGGAGGCGCACCGCTTTCGGTGCCTCTATAAAGGGATAAGATTTCCCCATTTTCACCCACGCCTTCTTCCTCCTTTGCCCACTCTTGCCCCCTCGAGCTCCAGCGCCCAAGCCCAAGTCTTCTGTAACACCCCAAAAATTTAACCATGTTTTGTTTATTAAAATTTTGCCAGGAAATTAAATTTTCATTTTTCTGGATTTATTTTTGATCTCAGAACCTCTCTTTTCTTCTAAGGTATGGAGTTTTCACCCCAAGTGAAAACTTTCCAATTATTATTGGACTCACATATTCTCTCAATAAAACATTTCTTTTATCAGTAGGATTATTTTATATAATTATTTTTCACTGAGCTTTATGGCTTTTCATAAGTTTTAGGGTCCCATTCACGCTTCAACCCTTTTATAGATTCAGTTAAAAATGCCACCAAAATTTGGGGATGATATATGATGTCCCAAAATCATTTTTATGCAAAAATATCCTTTGGTCATTTGGTGATTTTTAGCTTTACCCCTAGTTTTCAAATCTGGTCAGATTTCATTTTTGCACTTCAACCTGTTTAAATATTTCTTTAAAACTTCCACCAAAATTATGGGATGTCAGTAGGAGTATATTATTCAACTTTATGCAAAAAAATCACTGGTGTTCTTTGGAAAATTTGAGCAATTCATCCTCTTTTGCTCTCTGGTCCAGTTTGGCATTTTCTACTGCAACCATATTTTTGCTTGCCCTTTTTCCCTTGATTCTTTCTCCTGCTTGTAGACCACCCTACCAAACCCTTAAGTCCAGGAGAGTGGACCCATTGGAGGTTTTTTAGTACAAGCAATAATGCCATTTACCTTCTGTCCAGATCTGAAGAGTTGCAAAACTTGCACTAGCAAGTTTCTGGTTTTGCCCAAATGACCTTGCCACCATCACCTACATCTAAAGAGACACTAGTCTGGAGAGTTTGGCCACCCCAAGAAATGCCTAGGTGCATGTGGCATTCTGTCAAGCACCTTGTGTGCATGGTCAGATTTGACATAAGTTTTAGTTTGCACACTGGACCTGCTTGCTTTGCCTGACCACCATGTCCACTAAGCCTCTAGACTACCCTAACCTAATCCTGTTAAACCCCAGCTCCACCCTAGCCTCCTGGCAAGCCCTGGCATTTCGCTGAGCACCTGGTGGGCGTGCTCTGGGCGCGGCCAGAGCGCATGTTTTGCATGTGCGTGCGCCCGAGCCACCGCGTCCCACTGTCGCTTCCCCACGCCTGTTCTGGTCCTCTCCCGCTTCCAGCCGACGCACCCGACCCCTCCCTCACCACAGAGCCGCCCCTGGCGCCCTACAGCGCCGCCGTCAGGTCGGCCACGGCGGCTAGCGGCCGGCCACAGTGGGCTCCTACCCCGGACGGTGCCCCCCGAGCCACCCCAGCGCGCCAGCTGCCCTCTGGAACAGCGCGATCCCATCCGCAAGCCCGTCCTCTAGCTCGCGTCACCGCCACATCACCCTGCAGCACAGAATGGCGGTTCGCCGTCGAGCTTATCTCCGACCTAATCACGCTATAAAAGGAGCCCCGAGCCTCTCCGAACCCTCAAGCAACCTCCTATCACCCCACTAGTGCACCCCACGGCCAGCATGCGACGGCGGGAAGCCTTCTTCCCCATCTCCGGCCAGTACAGCCACCGCCGCCCTCCGATCCATTCAGTCGCAACCCGAGCCCCTCCCGTCCATCTAGCACCACCATCCTCCTCCCCTCGAGCATGCTGAGCCGCCCGAACCCTCAGCTGTGTCGAGGAACCACCGTAGCCCAAAGCCCCAAAACTCCCGAAGCCACCGGCCGCCGCGAAGCTCACCGCCGGCGACTCCCTTCGCCCCCACCACCCTAGCGACCACCGAGAGGACCTCCCTGGGATGGCGGATCCATCCCTGCCCACCGGACCCCGTGAGGAGCCGCCAATCGCCGGTGACGATCGCCGGAGCCCCGCCTCCGCACAGCCAGAGGAGGAAGGAGGCGGGGGAGTACGGTGATTCGGAAGGTTTTGTCCGCCAAGAGCGGACTAACCGAAGCTTGCACCAGCCTCCTAATAGGCTTTGAGGTAAGTAATAAATATGTGCAAAAGTACCACCCGATAGGTAGTAGCCCCTGATACTCTGTTTGGTGTTCGGAAAGAAAAACCAAACGGAAGGTCAATAATAATCCACAGGAGTCTAACACCAAAGTGT
Source organism: Triticum timopheevii (assembly GCA_963921465.1). Classification (NCBI taxonomy): domain Eukaryota; kingdom Viridiplantae; phylum Streptophyta; class Magnoliopsida; order Poales; family Poaceae; genus Triticum; species Triticum timopheevii. The sequence goes on from OY997264.1 coordinate 262,780,335, forward strand.
GTGTAAGCAGGTTGTGCTGCTTGCTACTGCTGCCCGTACTGCCGAGGTTGCCGAACTGAAGCGGGACCTGGAGCAGGAGCAGGGAGAGCTCGACCTCACGATAGGCGGCTCGAAGAGAACAAGGGTAAGTGATTCCCGCTCTTTATGCATTTAAAGATAGGCAGAATTTGTGAGTCTAACACCTAAGTGTCGTGACTGTGTAAGAGGGGCCACCGCCGAAGTAGCGTCCCTGAAGAAGGCGTTGTCCGAGGCCGAAGACAAGGCGGCCTCAGAGTGTAAGGAGCGCGAAAAGCAAAGTGCTAGGGTAGGTGAGGTATAGCAAGAGCTCGAGGACCTCGGCAAGAAATGCGAGTCCGTGGAGCATGATCTGAAGGTGAAAGAGGTCGAGCTTGCGAAGGCCATCTACCTCTTGAGCACTGCGTTGGATTTCCCCAAAGAGGAGAGGATGATGCAGCAAAGTAGCGTAAGTATTTCCCTTAGTTTTTGAGAACCAAGGTATCAATCCAGTAGGAGACCACGCACAAGTCCCTCGTACCTACACAAAACGATAGCAACTCGCAACCAACGCTTAGGGCTTGTCAATCCCTTCACGGTCACTTACGAGAGTGAGATCTGATAGAGATAATATTTTTGGTATTTTTGATAGATAGATGCAAAGTAAAAGTAAAGGCAAAGTAAAAACAAAGCAAGTAAATAAAGTGATATAGATTGATATGGTGCAATGAATCAAGAGTGACATGTATGGAAAATAATGCATGGTGGCTTTGCCACAAATACGATGTCAACTACAAGATCATGCAATGCCAATATGACAAAGTCATGTATGTCGTGATGATGATGGTGGAAGTTGCATGGCAATATATCTCGGAATGGCTATGGAAATGCCATGATAGGTAGGTATGGTGGCTGTTTTGAGGAAGATATAAGGAGGTTTATGTGTGATCGAGTATATCATATCACGGGGTTTGGATGCACCGTTGAAGTTTGCGCCAACTCTCAAGGTGAGAAAGGGCAATGCACGGTACCGAAGAGGCTATCAAAGGTGGAAAGGTGAGAGTGCGTATAATCCATGGACTCAACATTAGTCAAAAGAACTCATATACTTATTGCAAAAATTTAGAAGACATCAAAAATTCAAGTTTTACGTGCATGCTCCTAGGGGGGTAGATTGGTAGGAAAAGACCATCGCTCGTCCCCGACTGCCACTCATAAGGATGCACAAGCCAGGTACACTTCATGTTTCAGATTTGTTACACAACTTTAACCATACGTGCATGCTACGGGATTTGCAAACTTCAACACAAGTATTTCTCAAATTCATAATCACCCAACTAGCACGACTTTGATATTATCACCTCCATATCTCAAAACAATTATCAAGCATCAAACTTATCTTAGTATTCAATTCACTCAAAAGAAAGTTTCGCATATCTTGAATACCAAGTATATTAACATTAAGCAAATTACCATGCTATTAACGACTCTCAAAATAATCTAAGCGAAGCATGAGAGATCAATATTTTCTTTAAAACAAATCCACCACCTTGCTCTAAAAGATCTAAGTGAAGTACTAGAGCAAAAATTATCACGCTCAAAAGATATAAGTGAAGCACTATGAGCAAAACTATCAAGCTCAAAAGATATAAGTGAAGCACATAGAGTATTCTAACAAATTCCAATTCATGTATGGCTTTCTCAAAAGATGTGTACAGAAAGGATGATTGTGATAGACTAACAAGCAAAGACACAAATAATACAAGATGCTCCAAGCAAAACACATATCATGTTGGTAAATAAAAATATAGCTCCAAGTAAATTACCGATGGAAGTGGACGAAAGAGGGGATGCCTTCCGGGGCATCCCCAAGCTTTGACTTTTTGGTGTCCTTGGATTATCTTGGGGGTGCCATGGGCATTCCCAAGCTTAGGCTCTTGCCACCCCTTGTTCCATAATCCAATAAAAGAATCCACCCAAAACTTGAAAACTTCACAACACAAAACTCAACAGAAATCTCGTGAGCTCCGTTAGAGAAAGAAAACAAAAGAGTACTTAAGGGTACTGTAATGAACTCATTCTTTATTTATATTGGTGTTAAACCTACAGTATTCCAACTTCTCTATGGTTTATAAACTAATTTACTAGCCATAGATTCATCAAAATAAGCAAACAACACACGAAAAACAGAATCTGTTAAAAACAGAACAGTCTGTAGCAATCTGTAACTAACGTAAACTTATGGAACTCTAAAAAATTCTACAAAAATAGGAAGTCCTGGAAAATTTGTTTATTGATCAGAAGCAAAAATAATCAACGCAAAAGCACATTCCTGTGATTTATCATAACTAAATTCGTGTGCGCAAAGTTTCTCTTTTTCAGCAGAATCAAATCAACTATCATCGTAGGTTATCCTATAGGTTCTACTTGGCACAAACACTAATAAAACATAAAACCACATCCAAACAGAAGTTAGATGGATTATTTATTCCTAAACAGAAGCAAAAACAAAAAACACAAAATAAAATTGGGTTGCCTCCCAACAAGCGCTATCGTTTAACGCCCCTAGCTAGGCATTGAGAATTTTAATGATGCTCACAAGAAAGACAAGAATTGAAGCGCAAAGAGAGCATCATGAAACACGTGACAAACACATCTAAGTCTAACATACTTCCTATGCATAGGCATATTATAAGCAAACAAATTTGCAAGGCGAGCAAAAACTAGTATACGCAAGGAAGAAGAAAGAGACGATAGCAATCTCAACATGACGAGAGGTAATTTAATAAGATAAAATTTTCTACGACCATATTTTCCTCTCTCATAATAATTACATGTAGGATCATAGGCAAATTCAAAAAATAGCTATCACAAAATATATTCTCAACATGATCCACATGCATGCAAAGTTGACACTCTTCCAAGATAGTGGGATTAACATTAACTAAAGTCATGACCTTTCCGAACCCACTTTTATCAAAAATATCATAAGATTGAACATGCTCCAAATATGTGGGATCTAAAGTTGACACTCTTCCAAACCCACTTTCAATATTATTTCAAACACTATTATCAATCTCATATTCATCATGGGGATTAAATGAATTTTCAAGATCATAAGAAGAATCACCCCAATCATGATCATTACAACAAGTAGAGGGCATAGCAAAACTAGCATCCCCAAGCTTAGGGTTTTGCATATTTTTAGCACAATTGACATCTATAGGATTTATAGTAAAATCATTGCAATCATGCTTTTTATTCAAAGATCTAACATGAATCGCTTCATAAAGTACTTCATCACAATTTTTACATTCACGAATTTCAGGAAAAACCTCATAAAGATAATCTAGTGCACTCAATTCACTAGCAATAGGTTCATCGTAATTGGATCTCTTAAAGAGATTAGCAAGTGGATGAGGATCCATAAACTTTTACCAAGCGAAGATGCAAGCAAAAAGAAGGCACATGGTAACACAAGATTGAACGGAGGAAGGGCGAATAAAACGGCAAGGGTGAAGTGGGGGAGAGGAAAACGAGAGGCAAATGGCAAATAATGTAATGCGAGAGATAGGGATTGTGATGGGTACGTGGTATTGTTGACTTGCTTGCGTGAGCCTCCCCGGCAACGACGCCAGAAATTCTTCTTGCTACCTCTTGAGCACTGCGTTGGATTTCCCCGAAGAGGAGAGGATGATGCAGGAAAGTAGCATAAGTATTTCCCTCAGTTTTTGAGAACCAAGGTATCAATCAAGTAGGATACCACGCACAAGTCCCTCGTACCTACACAAAGCGATAGCAAATCGCAACCAACGCTTAGGGGTTGTCAATCCCTTCACGGTCACTTACGAGAGTGAGATCTGATAGAGATAATATTTTTGGTATTTTTGATAGATAGATGCAAAGTAAAAGTAAAGGCAAAGTAAAAAACAAAGCAAGTAAATAAACTGATATAGATTGATATGATGAGAATAGAACCGGGGGCCATAGGTTTCACTAGTGGCTTCTCTCAAGAGCATAGATTTCCTATGGTGGGTGAACAAATTACTGTTTAGCAATTGACAGAATTGAGCATAGTTATGAGCATATCTAGGCAATGATCATGTATATAGGCATCACGTCCAAAACAAGTAGATCGAAACGATTCTGCATCTACTACTATTACTCCACTCATCGACCGCTATCCAGCAGGCATCTAGAGTATTAAGTTAAAAACAGAGTAACGCCTTAAGCAAGATGACATGATGTAGAGGAATAAATTCATGCAATATGATAAAAAAACCATCTTGTTATCCTCGATGGCAACAATACAATACGTGCCTTGCTGCCCCTTCTGTCACTGGGTAAGGACACCGCAAGATTGAACCAACAGCTAAGCACTTCTCCCATTGCAAGAACTACCAATCTAGTTGGCCAAACCAAAAAGGATAATTCGAAGAGACTTGCAAAGATAATCAATCATACATAAAAGAATTCAGAGAAGAATCAAATATTTTCCATAGATAATACTGGATCATAAACCCACAATTCGTCGGTCCCAACAAACACGCCGCAAAAAGAAGATTACATGGAATAGATCTCCACGAGAGAGGGGGAGAACATTGTATTGAGATACAAAAAGAGAGAAGAAGCCATCTAGCTACTAGCTATGGACCCGACGGTCTGAAGTAAACTACTCACACTTCATCGGAGGGGCTATGGTGATGATGTAGAAGCCCTCCGTGGTGGATGCCCCCTTCCGGCGGAGCTCCGGAACAGGCCCTAAGATGGGATCTCGTGGATACAGAAGGTTGCGGCGGTGGAATTAGGTTTTTGGCTCCTGTTCTGATTGTTGGGGGATACGTAGGTATATATAGGAGGAAGGAGTACGTCGGTGGAGCTCCGAGGGGCCCACGAGGTAGGGGGGCGCGCCCAGGGGGGCGCTCCCTCCACCCTCGTGACCTCCTCGGGCACTACTTGGAGTAGGGTCCAAGTCTCCTGGATCACGTTCGGTTGGAAAATCACGATCCCGAAGGTTTCATTCCATTTGGACTCCGTTTGATATTTTGTTTCTTCGAAATACTGAAAAAGGCAAAAAAAAACAGCAATTCTAGGCTGGGCCTCCGGTTAATAGGTTAGTCCCAAAATTAATATAAAAGTGGAAAATAAAGCCCAATATAGTCCAAAACAGTAGATAAAGTAGCATGGAGCGATCAAAAAATATAGATACGTTGGAGACGTATCAAGGCCCTTGTAAATTTAAAAGACACCAAGGCCGGGGCCGAGAAAGCACAGCAGGAGATCCAAGAGGCCAAAAAGATTGCAGCGGGTAAGAAGTTCTTTATGCAAAGAAAACATGTGGATGAGGCATTTCTTTTACTTACTCGAATTCAGAGCTCTCCAGGGGGCATTTGCAGATCTGCCACGCAGCGTATCAGACGCTGCGGAGTTCTGCCGTGCCCAGGAGGGAAGCTCAACGGAGAAGCTATTCTGGTCCCAGTATGATGGGGCCGAACATCCGATGCCTCTGAGTGACCAACTGAAGCAGTTGGTCGAACTCCACAGGGCGGCCGAACTGGCTATGAAAGGGTTCATAGTCCGGATGTGGTCTAGTGAGCTCATGCCCAGCAGCTACTTTGGCCTGATCAAGCGGATGGTGGATGCCGGCCCGCGGCTGGAGGTGATGAAGTACTCCGTTTGTATAGAAGGTGCCCGCCGGGCCTTTGCGTGCGTCAAGGTGCATTGGGGCAAGCTAGATGCGGAGAAGCTGGTCAAGGACGGGCCGCCAGAGGGCAAGGTGCATCGCCATCCCGAGATGTACTATGATAGCGTTAGGAAGGGTGCTCGCCTCGTGGCTGAAGAATGTACCAAGGACACCATTTTTGAATGAATTCACTTCTGTCATGTTTGTATTTTAAGGACGAAGTTACTTGCGCTATGTAGCGCTTTTGTTATTTAAAATATTACCTTCTGTGCGGCTGCTTATAAAATTCTGAAAGTAGGCCAGTCGTCGGATTCCTCCCCCACGTAACTAGTACTGGGGTGTTCATGGAAAACCCGGACACTCTTTATCCAAATGCTTGGTCCCTTAAGGAGGTGTCCGGTGCAGTGAACAAGGCAATCGGACTATGCGGCTTTATAACTTTCACTTAGCCATAGAAGTCTACAATTTTAAATTTCGGCGAAGCCCCTAGAATCTGGAAGATCGAATCGGGGCGCTATACACGCCTAGATCGGACGAAGCCGATATATCACCTAAAGCGGAAAATCTTTAAGGATTTCAAGACCTCTCGAACAGCGACCAGCTCTCACCACATCATGTCGGTCAGTTTTCGGCTTCCTCTACTGAGGTGCTCGTCCGGAAGAACCGGGACACAATCGCAGTAGTTCTCCCTGCGCTACCTTAGCCGATATAATGGAACGTAAGGCACCAAAACAAGGGAGCCAGGCTATCCCAACTGTAGACCCAAGACATGATTCCGAGCTGATGCATATAGTGCTATAAGTTCGGGGTGCCGCACTGTCGAAAGTGTTCGGACTTTTTTTGCCATATTATGGGGCGCCGTGAGAAGCCCCTGGCAAACTGACCGTACCAAGGTGTACGGATGCAATACCAAATAAACATTTATAAAAGAAGAAAATGCTCAAATAAGTATAGTAAGTTGACTCTATATATAATCTCCCATTGACAAAAAATATGTTTAAGCGTATGTTTACAGTGGATGCATTAAGCAGAGATAAATAGGACTATTTGACATGTCCTATCCAGGGGCAGGCTATGTACAGATAGATAAAGCAGGTATGATGATCGCAAATAGATTCCACCTGGGTTTTCTTCTGTTCTGCACGTCTGTTGCCTCCTTGGATGTCTCTCCCCTATGAGTCTGGCAATTCGGCTCTTCTGAGGATGCTGCACTAACGCGGTGTCCTGAAAGGTAAGAGGGAAAGAGTATGAAGGTATTTAGCGGTTACCCGCATTATCGACTGAGTCGTTGATGCGCCTCCGCCTATGCCCATGGTATCTTGAGTGCATAATTGTGTACGCGTGGCACGAATGCTGCTTTGGAGGGGCTTGAGCAAAGGCCGAACTGCTAATCATGATCTTGGCGTTCCTGATGATCCTGTTGCGGGGTGCTCCGGACTCGCTTGACAGTGCTCGAAGTTGTCGCCGGATTGGTTTGTCGGAGTAGGCCGCATTGTACTTCTGCCACGAGGGCTGCCATATGCTCTTCTGTTCGAAGGGAGGTCCATATTTCCATTGACAATGATGACCCCGCGCGGTCCTGGAATCTTGAGCTTGAGGTATGCATAATGTGGTACCGCATTGAATCTAGCGAATGCGGTTCGTCCGAGCAGTGCGTGGTAGCCACTGCGGAAAGGGACAATGTCGAAGATTAACTCTTCGCTCCGGAAGTTATCCGGGGATCCGAAGACCACTTCCAGTGTTATAGAGCCCGTACTGCGGGCCTCTACTCCAGGAATTACACCTTTAAAGGTAGTTTTGGTGGGCTTGATCCTTGAAGGGTCAATGCCCATCTTGCGCACTGTGTCCTGATAAAGCAGGTTCACGCTGCTGCCGCCGTCCATAAGGACTCGCGTGAGGTGGAATCCGTCAATGATTGGGTCTAAGACCAATGCGGCTGAGCCGCCATGACGAATGCTAGTAGGGTGATCCCTATGGTCAAAGGTTATCGGACAAGCTGACCATGGATTGAACTTGGGGGCGACTGGCTCCATTGCTTAGACGTCCCGTAGTGCCCGCTTCCATTCCCGCTTGGGGATGTGGGTGGCGTAGATCATGTTGACCGTTTTCACCTGGGGGAAAATTTCTTTTGTCCCCCCGTGCTTGGACGCCGGGGCTCTTCATCATCGTCGTTGTGCAGCCCCTTGTCCTTATTTCCGGCGTTTACCTTGCCGGCCTGTTTGAACACCCAGCAGCCTCTATTGGTATGGTTGGCTGGTTTGTCCGGTGTGCCATGAATTTGGCACGAGCCCTCCAGTATGCGGTCCAGACTGGACCGTCCCTAATTATTTATCTTGAACGGTTTTTTCCGCTATCCGGACTTAGATCCGCTGAATCCGGCGTTGACTTGGGTTTCACTGTTGTGCCATGTGTGCCATGTCTTCAGTGCTTTCACCGTTGTTTCGCCTCTTATGTCTGTTGTGCCGTGGCTTGCCGTTAGTATCGCGGCCATCCGAAGTGCCGGAATGTGGCGTGGTGTTGCTGCGAGCCAACTAGCTATCCTTGCCCGCACAAAAGCGGGTCATTAGGGTTGTGAGAGCTGCCATTGACTTGGGTTTTTCCTGGCCGAGGTGCCGAGCGAGCCACTCGTCACGGATATTATGCTTGAAAGCTGCCAGGGCTTCGGCGTCCGGACAGTCGACTATCTGGTTCTTTTTAGTAAGGAACCGAGTCCAGAATTTCCGGGCTGACTCTCCGGGCTGTTGAGTAATGTGGCTCAGGTCATCGGCGTCTGGTGGTCGCATATCTGTGCCCTGGAAGTTATCAAGGAATACGTCTTCCAGATTTTCCCAACTGCCAATGGACTTTGCTGCCAGGCTGTTTAACCAGTGTCGGGCTGGTACTTTGAGCTTAAGGGGGTGATACTTCATGGCGTGTAAATATTTTCTCCGCGGGCCATGTGAATGTGGGGAAGGAAATCTTCAATCCATACTACGGGGTCTGTTGTGCCATCATATGATTCGATGTTTACGGGTTTGAACCCTTCTGGGAATTCATGATCCATTACTTCGTCAGTGAAGTAGAGGGGGTGTGCGGCGCCTCCGTGCCAGGTTTTGTGGCTACGCAGGTCGGATTGGTCTGGGTTGTTGTGTTTGGCCCGGCCAGACATGTTGATGATGCATCCGACGCGGCAGTCATCGTCGCGTGCTGGGGCGCACCCCCTCGATCCATAGATCAATCTTGGTTGTCCTGCTTTATTTTCCAGAATATCTTGCAGGTCTTGCCTGTTGCCCCGAGCCGTAGTGTATCGGCGTGGGGGTGCGGGCTGGTATCCGGGCTGATATTCTCGTTTTATCCCGGCCACGGGGTGGCCGGTCAGCCGTTTGGCGTTCGAGTCCATATTCCTCGGTTGCCAGGACTTCAGTCCATCTATCTGTGAGCAGGTCTTGATCAGCCTGGAGTTGCTGCTGCGTCTTCTTCAGGCTCCTCGCAGTGGCTATAAGCCTACGCTTGAAGCGCTCCTGCTCCACGGGATCCTCAGGCACGCCGAATTCGTCGTCGCCGAGGCTAATCTCGTCTTCGGAGGGGGGCATGTAGTTGTCCTCCTCTGGGTATACGTTTGTCGCCTGTTCTTCTGGGCTGATCCGCTCATCTTCCTGTTCGGCCTGCTCGAAGGCGGGCTGGTCAGGGTCATATTCTTCTTCGGCGCCATCAGGATTGTTTTCGTCTCCGGGGCCGGTATTGCTGTGGCGGGGCTTGGAGCGGCGCCGACGACGCCCATGCTTTGTTTTTCTTCCTGAGGGGTTACCTCCGTTGCCCCATCGCCATTTGTTTCCTTCGGAGCGTCCACCATATATATATCGTATGAGGAGGTGGCCGTCCACCGCCCGGTGAACGTTGGCTCCTGTAATTCTCCTACATCATCGTCCATACCGTCGATGTCTTCGGAGTTGAAGTCAAGCACGTCGGTTAGATCATCGATCGTGGCAATGAAGTGGGTGGTGGGTGGGCAACGAATTCCGTCATCATCTGCTTCCCACCCAAGCCGGACATAGTTCGGCCCAGATCTCTTGACAAAGAGAGAGACTTCAATAAGTTCAGCATGTCCCCAAAGGGCGAGTGCTGAAAGACGTCCACCGCGGTGACCTCCATCACCGATGCCCAATCAGGCTCGGTGGGCCCGGGGACGCGCGGACTGGGACCTACAATCGGATATGAATCTGGGGGTCCGGAGTCACAGGCCCTCTCAAGAGCGAGATCTGTGTTCGGCTCCATCACCGATGAGGGTACGGCCTGCAAGGCGGGGTCCAGCCCTCCGTCCTTGGGCAACGCAATCTGCCCCAGATCTAAGTCCGAGGCTTCTATCGGGGTGATACCCCGAGCATCATCCGATAGCAGGTCTAAGCCATGCTCATCATGACTATTCGGCCCTCCTGACGCTGGCCCGAATCCATCGAAGATCAAGTCTCCTCGGATATCCGCCGTGTAGTTCAAGTTCCCGAACCTGACCTGGTGGCCGAGGGCATAGCTATTGATCTACTCCAAGTGGCCAAGCGAATTGGCCCGCAACGCGAAGCCGCCGAACACGAGAATATGTCCGGGGAGGAAAGTCTCGCCCTGGACAGCGTCATCGATGATGATCGGAGGGGCCATCGAGCCTGACAGTGACGGCACAGAGGAACTCTCAATGAAAGCACCAATGTAGGTGTCGAAACCGGTGGATCTCGGGTAGGGGTCCCGATCTGTGCGTCAAGGCTGATGGTAACAGGAAGCAAGGGACACAGATGTTTACCCAGGTTCGGGCCCTCTCGATGGAGGTAAAACCCTACTTCCTGCTTGATTAATATTGATGATATGGGTAGTACAAGAGTAGATCTACCACGAGATCTCAGAGGCTAAACCCTAAGAGCTACCCTATAATGGTATGATTGTAATTGTCATCGGTCTTCCAAGGACCAACCTCTCCGGTTTATATAGACACCATAGAGGGCTAGGGTTTACATGGAGTCGATTACAAGGAAGGAAATATAATATCCGGATCGCCAAGCTTGCCTTCCACGCAAAGGAGAGTCCCATCCGGACATGGGCCGAAGTCTTGAGTTCTGTATCTTCACGCTTTAATAGTCCGGACGTTGTACACAGTCCGGCTGTCTTGATACCCCCTAATCCAGGACTCCCTCAACCACTCCCATGGAGTTCAAGACCTCCATGTGAGAAGATCCTGCGGGATATATCATCAAGACCCCCTCACGGGCGGACACCATCAAGACCTCCTCTTGGAGATGAATCTTACCTTGTATCTTTCCCTTTGTTGTTCATGTATCATGTGATCTTGTGTGTTTGATTGTCTAGTGGATGTGTGATTTGGACTTGTTCTTGACTGTTTCCCCTTGTGATTTCTCTCCGTTCTTCCTCGTGTTCTTCATGTTCTTCGAGGGATCCCACTCCAATCATGAAAGATCGGGCCACTAGGGTTCTACCCTACATTCATCTTCGTATCATGAACCACGTTGACCATGTTTTTGGAGCTCCTACCCCGTGTTTTCTAGCTTGATTTTGTTATTTTCGTCCTAAATTTGAAAATCCCCACCAAAAATTGCCCCAATTTTTTTGTGATTTGTTGCTTTTGATGATGTTTTGTTGATTTTGATCCGTGGATTTGCTTCGTTTGGAGTGGATCTAGCATCTCCCCAAGTTTCCCTATCTTTCATCCACGAAATCTCATCAATTTTGACCCCGAAATCTCCATTTTCCGCCCAAAATCGCGCCCCGGATCTCGGATCTCGCGTTGACCCCGACCCACCGGACGACCGGCGTTTTATGGATGTTTAGACCCCCACGAAGCAGCGGACGTCTGTCATCCACCGGACGACCGAAACCGGCCAACAGAACAAAATTTACAGATTTCCGATCCTGACCGGAGGTCCAACGACCGGACATCCGTCCATTTACGGACGTCCGTAACTGTAGCTTCAGACTTCGGCTGATTTTTGTTTCGTCCATAACTAATTCATCCAAACTCCGATTTTGACGTTCTTTAGCTCGTTTTGAAGCTATTGACATTCCCCATCCCACAAAAATACTACCAAAACCATTTGACTCCATGAAATTTTCCAAAATTTGTCAAGTTTGCCTAGGCCTTCCACCATATCATCCGCATAACCACCATAGTCTTCCGCAACCTATCCCATTTTGATCCATTGCATTAGTGGTTGCTTGAGTAGCGATTCGAGTCTCCTAAGGTGTTTCGGCTACTTAGGGACGGTTCTTTCTTCATCAACCACCACCACGACTTCCGCATAACCTCGCCCACCATACACTTCCACCAACCCAACTTAACACAATTGTTGTTTGAACTTGTTTGAGTTGTGGCTTGTGTCTCCTAAGGTATTTTGGCTACTTAGGGATGGCAACTTCAACTTCGACTTCCATATCCCATCATTCCACTTCCGCATTGCCATGTGCAAACCACGACCGCTCTCCGCTACCACCATTTGACATTTGCCTTTGGAGATTTTGAGTTTGCGGTTTTTCCGTTTCCTAAGGTGTTTCGGCTAACTAGGAACGGGTCTACATCGGCAACACCGCCTCTCATCATCGCCAACCGGTAACCTCGACGACACCATTGTATATTACCCCTTGCAAATTGCATTGATAACCCGTAGCCCATTTTGCATTACTTTCCTATCGAGACTAGCAATTTGATTATTGCCGGCAACGTGACTTGTGCACATTAGTGATCATACTTCCCATAGCATACATACCATATCATCGCGGTGGATATCTTGGTATCATATCTAGTGTCACAAGTTTGTTCCCACATACACACAATTGCTATCTTGGTTTGTGCATTGTGCAAAAGTGGTCATACAAAAAAAAGAAATAAAGCTTTTAAGAAAAAGAAAGAGAGCAAAGAAGCTTCTAAGCAAGTGCCATAGCATCATACCACATTGCATTAAGATTGTCATATCCGATCATCTTGGATCATCTTGTGAGAAACACCGGAACATCATGCATATGTAGCATACTTGGGATAGGAAATTTATCCATTTTGCATCTTATAGGTTGTGCACAAGTGTCGTATCCGCCTATAGAGAAATCGTGCTAGCGTCTCTCTTGAGTTGTGCAACTCGAGCGTTTTCCGTGGATTCCACATTTTGTGATCATCCCTTGGTTGCACGACCCCATTTATTTATCCATGTGTGTGTGTGTTTCCGTGTGACATTCTTTGCTATTGGTCTACTTGTTTCACTTGCAAATTTGTGAATCTCTTTCAACATTATTGACTCTTGCTAACATTTTGCATCAAATTTTGATGCCACTATCCTCACCGAGCTCTACCATAAGCTTTACCTGATAGGTGTGAGTGAACATGTCCGGTACCAATTCCACTATTCTTTCATTTCACATTGAGTGAAACGGGATACATCCTCAACTTTGGGAAAAGGTAACTTGGTATTGTTTATCTCATTTCCTACTCACCTCTACTCTAGTATTGTGATGGATAGGCAAGGCATTTCACCTTCGGTCTACAACAACAATGACGAGTTCGATGCCACGAACAACAAGTTCGATGCCAAGATGCAAGCTCAAATGGAGGAGATCAAAGCCCTCATCAAGTCCTACAAGCGATCTTTGTCATCTTCGAGAAGACGCTCAAGAGCACATGCTTCCAAGCTACCATCTCCAGCAAGATCACATCGACATCGACACCATCACCAACAAGAACGTGGAGGTCAAGAGCTCAACACCAACAACCGCTCAACGACTTCACCATCTCGCTTGGCATCTTCGCCAAGCGACTTCAAGGCATCTTCGCCTATGGAAATATGGCATCTTCGCCAACAAGCACCCCAAGACTACGCTCAAGAGAAGATCCCCAAGCTCAAGTCCGCAACTTCCACGAGCTACTACGACCTCAACACCGACAATGAGATTCCTTTCTATGGGACTCAAGAACCCGAGGAGTATCTCGAGTGGGAGAGTTTCATGGACGACTACCTCAAGCTACATCAATTTTGTCCCAAAGATCAAGTGAAGTGCGCCACAAGAAACTTCCACGACTACGCCTCGACTTGGTGGCTTCATACACCTTCGGAGTACTATGACATGAGTTGGCCCAAGACGAAGAGAGCTTCGCGGCGAGAGTTCGTGCCTCCAACCTACACAGAACAACTTCGACGCCAATTGGAGAACACAATCCAAGGATCCAAGTCCATCGGTAAGTACTTCAAGGAGATGAAGGTTGCCTTGCGACGAGCCGGCTTGGAAGACCCCATTTCGATGAAGTTCCACTTCATGATGGGATTGAACAACGACATCTCCAAGACTATCTTCCTCGAGAACTACAAGTCCCATGACGACTACTACATTGGTGCTCTCAAGGCGGAACAAGAACTCATGAAGGCCAAGGCTTCTCCACCCCAAGCACACTTCGCAGCAACCAAGCTCTATGGCAAGCATGAGGCTAGTACCACTACGATGCCCAAGCCCGAGGAGCTCCAAGACGATGCTCCCAAGTTCGAATTCACCGCCATCCCTCTTTGTGGCATTGATGATGCCGAGTCTACTTCGACTCTTTTTCAAGACGGTGCGGCGACAAGTACGACTACGGAGACCATCAAGGACCAAGCTGTGGAGGCGAGCGACAAGGTGGCGAGCAAGGATGATGCTTCCATCTTAGGAGGCGAGAGTGAGGATGTGCCATCTTCGTCCTTCATCAACGTCTATGGTGACGAGATGATCGAGCATGGGATTTTTCCTTCGGTCATGGAGGAGAGTGATGCTGTGCCATCTTCGGCCTTCATCAACGGCGACGGCGACGAGATGGTTGAGCATGGGATTTTCCATTTGACCACGGCGATGTATGATGACTTGAGCGACTTGTGCCACCATATAGAGAGTGAGAGTGACTTCACGACTAGCCCCATATATGATGTGTTGCCACAAGTCCCATGTGAGGAGAGCCACAACACCCACCACTTGAGTGAGATGAGTGACTCCACCATATGTGAGTTTGAGTGCACCGACCTTGAGGGAGTGAGTGAACCACCACATAGAGAGAGTGAGATAGTTGATAGGTCTCGTAGGCCATTTGCATATCTAACAACTTGACCTCTACCTCTAGTGTGTCTTCTCATTTGGTGCTAGGTCCCATTTATGATGACGCACCGATCCTCGATGACTTCGTCCTCCCTTTGGACAAGACGATGGACATGGTGGAATATGATGCACCCCCACATGGTTCCATCAAGATGAAGATGACCACCATTTGGTCTTTCCCAACTCACCTACACCACTTGAGTGGAATGAAAAAATGTAACATAGGTGAAGGTGATGCTCTAGTCCCACTAGTGGACATTCTTAACATTGATTGCTTGCATGATGTTGATCCACCTAGTACCATGCTTCATGCTAGTATGATTTCCCCATGCGATGATTTGCCCATTTATGATGATTATGATGATTCTCCTGTGGACTCTATTAGTTTTGATGCCATGTTACATAGGATTTCTTGTGACAATTCTTTAGGTCACATCATGTTTGATAATTCGCTTGACTTGTCATATGCCATGCATGAGATCCATCATATGTCATATTTGCAGTCTCATCGTAGTGACTATGCATATGCCATTAAAATAAACCCAATTTGCACATATGGCAGAGATGACAAGCCTATCGTTATTGGCATTTCCTTTTCTTGTGATGATATTGATATGCTCCCTCTACATCATTTATCTCATATGCCATGCCATGACCACCTACCTTCGGATATGCATTGTTTTGGATGTTGTCCATTTTCTCCATATGATGTTTCCAATGTTGTTCATGAGGAGACCCCCGTAGTTTCCTCATACATTTTAGGAGATTTTGATCCATCCCATTCATTGCATGATCCCTATACTTGTGTACACCATATGCTCCCCATGAACAAACATGCTATTGATGTGCCATATACTTGCATTCTCAATTTGTGTCCCCATCGTGTCATACTATTCTTTCATGATGGATGACATGTTCATATACCATGCCTCAAATTCCTTCGAGCGATGCTTATCGTGTCCTAATTCACATGTGCACATACACATCATGATGAATGATGTGTACATTTACCATGTACACAATTTTTTCGGTTTGTGTCTCTTTTGTGTAGGTACCCATGAATACTTGTCAACCTCACAATCCCAAGAGTTGACAAAACGAGCTCTAGAGAGCAATGATGACTTGGGATCCCATGGATTGTCTTTCCCACCGCTCTCTTCACGCAAATACTTCGTGCATTTCTTCTACATGGCCCTCACTTGGCTATGGGTTGTTGTCCATTACATATTATATGCCCATCTTGCCATGTTCACTTTGCAAGATATCCTCATTACTATGCCTTTGCCATGCATTTGTGACCCATGCTTTGCATTACACATGTTGATTGACTCTAGTACTTGTATGCGTATTTGCAAGCTTGGTGGAGATATTGCTTGTTATTGCCATGTTTGCTTTGTGCACCATTCCTATGATGATACTTTCATCTTGCTTTGTGTTCGTGCTTGCGATATGTCATGTGCATTGTCTATCCCTAGTATTTGCTCACATGACCTGATTGCCATGATTTACTCTAGTGTGTTGCATCTTTGCTCCACTAGTTTGCACGACTTGATTGCTATGCTTGCTCATGTTGCATCACCCATGATCAATACTTGCTCATTTTATGCAGTTGATGACAACCATCTATATGCTTTGCACATGATTCATATGGCTTCTTGTCATATATCTCCATGTGTTGCCTCTCTCATGCTAGATGATTTGCCATGTATTGAGTGCGACAATGATTCTCATCTTGCTCATGAGATTGGCCCCATAGCATTCTCACATATGTTTGGAGATTGTGACATAATCCTTGTGAAGCATGCTTGTCTTACTTCTTTGCACCATATACCTAGTGCCATGAATATTGCCATTGTTGCATCATATTATTCATGCACTTTTGCCTCTAATGGTTATGTGCAAGAGAAGAGAACCATCATGATGGATGATGTGTTTATCTACCATGCACATACGTTCTTTGTTTTGTTGTGTGCATGTGTAGGATACTTGGACTTTGTGTCGACTTCCACTTCACGTGAGTTGACCATTCAAGCTCTAGAGAGCGAGCCTCATATATTCTACCATGACTCGCCTCTACACCACATTTCCTACAACTTCGGCATTGTGAAGAATGCACATGGACACGCTTTCAAGGTGACATCCTTGTTGAGCTTGGATATTGTGGATCATACTTCATGTGTTGCTTGCACCATTTGCACGCATGTTTGAGATATTTCTTTCACCCATGATTGCCACATTTACATGCTTCATGACATATATACCTTGTGTGTTGCATCCAATTCTTGGCCTGCTTGCTACTATCATATGGTTGGTTGCACCAATATCATTTCTTTACATATGCCATGTCCCTTTGCTTGTCACATGATTCACTTGATTGCCTCACACATGATGAACAATTGCTCTTTCTATTGTGTTGAGTGCCATCCTATTTTCACTACACCCTATGCACATTATGCTTGGATTGTCTTGCACTTGACCCATGTATTTAGACACGTCATTTTATTTGGTGTTGTGAATGATTCCTATGCCTACCATCGACCATTTATCGAGCGCTTTATGCATGTTTGCTATGATCTTGAGGTAGATGCTTATTCTCTTGTCACACATATTTGCATCTCTACCTCACATTTACATGCTTGTTTCCATGATGTCTTTGATTGTGCTCAATTTATGTGCTTACATGCCATGTCACAATCCTTTGTCACACCTTATGCTATGCTTGATGACGACACTTGTTTGGTGAATCACCTCTTGAAAGTTTGGTTTTGTACTTATGCTAACCACATTTGATTTTCCAAGTGTTTATTCTATTTTCTCCTTTTGAAGGAATCACAAGACGGTGCGACATTGGAGAGTGCCAATTTCGAGCTACTAGACGATGAGTGCTTGGTGTTTGAACACTTCGACACGGCACCGCCATCTCTTTCCCATGGTGATTTAGTTTTCAATCCGAGGTATGATCTTTTCCAAGGGGGAGGGGATGATGTGGAGCATCCTACGGGCATCACCATGTCAAGAGTCTGTTTTCCAAGTGACACGTGTGACCTCTACTTCTCATACATAAAGGTGAATCTTCTCCTTTACACATGTTCACTTGACCCCTTTGAGGACGGTATACTACTTGACACTCCACCCGTGTGCATGCATAGGTATCGCCGGAGCTTCACGGACAATGAGGAGGAGTGCAAGCGCCAAGGAACACCAACACCATCCGCGAGGGAAGCATGGAAGAGAAGACGGAAGAAATGGAGCTGCTACAATCTACAGCCACCGGACGACCGGACTACACCAGACGTCTGACACCTGGAACTCCAGCCAGCCCAAGAGTCCTGCTGACGAGATCTACAGCCACCGGACGACCGACTGAGACCGGATGTCCGGCACTCCTAGGCCACGGACGACCGAGCGCCACCGGACAACCGGTGCCACAGTGACAAAACGATATTTACGGAAGTCCGAAGCCTTCCAGATGTCCGGACCGTCCCGAGCATCCGGACGTCCGACACCGACTGGAGTCCGACGCCTGTGTGCGCAGCCGTAGGCCTTTGGCCTTTTATCCCTCTCCCACTTACCCCTTCTTGGCTTAGACTATAAATAGACCACCTCCACCTCCTTTCTAGGGTTAGCAAATATGATAGCTCATTCTTAGGTGAGCTTTTCTCCTACCTCCTCCTCTTGAGAGAGAGAGACCACTCCCATGGAGTTGAAGACCTCCATATGAGAACATCCTGAGGGATATATCATCAAGACCCCCTCATGTGTGGACCCCATCAAGACCTCCTCTTGGAGATGAACCTTACCTTGTATCTTTCCCTTTGTTGTTCATGTACCTTGTGATCTTGTGTGTTTGATTGTCTAGTGGATGTGTGATTTGGACTTGTTCTTGAGTGTTTCCCCTTGTGATTTCTCTCCATTCTTCCCCGTGTTCTTCATGTTCTTCGAGGGATCCCACTCCAATCGTGAAAGATCGGGCCACTAGGGTTCTACCCTACATCATCGTGCCTCTGCCTCGTCATTGCTCACCTTAAATGTGTCGCTAGCTCCATGCCCGTGCCGCATTCAGCCTCTGCCCGCCATTAAAGCTTGGTCTGGAGCTCGTCCATGACCTCTAGAGCGTTCTTAGTGGCTATATAAGCATGCGCCAGTCCTTTCAAAGCTCACCAGTCCCTCCCTCGCGTCTTTTGATCACCAGAGAAACCTCACATCACCGTTTCTTCTCGGACCACCGTGACCTCGCCGGAGTTCTTCTCGTTTTCATCCAAATGGAGCCCCCACTCCTCCCAACACCTCCACCGCACTTCGCACACCCCCACGAGTCATACCGACCCCTTGCCACTCGTCGTAGACGGCCGTAGCACCGAGTACCATCTCCGCTCGACCACCTCCGCCGTTCCGTCACCTCTCGGTCTCGCTCACCCCGAGGTCCTCTCCCCTCCATTCCTCCACCAGCAGTTTCACTGGAGTCCGGCGCACCCTCCCCCACCCTCCATTCATCGTCGGGGTAGCCATTTCACCGAGAACCTCCACCACTGCCACCTCTCTGACCTCCTCGGGTCCCCGCCCATCGCTGCCATTCCAGGCCTCCCCGACGGCCGCCGCTCCTCTGAACAGGTGCGGCACGGCCCCGCGGTCCCGTCGGTGCTCTTGGCTGGGCCAGAGACAGCCGGAGCCGGCCGTCCCCCTCGCCTGAACACCCCTGTCCTCCTCCTCTGTTCTCGATCACGAGCGAGCGATGGGAGGAGGAAGAAGATGACCACATTGGTCCCCCTGCCGCGTGGACCCCTCGCATAAGTGACCCCAGCCCCGGGCCCAGGTGTTTTAAGTGGAGACGTAGTTTGTTAAGTATGTTTTGTTTTATATGAAAATGTATTCGTGTAATGCTTCAGAAAGTAATGCTCTTTCCCTTCTATGAAAGCGTATTTCTCTCTACCGTGGCCAAGAATATGCTTTCTCTGTTCCGAAAGCGCATTTCTCAAAAATGTGTGTTCTCTTTTATGCTCAAGGGACTTGTTTGTAGGAGAAATATTTGCAGATTGGTCCCTGATCTTCCACCCTTCATAACTTTTCAACCGTAACTCTGATTGAGGTCAAACCAATGCCCACGTCTTCATCTCGTCGAACTCTTTCTGTTGGTAATAATAAGGTGTTCACATAGTGAAAATGACCATTTTTCCATTGCCTCTAATCAGCCCCCTCCAAGAGAGAACTGTCCGATGATTCTTTCTGCGAGCTTAACACCACTTGTCCCTGATTCTCTGTCACCCCCAGGCAAGCCACAACAGCCACTTGGATGATAGTTATGCAGTAGCCTTGGTTTTCAACTTGAATATTTACTAAAAGTTTGTCGTTATCTGCCTGCTTGTTTGCTACTACTGTTGTTGTTTCGGTTATGCTCGTGGATTCTTGTTCACTTTCATGGTATGTTCCGATACATCTTGTTATCTTGTACTACTTGCTAGTATCATGTTCATAAGTCATGCTTGGTAGTAGTAATACATGCTGGTAGTAGTAATGTTCTTTGGATGCATGCTTAGTCTGTTATTCAATACCGTTGCTATGTTTGTTCCGTTGCATCTAGATGGTTACCTGCTCACTTGGTAGTATTGTTGTTATGATCTTGCATGATATTTATTTATGATGCCAGTAGTCATGCTATGCTCATGGGTAATGTTATGCTTGTCAGTATGCAATGCTCATTTGGATATATGCTTCATTGTGGTTATGCTCGATGATTATGTTGCACCTCCATGCTTATGTTCATATCATGCTCATGCATTGTAGTTGTGTCATGTTATTTTTCATATGACTGAGCTTATTGCATTCAAGTTTAACCGCATAATAATGAGCTTGAACAATTGTTGGTTGAGTCATGGTGCCACTGAATCGAGCTGACCATTGCAACCACATTTGCCTTTTATGGGAAGGACCTAACTGGGTCTATTGTCATGCCTCTCGCCGGTGCCTCTAACGAGGGAAGGTTATGGGCGCGCGCTACCCTGATCGGGTGGGCGGACATAAGCCTTGTGTGCCCGTTGTTGTTGTTATGGTACCTTGTTCCCATTTGGGACGGTTTATGTTTTGCCACGACGGTGGTCGTTGATGCCTTTGGTAGGCATGGGGCCACCCATGACTTAGCCCAGAGGGGAGTTGGTCGGAGTGGCCAGGAGTGTCATGGCAGTAGATCGGTTTTGTCGGAACATCGTTGGTCCACACGTATGGGAGTGCGAGACCATGGGTTCTGTGGTGTGGGTACATTGTGCCAATCTCTGCAGATTGTGTGTTTAATCTATGGATAGCCGCGCCCACAGATATGGGCCCAGTTTGTAGTCGGTCACACTATGAGCCAACAATAATAAAAACTTGATTAATAACAACCCCGGTTTGATGATGAGAAAGAGATTGGTTGTAATCAAGAAAGGATCACAAAGGTATCATGGATACCAAAGTTGGTTGATCGTTATGTGATCGCAAGATGATCACAATGGTATCGTGAATACCGAGGTTGGTAAGTTGATGCATGACATGGTTATGAGGTAACCTGAGCAGAGTACGTCATGACATGGTTACGAGGTAACCCTAGCAGTAGTATCATCGTGTTCATATGCTCATGCCATGCTAAAGTTATATCATGTTCAGTTGTGCATGCCATGTTATTCTGTTAGTATCATGTTCCTGATTGATTTAACCTGCTAATGTCATGTTGTTGTTTGTCTTAACTGCTTTTGGTTTATTGTGAGCTTGCAAGTACATTCAATGTATTGACCTGGCATGTCATGCCAGTTTGCAGGTCGTGCCTGGATTGCTTGCTTGTTTGGTGTGGTTCCTATGTTCGCGAGCTAGGATAAACGTTCTAGCCAGAGTCCCTCCGGATTGGAGTCCATCATCCCCATTCGTTGTTCTGCTGCCAATAGTTGTTCTGCTGCCAATAGTTCTTCCGCTACCAGTAGAGGTTCCGCTGCCTCGAGTTGTTATGCTGCTTGCATAGAGCAACTGTGGTTGGCATAGCGTTGTTGTGCCGATGTTATTCATTGTAATATCTTAGACCTTGTACTCATATACGTGTTGTAATAGAGAGCTAGTTTGTTCTATGCTAAGCAGTGTCGTATTCTAGAAGACTTCACCTTGATATCTGGGCTAGAATACTGGCGTTCCGGTTTCTCTGAGCCGGGGTGCCACAGACTTGGTATCAGAGCAGGTCTGGCTGTAGAGCGTCCTAGTCTGCTAGAACGTTAGGAAACGGTAGTATAGGGTCTGGTTGTTGCCCTTGCTTACTGCATTTGGTTGTCGCATTTGTTTGCTGCATATAGTCTTATTCGGTGACCCCAAACCCCTATTTCATGCATAGATGGTGGTCAGCTTCCACGAGTTCAGTGGCATCCCCAGAGCTCCCGGTGTTGTTCCTATTGCATTCAGCCCCCCACCTTCACCTCTCAGCTTTGCCACCCACCTTGGCCATATATGGCATAGCAATCATCCCTACGGATATCCACCCTATTATCAAGTATTCCAATTTTCTGCCGGAGGAAGAATCATGGAGTATGTTTCCCATGTCCATCTGTCAGCCTCCATTCTTGTTGGTAAGCGCACCTACAGTTTCCACAGTGGTTACGGAGCCACTCCCGAGCATGTCGTTTAGCTTGCCGCAATGGCAGCAATCACCAGCCTTCGTCATCAAGAGAACATCGTGCAAGAGAACTGTGCCTATCAATTCTATCCCACCATCATTGAGAATCCTAAGTGAATCCATTTCCAGTATATCAACCCCCAAGATGAACCGGCTATCCTCACCATGTCCCATTACATGATGGTCTAGTGTCTTCTTATTTTCGAATTAGTCCGAGACACCATTCGAGCCAGGAGATTGCTTGGTGCTTCCCTACCTCAGTCTCCGCCAGCTTCTCCAACCCCTCCGCCTCGTTCATCCGGAGTTTTGGAGTCAGCATTTCCGATTGCTACTCCCTTGGCTTCTTCGTCAGGCCCCAAGCGTTTGCTCAAGCATAGGGTGTAGTCATTCGTGTAGTGCATGTGCATTTGCTCAAGTATTATGCTTGTGTGTGCCTGTGTGGAGTAGTTTTGTAGCTTGTTTGTTGTGTGCTTTATTGCAATCGCTCGTTTTCTCGTGCTTCTTTGTTTGTTTTGAATCTTCGGTTTTACCCCCTTATGGAAAATTTCTCATCAACTGACACCAGATCAGAAGAAGCCGTGAGATGTAAAGACATACTCCAAGGAACTCAGTTGAAAGCAATGAGACTTTTAGCTGACAGCATCATATTGCAGACATCCGGTCTGAATACAAGTATATTCTGCCCAGACTTTCGGTAACAAGTACACGTCAGAGATACATTGTTATTGCAGCAACGATTAAGCCAATAGGAGAACAAAATTGGATCCAAGTCCAACTATGCATTTCAAGTCAGAGGTATGGTCCGTACCCGATGATTGATTTTGCCAAGAGCCAGATTTAAAGCATGCGAAACCCAAAAGACAGCCCAAATATGCAATGAATTCAGCAACAATGATAGTCAGATAATTTTTGTCATACAAGTTATCACCAGCCGGAATGACAAGAATATATATGTTTATCCGTTCACAAAGAAGATCTGTCCAGTCCTTCTCCACAATTTATCAGCAAAGCGTACAAGACATGATTCACCAATCTGCATCAAAAAAGTATGAATGGATTCCAGTGCAAGATATTCAGTCATTTCACTTGGATACTGCAAAATCTTCTACCATAAGGTACCAAGTCTTCCCTAGTAAGTCTTTAAGGGGGAAGCTTATGAGGTACGGTACGCAACCTTCCTCAGCAAGATATCCGCAGAAAGCTTCGAGCACAAGCTATCTAGTCTTCCGCAGCACGATACCCCGATGGCTTTCGATGCAAGCTGCCCAGTCTTCTTTAGTACGACACTGGTACAAGAAGATAAACAATGGATTGTCAGCATATGGCAATGTTTTCCAAGTGGAAAATATGCAACAGTTAAGTCAGAAGAAAGGATCAGTCAGAACAAATGTATACCTCCAGAATCGGCTATTTCTTCATACAGTGAGTATGATGACAACTTCATGCAAGTCCCTCGCACAAGGAAGAATTCACGGTACACATCCGACAACCTCACTGGATATGTAAGTGAAGGAAAACCAGTGGGTGATGCAAGAATTGACAAGTCTTGAAGAAAGACAACATTGAGACACCATCTTGGCAGTAATTATGCAGGTCAGATCTTGCACATCCAACAAGGGGATGTTATTAATCCTGTCACTGTCTGGTATAATCAACAATAGTATTGAGATTTGTATAAGCACACGTGAACCATATAAATATCCCGAGACTCAAGACATGAACCAGACCAAGGTATGATTGCAGGATACTGCACATGATAGGATTTAGGGCGACAAAGATAATCAGTGATATATAAGGCCCCGCTCTTTTATTTAAAGGATCCAGACAAAGAAAATAATAATGAAGGAGCACGGCCGACAATACAGGTATGCCGGTTTTTTGTTTGAAAAATGTGGACAGCTCAATATATTGACCTCCGCAACCGCGCTGGAGCATCGCACGGACTGTTATCCCCATGAATATACCGACAAAATGAAGAATCAATGTGAGAGCACATACTTTGAGGATTGTTATCTCTCGCATATGGGAAGCAATTATAGAATAGCCTGCCTTTAATGGGATTCTTTGCCAAGATCACTGCCAGTCAAGTCTGCAAATGTTATCATCAGGAGATTGTGCACTTTTCTATCAGTCACGTCAAGCGACACTCAAAATTTTGGTAGAGATTGGATATGAAATACAGTGAAGTCGGGCAAGATAAGTCAGAAACTTCTGCAAGATGTCAGAATCCATTAGAAGAACAGGTATGATTCACACCACTATTTTGACCCCAGATGACATGCATAAATTCGAGCAGTCCGATGCCTGGATAGAAGAGATTCCTTGTTCCATAGGAAGATGTGGTACCCACTCCATAGAATATTCTCAGTACTCGATACAAGAATAACATCTCTAGCAAGGATCAATGTTGAGAAGGACATAGTAATGATAATCTTTCAGACGTCAGCTAAGCCAGCAGATGTGAAGGGAAAATTTGGGTCAGTATGAACAGGAACATATGAGGTAAGTCCTATCAGAATGTCAGATTTGGTGAAGCAAACCACCCCCATGTCAAGGTAGTCAGTCAGATGCAATTCGGTGGGAACATAGTATAAGGAAAAAAGAGAAACCCGAGTTGGAAACAGTTTATTCAAGTCAGAAAAATTATTTATCCCTAAGCAACCAAATCATGAGGACGAGATTTCTATAAGGGGGAAGGTTTGCAACACCCTAGATTTTGCCCTTTTCTTTTTCCCTTCATTTTCTTGGATTTCTTGATATGATTTGATTTTTCTGTGGCTATGTGATTACAAAACTTGGGAAGAGCATGTCTTCCTAGGTTTTCTAGTGGCTTGTCATCCTCATTACCATCCCCAAGTCATGTCATTTTCATCCTAGCCCAAGTCCCAATATTCTTTTACTGGGAATAATCCTTTTCTATTAAAGGAATTATCCTGTTTGCCCTAGGTTGTGAAGCAACCCATCTTTCTGTCACTCCAAAAATTCCAAAATAATTCTCATAAATTGTTTGGGTCATATCTTGCTCAAATATGGCAAAACGTTTCATTGCCATGTTGAAAAATCATCCTCTAATAACTATTTCCTATTCTGCCCTAAATGGCACTTTGCAAAGCAAGTGCTACCTACCTTTGCCCAATTGACTCCAAATTTTTGGACATCTTTTCCAGTCCATATAATTGCCCCTACCAAAATTTAACTCAACTTGCTTAGTAAATATTCCTGAGCAAAATTTTCAAAGTTCCTATCTGAGGGAATACATTGTGAAGGAAGTACTAGCTAGGCATATCCAAATGAGTTGAAATTTTGCAAGGTTCTTCATTTGATCAAATCATCACTCGCCACCAAATTTGAGCTCATGTAACCTTTCTATGTGAGCCCAGCTCCAAATCTTAGTTTCTAGTCAGATTTTTAGTTTGTGAAGCAACTATATTTTATATTGCTTCATTTAAGCTGAAAATTTTCCAGGGCATTCTCCTACGCATATATACTCTCTCCGCCAAGTTTTGGCTCCATCCATTTAGCCATTTGTCCTCAAGAAGTTTTCCAAGTTTCTGTCCAGAATGAAGCTTTGTGAAGCAAGTGCCACTTTTGTATTTCCAAATGGCATGAAACTTTTATAGCAGCTTCATATGATCAAATAACCCACCTATGTGGGTGCATCATCCAAATCTCTAATTCTGGCCATTATGGTGATTTATACAACAAATACCATTTATCTTCATCCTAATGAGATAAAACTTTGCAGAGGTGATCATCTTAGTGTGTGATCACAACATGACAAAGCCCCGAGTCTATCCCCTCTTGTATGTTCCTCACCATGGCACAAACACCTTGTTGTTGCAAAGTTTTGGAGCAAGGTGCTAATCTCTTCTTTGCCCCTGGGATCTTTTCTTCCTTCACCTAAGAGCACTAAGGACTATCCACTAGACATGGTCGGCCCGGCCAGAACACGCCGCTTGAGCCAGATCACGCGGTGACCACGGGTCGTGCCTGCCAAAACTCGTGCTCTGGCAAGACCTCGACACTGTGCTCGTCCCCTCACTCGTCGTCTCGACCTCAAACGTTGTCCATGATCTCCCCCGTGCTCGTCCGCATCACCCCCTGCCGTTGCCTCGTCGTCACTTGCCTTAAATGCATCACCTACTCCACGCTCGTGCCACATCCAACCTCTGCCCTCCGTTAAAGCTTGGTCTGGAGCTCGTCTATGAGCTCTAGAGTGTTCCTCTGCAGCTATATAAGCATGCCCAAGTCCTTCCACAGCTCATGTAACACCCCGGATGTAACTTTCCATATTTGTAACTCCTACTCTTGCCATTTTCGGCTATGTGCTATGGTATTCCCTTCGTGGTTGGGTTTTGTCTTTCGTTTTGCATTTTGTTCATGTCATGCATCTCATATCATGTCATCATGTGCATCTCATTTGCATACGTGTTCGTCTCATGCATCCGAGCATTTTCCCCGTTGTCCGTTTTGCAGTCCGACACTCTCACATGCACCGGCGCACCCCTCTTGTCTCTTTTTGTGAGCGGGTGTTAAACGTTCTCGGAATGGACCGAGGCTTGCCAAGTGGCCTTGATACACCACTGGTAGACCACCTGTCAAGTTTCGTAACATTTGGAGGTCGTTTGATACTCCAACGGTTAACCGGGTAACCGCAAAGGCCTCTTTTGGGTTGCAGCCCAACACCCCTCCAAAACAACCCAAAAACCCACCTAAGTCACTTCCATGCTCTCCGATGTCGGATCACGATTGTGTGGGCGAAAACTACACTCCATTTGCAGTCTCCTAGCTCCCCCTACCTATAAATATGTGCACCCCTCCAAAATTTCCGAATCCCGAAACCCTAGCCCGCTCCCTCTCTGCCGTCGGACACGTCCGGGCGGAGCCGGACATGTCCGCCGCTGCGCCCCAGCCACTCCGGGCGTGCCACGTGGCCTCGGCCACCGCGCGCTGCCGCCGGCCCGCCGGGCCCGAGGCCGGCCCCCGCGGCCCACGCCGCGCCGCCTCGCACCCGACCCCGCCATCCGCCACCCAACGCCGCGGTCCCGCGCTTCGCACGCGCCGCCCCACGCCCGACCCCGCCGGCCACTGCCCGCCGCCGCGGCCCCGCGCTTCGCCGCGCCACCCCGCGCCCGACCATGCCGGCCGCCGCCCTCTGCCGTGGCCCTGCGCTCCGCCGCGTCGTCCCGCGCCCGCCGCCGACCGGCGCCAGATCCGGCCGGCCACGACCCCGGTGACCTTCCACGAGCTCTTCTCCGGCCGCCACGCGCTCCTTCTCCGGCGATCAGCTCTGGCCCGCCTCGATCCACATGCACCCGGATCCAGATCTGGAACCCTAGGTTGACCCCGAAATCCTCCAAGTCATCTTTCTGTCACATTATTTAGCTCTGTTCATCGTATCAAAACTCTGCATCCGTAGCTCCGTTTCTTGCGCATGATATATTAAAATGTTCATCAGGATGTGCTATTCATTTTATTCCATTGGGCCATGTGTATTTGATGCCATCTCGATGCCCAAATCTCTCATGCAAGAGTGCTATATAATGTTAGTTTCTGATTCTTAACAAAATATGGGCATTTGTCATTTTTGCTACATTTATTGTGTGCATCTTATGGGCATGAGCTCTACAAGTGTTTTATACTATGCCATGCCATCTTTACAGAGGTGCTTGCCATGTATTTTTGTGATTTATTTGGTGAGTAGAACAAGCATGCAAACTAGGCTTCGTGATGTTGCTGATTTCAATCCCTGTTCTGCTGTTATTTTTATGCCATGTAAACTTGGTGCTACAGAGGGATCCATGCATATTTTGAGATACTTCAGTAAGGATGTTTTGAACATATGGTTATGCTCTATCCATCCATGTCCCTGTTTGCAATTATGGAGTAGTCTAGCATGTCATTTCTTGCTCTAATTTTGCTATAAAATGTTTCCTGGCAGATTGTTTACATGTTATTCAATTTTGCCAAGGTTGTTGTAGTTGATCCTTGCATGCTATAAACTTGTTCTTGCCATGTTTACTTTCATAAACATGTATTATTGCTGGTGCTATGCTTATCTTGTCATGAAATGACTTGTGGTGAGTGAATCGAGCTCGCAAAGATGCCTTCATAATGATGTTAACGCCATGCTCTATTTCCTGAATCTGTTAACGAAACTTGCTATGTTTACATGGGTGCCATCATATCTTCTGGTCCTTTTGTGCTCATGGTCAGTAAGGGACTTTTGTTCTATGCATTTATTAGTATCATTCCATGCCTTAAGTTTCTATGATAAGTTCCTGTAGCATGATGTTTGCTTGCTCTAAACATTGCTTCCTGATGTTGTTTCTGCCATGTTACTGTCTGTGCTGCTGTTATCTTTTGCACTTTTGCCATGGTTGTTTGAACCTGTTAATATGGGAATTAGCCGTAGTTCAGTGTACATCTTTTGTCAAGAATCTCTTGTAGATCACTGCCATGTGCTTTGTTGATATGTTGGGGTGCTGTAGCATAGTTTCTTGATGTATTCTAAGTGCTATCATGCTGTTAACCGCAGATTTGTGCCATTCTTGTTTTGCTTGCCATTTGCAAATCGTGCATCCGATTCCGGTGATCTTTATATCAATTTCAACCGAAATCATCTCATCTTCGAGAGGCATACTTGGTTTGCCAAGTTTATGCCTTGTTCATCATTTTCCTTCCGGAGCACGCATAAGCATTGCATATCACATCTCGCATATCATGCCATGTATTGCATCATGTTGCTTGTGCATTGCACCGTGATTTATTGTGGTTCCATTGCTTGTGTTCTTGCTTTGGGTAGAGCCGGGAGACGAGTACGTGAACGAGGAGCCTGTTGAGTACGCTAACGAGGATCAAGCTTTCGCCAACTCTGAGAACTTTGCAGGCAAGATGACCATACCCTCGATATCACTTCTATCTTTGCTTTGCTAGTTGCTCGCTCTATCGCTATGTTAGCTCTACCTACCACTTTTTTATCATGCCTCCCATATTGCCATGTCAAGCCTCTAACCATCCTTTCCTAGCAAACTGTTGTTTGGCTATGTCACCGCTTTTGCTCAGCCCCTCTTATAGCGTTGCTAGTTGCAGGTGAAGATGAAGTTTGTTCCTTGTTGGAACATGGATACTTTGGGATATCACAATATCTCTTGTTTAATTAATGCACCTATATACTTGGTAAAGGGTGGAAGGCTCGGCCTTATGCCTGGTGTCTTGTTCCACTCTTGCCGCCCTAGTTTCCGTCATACCGGTGTTATGTTCCTTGATTTTGCATTCCTTACGCGGTTGGGTGATTTATGGGACCACCTTGACAGTTTGCTTTGAATAAAACTCCTCCAGCAAGGCCCAACCTTGGTTTTACCATTTGCCACCTATACCTTTTTCCCTTGGGTTTTCGCGAGCCCGAGGGTCATCTTTATTTTAGCCCCCCCCCCCCCCCCCCCCGGGTCAGTGCTCCTCCGAGTGTTGGTCCATACCGAGCAGCCTGCGGGGCCACCACGGGGAAACTCGAGGCCTAGTTTTACTCGTAGCTTGACTTATCCGGTGTGCCCTGAGAACGAGATACGTGCGACTCCTATCGGGATTTGTCGGCACATCGGGCGGCTTTGCTGGTCTTGTTTTACCATTGTCGAAATGTCTTGCATACCAGGATTCCGAGACTGATCTGGTCTTCCTGGGAGAAGGTATATCCTTTGTTGACCGTGAGAGCTTGTGATGGGCTAAGTTGGGACACCCCTGCAGGGTATTATCTTTCGAAAGCCATGCCCACGGTTATGAGGCAGATGGGAATTTGTTAATGTCTGGTTGTAGGGAACTTGACACTTGACTTCATTAAAATGCATCAACCGCGTGTGTAGCTGCGATGGTCTCTTCTCGGCGGAGTCCGAGAAGTGAACACGGTTTGGGTTATGTATGAACGTAAGTAGTTTCAGGATCACTTCTTGATCACTTATAGCTTCTCGACCGATGCGTTTCTTCTCTTCTCGCTCTTACTTGCGTATGTTAGCCACCATATATGCTTAATGCTTGCTGCAGCTCCACCATATTACCCCTTTCCTACCTACAAGCTTAAATAGTCTTGATCTCGCGGGTGTGAGATGGCTGAGTCCCCGTGGCTCACATATTCCACCAAAACAGATGCAGGTGCCGAGGATACCAGTGCAAGTGGCGCAATCGAGCTCAAGTGGGAGTTTGACGAGGACCTTGGTCGTTACTATGTTTCGTTTCCAGATGATCAGTAGTGGAAACCAGTTGGGACGATCGGGGATCTAGCATTTGGGGTTGTCTTCTTTTCATTTGGATTTGACTGTAGTGGGTCTATGAGTGTATTTTGGATGATGTATGAATCTTAATTATGTATTGTGTGAAGTGGCGATTGTAAGCCAACTCTCTTTATCCCATTCTTGTTCATTACATGGGATTGTGTGAAGATGACCTTTCTTGCGACAAAAACCACCATGCGGTTATGCCTCTAAGTCGTGCTTCGACACGTGGGAGATATAGCCGCATCGTGGGCGTTACAAGTTGGTAATCAGAGCCATCCCCGACTTAGGAGCCCCCTGCTTGATTGATTGCTGGTGTTGTTGAGTCTAGAACAAAAAAAATGTTTTGAGTCTTAGGATTATATATATCGGAGAGTAGGATTCTTTTACTCCTCAGTCCCTTCGTCGCTCTGGTGAGGTCTCCTGACGTAGAAGTTTTGACTCTTCTCTCCTCAAATTTCACTAAAAAAAATTAGGATCAGGCGGGTATCTTGGAATCGTTCCGATGATTTTGTGACGAGAACATTGTTCTTGGTGCCTCCTGACATTTAGGGGTTGTGGCAGTCTCCCGGGGAGTTGAGCTCTGAGGTGTTGTCGTCACAATTTTATCATTGCAGTTCTGGAATACCTGAGTTTTGCCGACATCAAAAATCTCTTTTATGCAGTTGTTGGTGAGATAACCTCGACGTCACCCAGTACTGCGGAGTTCGGGAGTATTGCCATAACTCGTATAACGGATTCTTTTCGAAGGTTGAGGTACACGATTTCCAAAGGTTTCTTAGTTATGTGTTGACGGATGGATACAGCTGGATGTAGGGATTGTTAGTTTGGGTGAGATATATTGCTTCCCCTGTATCCCCAACACCTGATTGCATAACCAGAAAGTTTCGGGAGTTTATAGGTGGGTTTCAAGTAGCTCTAGCATTTCTTCCCACAGATATTTGGTTTGTGATTGGGTAATCCTTACCACTTATTTGTTCCAATCGTACCTTGTTTTTTTTCTTTCATAAATATCTTATCAAGTGGATTCTCACCTTAATGGGCGTGATGTTTGCTTTGGAATTCATTTGTTCATCCTTGTTCGAATGTTTATTGTGAAGACTATATGTTGCAATTTCTATCCGTTGAATCTACTTGTCTATCTGTCTATCAAGATGCTAACGGATGTCACCCTCTTCAGGATGGCTCCGCCAACACGTCAGAATCCGGAACGCAATGATGGGAGTCAGGCGAACCCTCCACCTCCACCTCCGCCTCCGGAGGCATGGCAAGCTTTGATGGCAACCACAAACGCCAACGCTCAGTTGTTGATTCAGCTAATGCAAGAGCGCAACCAAGGCCAAGGAAACCAAGGGAATCAAGGTCAAGGGCAGTTCAATCATCAGCCTCAGTTTCCTACCCTCAACCAGTTCCTTGCAAATCAGCCAAAGTCTTTCAGCTACTGTGCCGTGGCCACAGACGCCGAGGATTGGCTCGTGGATATCAATAAGCATTTTGAATGCAGCAATGTCAGGCCTGAGGACTACGTCAAGTTCGCTTCTTTTCAGCTCAAGGACCAAGCAGCTGATTGGTTCCAGCAATACAAGGATTCCAGAGGAGGTCGAGTGATTACTTGAACTGATTTCTGTCGGGACTTTAAAGCTCACCACATTCCTACCAGTGTTGTTGAGCGCAAGCGTGAGGAGTTCCGCAATCTCAAGCAAGGCAACATGTCAGTGTACGAATACAACAAGAAGTTTCAGAAACTTGCTCGCTTCGCTAAACAAGACGTTCCTGATGAGAAGAGTATGATCTATCAATTCAGAGGTGGCCTTACAGAGGATCTGCAGTTAGCTCTCGTTCTTGTTGAGCCTACTCAGTTCGATCAATTGTATAACATGGCCCTTAAGCAAGAAGGTGCTCAGCTCAAGTGTGAGGCTTCTAAGAAGAGAATCAGGGATGCAGTTCAGTCTTCTTCTTCCTCTCAAGTGGCAGCTAAGCAGCAAAAGTTCTACCTTCCTCCTCCTCCGTTTCATCAGCCTTATCAGCAGAAGAACTCAGGTGCTCGTGGATCTTCCCACCCACCCAACCCAGGCTTTCAGAACAAGTCTAATTCTCAAGCTCGAAGGTCAAATGCACCTTATCACCGTCCGCTCTCAGAGGTGACTTGCAACAAGTGCCAGCAGAAAGGTCACTACGTGAACAAGTGCTTCAACCAAAGGTGCCTTCCGCCTCCTCCTCCTTTGAGATCTTCAAGCAATGCAGTGGTCAAGCATAATCCAAAGCATGCAAAGGTGAACATGATGAATGCAGCTCAGGCAGAGGATTCTTCAGATGTGATCATGGGTAACCTTCCAGTTAACTCTATTCCTGCAAAAGTCTTATTTGATACTGGTGCATCGCATTGTTTCATGTCAAGACCGTTTTTTGCCAAGCATGAATTCACTTCTTCACATTTGGGTAAACCCATGGATGTAGTTTCTCCGGGTAAACTGTTGAGCTCCAGTTTGGTGGTTCCGGATACCACAATCAAGATGGGCGACTATAGATTTCTGTCTAAACCAATTGTTCTTGGTGACTCGGATATTGATCTAATTCTCGGGATGGACTGACTTTCTCAGCACAAAGCTCAACTTGATTGTGCTGCCAGGGAAATTCAATTGACACACTCTTCTAAGGATGTTATCATCTATGCCGCTCGTGACGAAACCATTCGGTTGTTTTCTCTCAATGAGAAGGGCGAGTTGGATGCTATTTCTCAAATTCCAGTCGTTTGTGAGTACCAAGATGTCTTTCCAGAAGAGCTTCCGGGTATGCCTCCGCACCGGCCAGTCGAGTTCGTTATCGATCTTGAGCCCGGCACTGAACCCGTTTGCAAGCGTCCATACAAGCTTGGACTTGAAGAGCTGAAGGAATTGAAGAAACATCTCGATGAACAAGAGCGTCTGGGTTTGATCAGACCGAGTTCATCTCCATGGGGTTGTGGAGTTCTTTTTGTCCAAAAGAAGGATGGCACGGACCGACTGTGCATCGATTAGCGTCCATTGAACAAGAAGACAATGAAGAACAAGTATCCACTTCCCAACATCAATGAGCTTTTCGAGCAACTCAAAGGTGCTAAAGTATTCTCCAAGCTTGACCTCCGTATGGGTTATCATCAAATTCGCATTCGCGAACAAGATATTCCCAAGACAACATTCAGAACAAGCTATGGTTCTTATGAATATACTGTCATGTCTTTCGGCCTTGTCAATGCTCCCCCAACATTCTCTCGAATGATGAACTTCATTTTCAACCCCTACACCAATGAATTTGTTCTGGTGTATCTCGATGATATTTTGGTCTTCTCCAAGAATAAGTCGGATCATGCCAAACATTTGCGATTGGTGCTCGACAAGCTCAGAGAGCATCAATTCTATGCGAAGTTTTCCAAATGTGAGTTCTGGCTTGATGAAGTTCTTTATCTTGGTCATATCATCTCCACCAAGGGCATTGCTGTTAATCCCGAGAAGGTGTCTGCAGTTGTGAATTGGGAACCTCCTCAGAATGTCAAGCAGCTCCGCAGTTTTCTTGGTCTTGCAAGCTATTGCCGAAGATACGTTGAGAATTTCTCTAAGATTGCAAAGCCTCTTTCCAACCTCCTCCAGAAGCATGTCAAGTATTTCTGGACGCCTGAGTGTGATGTTGCTTTCAACACCCTCAAAGAGAAGCTAGTCACAGCTCCTGTCTTGACTCCTCCTGATGAATCCAAGCCATTCGAAGTTTTCTGTGATGCTTCTCTTCAAGGTCTCGGTGCGGTGTTAATGCAAGAGAAGAAAGTTGTGGCCTATACCTCTCGCCAGTTGAAGCCCAACGAAAATAACTACCCCACTCACGATCTTGAGTTGGCGGCAGTTGTCCATGCATTAATAACTTGGAGACATCTCTTGTTGGGAAGGAAAGTGGACATATTCACCGATCACAAGAGACTCAAGTATATCTTCACTCAACCCAACCTCAACCTCAGGCAAACTCGATGGGTCGAAATGATTCAAGAGTACAATCCAAGTATTGAATATACTCCAGGCAAGGCGAATGTGATTGCAGATGCCTTGAGCAGAAAGTCTTATTGCAACAGCTTAATTCTCAAGCCCTTCCAACCGGATCTTTGTGAAGCTTTCCGCAAACTGAATCTTCAAGTTTTTTCCTCAAGGCTTTCTTTCCAACCTCATAGTCTCTCCTACTCTGGAAGATCAAATTCGTGAGGCACAACTCCTGGATACCATGGTGAAAAAGGTGCAACGTGGTATCGACAAGGGCATTTCCAAGTACAAGTGCCATCGCTTGGATGACAAAGATACTCTTTTCTTCGAGGACCGAATTGTCGTTCCTAAAGGTGATCTGAGAAAAGTCATTATGAACGAGGCACACAATTCCCTTCTATCAATTCATCCTGGAAGTACAAAGATGTACCATGACCTCAAGCAGTCATATTGGTGGACTCGAATGAAGCGAGAGATTGCTCAATTCGTGAATGAATGTGATGTCTGCAGAAGGGTGAAAGCAGAACACCAAAGACCAGCTGGTCTCCTCCAACCTCATGCTATTCCAGAATGGAAGTTTAATCATATCGAGATGGACTTTGTGACTGGTTTTCCAAAGTCCAAGCGTGGAAATGATGATATCTTCATTGTCATTGACAAGCTTACTAAAGTGGCTCATTTCCTTCGTATCGAAGAATCTGTCACAGCAGCTCAGTTGGCAGAGCTATACACCTCCAGAATTGTCTCCTTGCACGGCATTCCGCAATTGATCTCTTCAGACTGCGGAAGCATTTTCACTTCAAAGTTCTAGGACTCCTTTCAGAAGGCCATGGGCACCAACATTCGTTTCAGCACAGCTTTCCATCCTCAAACAAGTGGCCAAGTCGAGCGATTCAATCAAATCCTTGAAGATATGCTCAGGGCTTGTGTCATTTCCTTTGGCATGAAATGGGAAGATTGTCTTCCATATGCCGTGTTCTCCTACAACAACAGCTTCCAAGCGAGTTCGGGCAAGGCCCCATTCGAAATTCTCTATGGCAGAAAGTGTCGTACTCCTCTCAATTGGTCCGAGACAGGTGAACGCCAACTTCTTGGCAACGACTTGATCACAGAAGCCAAAGAAATGTGCAAAGTCATTCGTGAGAATCTCAAAGCCACTCAATCGCGCCAGAAGAGCTATTATGATGACAAGCACCGTGATGTAGCTTTTGAAATCGGAGACCATGTCTACCTCCGCGTCTCTCCAATGAAAGGCACTCGTCGTTTTGGTATCAAAGGGAAGCTTGCCCCTAGATACGTGGGTCCGTTCAAGATCATTGGCAAAAGAGGCGATCTCGCCTATCAACTTGAGCTTCCGTCCAATTTTGCAAACGTGCACGATGTGTTTCATGTGTCACAGCTTCGCAAGTGCTTCAAGACTCCTGAGCGCACTATCAACTTCGAAGAAATTGACCTCCAAGAAGATCTCTCTTATCATGAGCACCCAGTTGCTATTCTTGAAGAAACTGAGCGCAAGACTCGCAACAAGTCAATCAAATTCCTAAAAGTGAAGTGGTCACACCATTCCGACCGAGAAGCCACCTGGGAGCGCGAGGATCACCTCCATTCCGAATATCCGGAGTTCTTTCAGTCCTAGATCTCGGGACGAGATCCTCTTGTAGTGGTGGAGTGTTGTAACACCCCGGATGTAACTTTCCATATTTGTAACTCCAAATCTTGCCATTTTCGGCTATGTGCTATGGTATTCCCATCGTGGTTGAGTTTTGTCTTTCGTTTTGCATTTTGTTCATGTCATGCATCTCATATCATGTCATCATGTGCATCTCATTTGCATACGTGTTCGTCTCATGCATCCGAGCATTTTCCCCGTTGTCCGTTTTGCAATCCGACACTTCCACATGCACCGGCGCACCCCTCTTGTCTCTTTTCGTGAGCGGGTGTTAAACGTTCTCAGAATGGACCGAGGCTTGCCAAGTGGCCTTGGTACACCACCGGTACACCACCTGTCAAGTTTCGTGACATTTGGAGGTCGTTTGATACTACAACGGTTAACCGGGTAACCGCAAAGGCCTCTTGGGTTGCAGCCCAACACCCCTCCAAAGCAGCCCAAAAACCCACCTAAGTCACTTCCATGCTCTCCGTCGTCAGATCACGATCGTGTGGGCAAAAACTACACTCCATTTGGAGTCTCCTAACTCCCTCTACCTATAAATATGTGCACCCCTCCAAAATTTCCGGATCCCGAAACCCTAGCCCGCTCCCTCTCCGCTGCCGGACACATCCGCCGCCGCGCCCCGGCCACTCCGGGCGTGCCACGTGGCCCCGGCCACCACGCGCCGCCGGGCCCGAGGCCGGCCCCCGCGGCCCACGCCGCACCGCCCCGCGCCCGACCCCGCCGGCCGCCGCCCGCCGCCACGGCCCCGCGCTCCGCCGCGCCGTCCCGCGCCCGCTGCCGGCTCCCGCCGCCGACCGGCGCCAGATCCGGCCGGCCACGACCCCGGTGACCTTCCACGAGCTCTTCTCCGGCCGCCACGCGCTCCATCTCCGGTGAGCAGCTCCAGCCCGCCACTATCCACGTGCACCCGGATCCAGATCTGGAACCCTAGGTTGACCCCGAAATCCTCTAAGTCATATTTCTGTCACATTATTTAGCTCTGTTCATCGCATCAAAACTCTGCATCCGTAGCTCCGTTTCTTGCGCATGATATATCAAAATGTTCATCAGGATGTGCTATTCATTTTATTCCATTGGGCCATGTGTATTTGATGCCATCTCGATGCCCTAATCTCTCATGCAAGAGTGCTATATAATGTTAGTTTCTGATTCTTAACAAAATATGGGCATTTGTCATTTTTGCTACATTTATTGTGTGCATCTTATGGGCATGAGCTCTACAAGTGTTTTATACTATGTCATGCCATCTTTACAGAGGTGCTTGCCATGTATTTTTGTGATTTATTTGGTGAGTAGAACAAGCATGCAAACTAGGCTTCGTGATGTTGCTGATTTCAGTCCCTGTTCTGCTGTTATTTTTATGCCATGTAAACTTGGTGCTACAGAGGGATCCATGCATATTTTGAGATACTTCAGTAAGGATGTTTTGAACATATGGTTATGCTCTATCCATCCATGTCCCTGTTTGCAATTATGGAGTAGTCTAGCATGTCATTTCTTGCTCTAATTTTGCTATAAAATGTTTCCTGGCAGATTGTTTACATGTTATTCAATTTTGCCAAGGTTGTTGTAGTTGATCCATGCATGTTATAAACTTGTTCTTGCCATGTTTACTTTCATAAACATGTATTATTGCTGGTGCTATGCTTATCTTGTCATGAAATGACTTGTGGTGAGTGAATCGAGCTCGCAAAGATGCCTTCATAATGATGTTAACGCCATGCTCTATTTCCTGAATCTGTTAACGAAACTTGCTATGTTTACATGGGTGCCATCATATCTTCTGGTCCTTTTGTGCTCATGGTCAGTAAGGGACTTTTGTTCTATGCATTTATTAGTATCATTCCATGCCTTAAGTTTCTATGATAAGTTCCTATAGCATGATGTTTGCTTGCTCTAAACATTGCTTCCTAATGCTGTTTCTGCCATGTTACTGTCTGTGCTGTTGTTATCTTTTGCACTTTTGCCATGGTTGTTTGAACCTGTTAATATGGGAATTAGCCGTAGTTCAGTATACATCTTTTGTCAAGCATCTTTTGTAGATCACTGCCATATGCTTTGTTGATATGTTGGGGTGCTGTAGCATAGTTTCTTGATGTATTCTAAGTGCTATCATGCTGTTAACCGCAGATTTGTGTCATTCTTGTTTTGCTTGCCATTTGTAAACCGTGCATCCGATTTCGGTGATCTTTATATCGATTTCAACCGAAATCATCTCATCTTTCCAGTGGCATACTTGGTTTGCCAAGTTTATGCCTTGTTCATCATTTTCCTTCCGGAGCCCGCATAAGCATTGCATATCACATCTCGCATATCATGCCATGTATTGCATCATGTTGCTTCTGCATTGCACCGTGATTTATTGTGGTTCCATTGCTTGTGTTCTTGCTTTGGGTAGAGCCGGGAGACGAGTACGTGAACGAGGAACCTGTTGAGTATGCTAACGAGGATCAAGCTTTCGACAACTCTGAGAACTTTGCAGGCAAGATGACCATACCCTCGATATCACTTCTATCTTTGCCTTGCTAGTTGCTCGCTCTATCGCTATGTTAGCTCTACCTACCAATTGTTTATCATGCCTCCCATATTGCCATGTCAAGCCTCTAACCATCCTTTCCTAGCAAACTGTTGTTTGGCTATGTCACCACTTTTGCTCAGCCCCACTTATAGCGTTGCTAGTTGCAGGTGAAGATGAAGTTTGTTCCTTGTTGGAACATGGATACTTTAGGATATCACAATATCTCTTGTTTAATTAATGCACCTAGTAAAGGGTGGAAGGCTTGGCCTTATGCCTGGTGTCTTGTTCCACTCTTGCCGCCCTAGTTTCCGTCATACCGGTGTTATGTTCCTTGATTTTGCGTTCCTTACGCGGTTGGGTGATTTATGGGACCACCTTGACAGTTCGCTTTGAATAAAACTCCTCGAGCAAGGCCCAACCTTGGTTTTACCATTTGCCACCTATACCTTTTTCCCTTGGGTTTTCGCGAGCCCGAGGGTCATCTTTATTTTAGCCCCCCCCCCCCCCCGGGCCAGTGCTCCTCCGAATGTTGGTCCGTACCGAGCAGCCTGCAGGGCCACCACGGGGAAACTCGAGGCCTGGTTTTACTCATAGATTGACTTATCCGGTGTGCCCTGAGAACGAGATACGTGCGACTCCTATCGGGATTTGTCGCCACATCAGGCGGCTTTGCTGGTCTTGTTTTACCATTGTCGAAATGTCTTGCAAACCGGGATTCCGAGACTGATCGGGTCTTCCCGGGAGAAGGTATATCCTTCATTGACCGTGAGAGCTTGTGATGGGCTAAGTTGGGACACCCCTGCAGGGTATTATCTTTCGAAAGCCGTGCCCGCGGTTATGAGGCAGATGGGAATTTGTTAATGTCCGGTTGTAGAGAACTTGACATTTGACTTCATTAAAATGCATCAACCGCGTGTGTAGCCGTGATGGTCTCTTCTCGGCGGAGTCCAGGAAGTGAACACGGTTTGGGTTATGTACGAACGTAAGTAGTTTCAGGATCACTTCTTGATCACTTCTAGCTTCTCGACCGATGCGTTGCTTCTCTTCTCGCTCTTACTTGCGTATGTTAGCCACCATATATGCTTAGTGCTTGCTGCAGCTCCACCATATTACCCCTTTCCTACCTACAAGCTTAAATAGACTTGATCTCGCGGGTGTGAGATTGCTGAGTCCCCGTAGCTCACAGATTCTACCAAAACAGATGCAGGTGCCGAGGATACCAGTGCAAGTGGCGCAATCGAGCTCAAGTGGGAGTTTGACGAGGACCTTGGTCGTTACTATGTTTCGTTTCCAGATGATCAGTAGTGGAGCCCAGTTGGGACGATCGGGGATCTAGCATTTGGGGTTATCTTCTTTTCATTTGGATTTGACCATAGTCGGTCTATGAGTGTATTTTGGATGATGTATAAATCTTAATTATGTATTGTGTGAAATGGCGATTGTAAGCCAACTCTCTTTATCCCATTCTTGTTCATTACATGGGATTGTGTGAAGATGACCTTTCTTGCGACAAAAACCACCATGCGTTTATGCCTCTAAGTCGTGCTTCGACACGTGGGAGATATAGCCGCATCGTGGGCGTTACAGCTCACCAGTCCCTCCCTCGCCTCTTTTGATCACCAGAGCAACCTCACATCGCAGTTTCTTCTCGGACCACCATGACCTCAAGGGAGTTCTTCTTGTTTGTGTCCAAACCGAGCCCCCTCTCATCCTCCCAACACGTCCACCGCACTCCCGACACCCCCACGAGTCGCCCTGACACCTTGCCACTGGCCGGAGACGGCCGCAGCGCTGAGTACCATCTTCGCCCGACCGCCTCCGCCATTCGGTCGCCTCTCCGTCTCGCTCACCCCGAGCTCCTCTCTCCTCCATTCCTCCACCAGCAGTCTCACCGGAGTAGTTGTTTCGCCAAGAACCCCCACCACCCCCACCTCCCTGCCTCCTCGGGTCGCCGCCCGTCGCCACCATTCCAGACCTCCCTGGCGGCCGCCGCTCCACTGAATGGTGTGGCGGAGCCCCGCGTTCCCATCGATGCTCTCGGCCGGGTCAGAGACCGCCGGAGCCGGCCGGCCCCCTCGCCTAAACACCCATGTCCTCC
Source organism: Triticum timopheevii (assembly GCA_963921465.1). Classification (NCBI taxonomy): domain Eukaryota; kingdom Viridiplantae; phylum Streptophyta; class Magnoliopsida; order Poales; family Poaceae; genus Triticum; species Triticum timopheevii. The sequence continues at coordinate 262,821,273 of OY997264.1, forward strand.
TCCTCCATTCTTGGTCACGAGCGAGCGAGGGGAGGAGGAAGAAGACGACCACATCGCCCCCTGCCGCGTAGACCCCTCGCGTAAGTGACCCTAGCCCCGGGCCCAGGTGTTCTAAGTGGAGACGTAGTTTGCTAAGTATGTTTTCTTTTATATGAAAACGTATTCTTGTAATGTTTCAGAAACGAATACACTTTCCCTTCTATGAAAGTGTATTTCTCTCTATTGCGGCAAGAATATGCTTTCTCTGTTCTGGATGCGTATTTTTCAAAAATGCTCTTTCTGTTTTCTGCTCCTAGGACTTGTTTGTAGGAGAAATATTTGCAAATTGGTCCCTAATCTTCCACCCTTCATAACTTTTCAAGCGTAACTCCGATTGAGGTGAAACCAACGCCCACGTCTTTGTCTCGTCGAACACTTTCTGTTGGTAAAATTTTTGTAAGGTGTTCACATGGAGAAAATGATCATTTTCCATTGCCTATAATCAGCCCCCACCGAGAGAGAACCACCTAGCGTTTCTTTCCGCGAGCTTCACCGCACTTCTCCCCGGAGTCTCTGTCACCCCCAGGAAAGCCACAACAGCCACCTGCATCATAGTCATGCAGTAGCCTTAGTTTTCAACTTGAATATTTAATAAAAGTATGTCGTTATCTACCTGCTTGTTTGCTACTACTGTCATTGTTTCGGTTATCCTCGTGGATTCTTGTTCACTTTCATGCTATGTTTTGATACATCTTGTTATCTTGTACTTCTTGCTAGTATCATGTTCGTAAGTCATGCTTGGTAGTAGTAATACATGCTGGTAGTAGAGATGTTCTTCGGATGCATGCTTAGTCTGTTATTCAGTACCGTTGTTATGTTTGTTCCGTTGCATCTAGATGGTTACCTGCTCACTTGTTAGTATTCTTGTTATTATCTTGCATGATATTTATTGATGATGCCAGTAGTCATGCTATGCTCATCGGTAATGTTATGCTAATCAGTATGCCATGCTCGTTTGGATATATGCTTCATTGTGGTTATGCTCGATGATTATGTTGCACCACCATGCATATGTTTCTCGGCACTTGTTTATATATATTATCCTAGTAACTATAATTTCTTAGCAAGATAAAAATATACTTGTACAATGTTATGAAGCTTTCAGATTTTCTTTCATGTGTCTTGCCTTGAAGGTTTTCTTGTTACAACATTCCATCGAATACAAAGGAAACTGACATGCATGCTAATTCGTATCAACCATTGACATATCAGAAACAATATTATCTTCACAACTTAATAATCGGTCAGGTCCCAACATGCTTTCATTTCCTGGCCATGGTGGACATGTTAGTAGCCATTTTCATGCGGCTCGTTGAAGCCCGCCAAGACATGTAGCAGTTGGATACATGCAACATCCCATCATTTTGTGTAGTTGCACTAAAAAGGAGCTGAGCATCCGTGTTGACAAGGATATCGAATAAGTGTGATTGCGGTAATAGTGGCACTGTTGATGAAACATGGAAAGTACGCCAGCCGAGCTACAGTACGTTTTAGGCAAAGAAGTAGATTAGATCCACATGCAGCAACGTGGGGAGGCGGGTGATGGAGGAAGGCCGATTCTAGAGGAAGCTGTACCTGAGGGTCGTTGGGATGTAACCAGGAGGGCAGCGGCAGGCAAGATCTGCCCATACTGCGCAGCGAGCAAGGGGCAAAGGCGCTACCGTGCTGGAGCATGCTTAGAGAGAACGGCGGGTACGGCAGATCGGGACACGCTGGCAGTGGGTTTCCTACATCGACACTGGCGACCGGAGCAATGTTGCACATCGTCCCTTTCTGCCGGTGGATTGGATGTGGCCTGATCAGGGACCTGTGGTGAGAGAGAGAGAGAGAGAGTGTGTGTGTGTGTGTGTGCGTGTGTGTGTGTCCACCGCCATCTTGTGTGAGAGAGTAGAATAGACTGACCCCAGCAAGCAAGCATTGAGGATCCGGCCTATATTATATAGTATAGTATAGTGGAGTGATTTCCTTTTCTCTCTCCATAACAATAGGTTTATATTTTGTATGTGTGCCGTTGAGAAATAAAACTTTTTTTAATAATGCACCAACGCGTCAAGTCGCACTTTGTTTCTTCACGCAAGGTACACGATCCTCCATCAAGTGGACAACCAGTACATGTGTCAAATTACCACGTGGGCTGCCTTTCGTACAGAAATGAGCTCCACCGTGTACCTGCGTGGTTGTGGCAGGGAAAGAGACAGGAGTACATGCGTCGTACGTGCACCTCTTCTCTTCGTGCACGTACCCCACCTACATGGGTGTGTGCGAGAGATATACAAACCTAGAGAGATATGGTGTGTGCATTCATGAGTGTTTTTTTGGGGGGTGATTTTGTGAGTGTATCTCTGAGAATATGTGTCGATGATATGTCAAAAAAATGTGACACATGTAATGTGTGTGAAATAGAGGCCTAACTATATCATATATAGAGGGGCAATCCAAGATAAGAGAAGGAGGGATCATAGGCGTGAGATCTTGATAGAATCAAAGAGAGGATCAAGTGCGTAGGCACGAGATCAATGAAAAGAGCCATCAAAATTGTGTGTGCACACGTCAAAGATATAGGGCGACTGACCTACCAGAATGTCAGAGGGGAGAGAACAAGTTTGCATGTGGCAGGGATACATGACTAGAGCGCTCGATGAATCGGTGTGGGGGAGATGGAGACCTAACTAGAGAGGCAGATCGACTCGTATATGTGTGGAGAAGGAGAGACCTAGGTATGTCTTGAGGGAGATTGATCGACATCCATACATAAGTGTAGGATGATAAATAGGTTGCGAGAGAGAGAGATAGAGAGAGGTAGAGTGCCGGAGAGGCCTGCTAGACAAACAGAGGGTACAACTGCAATGTCAAGAAGAGTGGGGATGTGTTTCTGTGTGTGCGTGTGCGTGTGCGTGATAGACGTGTCGGGAGGCATGATGGATGATGAAGGGGGGACCATATGTGTTTGGTAAGCAGACCTACCTAGATCGGTAGATTAGTTGTTGTGTGTCCATGGAGGAAGGGAGAGACATAACAAATGAGGTAGATATATTGGTGCGTGGGGGAAATGAGTTACAGACGACCTAGCTGGATATATGTATAGTGGGAGATCGGTCCGTGTACATCCATTTGTTAGAGGCAAATATGGCCAAAGAGACAGATAGAAAGAGAGGGATAGAGCTAGGAGGTGGTGCGACAGACCTACTAGATAGGTGGGAGGTCTTGGGGAACGTAGTAATTTCAAAAAAATTCCTACGCACACGCAAGATCATGGTGATGCATAGCAACGAGAGGGGAGAGTGTTGTCTACGTACCCTCGTAGACCGAAGCGGAAGCGTTGACGCAACGTAGAGGAAGTAGTCGTACGTCTTACCGGTCCAACCGATCCAAGCACCGTTACTCCGGCACCTCCAAGTTCTTGACACGCGTACAGCTCGATGATGCACCCCGGACTCCGATCCAGCAAAGCTTCGGGGAGGAGTTCCGTCAGCACGACGGCGTGGTGATGATCTTGATGTTCAACTGTCGCAGGGCTTCGCCTAAGCACCTGCTACAATATGACTGAGGTGTAATATCGTGGAGGGGGGCACCGCACACGGCTAAGGAACGATCACGAAGATCAACTTTGTGTGTTCTAGGGTGCCCCCTGCCCCCGTATATAAAGGAGCCAAGGGGAGGGGGCGGCCGGCCAAGGAGGGGCGCGCTAGGGGGAGTCCTACTCCCACCGGGAGTAGGACTCCCTTTCTTTCCTAGTTGGAGAAGGAGAAGGGGGGAAAGAGGAGGAAGAAGGGAAGGAAAGGGGGGCGCCGCCCCCTTCCCTTGTCCTATTTGGACTAGGAAGGGGAGGGGCGCGCGGCCACCTCCTGCCTCCTTCTCTCTTCTCCCTCAAGGCCCATGTAGGCCCAATAACTCCCCGGGGAGTTCCGGTAACCCCCCGGTACTCCGGTAAAATGCCGATTTCACCCGGAGCGATTCCGATGTCCAAATATAGGCTTCCAATATATCGATCTTTATGTCTCGACCATTTCGAGACTCCTCGTCATGTCCGTGATCACATCCGGAACTCCGAACAACCTTTGGTACATCAAAATACATAAACTCATAAAGAAACTGTCATCGTAACTTTAAGCGTGCGGACCCTACGGTTCGAGAACAATGTAGACATGACCGAGACACGTCTGCGGTCAATAACCAATAGCGGGACCTGGATGCCCATATTGGTTCCTCCATATTCTACGAAGATCTTTATCGGTCAGACCGCATAACAACATACGTTGTTCCCTTTGTCATCGGTATGTTACTTGCCCGAGATTCGATCGTCGGTATCCAATACCTAGTTCAATCTCGTTACCGTCAAGTCTCTTTACTTGTTCCGTAATACATCATCTCGCAACTAACTCATTAGTTGCAATGCTTGCAAGGCTTAAGTGATGTGCATTACCGAGAGGGCCCAGAGATACCTCTCCGACATTCGGAGTGACAAATCCTAATCTCGAAATACGCCAACCCAACAAGTACCTTTGGAGACACCTGTAGAGCACCTTTATAATCACCCAGTTACGTTGTGACGTTTGGTAGCACAAAAAGTGTTCCTCCGGTAAATGGGAGTTGCATAATCTCATAGTCATAGGAACATGTATAAGTCATGGAGAAAGCAATAGCAACATACTAAACGATCGGGTACTAAGCTAACGGAATGGGTCATGTCAATCAGATCATTCAACTAATGATGTGATCCCGTTAATCAAATAACAACTCTTTGTCCATGGTTAGGAAACATAACCATCTTTGATTAACAAGCTAGTCAAGTAGAGGCATACTAGTGACACTCTGTTTGTCTATATATTCACACATGTATTATGTTTCCGGTTAATACAATTCTAGCATGAATAATAAACATTTATCATGATATAAGGAAATAAATAATAACTTTATTATTGCCTCTAGGGCATATTTTCTTTTAGTCTCCCACTTGCACTAGAGTCAATAATCTAGTACACAGTAATGATTCTAACACCCATGGAGTTTTGGTGCTGATCATGTTTTCCTCGTGGAAGAGGCTTAGTCAACGGGTCTGCAACATTCAGATCTGTATGTATCTTGCAAATCTCTATGTCTCCCACCTGGACTAGATCCCGGATGGAATTGAAGCGTCTCTTGATGTGCTTGGTTCTCTTGTGAAATCTGGATTCCTTCGCTAAGGCAATCGCTCCAGTATTGTCACAAAAGATTTTCATTGGACCCGATGCACTAGGTATGACACCTAGATCGGATATGAACTCCTTCATCCAGACTCCTTCATTGGCTGCTTCCGAAGCAGCTATGTATTCCGCTTCACACGTAGATCCCGCCACGACGCTTTGTTTAGAACTGCACCAACTGACAGCTCCACCGTTTAATGTAAACACGTATCCGGTTTGCGATTTAGAATTGTCCGGAACAGTGTCAAAGCTTGCATCAACGTAACCATTTATGATGAGCTCTTTGTCACCTCCATATATGAGAAACATATCCTTAGTCCTTTTCAGGTTCTTGACCGCTGTCCAGTGATCCACTCCTGGATTACTTTGGTACCTCCTTGCTAAACTTATAGCAAGGCACACATCAGGTCTAGTATACAGCATTGCATACATGATAGAGCCTATGGCTGAAGCATAGGGAACATCTTTCATTTTCTCTCTATCTTCTGCAGTGGTCGGGCATTGAGTCTTACTCAACTTCACACCTTGCAATACAGGCAAGAACCCTTTCTTTGCTTGATCCATTTTGAACTTCTTCAAAACTTTGTCAAGGTATGTGCTTTGTGAAAGTCCAATTAAGCGTCTTGATCTATCTCTATAGATCTTAATGCCCAATATGTAAGCAGCTTCACCAAGGTCTTTCATTGAAAAACTTTTATTCAAGTATCCCTTTATGCTATCCAGAAATTCTATATCATATGTCATCCACATATAAAATTAGAAATGCTATAGAGCTCCCACTCACTTTCTTGTAAATACAGGCTTCTCCAAAAGTTTGTATAAACCCGAATGCTTTGATCACACTATCAAAGCGTTTATTCCAACTCTGAGAGCCTTGCACCAGTCCATAAATGGATCGCTGGAGCTTGCACACTTTGTTAGCTCCCTTTGGATCGATAAAACCTTCTGGTTGCATCATATACAACTCTTCCTCCAGAAACCCATTCAGGAATGCAGTTTTTACATCCATTTGCCAAATTTCATAATCATAAAATGCGGCGATTGCTAACATGATTCGGACAGACTTAAGCATCGCTACGGGTGAGAAGGTCTCATCGTAGTCAATCCCTTGAACTTGTCGAAAACCTTTTGCAACAAGTCGAGCTTTGTAGACAGTAATATTACCGTCGGCGTCAGTCTTCTTCTTGATGATCCATTTATTCTCAATTTCTTGCCGACCATCGGGCAAGTCAACCAAAGTCCATACTTTGTTATCATACATGGATCGCATCTCAGATTTCATGGCTTCAAGCCATTTTGCGGAATCTGGGCTCACCATCGCTTCTTCATAGTTCGTAGGTTCATCATGATCTAGTAGCATGACTTCCGGAATAGGATTACTGTACCACTCAGGTGCGGATCTTACTCTGTTTGACCTATGAGGTTCTGTAGTAACTTGATCTGAAGTTCTATGATCATCATCATCAACTTCCTCACTAGTTGGTTTTGACGTCACAGAAACCGGTTCCTGTGATGTACTATTTTCCAACAAGGGAGCAGGTACAGTTACCTCATCAAGTTCTACTTTCCTCCCACTCACTTCTTTCGAGAGAAACTCCTTCTCTAGAAAGGATCCATTCTTAGCAATGAATGTCTTGCCTTCGGATCTGGGATAGAAGGTGTACCTAACTGTTTCCTTTGGGTATCCTATGAAGACACATTTCTCCGATTTGGGTTCGAGCTTATCAGGTTGAAGTTTTTTCACATAACATCTCAGCCCCAAATTTTAAGAAACAACAACTTGGGTTTCTTGCCAAACCATAGTTCATAAGGTGTCGTCTCAACGGATTTTGATGGTGCCCTATTTAATGTGAATGTGGCCGTCTCTAAAGCATAACCCCAAAACGATAGCGGTAAATCTGTAAGAGACATCATAGATCGCACCATATCAAGTAAAGTACGATTACGATGTTCGGACACACCATTACGCTGTGGTGTTCTGGGTGGCGTGAGTTGCGAAACTATTCCGCATTGTTTCAAGTGTAGACCAAACTCGTAACTCAAATATTCTCCTCCACGATCAGATCGTAGAAACTTTATTTTCTTATTACGATGATTTTCAACTTCACTCTAAAATTCTTTGAACTTTTCAAATGTTCCAGACTTATGCTTCATTAAGTAGATATACCCATATCTGCTTAAATCATCTGTGAAGGTGAGAAAATAACGATATCCGCCACGAGCCTCAACATTCGTCGGACCACATACATCTATATGTATGATTTCCAACAAATCTGTTGCTCTCTCCATAGCACCGGAGAACGGCGTTTTAGTCATCTTGCCCATGAGGCATGGTTCGCAAGTACCAAGTGATTCATAATCAAGTGGTTCCAAAAGTCCATCAGTATGGAGTTTCTTCATGCGCTTTATACCGATATGACCTAAACGGTAGTGCCACAAATAAGTTGCACTATCATTATCAATTCTGCATCTTTTGGCTTCAACATTATGAATATGTGTATCACTACTATCGAGATTCATCAAAAATAGACCACTCTTCAAGGGTGCATGACCATAAAAGATATTACTCATATAAATAGAACAACCATTATTCTCTGATTTAAATGAATAACCGTCTCGCATCAAACAAGATCTAGATATAATGTTCATGCTCAACGCTGGCACCAAATAACAATTATTTAGGTCTAATACTAATCCCGAAGGTAGATGTAGAGGTAGCGTGCCGACCGCGATCACATCGACTTTGGAACCATTTCCCACACGCATCGTCACCTCGTCCTTTGCTAGAGTTTGCTTAATCCGTAGTCCCTGTTTCGAGTTGCAAATATTAGCAACAGAACCAGTATCAAATACCCAGGTACTACTGTGAGCTCTAGTAAGGTACAGATCAATAACATGTATATCACATATACCTTTGTTCACCCTGCCATCCTTCTTATCCGCCAAATACTTGGGGCGGTTCTGCTTCCAGTGACCAGTCTACTTGCTGTAGAAGCACTCAGTTTCAGGCTTAGGTCCAGACTTGGGTTTCTTCTCTTGAGCAACAACTTGCTTGTTGTTCTTCTTGAAGTTCCCATTCTTCTTCCCTTTACCCTTTTTCTTGAAACTAGTGGTCTTGTTGACCATCAACACTTGATGCTCCTTCTTGATTTCTACCTCCGCAGCCTTTAGCATTGCGAAGAGCTCGGGAATTGTCTTATCCATCCCTTGCATATTATAGTTCATCACGAAGCTCTTGTAGCTTGGTGGAAGTGATTGGAGAATTCTGTCAATGACGCTATCATCCGGAAGAGTAACTCCCAGTTGAATCAAGTGATTATAATACCCAGACATCTTGAGTATATGCTCAGTGACAAAACTATTCTCCTCCATCTTGCAGCTATGGAACTTATTGGAGACTTCATATCTCTCAATCCGGGCATTCTTCTGCAATATTAACTTCAACTCCTAGAACATCTCATATGCTCCATGACGTTCAAAACGTCGTTGAAGTCCCGGTTCTAAGCCGTAAAGCATGTCACATTGAACTATTGAGTAGTCATCAGCTTTGCTCTGCCAGACGTTCTTAACGTGGTCAGTTGCATCAGCAGCAGGCCTGGCACCCAGCGGTGCTTCCAGGATGTAACTTTTCTGTGCAGCAATGAGGATAATCCTCAAGTTACGGACCCAGTCCGCGTAGTTACTATCATCATCTTTCAACTTTGCTTTCTCAAGGAACGCATTAAAATTCAACGGAACAACAACACGGGCCATCTATCTACAATCAACATAGACAAGCAAGATACTATCAGGTACTAAGTTCATGATAAATTTAAGTTCAATTAATCATATTACTTAAGAACTCCCACTTAGATAGACATCCCTCTAATCCTCTAAGTGATCACGTGATCCAAATTCAACTAAACCATAACCGATAATCACGTGAAATGGATTAGTTTTCAATGGTGAACATCTCATGTTGATCATATCTACTATATGATTCACGCTCGACCTTTCGGTCTCCGTGTTCCGAGGCCATATCTGCATATGCTAGGCTCGTCAAGTTTAACCCTAGTATTCTGCGTGTGCAAAACTGGCTTGCACCCATTGTAGATGGACGTAGAGCTTATCACACCCGATCATCACGTGGTGTCTAGGCACGACGAACTTTGGCAACGGTGCATACTCAGGGAGAACACTTCTTGATAATTTAGTGAGAGATCATCTTAAAATTCTACCGTCAATCAAAGCAAGATAAGATGCATAAAAGATAAACATCACATGCAATCAATATAAGTGATATGATATGGCCATCATCATCTTGTGCTTGTGATATCCATCTCCGAAGCACTGTCATGATCACCATCGTCACCGGCGCGACACCTTGATCTCCATCGTAGCATCGTTGTCGTCTCGCCAATCTTATGCTTCTACGACTATCGCTACCGCTTAGTGATAAAGTAAAGCATTACAGGGCGATTGCATTGCATACAATAAAGAGACAACCATATGGCTCCTGCCAGTTGCCGATAACTCGGTTACAAAACATGATCATCTCATACAATAAAATTTAGCGTCCTGTCTTGACCATATCACATCACAACATGCCCTACAAAAACAAGTTAGACGTCCTCTACTTTGTTGTAGCAAGTTTTACGTGGCTGCTACGGGCTTAAGCAAGAACCAATCTCACCTACGCATCAAAACCACAACGATAGTTTGTCAAGTTGGTGCTGTTTTAACCTTCACAAGGACCGGGCGTAGCCACACTCGGTTCAACTAAAGTTGGAGAAACTGACACCCGCCAGCCACCTGTGTGCAAAGCACGGCGGTAGAACCAGTCTCGCGTAAGCATACGCGTAATGTCGGTCCGGGGCGCTTCATCCAACAATACCGCCGAACCAAAGTATGACATGCTGGTAAGCAGTATGACTTATATCTCCCACAACTCACTTGTGTTCTACTCGTACATATAACATCAAACCATAAAACCTGGCTCTGATACCACTGTTGGGGAACGTAGTAATTTCAAAAAAATTCCTACGCACACGCAAGATCATGGTGATGCATAGCAACGAGAGGGGAGAGTGTTGTCTACGTACCCTCGTAGACCGAAGTGGAAGCGTTGACGCAACGTAGAGGAAGTAGTCGTACGTCTTCCCGGTCCAACCGATCCAAGCACCGTTACTCCGGCACCTTCGAGTTCTTGACACGCGTATAGCTCGACGACGCACCCCGGGCTCTGATCCAGCAAAGCTTCGGGGAGGAGTTCCGTCAGCACGACGGCGTGGTGACGATCTTGATGTTCAACCGTCGCAGGGCTTCGCCTAAGCACCTGCTACAATATGACCGAGGTGTAATATCGTGGAGGGGGGCACCGCACACGGCTAAGGAACGATCACGAAGATCAACTTTGTGTGTTCTAGGGTGCCCCCTGCCCCCGTATATAAAGGAGCCAAGGGGAGGGGGCGGCCGGCCAAGGAGGGGCAAGCCAGGGGGAGTCCTACTCCCACCGGGAGTAGGACTCCCTTTCTTTCCTAGTTGGAGAAGGAGAAGGGGGGAAAGAGGAGGAAGAAGGGAAGGAAAGGGGGGGCGCCGCCCCCTTCCCTTGTACTATTCGGACTAGTAAGGGGAGGGGCGCGTGGCCACCTCCTTCCTCCTTCTCTCTTCTCCCTCAAGGCCCATGTAGGCCCAATAATCCCCCGGGGGGTTCCGGTAACCCCCCGGTACTCCGGTAAAATGCCGATTTCACCCGGAACGATTCCATGTCCAAATATAGGCTTCCAATATATCGATCTTTATGTCTCGACCATTTCGAGACTCCTCATCATGTCCGTGATCACATCCGGAACTCCGAACAACCTTCAGTACATCAAAATACATAAACTCATAAGGAAACTGTCATCGTAACTTTAAGCGTGCGGACCCTATGGTTCGAGAACAATGTAGACATGACCGAGACACGTCTGCGGTCAATAACTTATAGCGGGACCTGGATGCCCATATTGGTTCCTACATATTCTACGAAGATCTTTATCGGTCAGACCGCATAACAACATACGTTGTTCCCTTTGTCATCGGTATGTTACTTGCCCGAGATTCGATCGTCGGTATCCAATACCTAGTTCAATCTCGTTACCGGCAAGTCTTTTTACTCGTTCCGTAATACATCATCTCGCAACTAACTCATTAGTTGCAATGCTTGCAAGGCTTAAGTGATGTGCATTACCGAGAGGGCCCAGAGATACCTCTCCGACATTCGGAGTGACAAATCCTAATCTCGAAATACGCCAACCCAACAAGTACCTTTGGAGACACCTTTAGAGCACCTTTATAATCACCCAGTTACGTTGTGACGTTTGGTAGCACACAAAGTGTTCCTCCGGTAAACGGGAGTTGCATAATCTCATAGTCATAGGAACATGTATAAGTCATGAAGAAAGCAATAGCAACATACTAAACGATCGGGTGCTAAGCTAACGGAATGGGTCATGTCAATCAGATCATTCAACTAATGATGTGATCCCATTAATCAAATAACAACTCTTTGTCCATGGTTAGGAAACATAACCATCTTTGATTAACAAGCTAGTCAAGTAGAGGCATACTAGTGACACTCTGTTTGTCTATATATTCACACATGTATTATGTTTCCGGTTAATACAATTCTAGCATGAATAATAAACATTTATCATGATATAAGGAAATAAATAATAACTTTATTATTGCCTCTAGGGCATATTTCCTTTCAGGAGGAGTGTGTGATTGGCATATCAATGAGAAGAGGGGCGATAGTTTACACGTGTGTGGGACTGTATGAGAGACATGGGGAATGGACGGGGAAAGGAGGTGGAAAGTGTGTGTGTGTGTGTGTGTGTGTGTGTGTGTGTGTGTGTGTGTGTGTGCATGTGGTAGGCATACCTCGCCAAAGAGGTTTATCGATCGGTATGTGTCAGAAAGAAGGAGTTGTGGAGACCGTGGGAGAATGACCTAAAGAAAATAAACGAATGTGCGTCATGGATACAATGTTGAGGGAGGGGGAGGGCGAGGAGGGCGTGTGCATGCACGATAGAAAGTGCTAGATACAAAGATAAGAGGATTGTGTGGGTGTAAAAAGACTAACGGTGATCATAATTCATTATAATATATTTGAATAAGAGATCATAGTGTTTTAAACCTATGGATGCATGAATATAGTAATGATACACGTGGTGTGGTTTTGGACATGTTATACTACAATGGGATAATGTGTGGCGTTTGCAACTCATAGATAAATATCGAACGATCTAAACCATACTATATATCGAACAATCTCACGTTGTATTTGAATTTGTGATAATGTGTGGCGTTTGTAGCTCACAGCTAAATACTTGTAGGCATAGAGGCGGAGCACCATAATTATGTGATAAACACATTATACATATGAGACATGGTTTAGATTATTAAGATCTAGCTAGAGCTTGAAATGTACCATGATTTGAAATCAACATAAAGTGGATTCAAAAATTGGAGTTCGAGTTCATATAGTACACATAATTCATATCTAACTTGACTGTAATCATGCGGTGTATTGTGGAGATAATATACAAATGATGCTTTAACTGAACAATCATGATTGTAGATCTTATTAAAATAGAGAAACATATTCAAATGGTTTAACTTGACAACAACCATGATTGCAGATTGAGAACCCACAAGTATAGGGGATCGCAACAGTTTTCGAGGGTAGAGTATTCAACCCAAATTTATAGATTCGACACAAGGGGAGCCAAAGAATATTTGCAAGTATTAGCAACTGAGTTATCAATTCAATTGCACCTAGAAATTAATTATCTGTAGCAAAGTGATCAGTAGCAAAGTCATATGATAGTTCTGATAGCGATACTAACAGTAACAGTAATAGTAGCAATGATAGCAATGGTTTTGTAGAAAGTATAACAGTAACAATAGCAGAAGTAGCTTAGCAATAACAATATAAGAGAAATTCATAGGCATTTCATCGGTGAATTCGTTGGATGATAATCATCATATAACTCTCATAACCTAGGGCGATACGGCACTAGCTCCAGTTCAAAAATATAATGTAGGCATGTATCCCGTAAATAGTCATACATGCTTATGGAAATAACTTGCATGACATCTTTTGTCCTACCCTCCCATGGAAGCAGGGTCCAATTGGAAACTAAGGGATATTAATGCCCCCTTTTAATAGAGAACCGGAACAAAGCATTAACACAGCGTGAATACATGAACTCCTCAAACTACGGTCATCACCGGGAAGTGTCCCGACTTCTGTCACTCTGGGGTTGCCGGATCATAACACGTAGTAGGTGACTATAACTTGTAAGATCGGATATAGAACATAGATATAATGGTGATAACATAAATGGTTCAGATCTAAAATCATGGCACACGGGCCCAGAGTGACAAGCATTAAGCATGGCAAGGTCATAGAAACATCAATCTCAGAACATAGTGGATAGTAGGGATCAAGCCCTAACAAAACTAACTCGATTACATGATGAATCTCATCCACTCCTCACCGCCAGCGAGCCTACGAAGGAATTACTCACTCCCGGTGGGAAGCATCATGGAATTGGTGATGGAGAAGGGTTGGTGATGATGAAGATCGAAGATTCCCCTCTTTAGAGCCCCAAACGGACTCCAGATCTGGCCTCCCAATGAAGAACAGGAGGTGGCGGCGGCTCCGTCTCGTGAAACGCGATAATTCTCTCTCCCTCGTTTTTTCTCTGAAAATATGGTTTTATAGTATCAGGGTTGAGGTCTGCGGGGCCACCAGTGGTGACAACACACCTAGGCGCGACAGGAGGGGGGCGTGCCCTGGTGGGTTGTGCCCACCCAGGTGCCCCCCTCCGGTGGTTGTTGGCTACAGAAATTATCTTTTATTTTATGAAAATCCTTGCAAAGTTTCATTCAAATCTGAGAACGTTTATTTCTGCACAAAAACAACACCATGATAGTTCTGCTGAAAACATTGTCAGTCCGGTTTAGTTTCATTTAAAAAATGCAAATTAGAGTCCAAAACAAGAGGAAAAGCGTTAGGAAAAGTAGATACGACGGAGACGTATCATAGATCTTATACAAATGGAGAAACAAATTCAAATTTAGTTCATATTGAAGTTGTAGTATACACGTTTGGAATGCACTAAAATGTTCATTTAAGTAGCAAGTTACATCCATTGTACACCTAGCGAAATATTTTAATTGAACATAACATGGATCCAAAGTTTTGAATGGCATTTGTAGTAACTCATCAGTAAAACGGGACTAGACCCTCTTGTGTCGTGTGGATTGATTTCTTTTTTGTGTTTTCTGTCGAGGGAAGTGTGAATTGATTTGTTACAGTACACGTTGGGCTTGCCCGGAAATTTCATCCTGCACCTTGTTATCCCAAAATTTTAAGATAACTCTTTGTCTAGTTGTGCTCCGAAAACTCCCTCCATCTCAACCCGTGCCTTGCTATCCCAAAATTTGCTATCCCAAAATTACAACACGCACGAAAATTCCCACCTCCTGCGAAATCCCGACAGTGAAATTCCCGTGATACCTCTGAACCGAAAGAACCACCTAGTTCAAATCGGTGGAGGTACTTTCGTAACTTACCCCACATTTCAGACAAGCGCGTCCCAAAGCCATGGTTCCCCCCTCACATCCCCTCCGCCCTCATTCGTACACTGAGGCCACGAAAACCTGCGAAGCCCCACACCCTCCTACGACCGCAACCTAGCCAGAGCCTCTTCCCCGACGACATCGTCCACCGCGACAACTCGATGTTCCTCATCCACCGCACCGGATGAGGATCCATTGTCAGTTTCATCGTCCTGCCGGTTCAGCCACCCCATCCTCCACCTCCAAGGAGCTGCCCTGACGTTTGCCTCGGCTATTGTGCCACCTCCATTCCCACCGCACCGTCTTCACCTGCACCGCCAGAAGGGCAGCACCATCACAGATTCCTCGGATGAAGCTGAGGCCTAATCGCACCACCAAAAAGGTTCTCCACTAATCGCTACATTTTCTTCTTGATTCGATCTCATTGTGCTGCCGACGCTCGGTCGCAAGCCGCCATGGCGCGGCTCCATCTACGGTGGCGTAGCCGGCCACTTCCTCCACGGTGTCGCTCCCTCGGTGACAACATCCACATTAGTAGGAGCTTTGCTGCTTCTACAGCTCTCACTAGCCCTGCTGCTACTTCGGCTCTCGCTCATGCTATTGCTCTACTCTTGCCCTTGGTCCCCCGCCTAGTGTGATCTTGCTCTTGCTTGCGCTGCTGCTCTTGCTCTTGCTTGCGCTGTTGTTGTACTCTTGCTCGCGTGGCTGCTGCACGAGCAGCAGCTCCAGCTCTCACTTGAGCTCCTGTTGCTGCTACCCGAAATGCTACTAGACGACCAGCTGCCCCGACTCTCGCACGCGCTGCTGCTCTGGGTGCCGCTCCTGCTGCATGACCAGCTGCCCCTGCTCTCGCACGCGCTGCTGCTCTGGGCGCCGCTCCTGCTGCACGAACAGCTGCCCCGGCTGCTCTCTGGTAGTATGTACCCAGCTAGAGCGGCTATGGATTTAGATCACTACTACTCTTCCATTAGTGCTCAAGCGGCCAAAGCTATTAGTGCACTGCTTTTTTGCTACTAGTGCGTTTTGTTTCGATAGTAAAATTCAGTTTCGACAGCAAAATTCAGTTTCAACAGTAAAAGTCAGTTTTGACAGTTAAGTACAGAGATGGGCGGCTGATGTATTTTACATCTAGCACTTTTTTGTTATGTATTTTACATCGAGATGCTATTAGAATTCCACTCAGGTTAACGTTGTCTCTTTTGCCCTGCTTCAGCCTCGCTGTCGTACAACTCACCAGAGTTGCTCCAACGATGAAAACCTCCATCACAGCGGAGCAGTACCCTCGGCTCCATCTCCTGACGCATAAGATCTTCTTCCCCTCCCCCAACAGCCACATCAGCCGCAACATCCTCAGCGACCAACCCAATGGTGCTGAGATCGACATGGCTTCGCCAAAGAGGGTGTACACTTGTTGCATTGCTTTTTTACTCTACATGTTATATATTTTGTCCACCAAGCATGCGTAGTAACATGAAATACAATTAGTTTCTCCTACTGTATGACAAGCAGTGAGGTACCAGGCAACTTAGCTATCTGTGATGGACTCTCTTGAAAGCCATCATTATTTATGTGTATGTTTGGGTTGTGCATGTGTAGATGGGCCTGGGAGTTGAGCTAGAAGGGCAGTGTCCTAGGTCCAAAGTAGTAGAAGTAGCACAAAAACACTTTTGGAGTGTAGGCTTTTTCCTGTTCAAGCCTGCCTACTAGAATCGCCAGTGGTTTAAAGGAAAAGTGAAGGAAAAACATAGGAATTGGAAAGTTTCCTATGGTACTATATTCATGCATTTGGTTCAAAGGAATGGAGCAAAGGAAAATTGTAGGATTTGTTTCTTTAGTGTCTCCTTTAAAGAAAAATCATCGAAATTTTAATATCCACTTGGCCTCATTTACAAATTCCTATTCATGAAGCAAAAGACTAAGAGATAGTAGCATAATAGCATTATAATTGTTCATTTTCTTGTGGTTTGACTTAATTTGACCATGCTTCTTTGCATTCATGTGATCTTCCAATTCTTGTGAACCAAATACCTTTGCCAGGGTAGACGGCAAAGGTCTTTGTCGTCTGCCACAGACGGCAAACTTTTCCGGCACTGTAAGTTATGGTAAACAACAGCTTTGTCATCCGTTTTTACAGAGCGGACGACAAAGACCCTAAACCGTCGGTGGCAGCAAAGAACTGACGTTAGGCATGTTAGGTTGCTAACGGGAGGCTTTGTTGTGTGCCAGCAGACGGCAAACATGCCCTCCCTTTGCCGTTTGCCATCTGACGTCAGCAGACGCGTCATGCCCTCCCCGCTCTTTATAGTCTGCCACTAACGACAAACCTCCCCAGCCTTTGCTGTCTGCCATAGATGGCAAACCGCCCCGGCCTTTGCCGTCTGCCACAGACGGCAAAGTGACCAAATGGGTCAGCTCCAAGGTTCCACAGGTTGCTGCCACATGGCCACTTTGCCGTCTGTGGCAGACGGCAAAGAGCCCTTTGTCGTCGGTGGCAGACAGCAAAGAGCCTGCATTGCCTCTTTTTATTTTATTTTTTCTTATATCCAACCATTTTCACAGCATATATATATATATATATATATATATATATATATATATATATATATATATATATATATATATATATATATATATATATATATATGACAACATTATTCTAATTCTGGGATCAAAATAGTTATTTGAATCACAGCGCGCGCTATATAGGAGCGAGGAGATGTTCCCGAACTCTGTCAGAAAAAACCCGGCCGCCCACCACTCACCAACGATCTCCCCCCTTCCCTGACCTCCCGACTCCTTTCCTCCCGTGCATCGCCGCCTCCACCTGCTTCCAGTGCACCGCCGCCCCCTCCGTTGGCTTCCACCGCCCCGCCCCAGCCGGCGCCGCCGCCCCCATCCCGGTCCCAAAAAGTGACGCCCCGCCTCGCCCCCAACCATCGCCGCCGCCCCTACCTCCTCATAGCGCGCCGCCGCCCCCACCTCCTGACGCGCCCCCTTCCTCCGTCGGCCCCCACCCCGCCACCCAGCACCTCCCGTCGCTGGCCCCTACTCCACCGCCCAGCACCTCCCCGTCTCTGGATGGAATCCCCCAGAGCGCCTGCCATCGTCGGGGCGCCGCTGTCCACAGCTTCTCCAGCCGGTGACTGATACACCCTCCGCCTACCCCGTCCCCATTGCCTAGCCGTCGCGACCTTCCCCTGCACCGTGCTGCGACCTGCCTCCCAACGGAAGTTCAACCTATGCATGCATCCCCGTTCTTCTCCGGTCGTCACGGTCGTTCGTCTGTGCTCCACCGAAACGGGCTGCATCTGGTGATTGCACCGCCGGGCTTGTCTGGGAGTTCGTGGCTGGACTTCTCCGGAGGCTTGCGCCGGCGAGCCCCTGCATCTAGAATTATTTATGCCCTGCCACCCAAGCTCTGTCTCGCTGTAGTGTTCTTCAAATAGCATCCACGAATGTCGTTGTTTTGCTGCCCACTAGGTGTTCGTGCAAATGTCAAAGAGGGAGCTGGAACGAAATTCTACAGGTGGTAGTTTAGGATAAACCAAAGATGAAATAGATCACTGTGTAGATTTTTTTTTTAAGCCTACGATATTCTTTGGTAGTTCTTATTGTTCGTTGTAATCAATATGTTGATGGCATGCTCGTGCGCTAGCACTTGATATGGCATGCTCGGCCCCTCCTCCGCGGCCGGTGCTCTCCCAGTCCGTGGTCGACACCCATCCTCCTCCGCGGCCAGCGCCCTCGCTCCCCACGGCCGGCGCGCTCCTTCCCCGTGGCCGACGGGCCTCCAGCTCCATGGCCGGCGCGGTCCCTCCTTGCTGCAGCTTGCCCCTCCTCCATGGATGGCCTGCACCGGCTGCCGGAACTCGTTGAGGTGGTACCCTTCATCCTCGACCTTCAATTACAGGTTACCAACGACGCTACAAAGAGAAAGGTCAGCCTCTGGCCTCTAGAAGTTCAGTTTGTTGACTCTCTGAAGTTTTAAAGTTAGATTATAACCGTGTATATTTTGCAGGGCCCTGCGAAGTTCAGTTTTTTTATTTTCCAAAGTTTAGTTTGTTGATTTTCTGAAGAAATAGGTTGCGACGTGCACGTTCCGACGATGGTACACGGTCCGGACTGTGATTTGTTGTGCTAATGTCTAGTAGCTTGTGAAGCATGATGCTAACAACAAGTGTATAGTAGTTTATGAACCATGATGTTAACTGAATTTTTTTGCAGCTCAGCGTACTCCTGCTGGAGCTGGTGTCCGTGCAAGAGCCTGCTTCAGGGAGTCCTTCCTCGTTGACAACGCTGGAGGCGCTCACGAAACTGGCGCTGCAGTGCATGACCAATGACCATGCGGCTCCTAACACGTCTTCAGTTGCCGCCAAGGTCTACAAGCTCTTCCTAGAGGTGTAGCATTGCACCGACAAAGTTCCGCATCCTCGCCAACATCTCCATCTCCATGGCCCAAGGTGAATTCAGTTTAATTTCTTGCTGGAGAACTTATGTGGTTGCTCGTCGTAGCATTTGGAAGTGACATGGAATTGTTGGTAGATTAGTTGATTACTCCTGCCATGGCTATCACATGTTTCTGATGCTAACAGAACAGATGAGTGCTGCTCAACACATGTAGGCTGCAAACACCTACCAGGAAGCTTCGGCGCCCTGCTGCTAGCACATGAAGCGCTCGCGTGCGACTCTCCCTCTCTTGTCTTTCTCCCTGTTTGTATTTATGCCTTAACATTGAAAACAATTCAATGTATACACTGTACGTACAATTGCCTGCTAGATGAAGCTCAATGTGCAAAATATACTGTTTTGGTTTCAGTGGACATCACCTACTTCCAGCGTGAGGACGGCACCTCCTTCAGCGGGAGGTGGATTTGGACTTCAGTGGTAGTACGAAGAGCACTTCGGGGGACACAGGGTGAACTCAGAAAAATTTGCCGCCCCTCCCGCTGCTCGTCGCCGACTACAATGACGCGACGAGGTCGAGCTTCCCTGCCATGGTCGACATGGAGTTCTCCCCTTTGCTCCATCGTGTGTGTCCGCGCAAGAAATTGACCTGCCCCATGGCCTAACAAGTGACCTTCATCCCTGTTAGCTTCTTCTAAGTTGCTCCTGCAACCGTGCAGCGCTCCTAGTGCCCAGCACCGGCATAGAAATGTGAATTCATTCAGTCTATATAAAGGACCAAATAAATTATGTGTTGTCATAAAAAAATGGGTGTGCCTACGTTTTTGTTGTCTCTTTGCCTCTTTGGTCTGAACAGCCTACTGAATTACAAGCCGTTGAAACAAAAAACAAGAAGCATCCTCTCTAGTTAAAGAAGGATGATGCATTTCTATTATCTCACCACGATTTTCAGTTCCCTCCTTCAAAGTTCAACACATAGAAATGTTGAAGTTCAAATTAAAACAAGCGATCATTTCTTACAGCCAAAAAAATGCTTCGTTTTCTATTCCTACGGTCTAAGAAAACAAGCAAGCATTACTTACAGCTGAAAAAAATACTTTCATATTTCAAAAAAAATCTGGCTACAATTTCAAAGAAAAAAACATCATAAAGTTAGTTAAAACATTCTAAATGACAAAGAAGTCCAAAAAAATCACATGCGTTCCTCTCCCTGTGTGCGTGCAAAAAACTGGTGGTTTTATTTCCTTTTTTGCGTATAGAAAGAAAGAAGTTCAAATATAAGAAATGAAAAGGTTCGAAATTATGTAACACGGTAGAAAGTTCTCATGTAGGAAAATCACGTGCAGAAAATAAAAATGTAAATTCCCACATAAGTTCATATATATAAACAAATTGAAGTTCGCATAGTGCAAGAAATGTGCATTTCTCAAAAAGGATGTACTCAAAAGTACATGTGCTCTAATTCCAAAAGTTTGCATGGTTACACAGTGCTCACATATAACACAATGATAATTAAAAAAAATCTACAAAACGTGTAACAAAGAAACCAAGAAATGTGATGAAAATTTAGATTTGCTGATAAAAATTCAAAATTTCCTGTTTCTAAAAGAAACCAAGAAGTTTGAATTAAACTAACAAAGTACTTCAGTCATAATAAAAAATAAATAAAAACCTAGAAGTTCAATTTAGAGTAGCAGATCATTTTGATTTTCACTGTTTCAAGAAAAAACGAGAGAAGTTCAGATTAAGAAAACTAAGAAGTTTGAATTTAAAAACTTAGTTTTTCCTTGCTACTAATAAAATAAAATTGAGAAGTCCAAAATAAAATAAGGATGTTGTTCGATGCATATCGAAAACTAGAATTATTTCCTTTTCTATGAAATAAAATTGAGAAGTCCAAAATAAAAGGTAGAGCCGTTCAATATCTATAAAAAACCCTAATATTTTCACGTAACCGAGAGAAGTTCAGATTGAAAACTATTAGAAGTTCACGTACTACACGGTGTGCATTTTCTATTAAAAAGAATGAAAAGGCAAAGGCTAAAAGTTTTATTGATAGAAGTTCGAGTTCTCGCCCCGAGAAAGTTCAAAAATTAAAGAATGGAAACCAGGAGTAGGATTTTTTCCGTTACTAAAAGAAATAAAACCAGAAAGTCCATATGAAAAAGATAGAGAAGTTCGATGATTATAGAAAACTCATATTTTCCTCGTTATTAAATAATGGAAACAAGAAGTTCAAAAATTAAATAACAAGAAGTTCAACTTTTAAAAATAGAGCGCTTCAAAATTTCACAAAAGAGGCTAAGAAATAAAACCAGGAAGTCCATATTAAAAGATGGAGAAGTTCGATGATTATAGAAAACTCAGATTTTCCTCATTATTAAAGAATGGAAACAAGAAGTTCAAAAATTAAATAATAAGAAGTTCAACTTTTAAAAATAGAGCGCTTCAAAATTCATAAGAAAGGATTAAGAAATTCAGATTAAAATTCATAAAAAATCAGATATTTTCACGTAACCGAGAAAAGTTCAGATTGATAACTGCCAGAAGTTCACGTTCTACACGGTGTGCATTTTGTATTAAAAAAAGAATGAAAAAAGTTTTGTTGCTACAAGTACAAGTTCAAGTTTTGTTGCTGAAAGTTTTGTTGCTACAAGTTCAAGTGCTCAGCCCGAGAAAATTCAAAAATTCGTGTGAGAGTGGTTGAACAAAAAAATGTGATAGAAGTTCAAGGTGAAAAGAGCGGAAAGTTCAACTACCACATGGAATGCGTTTCACATAAGAATATGACAATAGAAAACAAAAGGCTTAAAAGGTTTGTTGCAAGAAGTTCAAGTGCTTTGTCTGGGGAAGTTCAAAAATTCTTGTGAGAGAGGTTCACCTTGTATTTCCATGTTTGAAAACACAAAAAAGAAATTGTTTTTCTGTGTTTTAAAATAATTATCTCAATCCACAAAGAACTTCAATTACTATTTGAGAGCAATTTGATTTCAAAAAGAAACAAAAAATTCAAATTATAAAAATGGAAAAATTTCATGTACTACATGGTGTGTGTGTTTGATATGAGAAAAATGAATTAAAAGGCAAGGTCTAATTTTTTTATTATAAGTTCAAGTCCTCGGTCGGGGAAAGTTAAAAAAATTACTGTGAGAGAGGTTTGTACAAAAGGAATATCATTCGTGTAACACTGACAAAATGGATGAGAAAATTACAAACAAAAATACGTCACGGAAGTTCAACGTGGAAACAGCAGGAAGTTCAACTACTATACTGACTGAATTTCAGATGAAAACTTTTAAAATCGCCGCGAGTATGAAAAAATGATCAACAACGGAAAGTTGCGTGTTTACAGCAGGTTTCCATCGGTATATCACCTGCTCAATTCCGATGAGTGGGATGAAGAGCTACGAGCAGTGGATGAAGATCTACAAGCAAAAAAAATCACGTGAAAAACAGAGTGAAGTTCAGGTACACGCACTGAGAAGTTCAGGTTCTTCACGCGGTGCATTTTCGAAGAATCTGTTTCGCGATAGAGGCAGAACGAATGATCCCGCCGTTTTTGGATTTACTTGAAAACAACAGGGAATCAGAGAAAACCATCAACATGAAAAAGTTTCACATTTTTCGTAGCTTTTCAACGGTATATTATTTGCCCAATTCCGACAAAGTTCGTAGAAATTATGGTAAAAATATGTTTTTCGCCATTTTCAAAACTGACTTAGAACCGTAAAGAATTGGGAGAAATAATACATACCAAAAAGTTTCACATTTGTTCAAGCTTTCCAATGCCATATCATTTCCTGCATTCGGACGCACGGTTAAAAAATTAGCTCGAAAATACGAACTCGGTAGGACTTGGACCATTTTCTAAATTACTCTTAAACCAATCAAAATTAGAAAAAAACTTTCAAGATGAAAAAGTAGCGCATTTTCATAAGCTTTCCAACGCCATATCATATGCCTCCATTGGATTAGCCGTTTAGAAATGACATCGAAAATACGAACTCATCTGTTCGGTTTACAAAATTTTACGTTTTTTCAAATTACTCTTTAACCATAGGGAATTAGAAAAAACTTTCAACATGTGGAAGGAGCGGTTTTGTAGCAGCTTTCCAACACCATATTATATGCCTCATTCTGATGAACGGTTTAGAAATGCGATCGAAAATACGATTCATGTTTTTTGTGCGAAGAAAAAACGGTTTTCAAAACCGCTCTTAAAACGGTTTTCTGTGAAGTTGGGTCATGATATTGGTGTCCATAGCTTTCCAAAGGTATATCGCAAGCCCCGTTTGGGCAATATTGGCGGAAGTTCAACCTAGTTCACAGGGAAGTTCAGGTCGAACAACTCAGGCAGTAAAATGGCAAAAAACGCGAGTTCTTCACGAACCGAGTGCAAAATCCGCCTATGAGCGAGATTCCTATCTAAAACGAGTATTTAGTTGCTAAAAATCATTTGAAGATTACACTTACATCACATGGAACACGACTAACCAGAAAAACTCGCGGTAGAAAGCACAGTTGCGAAGATGGCCCGAAGGTCGGGTTCGTACAGAGAGAAGTTCAGGCGCGTTACTTAGGCAGTTCAGGTTGTGATCAGAATATTATTCTGACCCCGTGATCAGAATAGTGTTTATGTGTGTGTGTGTGTGTGTATATATATATATATATATATATATATATATATATATATATATATATATATATATATATATATATATATATATTTCACAGGGCAATTTCACAGCAAACGTATGACATATCCAACACATACGTTTTTTCATACATACACAGTTCCATCCAACCATACATAGCAAGTTCCACATACATAGTTCCATCAATACATATTACAATAGTTTCATCCATATAGCAAGTACCACATTGTTCATCGATACAAAAGAAAAACAGAAATGGAAAATAAGCACTCCATAAATGCAAGCTTCCATGAAGTGAATGAAAACTGCAAAATGGGAAATAAGAAAGTTAGAATAAGAAGACTAGAAGAAGAAGAAGAAGAAGAATTATATGACTTTTATGAGCTAACCTAGGTAAAAATGACATTATGAGCAAACTTAGGTAAAATGGATCATTTATGAGCTAACTTAGGTAAAATGGATCATTTATGAGCTAACTTAGGTAAAATGGATCATTTAGGTAAATGGATCATTTATGAGCTAACTTAGCTAAAACAGATCATTTTGGAGCTAACTTAGGTAAAATAGATCATTTTCGAGCTAACTTAGGCAAAATGGATCATTTTGGAGCTAACCTAGGTAAAATAGATCATTTATGTGCTAACTTAGGTGAAATGGATCATTTATGAGCTAACTTAGGTAAAATGGATCATTTTGGAGCTAACTTAGGGAAAATGTATCATTTTGGAGCTAACCTAAGAAAAATGGATCATTTTTCAGCTAACTTAGGAAAAATGGATCATTTTGGAGCTAACCTAGGTAATTATGCCATTTTTGAGTTAACTAAGCATATTATGCCATTTTTGACATAAGTAAGCTAAGTATAGGTCATCATTGAGGTAACCTAGGTAACTAAGCATATTAGAGGTAACTTAGCATATTAGAGCTAACTTAGAGCTAACTTAGGTCATTTTGGAGCTAAGTTAGGTACAATTGATCATTTTGGAGCTAAGTAAGCTTATTATGTCATTTTGGGGGAAAATAAGCTAAGTATATGACATTTATGAGGTTACCAACGTTGTTATGCCATTTTCGACCTAAGTAATCTAATTATGCCATTTTTGACATAAGTAAACTAAGTGTGTCATTATTGAGCAAACCTAGGTAACTAAGCACATTAGAGCTAACTTAGATCATTTTGGAGGAAACAAAGCTAAGTATAGATCATTTTAGAGCGAACTTAGGTAAAATGGATAATTTTGGAGCTAAGTAAGCTTATTATGTCATTTTGGAGGAAAATAAGCTAAATCTAGGTCATTATGGTAAGCATATTCGAAGAAATAAAGCTAAGTCTAGGTCATTTTTTATTTCTTAAGCAAAACACTGGAGAAAACTTACCCTCATCACGGATGTGAAGCACTGGGGTTGCTCGTGCCTGTACCACATGGAGATGGATCGTGTGATGCTTTTCTAGAGTTACGGTGCACCAAAGATCATTTGCAATGTCTCGTTAGCATGATGACACCCAAATGTTAAGACTAGTAACTAATGACCATACAAATGAAACTCACCGTGGTCCCCGAAGAAATGGCTGGCATCGACGGAGGGGTCTGACTGGTCTTCCCGCACACAGACTGCACATTTGCTTTTGACGAGTCAGTCATACTAGTTAGTAATGAAACGAACATTACTTGCATGATTTGGCTAATATGTAGAAGAAACTTACCACGAGGAGCTCGTACATGGCCCGGTTCACCATGTCAATCTGTGATCTCGCCTCCTCCAACAACTTAGCCGTCCTATGCTCGAACTCCCGCTCCTTCTCCGCCGCCTGCCGGTCCTCTACTGCATGAGCGCCTCGGTTCTCTCTCTCTCTCTCTCTCAAGAGCATTCTGCAACACCACTCCTTGTTACTATTATAATCATCGATGGCCGCACACATAATTTAATGGAGGAAAGGTAGCTGAGTACGTATAACTAACCTCAAAGGTGAGCTCGACTGGCCGTTGACGAGGCCTTATCTCAGGAGCGAAGCTCGACTGGCGCACCTTGATCTCCGAAAGAGTGCGAGGACAACGTATAAGTCCATCTTCAGTGGCTATCAAGCCATGGGACCTCCCGCCACCAGATATCATCACCAGCTCTGGATCAAACTGCTGGCTTAGGTTAAAGTCCTCCCCTTGCCTCGCCTTCCTCTAATCTCTGTACCTCATGACTTTGTTGCGGGAGGAGATGTTGGTGAAGTTGTCTGGATGATCAAGGTCAAACAGAGAGAATGCCTTGATCTTATTGTACGAGGCAGTATGGGTGGCATAGAGGTCGTACACCTCCGGCACCTCCACCTTATTGTGTCGCGCTTGAAAAGAGGAATGGAGTAAATTAGTAATTAAAGGGCTCAAGCTATCATGAAGAATGAATAGCATGAATCATGAAGAAAACCACATACCCATTTCCGCCCGAACTGATATAAGTTGGCGTTGCCTTGATGATGTGGCACACCTTCCATTTGGTTATGCCGGTCCTTGGCATTGTTATGGAGGGATAGCCATTCGTCTTGGCACCACTCATCGACCAAAACCTCCTAAAAGTGCAACTAATCCCCGGGTGGTTTTGGTAATTCATAACAACATATAGCTTATTGAACTAATATTCATTCAAGATTAATGTTTTAGAAAGTTCAATGATTGGTATGTCATGGACTACATGTGTGGACCCCCTCAAAATTCTAAGGACACATATTGGCAAAAGCTCAAGACTCTTCATTTTCATTTTAGTGATCCAAGATCACATTGAGTCCATAGGGAAAGGTAATACTATTAAAAGGGGATGAGGTGTTGCTTAATGTCTTGCTTTCTCAAAATGCTTAGTGATATGCTCCAAAATCCCTTGACCACTTTCTCATTTCCATATATGTCCTAAACCTAAAGTCAAACTCGGCCCCACCGATTAGATCTATCCGGCGCCACCGAGTTCACTTGACATAGCCATAGCCAGAAACCCTAATCAGTTCGGTCTCACCGATAGGGATCTCGGTCTCACCGAGATGGGATTGCAAACTCTCTGTTTCCCATCATAAAGTTTCGGTCTAACCGCGATGAGTGATCAGTCCCACCGAGTAAACAATGCAAACTCTCTGTTTCCTTATCATAACATTTCGGACTCACCGAAATGAGCGATCAGTCCCACTGAGTTTGCTGAACCAAGTCTCTGTTTGCTTATTACTGAAATCGGTCTCACTAAGTTAATGTGATCAATCTCACCGAGATGAGGTTTTGCCCTAACCCTAGCGCATCGGTCCCACTGAGTTGATATTGTCGGTCCCACCGAAAAGCCTAACGTTCACATTTTGAACCAGGTCTGTCCCATCGAGTTTCACTATTCGGTCCCACCGAGTTTGGTAAATTGCGTGTAACAGTTAGATTTAGTGTGGAGGCTATATATACCCATCCACCCCCTTCTCCATTCAAGAGAGAGCCATCAGAACATGCCTACACTTCCACTACTCATTTTCTAAGAGAGAACCACCTACTCATGTGTTGAGACCAAGACATTCCAATCCTACTACTAGAATCTTGATCCCTAGCCTTCCCCAAGTTGCTTTCCACTCAAATCATCTTTCCACCATATCCAAATCTATGAGAGAGAGTTGAGTGTTGGGGATACTATCATTTGAAGCACAAGAGCAAGGAGTTCGTCATCAACACACCATCTATTACCTTTTGGAGAGTGGTGCCCCTAGATTGGTTAGGTGTCACTTGGGAGCCTCCTTCGGGATTGTGGAGTTGAACCAAGGAGTTTGATAGGACAAGGAGATCACCTACTTTGTGAAGATCTACCCAAGTGAGGCAAGTCCTTCATGAGCAATGGCCATGGTGGGATAGACAAGGTTGCTTCTTCGTGGACCCTTTGTGGGTGGAGGCCCCCGTGGACTCGCGCAATTGTTACCCTTCGTGGGTCGAAGTCTTCATCAACGTGGATGTACGATAGCACCATCTATCGGAACCACGCCAAAAATCTCTGTGTCTACATTGCATTTGCTCCCTCCAAACTCCTCCCCTTTACCTTCATATGCAATGATTTACATTCTGTTGCTATACTCTTAGAATTGCATGTGTAGGTTGATTGCTTGACTCTTGTTGAGTAGCTAAAATATGCGAAGACTTAAAATTGGGAAAAGGCTAGATTTTTATTTGGTCAAGTAGTCTAATCACCTCCCTCTAGACATACTTTTGATCCTACAAGTGGTACCAGAGCTTTGGTCTCCATTTGCCTTGATTTCCATAGCTTTGGTGATCATAGCCTTTGGTTTCACAACCTAGGAGAGTATGGCGTCTAGCGAGGAAAATTACCACCGTAGAGTTTGTCGGTGTCAAAACCGGCAGATCTCGGGTGGGGGGGGGGGGGGGCAAGCTGTGCGGCTAAGGATCGATGGTAATAGGGGATGAAGGGACACAATGTTTACCCAGGTTCGGGCCCTCTTAAAGGAGGTAAAACCCTACTTCCTGCTTGATTGTATTTGACGAGTCTAGTGGTTACAAGAGTTGATCTACCTTGAGATCGTGATGGCTAAACCCTAGCTGGTCTAACTTATGAGTATTGTTATGATAGCCTTTACGAACTAAACCCTCCGGTTTATATACACACTGGAGGGATCTAGGGTTTGTATAAAGTTGGTTAGAAGGGAAGGAAACAATACATCCGGACACGGGGTACGACCTTCAACTTTTATCTTCACGGCCCATCTAGCCCGGCCCGTATCATCGAGCTAGACACATGGGGACCCCTGAAACCAGGACTCCCTCAGTAGCCCCCGAACTTGCCTTCAATGACGATGTGGTATATGGATTTATGTCTTCCGCTTTGCAAGGAGGGTTCTCCACCATACTCTGGACTGATGATAGTCCGGCATCGGCTTCTGATCCTAGTCTTTATGATTCCTCCCTGTCGTCGCCTCGATTTCCACGGGTTTCAGCGAATGTGAACGGTCCATGTTTTTTTTTACAATTTAACCCTTCACAAGGTGCGGGTGGCGTCTATATAACGTGTTGGGGAACGTTGCAGAAAATAAAAAATTTCCTACGTTCACCAAGATCAATCTATGAGTTCATCCAGCAATGAGAGAGAGGAGTGCATCCACATACACTTGTAGATCGCGAGCGGAAGCGTTCAAGAGAACGGGGTTGAGGTAGTCGTACACGTCATGATCCAATCACCGGAGATCCTAGCGCCGAACGAACGGCACCTCCGCGTTCAACACACGTACGGTCAGCGTGGCGTTTCCTCCTTCTTGATCCAGCAAGGGGGGAGGAGAGGTTGATGAAGATCCAGCAGCACGACGGCGTGGTGGTGGATGTAGCAGGGATCCCAGCAGGACTTCGCCAAGCGCTACTGGAGGAGGAAGAGGTGTCACGGGAGGGAGAGGGAGGCGCCAAGGCTTAGGGTGCGACTGCCTCCCTCCCCTCCACTATACATAGGGGCTAGGGGGGGCACATGCCCCCCTTGGAGATCCCATCTAGAGGGGGGGGCGGCGGCCCCCGGGGCAACAGCCCCCTTAGGGTTTCCAACCAGGGGGGCGCATGCCCCCTCGGGAGGGGAGGGGGCAATGGCTCCCTAGGGTTTCCAACCCTAGGCGCCTTGGGCCCTTGGGTGGGGCGCACCAGCCCACCAGGGTCTGGTTCCCATGCCACTTCAGCCCATGGGGCCCTCCGGGATAGGTGGCCCCACCCGATGGACCCCCGGGACTCTTCCGGTGGTCCCGGTACAATACCGGTGACCCCCAAAACTTTCCCGATGGCCGAAACCTGACTTCCTATATATAATTCTTCACCTCCGGACCATTCCGGAACTCCTCATGACGTCCGAGATTTCATATGGGACTCCGAACAACTTTCGGGTTACTGCATACTCATATATCTACAACCCTAGCGTCACCGAACCATAAGTGTGTAGACCCTACGGGTTCGGGAGATATGCAGACATGACCGAGACGCCTCTCCGTTCAATAACCAACAGCGGGATCTGGATACCCATGTTGGCTCCCACATACTCCTCGATGATCTCATTGGATGAACCACGATGTCGAGGATTCAATGAACCCCGTATTCAATTCCCTTTGTCAATCGGTATGTTACTTGCCCGAGACTCGATCGTCGGTATCCCAATACCTCGTTTAGTCTCGTTACCGGCAAGTCACTTTACTCGTACCGTAATGCATGATCCCATGACCACACACTTGGTCACATTGAGCTCATTATTATGATGCATTACCGAGTGGGCCCAGAGATACCTCTCCGTCATACGGAGTGACAAATCCCAGTCTCGATTCGTGCCAACCCAACAGACACTTTTGGAGATACCCGTAGTGCACCTTTATAGTCACCCAATTACGTTGTGACATTTGGCACACCCAAAGCACTCCTACGGTATCCGGGAGTTGCACAATCTCATGGTCTAAGGAAATGATACTCGACAATTGGAAAAGCTCTAGCTAAACGAACTACACGATCTTTGAGCTATGCTTAGAATTGGTTCTTGTCCATCACATCATTCTCCTAATGATGTGATCCCATTATCAATGACATCCAATGCCCATAGTCAGGAAACCATGACTATCTGTTGATCAACGAGCTAGTCAACTAGAGGCTCACTAGGGACTGGTTGTGGTCTATGTATTCACACGTGTGTTATGATTTCCAGATAACACAGTTATAGCATGAATAATATACAATTATCATGAACACAGAAATATAATAATAACCATTTATTATTGCCTCTAGGGCATATTTCCAACAGTCTCCCACTTGCACTAGAGTCAATAATCTAGTTACATTGTGATGTATCGAACACCCATTGCATCCTGGTGTTGATCATGTTTTGCTCTAGGGAGAGGTTTAGTCAACGGATCTGCTACATTCAGATCCGTATGTACTTTACAAATATCTATGTCTCCATCTTGAACATTTTCACGGATGGAGTTGAAGCGACGCTTGATGTTCCTGGTCTTCTTGTGAAACCTGTGCTCCTTGGCAAGTGCAATAGCTCCAGTGTTGTCACAGAAGAGTGTAATCGGCCCCGATGCATTGGGTATGACTCCTAGGTCGGTGATGAACTCCTTCACCCAGATTGCTTCATGTGCTGCCTCCGAGGCTGCCATGTACTCCGCTTCACATGTAGATCCCGCCACGACGCTCTGCTTGCAACTGCACCAGCTTACTGCCCCACCATTCAAAATATACACGTATCCGGTTTGTGACTTAGAGTCATCCAGATCTGTGTCGAAGCTAGCGTCGACGTAACCCTTTACGAAGAGCTCTTCATCACCTCCATATACGAGAAACATGTCCTTAGTCATTTTCAGGTACTTAAGGATGTTCTAGACCGCTGTCCAGTGTGTCTTGCCGGGATTACTTTGGTACCTTCCTACCAAACTTACGGCAAGGTTTATATCAGGTCTGGTACAGGTCATGGCATACATGATAGACCCTATGGCTGAGGCATAGGGCATGACACTCATCTCTTCTTTATCTTCTGCCGTCGTCAGGCATTGAGCCGAGCTCAATCTCACACCTTGCAATACAGGCAAGAACCCTTTCTTGGACTGATCCATATTGAACTTCTTCAATATCTTATCAAGGTATGTGCTTTGTGAAAGACCTATGAGGCATCTCGATCTATCTCTATAGATTTTGATGCCTAATATGTAAGCATCTTCTCCAAGGTCCTTCATTGAAAAACACTTATTCAAGTAGGCCTTTATGTTGTCCAAAAGTTCTATATCATTTCCCATCAAAAGTATGTCATCCACATATAATATGAGAAATGCTACGGAGCTCCCACTCACTTTCTTGTAAACGCAGGCTTCTCCATAAGTCTGCATAAAACCAAACGCTTTAATCATCTCATTAAAGCGAATGTTCCAACTCTGAGATGCTTGCACCAGCCCATAGATGGAGCGCTGGAGCTTGCATACCTTGTTTGCATTCTTAGGGTCGACAAAACCTTCCGGCTGCATCATATACAGTTCTTCCTTAAGGTGACCATTAAGGAAAGCCGTTTTGACGTCCATTTGCCATATCTCATAATCATAGTATGCGGCAATTGCTAACATGATTCGGACGGACTTCAGCTTCGCTACGGGAGAGAATGTCTCATCGTAGTCAATCCCTTGAACTTGTCGATAACCCTTAGCGACAAGTCAAGCTTTATATATGGTGACATTGCCATCTGCGTCCGTCTTCTTCTTAAAGATCCATTTGTTTTCTATCGCTCGCCGATCATCGGGCAAGTCTGTCAAAGTCCACACTTTGTTTTCATACATGGATCCTATCTCAGATTGCATGGCTTCAAGCCATTTGTTGGAATCTGGGCCCG
Organism: Triticum timopheevii; assembly: GCA_963921465.1. Classification (NCBI taxonomy): domain Eukaryota; kingdom Viridiplantae; phylum Streptophyta; class Magnoliopsida; order Poales; family Poaceae; genus Triticum; species Triticum timopheevii. Next base: position 262,853,512 of record OY997264.1, read on the forward strand.
CCATCGCTTCTTCATAGTTCGAAGGTTCACCGTTGTCTAACAACATGATTTCCAAGACAGGATTGCCGTACCACTCTGGTGCGGAACGTGTCCTTGTGGACCTTCGAAGTTCAGTAGGAGCTTGATCTGAAGTATCTTGATTACCATCATTAAATTCCTCTCTTGTCGGTGTTGGCACAACAGGAACATTTTCCTGAGTTGCGCTACTCACCGTTTCAAGAGGTAGTACTTCATCAAGCTCTACTTTCCTCCCACTTAATTCTTTCGAAAGAAACTCTTTCTCCAGAAAGGACCCGTTCTTGGCAACAAAGATCTTGCCTTCGGATCTTAAGTAGAAAGTATACCCTATGGTTTCCTTAGGGTATCCTATGAATACGCATTTTTCCGACTTGGGTTCGAGCTTCTCAGGTTGAAGTTTCTTGACATAAGCATCGCATCCCCAAACTTTTAGAAACGACAGCTTAGGTTTCTTCCCAAACCATAATTCATACGGTGTCGTCTCAATGGATTTATATGGTGCCCTATTTAAAGTGAATGTAGCTGTCTCTAGAGCGTATCCCCAAAATGATAGCAGTAAATCAGTAAGTGACATCATAGATCGCACCATATCCAATAGAGTGCAATTACGACGTTCGGACACACCATTTCGCGGAGGTGTTCCAGGCGGCATGAGTTGTGAAATGATTCCACATTTTCTTAAGTGCGTACCAAATTCATGACTTAAATATTCTCCCCCACGATCTGACCGTAGGAACTTTATCTTTCGGTCACGTTGATTCTCTACCTCATTCTGAAATTCCTTGAACTTCTCAAAGATCTCAGACTTGTGTTTCATCAAGTAGACATACCCATATCTACTCAAGTCATCAGTGAGAGTGAGAACATAACGATATCCTCTGTGAGCCTCAACGCTCAGTGGACCGCACACATCAGTATGTATGATTTCCAATAAGTTGGTTGCTCGCTCCATTGTTCCGGAGAACGGAGTCTTGGTCATCTTGCCCATGAGGCATGGCTCACATGTGTCAAACGATTCATAATCTAGAGACTCTAAAAGTCCATCAGCATGGAGCTTCTTCATGCGCTTGACACCAATGTGACCAAGGCGGCAGTGCCACAAGTATGTGGGACTATCGTTATCAACTTTACATCTTTTGGTATTCACACTATGAATATGTGTGACATTACGCTCGAGATTCATTAAGAATAAACCATTCACCAGCGGGGCATGACCATAAAACATATGACTCATATAAATAGAACAACCATTATTCTCGGATTTAAATGAGTAGCCATCTCGAATTAAACGAGATCCTGATACAATGTTCATGCTCAAAGCTGGTACTAAATAACAATTATTGAGGTTCAAAACTAATCCCGTAGGTAAATGTAGAGGTAGCATGCCGACGCCGATCACATCGACCTTGGAACCATTCCTGACGCGCATTGTCACCTTGTCCTTCGCTAGTCTCCGCTTATTCCGCAGCTCCTGCTTTGAGTTACAAATATGAGAAACCGCACCGGTATCAAATACCCAGGAGCTACTATGAGCACTGGTAAGGTACACATCAATTACATGTATATCACATATACCATTGGTTTTGCCGGCCTTCTTGTCCGCTAAGTACTTGGGGCAGTTCCGCTTCCAGTGACCACTTCCCTTGCAATAAAAGCACTTAGTCCCAGGCTTGGGTCCATTGCTTGACTTCTTCCTGGCAACTGGCTTACCAGGCGTGGCAACTTCCTTGCCGTCCTTTTTGAAGTTCTTCTTTCCCTTGCCTTTCGTGAACTTAGTGGTTTTATTCACCATCAACACTTGATGTTCCTTTTTGATCTCTACCTCTGCTGATTTCAGCATTGAATATACCTCAGGAATGGTCTTTTCCATCCCCTGCATATTGAAGTTCATCACAAAGCTCTTGTAGCTTGGTGGGAGCGACTGGAGGATTCTGTCAATGACCGCGTCATCCGGGAGATTAACTCCCAGCTGAGTCAAGCGGTTGTGCAACCCAAACATCTTGAGTATGTGCTCACTAACAAAACTGTTTTCCTCCATCTTACAGCTAAAGAACTTGTCGGAGACTTCATATCTCTCGACCCGGGCATGAGCTTGGAAAACCATTTTCAGCTCCTCGAACATCTCATATACTCCGTGTTGCTCAAAACGCTTTTGGAGCCCCGGTTCTAAGCTGTAAAGCATGCCGCACTGAACGAGGGAGTAATCATCAGCACGAGACTGCCAAGCGTTCATAACGTCTTGGTTCTCTGGGATTGGTGCTTCACCTAGCGGTGCTTCTAGAACATAGTCTTTCTTGGCAGCTATGAGGATGATCCTCAGGTTCTGGACCCAGTCCGTATAGTTGCTGCCATCGTCTTTCAGCTTGGTTTTCTCTAGGAACGCATTGAAGTTCAGGTGGACATGAGCGTTGGCCATTTGATCTACAAGACATATTGTGAAGATTTTAGACTAAGTTCATGATAATTAAGTTCATCTAATCAAATTATTTAATGAACTCCCACTTAGACAGACATCCCTCTAGTCATCTAAGTGAAACATGATCTGAGTCAACTAGGCCGTGTCCGATCATCACGTGAGACGGACTAGCTAACATCGGTGAACATCTTCATGTTGATCGTATCTACTATACGACTCATGCTCGACCTTTCGGTCTTCCTTGTTCCGAGGCCATGTTTGTACATGCTAGGCTCATCAAGTCAACCTAAGTGTATTGCGTGTGTAAATCTGGCTTACACCCGTTGTATTCGAACGTTAGGATCTATCACACCCGATCATCACGTGGTGCTTCGAAACAATGAACCTTCGCAATGGTGCACAGTTAGGGGGAACACTTTTCTTGAAATTATTATGAGGGATCATCTTACTTACTACCATCGTTCTAAGTAAACAAGATGAAAAACATGATAAACATCACATGCAATCATAATAGTGACATGATATGGCCAATATCATATAGCTCCTTTGATCTCCATCTTCGGGGCTCCATGATCATCTCGTCATCGGCATGACACCATGATGTCCATCATCATGATCTCCATCATCGTGTCTCCATGAAGTTGCTCACCAACTATTACTTCTACTTCTATGGCTAACGCGTTTAGCGATAAAGTAAAGTAATTTACATGGCATTTCTCCATGGCACGCAGGTCATACAAAAATTAAAGACAACTCCTATGGCTCCTGCCGGTTGTCATACTCAACGACATGCAAGTCGTGATTCCTATTACAAGAACATGATCTCATACATCACATATATATCATTCATCATTCATCACAACTTTGGCCATATCACATCACAAGACACTTGCTGCAAAAACAAGTTAGACGTCCTCTAATTGTTGTTGCAAGTTTTTACGTGGCTTCTATAGGTGATCTAGCAAGAACGTTTTCTTACCTACGTTAAAGCCACAACGTGATTTGCCAACTTCTATTTACCCTTCATAAGGACCCTTTTCATCGAATCCTCTCCAACTAAAGTGGGAGAGACAGACACCCCCTAGCCACCTTATGCAACTAGTGCATGTCAGTCGGTGGAACCTGTCTCACGTAAGTGTACGTGTAAGCTCGGTCCGGGCCGCTTGATCCCACAATACCGCTGAAGAAATATAAGACTTGTAGTGGCAAGAAAGTTGACAACATCTACGCCCATGACAAATTGTGTTCTACTCGTGCAAAGAGAACTACGCATAGACCTAGCTCATGATGCCACTGTTGGGGAACGTTGCAGAAAATAAAAAAAAATTCCTACGTTCACCAAGATCAATCTATGAGTTCATCCAGCAACGAGAGAGAGGAGTGCATCCACATACCCTTGTAGATCGCGAGCGGAAGCATTCAAGAGAACGGGGTTGAGGTAGTCGTACACGTCGTGATCCAATCACCGGAGATCCTAGCGCCGAACGGACGACACCTCCGCGTTCAACACACGTACGGTCAGCGTGACGTCTCCTCCTTCTTGATCCAGCAAGGGGGAAGGAGAGGTTGATGAAGATCCAGCAGCACGAAGGCGTGGTGGTGGATGCAGCAGGGATTCCAGCAGGGCTTCGCCAAGCGCTACTGGAGGAGGAAGAGGTGTCACGGGAGGGAGAGGGAGGCGGCAAGGCTTAGGGTGCGGCTGCCCTCCCTCCCCTCCACTATATATAGGGTCTAGGGGGGCACATGCCCCCCTTGGAGATCCCATCTAGAGGGGGGGGGGGCGGCGGCCCCCGGGGCAACGGCCCCCTTAGGGTTTCCAACCAGGGGGGCGCATGCCCCCTCGGGGGGGGGGGGCAACGGCCCCCTAGAGTTTCCAACCCTAGGCGCCTTGGGCCCTTGGGTGGGGTGCACCAGCCCACCAGGGTCTAGTTCCCATGCCACATCAGCCCATGGGGCCATCCGGGATAGGTGGCCCCACCCGGTGGACCCCCGGGACCCTTCCGGTGGTCCCGGTACAATACTGGTGACCCCCAAAACTTTCCCGATGGCCAAAACCTGACTTCCTATATATAATTCTTCACCTCCGAACCATTCCGGAACTCCTCGTGACGTCCGGGATCTCATACGGGACTCCGAACAACTTTCGGGTTACTGCATACTCATATCTCTACAACCCTAGCGTCACTGAACCTTAAGTGTGTAGACCTTACGGGTTCGGGAGATATGCAGACATGACCGAGATGCCTCTCCGGTCAATAACCAACAGCGGGATCTGGATACCCGTGTTGGCTCCCACGTACTCGATGATCTCATCGGACGAACCACGATGTCGAGGATTCAATGAACCCCATATTCAATTCCCTTTGTCAATCGTTACGTTACTTGCCCGAGACTCGATCGTCGGTATCCCAATAGCTCGTTTAGTCTCGTTACCGGCAAGTCACTTCGTACCGTAATGCATGATCCCGTTGAGGGAGTCCTGGACTAGGGGGTGTCCGGACAGCCGGACTATCATCGTCCGCCGGACTCCAAGACTGCGAAGATACAAGATTGAAGACTCCGTCCCGTGTCCGGATGGGACTTTCCTTGGCGTGGAAGGCAAGCTTGGCAATACGGATATGTAGATCTCCTACCATTGTAACCGACTCTGTGTAACCCTAGCCTCCTCCGGTGTCTATATAAACCGAAGGGCTTTAGTCCGTAGGACACAACATACATCACAACAATCATACCATAGGCTAGCTTTAGGGTTTAGCCTCCTTGATCTCGTGGTAGATCCACTCTTGTACTACCCATATCATCAATATTAATCAAGCAGGACGTAGGGTTTTACCTCCATCAAGAGGGCCCGAACCTGGGTAAAACATCGTGTCCCTTGTCTCCTGTTACCATCCGCCTAGACGCACAGTTCGGGACCCCCTACCCGAGATCCGCCGGTTTTGACACCGACATTGGTGCTTTCATTGAGAGTTCCTCTGTGTCGTCACCGATAGGTTCGATGGCATCTTAAATCAACAACTCTGTCCAGGGCGAGACTTTTCTCCCCGGACAGATCTTCATATTCGGCGGCTTCGCACTGCGGGCTAATTCACTTGGCCATCTGGAGCAGATCGAAAGCTACACCCCTGGCCATCAGGTCAGATTCGGAAGCTTAAACTTCACGGCCGATGTCCGCGGAGACTTGATCTTCAACGGGCTCGAGCCACAGCCAAGCGCGCCGCACTGTTACGACGGGCATGATCTAGCTCTGCCTACGAACAGTGCTTTGGTAGCCGCACACGAGTCCGCTCCGGCCCTTAGTCCGGAGCCGATCGCCCAGATCGAGGACCGGTGGATGGACACCACCTCGGGGGCTTCTACTTCCATGGCGATGGAGCCGAACACTAACCTTGTCCCTCGCAAAACTCGTGATTCCGAGGTGCCGGACTCCTTGCCAGACTCCAGACCTCCCGCGCCCCTACCAATTGAATCGGATTGGGCGCCGATTATGGAATTCACCGCCGCGGACATCTTCCAATACTCGCCCTTTGGCGACATCCTAAATTCGCTAAAGCATCTCTCGCTATCGGGAGAGTCCTGGCCGGACTATGGCCAGGATGGTTGGGATACGGGCGACGAAGAAATTCAGAGCCCACTTTGTAGCCACTGTCGACGATCTTACCGACATGCTAGATTACGACTCCGAAGACATCGACGCTATGGACGACGATGCCGGAGACGAATAAGAAGCAGCACCTATAGGGCACTGGAAGATCACCTTGTCATATGACATATACATGGTGGACACCCCAAAGGACGGGGACGGCGAAGAAGTAGCGGAGGCAGATTCCTTAAAGAAACAGCCCAAGCGCCGTCGTCAACGGCGCCGCTCTAAATCCCACCACAGCAAGAATGGAGATTCCGGCACAGGAGATAATAATACCCTAGAGAGTGCCAAAGATAATCCCCTCCAGCAAGACTCAGCGCAGGAGGACGCAGAAGCAAGCCCCCACGAGAGGGCGGCAGACGAAGAGGTCGAGGATTATAACTATATACCTCCCTCCGAAGACGAGGCAAGCCTCAACGATGACGAATTCGTCGTGCCTGAGGATCCCGTCGAACAAGAGCGTTTCAAACGCAGGCTTATCGCCACGGCAATGTAACGCCCCGAGACCGACGATCCAGAAGACTTCCATATATTCCGGGTTTCGCCGTGTGTTTCATTTGTGCCTGCCCTTTTTATTTTTGCATTGCATCATGTCATCATCCCATCATGTCATTTAATTTTTAAAACCTCAACTAAATAAATTGCATAGATCTTTTGATCTATTTAAATCGAGGGAATTCACTTGTGATTTCTCTTTATAACATATTAAAGCCTCTCAATATTATTAGGGAGCTATATTAAATATTCCACTAATTCGGAATCACCCATAAACACACTTGCAAAATAATTTCGTTCCTTTTCTACTTCAAGTTTGGTCTCCAAACCTTGCCCTAAATTATTTTGTCATTTTCCAGAGCTCCACCAAAAATCCAAACATTTTTGGACCTTTCTTTTATCAAGTCCTAGTTCAAACCCATTTGAATTAAATTCAAATGAGTTTGAATTTAAATCTTTCAATCGTGGCCTTTCTATTTTTCTTGGAACGAGCATATTTTTGCGAGTCCGGGAAAATTATCCCCATGCGCAAATCTTTCCCCTAACCTCTCTTTCTTTTCTTTCTTTTCTCTGTTCTGTTTTATTTTTCATTAGCGAGAGAAGAGAGCCTAGCAGCCTAATTTTGGCCCAATGACCAGGCCAGCCTTCCTAACCTCCGCAGCCCAGCCGCGCCCCAGCTCTAACCCTAGCCCGATCCCCTTGCTCCATCTCTCTCCCTCTCGTTCCCTGCCCGCCGCCACACACGCACATCGCCAGGGAGAGCCCAGCGCTCGATCCCGTCCTCCCGCCGTGCCCTGCTTCTCCTCCCGCGCTGCGCCTCCTTCCTCTCCGCCTCCCCAAGCAGCGCCCTCGTCGGCCAGAGTTCCTGTTGCTGGCTTCGTCGTTCGAAGCCAGCGCGTTGCTTCTGTTTTGAACCAGGGGCCGACACCTCCATCGCTTGGCGTCTTCGGTTGCTGCCCCTTCACAGCAAACTTCCATGAGATCTCCACCCCCTTATTGCTCGATTGGCTTTGTTTCCCCTCTCGTCACTGCCAAGACCCGGTATCCAGGAAGACCCGAGGCCTTTTGTGTTGCTTCGTTTGGATGCGTCAAGTTGTGTACGACCACGTGGATTCGCCAAGTACCACGACGACCATCAACAAGTACCTCTACCCACGACCCGGGAACGTCTACGACCCGTGAACGACTACCATCGCGAGAACGACTACTTCAACTACCGTCACCAAGATCATGAGTACCTCTACCGTCGCCACGAACGACTACTTCCACGACGTCCGTGAACCACTACTTCCACTACGACCGCTACGAGAACGTCTACTTCCTCTACATCGTATCGAACTCGACCCGCTCCGAAAATGCACGCTTCAAAGGTATAATCCCGAGATGATCACCCGTGGACCGAATGCATGTTGTCTGAGATGCACCCTATGTTTGGACCGTGTCCGAATTGTTCCTTGCACGTTCGCCGTAAGCCATGCCACCATTATGTGGGACACCCGGAATCCGGGATCACCCCACCATCCGTGCACGCATCCGCACGCCTCCTTTTGCACCGTTATCTCCATGAGCTACCAGAACCGATATGTTGCCGTGGCATCATTTTCGGATATGTTGCCGTGGCACCATTTTTTGTTTCGCCGCCGTGGCACCCTTTTCGTTCCGCCATGGTGACCAAATGCTCCTTATCATGCTCATGTCAACATTTTCATAAAAATTGCATAAAACTTGCATATGTCATCCGCATCATGATAATAACAATTAAAATGTTTAAAATTGTTGTTTGCTTTAATTGCTAAATGACATATGGGGATTTTTCGGAATTGTTGTTTGTTGTTCCGGCCTCATTTAAACTTGCCTAAATAGTTAGTTTATTTATGCTTCACCTCTTGCCATGTTTAACAACACTTAATATTGTTTGGTAGCATAACCGAGAGAATACTAAATAATTGATGTGGTGTTCCGTCAATATGCAACTCATTGCATATTGAGCTCCACTTAATTTGTAGTATTGTTTGTGCACTTTGCCATGCCATGCCTCATTAAACCGGACATGCATCATACTTGATTGTGCTTCATGCCATGTTTATGCTTGTGTGTTTACCATGTTGTTTGCTTCTTTCCGGTTTGCTTCTCTCGTTAGCTTCGGTTTCGTTCCAGAGTTGTGAGGATTCGTTCGACTTCGTCCGTTTGTCTTCTTTATGGACTCGTTCTTCTTCCTTGCGGGATTTCGGGCAAGATGACCATACCCTCGAAATCACTTCTATCTTTGCTTGCTAGATGCTCGCTCTTTTGCTATGCCTATGCTACGATGCCTACCACTTGCTATATCATGCCTCCCATGTTGCCATGTCAAGCCTCTAACCATCCTTTCCTAGCAAACCGTTGTTTGGCTATGTTACCTCTTTGCTCAGCCCCTCTTATATCGTTGTTAGTTGCAGGTGAAGATGAAGTTTGTTCCTTGTTGGAACATGGAGATGTTGTTCCTTGTTGGAACATGTTTACTTGTTGGGATATCACAATATCTCTTATTTAATTAATGCATCTATATACTTGGTAAAGGGTGGAAGGCTCGGCCTTATGCCTGGTGTTTTGTTCCACTCTTGCCGCCCTAGTTTCCGTCATACCGGTGTTATGTTCCCAGATTTTGCGTTCCTTACGCGGTCGGGTGATTTATGGGACCCCCTTGACAGTTCGCTTTGAATAAAACTCCTCCAGCAAGGCCCAACCTTGGTTTTACCATTTGCCTACCTAAGCCTTTTTCCCTTGGGTTCTGCAGACTCAAGGGTCATCTTTATTTTACCCCCCCGGGCCAGTGCTCCTCTGGGTGTTGGTCCAAACCGAGCGATGTCCGGTGCCCCCTGGACAACCAGGGTCTATGCCAACCCGTCGTCTTGCTCATCCGGTGTGCCCTGAGAACAGGATATGTGCAGCTCCTATCGAGATTTGTCGGCACATCGGGCGGCTTTGCTGGTCTTGTTTTACCATTGTCGAAATGTCATGTAAACCGGGATTCCGAGACTGATCGGGTCTTCCTGGGAGAAGGTCTATTCCTTCGTTGATCGCGAGAGCTTGTCATGGGCTAAGTTGGGACACCCCTGCAGGGTATAAACTTTCGAGAGCTGTGCCTGCGGTTATGTGGCGGATGGGAATTTGTTAATGTCCAGTTGTAGATAACTTGACACCAGATACGAATTAAAACGCATCAACCGCGTGTGTAACCGTGATGGTCTCTTCTCGGCGGAGTCCGGGAAGTGAACACGGTGTTGGAGTTATGTTTGACGTAAGTAGTTTCAGGATCACTTCTTGATCGCTACTAGCTTCACGACCGTGCCTTGCTTCTCTTCTCGCTCTCTTTTGCGATTGTAGCCACCATATATGCTAGTCTCTTGCTGCAGCTCCACCTCATTACTCCATCCTTCCTATAAGCTTAAATAGTCTTGATCTCGCGGTTGTGAGATTGCTGAGTCCTCGTGACTCACAGATACTTCCAAAACCAGTTTGCAGGTGCCTATGTTACCGAGCAGGTGACGCAACCAAGCTCAAGGAGGAGCTCGATGAAGATCTTGCCCTTTGTGTTGTTTCGTTCTAGTTGATTAGTAGTGGAGCCCAGTTGGGGTCGATCGGGGACCTTTGTCGCATTTGGGGTTCTTGTTTTATTTTGGTTGCGTAGTCGGACCTTGATTGTATCTGGATGATGTAATGCTTTATTCATGTTATGGTGTGAAGTGGCGATTGTAAGCCAACTATGTATCTCTTCCCTTATGTATTACATGGGTTGTGTGAAGATTACCTCACTTGCGACATTGCTTTCAATGCGGTTATGCCTCTAAGTCGTGCTTCGACACGTGGGAGATATAGCTGCATCGAGGGCGTTACAAGTTGGTAATCAGAGCCTTCCCCGACCTTAGGAGCCCCACTGCTTGAACGTTTTTAGCGGCCGAGTTGTGTCTAGAAAAATGTTTTGAGTCATTTAGGATTATATATATCAGAGAGTTAGGAATTCTTTTTACTCCCCAGTCTCTTCATCGCTCTGGTAAGGCATCCTGACGTAGAGTTTTGACTCTTCTCTTCTCAAATTTCACTAAAAAAATTTTTTAGGATCACGCGGGTATCTTGGAATCGTTCCGATGGTTTTATGATGAGAACATTGTCTTGGTGCCTCCTGTCAGGGGTTTAGTGGAAGTGTCCCGGGGAGTTGAGCTCTGAGGTGTTGTCGCCATAATTTTATCGTTGCAGTTCTGGAATACCTGAGTTTAGTACGCCGACATCAAAAATCTCTTTTATGCAGTTCGTTGGTGAGATAACCTCGACGCCACCCAGTACTGGGGCAGGAGTTCGGGAGTATCGCCATAACTTGTATAACGGATGCTTTTCGAAGTTTGAGGTAGACGATTTCCGAAGGTTTCTTGGTTATGTGTTGAAGGATGGATACAGCTGGATGTAGGATTTGCTAGTTTTGGGTGAGATATTATGCTTCCCCTGTATCCCCAACACCTGATTGCATAACCGGAAAATTTCGGGAGTTTCATAGGTGGGAATTCAAGTAGCTCTTAGGATATCTTTCCGACGGATGTATGATATGAAATTGGGGTTCGACGTCTAGTGGTCCGCCTATTCACGGTTGGTTTTACAGTGGTCTCATTGTGTCTTAAAGAGTCCTTGGCTATGCTAGTTCGGGGACGCTTCGTATGTCATGTGCACTGCCTTGTACATGATGGTGCTGTACGATCGAGCCCGTGTAGGCCCCACCACGAAAACTTCGGACGAAATCTCTATCATATGTTTGTTCCGGTTTATTCTGCAAGCCAGTCCTTTGTTTTTGTTTTGAGTTGTGGTATTCGAGTTGCTTCAATGTCAAGTGTTGATTCCATACCTTTCCAAAATGGTGTTCTCATACTCCGATGTGAATACCAATCCTTCTCGACAATCAAGATTGTCATGTCAATCCTTTTCAACCGGCGTGTTTCTCTTCAAGTGGATCCGATCACTTCAACATCAGCAAGACCAATTATCATTTCTTCTCAACGGTGTTTGTTTCATCCGTCTCCAAGTTGCCTTTGTTTTTTCCCGCCCACCCACCCTTTTTCCTCAAGGACTAAGATTTCTTTACCAAGTATCCTTTTATTTTTGTGAAGTTTCTCCATTCTTTTCCGTCAATGTTCTTACCTGGTGGTTCTCAAGAAGATGTTCTACTAGTTCGTCATTCCTCATTCCTTTCTCTTCTCCGGTGGATTCAAGTCAAGTTTTGTTGATCATACCTTTTTCCTCATTTCAATGTCTTCTCATACCGGTGCACCTCATTATCATTCTACTTCTCGCTATTTGTTATTCCGGAGTGCTCAAGATATCTCGAAGATTCATGTTTCCACTCTGCATTCGTTCAAGCTCTTTCGAGATTGGTATCTCATTCAAGTCATTTAATTCAACCGGTGCAACATCTCTTTTAAATCTTTTCAACGGTGTTCTTTTGAGTGGGCCCTAACCCACAGGTCTTTTCCCAGGATCTTACCTGACTCTTCTATTTTCCCAGAGCTATCCTAAATTCTTCTCCAAGTTTGATGTAAGAATGAGTTATCATCAGTCAAATGCTTTTCTCCAAGATCTTTCAAATTCTTTTCATAGTTGGCTTAACCTCTTCGCTTTTGATTCTTCCGGCGTGCCTCAATAATTCTTGGTGGTGTTTCTCGTTGTCATTCTCATCATTTGAAGACCGAAGAAGAGTTTCTCTTTAATCTTGCTCTATTCTCTTCAAGATTCATGGTGCTAGCTTGTTGCCATCCTCTCATAATTGTCTTTGATTGTGAGAATCTTTTTCACCCATCCGGAGCACTTTAGGAGTCTTTTCAGTTTCATTCTCCGGAGCCAATCATCTCAGAATTATTCATTCTCAGCTTTCAGCTCTCGTTCTCAAATTCTTCCGGTGCATCGTTCAAATACCCTCAAATCAGTTCATGATCTCTTCGTTCTCATGTATCTAAATCCCCTCAAGTATCTTCATTCATTTTTCAATTCTTCCCGGTGAATTGTGCCTTTGCTACTTTCATTTTCAATTCTTACGGTGGTTCTTTCAATATTCTTTTTCTTTGATTATCATATTAATTCATTCGTTCTTTTCAATCCTACCGGTGGTTCATGAAGACCTTCTCAAGTTTACGCTATATCTCTCTTAATCCTTTTTCAATGGGAATAAGTAGTATGCCAAATCCGTTGCTTGTCATCAATTTAAATTGGTGAAGGATATGCATAACATAATTCTTATTCTTGTTTCATCCAAGTGATTAATTTCTTCTTTCCGGAGTTGTTCATCATATCACATTCTTGGTTCGAGATGCTTCATCTTTTCTTTTCCAGAGTTCCAAGTTTTCCGCTTTATCTCTTTGTGAAGCTCTATCTAAATCATCGCAAGGCTTCACCTTGTGTTCTCAACTTCCCTTTCTTTTTATCATCCTTTTATTACCGGAGTTCTTCATGGAGGCTCTACATGGTGGTTCGTCAAGGATTCTTTTCATTCTTCAATTGTTCTTCAAGATTTCTCTTGAAGTTAAGATCAGCCAAGCTTTACTCAAAAATTAAACATGGTATTCAACACATGTCTTGTTTTGAGGAGTTCAAGCATTCTTCATCTTGCATTCCAAAGTGCAATTCTTTCTACCTTATCTTCTGAGGTGTTGTTAGGTCATTCTTGATAATTTCCCTTCGCGTTTCATGATTCACAAGTTTTCAAGAGTGACATATTTAAATCCATCTTTTTCTCTTTGTTCAAGAGATCTTTTCAACCGTCAATCTCTTCATTGGAGTTATCTTGGTATAGATTTCACCTAAAGCCATCCCTAAGGACTGTTGCTATCTATGGTGCTCATAAATGATCCAAGCTCTTCTTTATCCTCTCGGTAAAATAGTTTCTTGTCTCCTTGTTCTTACCAGTCCAATTCTTTTCCTGTGAGTGGCAGTTTGTCACCTCATAATTTGACATGTATTCCACAAGACCGTATCAAGCTTATTCCTTCGTTGTTGGTTTTCCAACAATTCCGCTCGACCCGTCTCCTAAGGATGCCTCCTCAAGCTCTGTTGTGGCATAAGAGGGCATTTTCTTCTCCATTCTTCTATTTCAATTATCTATCTTCTATTCTTTTGTTTCGGAGGTATTGTAATGTTGCTCTTCTCAACCCATCATCTCGTTTGTCTAAGATCATGTTCTTTTCATGATTGTCCATTTAACCGGAGTGTCGTGTCCTCTGCTCAAGCTCTTTTCTTCCTATCAAGTCTTGTATTTGTTTTCAACCGGAGTGCTATAAGAAATTGTTGTTCCTTGTTCCTCTTTTCTAACGGATTGTTTGCAATCTCGTTCATCTCTGTTGTACTCTTTCTTTTAAATTGCTCAACCTCCCAAGGTTCGTTGTTTCACTCATTGGTCGAAGAAGCAACTTAGTTTACCCTCTTCTCTTCCTCTTCCATTTCTCTCCGGTGCCATCCTAGATCTCGGGACGAGATCCTCTTGTAGTGGTGGAGTGTTGTAAGGCCCCGAGAACGACGATCCAGAAGACTTCCATATATTCCGGGTTTCGCCGTGTGTTTCATTTGTGCCTGCCCTTTTTATTTTTGCATTGCATCATGTCATCATCCCATCATGTCATTTAATTTTTAAAACCTCAACTAAATAAATTGCATAGATCTTTTGATCTATTTAAATCAAGGGAATTCACTTGTGATTTCTCTTTATAACATATTAAAGCCTCTCAATATTATTAGGGAGCTATATTAAATATTCCACTAATTCAGAATCACCCATAAACACACTTGCAAAATAATTTCATTCCTTTTCTGCTTCAAGTTTGGTCTCCAAACCTTGCCCTAAATTATTTCGTCATTTTCCGGAGCTCCACCAAAAATCCGAACATTTTTGGACCTTTCTTTTATCAAGTCCTAGTTCAAACCCATTTGAATTAAATTCAAATGAGTTTGAATTTAAATCTTTCAATCGTGGCCTTTCTATTTTTCTTGGAACGAGCATATTTTTGCGAGTCTGGGAAAATTATCCCCATGCGCAAATCTTTCCCCTAACCTCTCTTTCTTTTCTTTCTTTTCTCTGTTCTGTTTTATTTTTCATTAGCGAGAGAAGAGAGCCCAGCAGCCTAATTTTGGCCCAATGACTAGGCCAGCCTCCCTAACCTCCGCAGCCCAGCCGCGCCCCAGCTCTAACCCTAGCCCGATCCCCTTGATCCATCTCTCTCCCTCTCGTTCCCTGCCCGCCGCCACACACGCACATCGCCAGGGAGAGCCCAGCGCTCGATCCCCTCCTCCCTCGTTGCGCCGTCACAGAGAGAGAGACGAGCGCCGCGTGCCCACGTCTCCCTCCTCGCCGTCGTCCATGGCCACGCCACCTCCGCACCTCCGCCGGCCTCGGCCTCCCACGGTTGCCCTGCTGCTGGCCCCGCTGCCGAGCGTCGCCCTCCACGCGAGCCTCCTCCGGCGGCCCTGTCGCCCATGCGCTGCTCCGACGACCCCATGCCTCGGCCCGTCCCCTGCAACCTTCCTCCCGCGCCGTCTCTCCTGCTGCTCCGTCCCCGCGCCACCTGGTGGCCCCGCCGTCGCTTCGACCAGCGAGCCCAGGCCGCCGAGCTCGCCTGGGCCGCACGACCATGGCACCGCCGCCCTCCATGGTTTGCCGTGCCCTGCTTCTCCTCCCGCGCTGTGCCTCCTTCCTCTCTGCCTCCCCAAGCAGCGCCCTTGCCGGCCAGAGTTCCTGTTGCCGCCTTCGTCGTTCGAGGCCAGCGCGTTGCTTCTGTTTTGAACTAGGGGCCGACGCCTCCATCGCTCGGCGTCTTCGGTTGCTGCCCCTTCACAGCAAACTTCCACGAGATCTCCACCCCCTTATTGCCCGATTGGCTTTGTTTCCCCTCTCGTCGCTACCAAGACCCGGTATCCAGGAAGACCCGAGGCCTTTTGTGTTGCTTCGTTTGGATGCGTCAAGTTGTGTACGACCATGTGGATTCGCCAAGTACCACGACGACCATCAACAAGTACCTCTACCCACGACCCGGGAACGTCTACGACCCGTGAACGACTACCATCGCGAGAACGACTACTTCAACTACCGTCACCAAGATCGCGAGTACCTCTACCATTGCCGTGAACGACTACTTCCACGACGTCCGTGAACCACTACTTCCACTACGACCGCTACGAGAACGTCTACTTCCTCTACATCGTATCGAACTCGACCTGCTCCGAAAATGCACGCTTCAAAGGTATAATCCCGAGATGATCACCCGTGGACCGAATGCATGTTGTCTGAGATGCACCCTATGTTTGGACCGTGTCCGAATTGTTCCTTGCACGTTCGCTGTAAGCCATGCCACCATTATGTGGGACACCCGGAATCCGGGATCACCCCACCATCCGTGCACGCATCCGCACGCCTCCTTTTGCACCGGTATCTCCGTGAGCTACCGGAACCGATATGTTGCCGTGGCATCATTTTCGGATATGTTGCCGTGGCATCATTTTTGGATATGTTGCCGTGGCACCATTTTTTGTTTCGCCGCCGTGGCACCCTTTTCGTTCTGCCATGGTGACCAAATGCTCCTTATCATGCTCATGTCAACATTTTCATAAAAATTGCATAAAACTTGCATATGTCATCCGCATCATGATAATAACAATTAAAATGTTTAAAATTGTTGTTTGCTTTAATTGCTAAATGACATATAGGGATTTTCCGGAATTGTTGTTTGTTGTTCCGGCCTCATTTAAACTTGCCTAAATAGTTAGTTTATTTATGCTTCACCTCTTGCCATGTTTAACAACACTTAATATTGTTTGGTAGCATAACCGAGAGAAAACTAAATAATTGATGTTGTGTTCCGTCAATATGCAACTCGTTGCATATTGAGCTCCACTTAATTTGTAGTATTGTTTGTGCACTTTGCCATGCCATGCCTCATTAAACCGGACATGCATCATACTTGATTGTGCTTCATGCCATGTTTATGCTTGTGTGTTTACCATGTTGTTTGCATCTTTCCGGTTTGCTTCTCTCGTTAGCTTCGGTTTAGTTCCGGAATTGTGAGGATTCGTTCGACTTCGTCCATTTGTCTTCTTCATGGACTCGTTCTTCTTCCTTGCGGGATTTCAGGCAAGATGACCATACCCTCGAAATCACTTCTATCTTTGCTTGCTAGATGCTCGCTCTTTTGCTATGCCTATGCTACGATGCCTACCACTTGCTATATCATGCCTCCCATGTTGCCATGTCAAGCCTCTAACCATCCTTTCCTAGCAAACCGTTGTTTGGCTATGTTACCGCTTTGCTCAGCCCCTCTTATAGCGTTGTTAGTTGCAGGTGAAGATGAAGTTTGTTCCTTGTTGAAACATGGAGATGTTGTTCCTTGTTGGAACATGTTTACTTGTTGGGATATCACAATATGTCTTATTTAATGAATGCATCTATATACTTGGTAAAGGGTGGAAGGCTCGGCCTTATGCATGGTGTTTTGTTCCACTCTTGCCACCCTAGTTTCCGTCATACCGGTGTTATGTTCCCGGATTTTGCGTTCCTTACGCGGTCGGGTGATTTATGGGACCCCCTTGACAGTTCGCTTTGAATAAAACTCCTCCAGCAAGGCCCAACCTTGGTTTTACCATTTGCCTACCTAAGCCTTTTTTCCCTTGGGTTCTGCAGACTCAAGGGTCATCTTTATTTTACCCCCCCCGGGCTAGTGCTCCTCCGGGTGCTGGTCCAAACCGAGCGATGTCCGGCGCCCCCTGGGCAACCAGGGTCTATGCCAACCCGTCGTCTTGCTCATCCGGTGTGCCCTAAGAACGAGATATGTGCAGCTCCTATCGGGATTTGTCGGCACATCGGGCGGCTTTGCTGGTCTTGTTTTACCATTGTCGAAATGTCTTGTAAACCGGGATTCCAAGACTGATCGGGTCTTCCTGGGAGAAGGTCTATTCCTTCGTTGATCGCGAGAGCTTGTCATGGGCTAAGTTGGGACACCCCTGCAGGGTATACACTTTCGAGAGCCGTGCCCGCGGTTATGTGGCAGATGGGAATTTGTTAATGTCCGGTTGTAGATAACTTGACACCAGATCCGAATTAAAACGCATCAACCGCGTGTGTAACCGTGATGGTCTCTTCTCGGCGGAGTCCGGGAAGTGAACACGGTGTTGGAGTTATGTTTGACGTAAGTAGTTTCAGGATCACTTCTTGATCGCTACTAGCTTCACGACCGTGCCTTGCTTCTCTTCTCGCTCTCTTTTGCGATTGTAGCCACCATATATGCTAGTCGCTTGCTGCAGCTCCACCTCATTACTCCATCCTTCCTATAAGCTTAAATAGTCTTGATCTCGCGGGTGTGAGATTGCTGAGTCCTCGTGACTCACAGATACTTCCAAAACCAGTTTGCAGGTGCCTATGTTACCGAGCAGGTGACGCAACCAAGCTCAAGGAGGAGCTCGATGAAGATCTTGCCCTTTGTGTTGTTTCGTTCTAGTTGATCAGTAGTGGAGCCCAGTTGGGGTCGATCGGGGACCTTTGTCGCATTTGGGGTTCTTCTTTCATTTTGGTTCCGTAGTCGGACCTTGATTGTATCTGGATGATGTAATGCTTTATTCATGTAATGGTGTGAAGTGGCGATTGTAAGCCAACTATGTATCTCTTCCCTTATGTATTACATGGGTTGTGTGAAGATTACCTCACTTGCGACATTGCTTTCAATGCGGTTATGCCTCTAAGCCGTGCTTCGACACATGGGAGATATAGCCGCATCGAGGGCGTTACAGGCAAATAGCCTAAAGAAAAAGCAGCAGCAGCTTCAAGCTGATCAGGAACTGCTGGCCGATCGATGGACCGAGGTCCTCGCGGTCGAAGAGTTTAAACTCGAACGTCCCTCCAAAAGCTACCCCAGACGCAAGTTGCTCCCCCGATTAGAGGAGGAAGCATACATACCTTCATCGCCAGCACACGATACGGCCAACCGACCACCCCGTGGTCGCGACAGAGAGGCATCCAGGCCCTCCACCAAGACCGTACCCCGGCATCGCCCCAAAAGTACGAAGCCAAGAGGGAACACGCCGGACTTACGAGATGTATTGGAGGACAAAGCAAGGCAATCCAGATCCATCTACGGATCACGTGGGCGCCCCACGACGCACGACGAGTACCGTCGCGCCGGATACAATAACCCCGGCCGGGCCAAACACAGTAGACAACGCTCTCTCGAGCTGCGTCGCGATATTGCTCAATATAGAGGCGCCGCACACCCGCTATGCTTCACTGACGAAGTAATGCATCATCAAATCACTGAAGGGTTTAAACCCGTAAACATCGAATCCTATGATGGCACAACAGACCCCGCGGTTTGGATTGAAGATTATCTCCTTCACATCCATATGGCCCGCGGCGACGATCTCCATGCCATCAAGTACCTCCCACTCAAGCTTAAAGGACCAGCTCGGCATTGGCTTAACAACTTGCCCGCAGAGTCAATTGGGTGTTGGGAAGACCTGGAAGCCGCATTCCTCGACAATTTCCAGGGCACGTATGTGCGGCCACCAGACGCCGATGACCTAAGCCACATAATTTAGCAGCCAGAGGAATCGGCCAGACAATTCTGGACACGGTTCTTGACAAAGAAAAACCAAATCGTCGACTGTCCGGATGCAGAGGCCCTCGCAGCCTTCAAACATAACATCCGCGACGAGTGGCTAGCCCGGCACCTGGGACAGGAAAAGCCGAAATCCATGGTAGCACTCACATCATTGATGACCCGTTTTTGCGTGGGAGAGGATAGCTGGCTAGCTCACAGCAACAACCTCAATAAAAATTCTGGCAGTCCGGATACTAAGGAACATAATGGCAGGTCACATCGAAACAAAAACAAACGCTGCATTAACAGCGACGATAAGGAGGATACGACTGTCAACGCCGGATTCCGAGGCTCTAAACCCGGTCAGCGGAAGAAGCCATTCAAAAGAACCACTCCGGGTCCATCCAACTTGGACTGAATACTCGACCGCTTATGCCAGATACATGGCACCCCCGAAAAGCCAGCCAATCACACCAACAGAGATTGCTGGGTGTTCAAGCAGGCAGGCAAGTTAATTGCCGAAAACAATGACAAGGGGCTAAACAGCGACGACGAGGAGGAGACCCGACCGCCGAACAATAGTGGACAGAAGGGTTTCCCCCCACAAGTGCGGACGGTGGACATGATTTACACAACCCATATACCCAAGAGGGAGAGGAAGCGCGCACTAAGGGACGTCTCTGCGATGGAGCCAGTCGCCCCGAAGTTCAATCCATGGTCCTCTTGTCCGATCACGTTCGATCGAAGAGACCATCCGACCAGCATACGCCATGGCGGATTCGCCGCATTGGTTTTAGACCCAATCATCGATGGATTTCACCTCATGAGAGTCCTGATGGACGGCGGTAGTAGCCTGAACCTGCTTTATCAGGATACATTGCAAGATGGGCATAGACCCCTCAAGGATTAAACCTACAAAGACAACCTTTAAAGGTGTCATACCAGGTGTGGAAGCCAATTGTACGGGCTCAGTCACACTAGAAGTGGTCTTCGGATCCCAGGATAATTTCCAGAGCGAAGAGTTAATCTTCGACATAGTCCCATTTCGCAGCGGCTATCACGCTCTGCTCGAACGAACCGCGTTTGCAAAGCTCAACGCGGTGCCGCATTATGCATACCTCAAGCTCAAGATGTCAGGCCCTCGTGGAGTCATCACGGTCAACGGAAATACGGAACGCTCCCTCCGAACGGAGGAACATACAGCGGCTCTCGTGGCAGAAGTACAGAGCAGCCTTTTAAGGCAATTTTTGAGTCCGGCCGTTAAACGGCCGGATACAGCAAAACGCGCCCGAAGCAATACCAACCAAGACAAGCTGGCACGATCAGAGCACGCGTAGCAATGCGGCCCTAACCCCCGCCCTCGCATGATTGCAAGAACAACCCTCCATTACGCTTTGGAGATACCATGGGCGCAGGGGAAGGGGCACGATCACAATCGACCCAGAGTGTGGCTCGACCACACCAGGGGCTCGCAAGTGCGCCCCCCTTCTTCTTTTTTTTATTATTTTCCTTCTTTGTATACACAGGACTCCGTTAATCAGAGGCCCTGTCCGGTGGTGAACCTGCCGAACTCACGATGCAACAGCCAGGGAAGAAAGAAGGCTGCGACGAACACTCAGGTGGTCTCAATTACGAGCATTAAATTCGATTATACACACCAAGTCCACAGCTCATCCCTAGAGGGGGACATGTTTAATTAGTACAAATCCCTTGCTTACCGCACTATTTGTATCAGTCCACACTCATAGCAGACTTCCTTTAATAAATAATGCAGCACTTTTCGACTGCAATTACATTACTTTATATATATTTTGGTATGGTCTAATACACTAGGGGCTTATGTTCCCCACATTATGGTGTGATAAGTCCGAACACTTTCACAAGTGCGGCACCCCGAACTTATAGCATTATATGAATCGGCTCCGAATCATGTCTTGGGTCAATAGTTGGGTTTGCCCGGCTCCCACGTTTTGGTGCCTTACGTTCCGTTCTGTTGGCTAAGGTGGCACTGGGAGAACCACTGCGATTGCGCCCCGGTTGAGCCGGGCGAGCACCTCAGTGGAGAAAGCTAAAACTGACCGGCATGATAAGGCGAGAGACTGGTCGCTGTTCGAGAGGTCTTTTCGAGTGCTTAAAGACTCACGCCGCTTCGAGCGAAGTTCCGGATAAATGTCCGACGAAGGCGTGGATAGCGCCCCGGATTCGGTCTTCCGAATACCAGGGGCTTCGCCGAAATTTAAAATTATAGAATTCTATGGCTAAGTGAGAGTGTTCAAGCATTATAAGTCCGGTTGCCTTGTTCGTTGTGTTGAGCGCCTCCCTAGATGGACCCAAAAATGGGAACAAGAGTGCTAAAGTTTATCCCGAACACCCCAGCACTCGCGGCTCGGGGGCTGAAGCCAACGACTTGCCATCTCTTAGATTTTATAAACGGCCGCACAGAAGGTAATATTTTAAATTAAACAAGCGTTGATTAATGCGCATATGAACAAAGTTTTCAGCGCACAGGATAACACATAGCGAGTTTACTCAAAAATTACATCTCTGGGGCATTCATCCGCAATATCGCGGGCTCCCTTCAGGACAGTTTTATAATACATTTCGGGCGTACGATACTCCTTGCCCGGTGGCGGCGGGTCCGTGAGAAGCTTCTCCGCATCCAGCCTGCCCCAGTGCACCTTTGTGCGGGCAAGGGCCCGACGAGCACCTTCAATGCAGGTGGAGCGCTTGATGACCTCCACCCAGGGGCACGCATCCACCAGCCGCCGCACGAGGCCGAAGTAGCTCCCAGGCATGGCCTGTCCAGGCCACAGCCGGACTATAAGGCCCTTCATGGCCTCCTCAGCTACCTTGTGGAGTTCGACCAGCTGCTTCAGCTGGTCGCTTGGGGGCACCGGATGGCCGGCCTCAGCGTACTGAGACCAGAAGACCTTCTCCGTCGAGCTCCCCTCCTCGCCACAATAGAATGCGGCGGCATCAGACACACTACGCGGCAGATCTGCAAACACCCCTGGAGAGCTCCGAATGCGGGTAAGTGTCAGGTAGTTTACATTAACATGCTTGCTTTGCATGAAAAATGCCTTACCCGCCGCTATCTTCTTTACATCTTCAACCTCCTGAAGGGTCTTACAGGCCTCGGCCTTGGCGGACTTGGCACTTTCGAGCAAGGTAGTCAGAGTCGGGATTCGGAGTCAGATCGATTTTCCTCAGATAGAATCGAGTCGTAAGATCGAGTCGTGGAATCGATGATTCTACTAGATTTACTCAAATAAGATATTTTGTATGCACACAACTAATTTATATGGGTTCTATAGAGTTTTGACACTAAATATGGAGCAAAGAACATACACATCAATGCTAGTTGTATTCCACTTCTTTTTATGGCTAACCTACCATCTAGCTCGCATGTATGGAACATATATGAGAGGGAAATATATAGAACATTTAAACCTTCAACGCACGAAATTTACTTAGGTTCTTTTTGGAGTGCGTGAATAGTCGATCACTTGTCTATTTGAGCTGCAGTGCTAAACCTTGAAGGGTCTTCCTCTCCTTCTCCAATCAATCTTGAAGCATCCTCCTTTTCACGCCAATTCCATCTGTTGACAAGCCTGATCCTCAATTTTGATCTAGGGTTTCTGAGAGCTAGATCAAAGGTGTCGGCATTGAGCATTTGGGCTTGGGAGGGGAATAAAGGTAAATGAGGTATATGAAAAGGGGTTTGGATGATTGCATACTATTCTGCTACAATTAAACAAACGGTTTAGATAAATTAGTAGAATCGTACATAGTCCATAGCATAGTCGGGATTGTACAGTTTTGTATAGGATTCTATGATTTGGATCGCGACTCAACATGGATTCTACCTGATCCGGATTCATAGTGGGATTTGGATCGACATGCTTCTGTAGGGTCGTGAAGTCGTAGGATTCTAGCAATCGAGTCGGGATTCTGACTACCTTGCTTTCGAGAGCCGAGGCAAGCTCGGACTCTCGAGTCTTGGAGTCACGCTCAAAGCTCTCATGCTTCTCCATGAGAGCCTGGAGCTCTTGCCATACTTCCGCCACCCATGCCTCCTGCTTTTCTCGCTCTGCCTGTTCCGCGGCCGCACTGCGTTCGGCCGCGGACACAGCCTCCTTCAGGGCTGCCACCTCGTTCGTGGCCCCTGTAATACCCATATTATCCTTGTTAATTTTATTGCAACCAAAATCCTTTTCTGTAAGGTAACTATTCAAAGTGGTGTTACTCACCTTCTTTGTCCTCGAGTTGCTTCTTGGCATGGCCGAGCTCTTGCTCGGACCGCTCGAGATCCTGTTTCAACGCACCGACCTCCGCAGTCAGTGCGGCAGAGGTCAGCAGCGCAGCCTGCAAACCCATATTGACATATTTTAAGCAACCCTGCGTATATCTTATTAGATCCTCGGTCCGGCTTTTCTTTCCGAACACCGAACTGAGCATCAGGGGCTACTTTCTATGCGGTAGTTACATTACATAATTATAACTTCTTACCTCAAAGCCTGTTAGAAGGCTGCTGCAGGCTTCGGTCAGCCCGCTCTTGGTGAGCTGAACTTTCTGAATCACCGCACTCATGATAGTGCGGTGCTCTTCCTCGATGGAAGCGCCTTTAAGCGCCTCCAACAAGTTGTCCGGCGCCTCCGGTTGGACGGAGGCCGCCGGTGTCACGGTCTTGCCCTTCTTTCGAAGGGGCCGCCTGCCGGACTCTGGAACCACTGCAGGTTCCGATGTAGAGTCCGGCGCAAAGTCCGGGAGGCTGCCTGGTGGCGCCTCCAGAACCTCCTCCTTATGGGTCCCTCTCTGGGATCCCACCTCGGCGTCCTCATCGGCGCGGGGGGTAGAGACAGTCGGAAGTGAATCCACATCCGACGGGGCCAACGACCCGCTCGATGAAGCGGGGAGATCATCATCGGCCGGACTGCGGACAGTATGCGGCATTAGTAGGACGCTATGTGACATGAAAGAAATTGCATATCAGGGATCCGGATACTTACGATCTCGCTGGAGGCCTGGCCCTTGAAGGCCACTCCTCCTCGTCAACGTTGGTGTTGGCGGAGTTGTCCAGGGGGATAGTTCTCCCCCTCTTGGACCCTTCGGCCTCCCCTATTGGGGAAGCCTTCCTCTTCCTCTCTCCCTCCTCCGGGAGAGAGTCTTCTTCGTCCTCCTCGTCTTCGGGGGAGGAGTCCGCCTCGTCGTCGGACGCTTGATTGCGGGAACTCTTTCGAGTCCCCGCGGCCACCTTCTTGGCCTTCTTCTCCGGCACCACGTGCGGTGCCGGAACCAGCAGCCCTGCTAGACGGGTGTTCACTGGGTCTTCTGGCATGGGAGCCGGACAGATGAGCTGCACGGCCTTCTCCATCCATTCCTGCCAAAGGAAAAGAGAGATTGAGACCTTCTTAGAATCAATCTATTTACCACAAGTGTCCCGTAAAGGGGTTGAATCACTTACCTCATCAGCGGGATGCTGCGAGCGAAATCCGCGATCTTCTGTCGCGGATGCGGGGGCTTCGGCGCCCTTAAACAGCACCCTCCAGGCGCCTTCATACGTCGTGTCGAAGAGCCCGCTTAGCGCCTGGTGTTGTTCCGGATTGAACTCCCACAGATTGAATGCCCGTTCTTGGCATGGGAGAATCCGGCGGATGAGCATGACTTGGACCACGTCGACGAGCCTGAGCTTATTGCTCACCAGCTTCTGGATACAGGCTCGGAGTCCCGTCGGCTCCTTCGGATTGCCCCACAGCAAGCCCTTCTCTTTCCAGGAGGTGAGCTGCGTGGGGATGCCAGATCTGAACTCGGGGGCCGCCGCCCACGTGGGTTCGCGCGGCTCGGTGATGTAGAACCACCCCGATTGCCACCCCTTAACGGAGTCCACGAAGGCCCCTTCGAGCCAAAGGACGTTGGGCAACTTGCCCAACATGGCGCCTCCGCATTCCACTTGCGTGCCCTTCACAACCTTCGGCTTGACGTTGAAGGTCTTGAGCCACAGGCCGAAGTGGGGCCGGATGCAGAGGAAGGCCTCGCACACGATGATAAACGCCGAGATATTGAGGATGAAGTTCGGCGCCAGATCGTGGAAATCCAGGCCATAATAGAACATGAGCCCCCGGACGAAAGGGTGCAGTGGAAAGCCCAGTCCGCAGAGGAAGTGGGGAAGGAAGACGACCCTCTCATGGGGCCCAGGGTTAGGGATGAGCTGCCCCTCATCGGGCAGCCGATGCGCGATATCGCCGGAAAGGTATCCGGCGCTGCGCAGCTTGGTGATGTGCTCCTCCTTAATGGTGTAGGCCAACCATTTGCCTCCCGCTCCGGACATGATCGGAGAAGGTCGAGGCGAGATGCGCGAGCTTGGGCGTTGGAGCTTGAGTGCGCGGAGATGGATAAGCAAAGGAGGAAGAAGGCGTAGGTGGAAGGTAAATCCTTATCCCTTATATATAGGCGGACGAAGACTATGCGTCCCCCACCAGCCTGGTGAAACTTGCTTATCTCCCAAGCGCCACCATCAATGGCGCGGTTGGGTTACCCACGTCCGTATTGATGAGAATCCCGGAATAAGGGGAACACGATCTCTGCTTCGACAAGATGTGCCCAGGAAACCGCTTCGCTAAACGTGCTGAGGTGGTATAATAAAAAACGATTCAAGTAAAAACCTGGTAGCGGTGTGATGTCATGCTGCATAATACGTCAGCAGATTGGACTTGTATACATTTTATTCTCTCTACGGTGGAATGTGGAATTTATTTTGCAGAGCCGGACACTATCCTGGGGTTCATGATATTCTCTGGATTATTCAAGGGAGGAACCCGCCTTGCAATGCCGAACATTATGCGCGCCGGACTTATCATCATTGAAGCCTGGTTCAGGGGCTACTGAGGGAGTCCTGGACTAGGGGGTGTCCGGACAGCCGGACTATCATTGTCCGCCGGACTCCAAGACTGCAAAGATACAAGATTGAAGACTCCGTCCCGTGTCCGGATGGGACTTTCCTTGGCGTGGAAGGCAAGCTTGGCAATACGGATATGTAGATCTCCTACCATTGTAACTGACTCTGTGTAACCCTAGCCTCCTCCGGTGTCTATATAAACCGGAGGGCTTTAGTCCGTAGGACACAACATACATTACAGCAATCATACTATAGGCTAGCTTTAGGGTTTAGCCTCCTTGATCTCGTGGTAGATCCATTCTTGTACTACCCATATCATCAATATTAATCAAGCAGGACGTAGGGTTTTACCTCCATCAAGAGGGCCCGAACCTGGGTAAAACATCGTGTCCCTTGTCTCCTATTACCATCCGCCTAGACGCACAGTTCGGGACCCCCTACCCGAGATCCGCCGGTTTTGACACCGACACCCGTGACCAGACACTTGGTCACATTGAGCTCATTATGATGATGCATTACCGAGTGGGCCCAGAGATACCTCTCCGTCATACGGAGTGACAAATCCCAGTCTCGATTCGTGCCAACCCAACAGACACTTTCGGAGATACCCATAGTGCACCTTTATAGTCACCCAGTTACGTTGTGACGTTTGGCACACCCAAAGCACTCCTACGGTATCCGGGAGTTGCACAATCTCATGGTCTAAGGAAATGATACTCGACAATTGGAAAAGCTCTAGCTAAACGAACTACACGATCTTTGAGCTATGCTTAGAATTGGGTCTTGTCCATCACATCATTCTCCTAATGATGTGATCCCGTTATCAATGACATCCAATGCCCATAGTCAGGAAACCATGACTATCTGTTGATCAACGAGCTAGTCAACTAGAGGCTCACTACGGACTTGTTGTGGTCTATGTATTCACACGTGTATTATGATTTCCAGATAACACAGTTATAGCATGAATAATAGACAATTATCATGAACACAGAAATATAATAATAACCATTTATTATTGCCTCTAGGGCATATTTCGAACATAACGAGGTTAGATCCCCAACCGCCAGCTCACATCAACCAAAATCGCCAGAGCAAGCCAGAAAAAAAACTTCGAACCATCACAAGCGCCCCTGGCTCCTCCTCGTGCCCCCATGGTCCTCAAGAGGGGGACTAGCGAAGCTGCTCAGTATCCTACCTTCAGTTCAGTCGACTCCAGACACAAGGATATCTCCCCCCCTCCCCCCCGCGGATCTAGTCCCCGTGGGGTGGGATTAGCTTCCATGGGCGACGATGTGCTATCCGAGAATTTCCCCAACCCCAGCCAGGAGGAGAGGGTGTGCTTCATTTCGTTCCTCCTAAGAGGCATAGGATTCCCAATCCACCCCTTCCTTAGGGGTCTATTGGAATTCTATGGGATCCAACTTCACAATCTCACACCGGGTTCAATTCTGCATATCTCTGGTTTCGTCGCTCTTTGCGAGTTATTTTTAGGCTGCGAGGTTCATTTCAAATATGGAGAAAGTTCTTTTGCCTTGTCCCCCGCCATCAAGGTGGAGGGTCTATATTTGAAGTGGGCAGTGCCAAAGTATGGCATATAGCCGGATCCAGCTACCTTGTTGAGACTCCGAGGAAAGGATCCAAAGAGTGGTCCTAGAAATGGTTCTACATCGAGGA
Source organism: Triticum timopheevii (assembly GCA_963921465.1). Taxonomy (NCBI): domain Eukaryota; kingdom Viridiplantae; phylum Streptophyta; class Magnoliopsida; order Poales; family Poaceae; genus Triticum; species Triticum timopheevii. Next base: position 262,881,249 of record OY997264.1, read on the forward strand.
TGTCCCCCTTCCGAACCCAGTTCGGCGCGGTCTTCCCCAATTCTCTAGTGGTCCCCTAAAGAAGCTATTTAACTGGCACCCCAAGTCCCCCACGCAAGAGGATAGTGCGGAAGTAATAAGACTTGCTAGCAAGATCTGACTCCTTACCCGTTTCGGACTCTCCATCATCGAGGTCATGGCCATTGTGATAAAACGATGCATCTAGCCTCTCCAATCCAGAGTGGCCCCTTTATGGTGCTACAACAGGGAGGACGACGCATCTCGTTATAGGCGAGAGGGTCCAGACAACCGAGCCGCTCTGGCGGCCATGCTAGTCGATCTGTATAAAGGGGAAGAAGAGGAATTTTCCCACTTGAATTGTCGGGAAGGCTTTTCTATGTACAACCCCATCGAATGGGTAAGTTAATCCTTTGTCAGTATTTATTTTTCCCTTATTATTGGGATTCACTAATCCGACTACATTCGTTGCCCTTAAGAAGTCATGGAGGAAGGTAGTCGAGAACATCCATTGCCCTCCTCCTCGGCCAGAAGACAATGCTCGCAACGAAGAACCTGGATTACATGAGGATCCGGATATATTTTTAGAATTCGAAGATGGAGTCTATTACCAGGCGAGCCTTGACATCTCAAAGGTAGCCATTATGGCCTACTACCCCGACCTCTACCATTTCGTTAATATAAGTGTTCAGATTTTATCCTAAAAGAGAGAACCCTTTCAGTTGCATCTCACCCACTTCACTAAACCATGTTTTATAGGACCGGCGCTCGGCTAGCCGTACCCAAGCATGGGCAGCCAAAAGAGAGACATTGCCTTCGCGGGGCGAGCGCGCGAAACGAAAGGAGACCGGAAGTGCCACGGAGGCCCCTCCATCATCAAAGAGGTATAATCCTTATTTCATGCCTAGGCATAAGGCCGAATTGTCATATTCTTCCTCCTATCATTTCAGGAGGGGTACATGGCAAACCATGCCAAAGATCCCGGCCAGCCGAGTTGCAGCCAATCCGGTGCTGAATTTAGTAGCTAGAACGGGCGCTCATACGAGGGTGACGCCGACTCATCCGCCTCAAGAGGATTTGGACAATGTATCTGTTAGGAATACAGAAGTAGATAGCGCGATGAATCATCGACGTTTGAAGGAGACCCTGCGCACTCTGGCTTTTACTGAGCCGCAATTTGCCACCCTAAGTACTGTGGATGCCTATATCCGGGCTGCCCGAGATGGACTCACGGGCGTTGCTCACCTGTTTTCAGAAGATATACAGGTAACAGTTTGTGTATTTTGAATAGATATGTGCCAGTAGCCCCCGAGACTTGAAGCGCTTAGGACTAACCGATTTGAGGATCTTTTTAACCGCAGGTTCACAACGAGAAGAATATTGTAGTGTCCCAAGAGCTCGAAGCAAACTGGACATAGTTGAATGCTGATGTCGCCAAGATTGAAGAGATGAAGCGCGCTCCAATGACCGAAGGCAAAAAGAAGAAACTGGAGGAGGAATTGAATAAGCAAGCCGAAGAGATTAACAACTTAAAGGCCCAACTCTCGGATGCGCAAAAGGAAAATCAAGTTAAAGGGTGGCATATTCGGTATGACTCTTTAATATGATACAGAGTGTAATAATGCTGTTCTTGCAGGTTTGTTAACCGGCCGTTGCAAAGAAGAAGTGTCTGGGTTCCAAGGCGACGTTCTAAAAGAACTATCAAAAGTGCACGAGCGGTCCCGAAAAGCCATGAAGAGTATGGTCAAAGTCCTATGGCCATCCGATGTCCCCCCTGAAAGTATGGAGGTGTTGGCGGACATGTTCAAGGGTGCTCGGCGTCGCTTCGAGTTATGGAAGACGTCCTTATGTCGGGAAGGTGCATGAGAGGCATGGACAAAGGTGAAGACACGCTACACTGGACTCGATCCGAATCATATGGCCTGAGTTGTACCTCAGGGATGAGATGGAAAAGAAATTCCTGTAAGCATGGTATATGACCAAGTTATGATTGCGGTGAAGTATTTGCAAGAAGACTGCAAACTAGAGAGTCTTATAGATGATGTAGAAAAAGAGTAGGTGTTTGATTCGATGTAACAATCTACTTTATCATCAAACTATTATCTCCAGCCGAACTTTGTAAAGAAAAAATTCATCGCAGGTCTTCGGCTTTAACCTCCTAACCAAGAAGCTGGAGTGTTTCCGGATACTATAAGAAGTATTTAGTATGTTCAGAAACTAGGCAATCCGGTCATATTGCTCAAACAGACAAAACATGTTCGTGGAGTTATGTTATATTACTGCTTAACTTAAGAAACATCTTCCAAGAAAAATAGTTCCGTTATGGATTCCTTTCCTTGGGTCGGCATGCTTAAGTATGCATGCCTTGGCTTGTACTGAAATTACAGACAACCTATTATGCATTTGTTGTAGACGCAAAACAGTCTGTCGTTCTTTGCTGACCAATTATTCCCTTAAGAACACTAGCTTTCGGCTTCACCCATCTGGGGTACATGTCTGGATAACCCGGTTGTAACAATAGCAGAGGTACTCCCTTTACACCCTAGCCGAACAATCGGGAACGTAGGGTATAAGCACAGGAGTGAGGCAACCCAGCTTGGCAAATACTTCTGTCATATAGGTGCATATAATGGAAAAGGAGGTGTAAAACAATGGACATAGATGATGCAAGTTGTATGCTTTTAATAATAATTAATAAGCTTCGTTAAAGAAGCCCCCAAGTATAATGGGGTGTATACATTTAAAGATGAGTACCCCTAATAGGGAGGTAGATCCGAACAATCCCTGGGATATAAAAAGGGGAAAATGAAAAAAGAGAGGAGGAAGGAAAATCCTAGTCACACTAAAATATAAAGAGGCCGAACTATGCATAAAACCTTCGGAGCGGCGCAGCGTTCCATGGGTTCGGCTCAAGGCGATTATCCGCTACATTGCGGAGGTGATATGCTCCTCCTGTAAGGACTTCATGTATGATGAAGGGCCCCTCCCATTTTGGTTTGAGTTGTCTTTTTTCTTTTCCGGGAGGCGTAAAACAACTTCTCCGACATTGTACATCTTAGCGCGCACTTCCCTGCTTTGGTATCGCCTAGCCTGTTTTTGATAGAATGCCGAACGAGCCTTTGCAACATCGTGCTCCTCTTCAAGTCCGTCTAGGTCATCCTGTCAATCTAGTTTGGCCTCTCGCTCCTCGTACATGCCCACTCAAGGTGAGTCATTAATAATATCGAAGGGCAGTACAACCTCTGCGCTGTACACGATAAAGAAAAGTGTGTATCCGGTTATTCGATTGGGCATGGTCCGTAGCCCCCAGAATACGGAATCGAGTTCCTCAACCCAATGCTTATTAGATTCCTGTAAGAGCGCACTTGTCTAGGCTTAATGCCGCTCATGATCAGACCATTGGCCCGTTCGACTTGGCCATTTGTTTGAGGTTGGTATACAGATGCATAGTCGAGTTTAATGCCCAACTTAGCGCACCAGGTTTTGACCTCATCAGCTATAAAATTGGAGCCATTATCAGTGATGATACTGTGTGGGACACTATGACAATACACCACGTCGGATATAAAATCAATAGCTGGCCCTACTTCTGCTATTTTTACTAGTTTGGCCTCTATCCATTTAGTGTATTTGTCGACCATCACCAGTAAATATTTCTTTTTGTGGCTACCCCCTTTAAGGGGACCGACCATATCAAGCCCCAGACTGCAAAGGGAAGGTAATGGGGATTGTTCTTAAGGCAGTAGGAGGCATATGACTTTTGTTGGCAAAAAGCTGACAGCCCACACAACGTTTAACAAGGACCCGTGCATCTACCCGGGCCGTTGGCCAGAAAAAACCTGTCATGAAAGCTTTACTTACGAGGTCCCGAGCTGCAGCATGATGAGCGCCCAGAACAGCATGTATTTCTGCCAAGAGTTGTCGTCCCTCTTCTTCGGAGATACACCTCTGAAGGACTCCGGTGGTGCTCTTTTTGTACAGCTCTCCCTCGTGCACTTTAAATGATTTAGAGCGCCGAACTATGCAATGGGCTTCATTCTGATCGTCGGGAAGCTCCTGCTTATTAAGGTAGACCAGGAAGGGTTCGGTCCAAGGAGCAATAACAGCCATGATCTCATGAGCAGAGGGTGTTACTTCGATATCTGATCCCCCGATGGTGTGACCAGGTCCGTACTTGAATCTCTGCTCTCTCCCTACCATACTACGGATGGCTTGAAAAGCCTTTCCACAAAAGTGTTGGGTGGGACAGGGTCGCGCTTAGCGCCCATGCGAGCAAGGATGTCGGTTGCCTAGTTGTTGTCACGAGCAACGTGATGGAATTCGAGTCCCTTGAACCAGACTAATATTTTTAGTATGGTGTTTCGGTATGCCGTCATTTTGGGGTATTTTGCTTTGAACTCTCCATTGACCTGAGAAATTGCGAGGTTTAAATCGCCGTGCACTTTGAGGCATTGTATACCCATGGAGACAGCCATGCGAAGACCATGTAGGAGCGCCTCGTATTCGGTTGCATTGTGGGATGTCAAAATGATGCCAGCCCCCAGTCCGGCTAGCATTTTGGAACCGTCAAACTACGTAGTCCAGTTGGAGTATGAACTGTATTATTAGGGAGTATGGCTTCCGTCCATTCGACGACGAAGTCGGCCAGCTTCCGAGATTTAATAGCCCAGCGTGACTTGTATGCTATTTCGAGCGCCAAAAGCTCGATGGCCCATTTAGCTATGCGGCCAGTGGCATCCTGTTTTTGATAATGTCATTAAGTGGTACTTCCAATGCCACTGTGATCGAACACTCTTGAAAATAGTGTTGTAGTTTTTGGGACACCATGAAGACCATATAGGCTATTGTTTGGTAGTGGGGGTATCGGGATTTGCATGGTGTAAGGACCTTAGCTACATAATAGACTAGTTTTTGGGTGGAGAATTTATTTCCCTCTTCCCCTCGTTCAATGACGAGCACCGCACTGACTACCTGGTTGGTTGCCGAGATATACAGCAACGTAGGCTCGCCAACACCTGGGGTAGCAAGAATTGGATTGCTTCCGAGTAGGGCATTGATTTCATCCAATCTGGTTGTGGCAGCATCCATCCATTCGAAGCTATTAGTGCATCTTAGTTTCTTGTAGAGTGGTAAAGCTTTTTCTCCTAATCTGGAGATGAAGCGGCTCAAGGCCGCGACGCACCCTGCTAGTTTCTGGACATGCTTTAGCTCGGTTGGTATGGCCAGTTGTGACAAGGCTCTTATCTTAGCTGGGTTTGCTTCAATTTCTCTTTGGGAAACAATGAAACCTAGCAATTTTCTGGCTGGAACACCGAAGACACGTTTCTCCGGATTGAGGCGTATGTCGTATGTCTGGAGGTTTTCGAAGGTGATACGAAGATCGTCGATTAGTGTTTCGCAGTGTTTTGTCTTGATGACCACATCGTCCACATATGCTTCGACTGTTTTGCCGATTTGTTTTTCTAAGCATGTTTGAATCATACGTTGGTAAGTGGCCCCGCTTTTTTAGTCTGAAGGGCATACTTTTGAAGCAGAAGGGGACGTACGGGGAGATGAATGTTGTTGCAGCCTTATCTAATTCCTTCATTTCAATCTAATGGTATCTGGAATAGGCATCTAGGAAACACAATGTATCGTGTCTTGCAATTGCATCGATTATCTGGTCAATGCGGGGCAATGGAAAAGGATCTTTAGGGCAGGCCTTATTGAGGTCTTTGAAGTCGACACAGAGGCGCCAGGATTTGTCCTTCTTTGGTACCATGACCAAATTGGCTAACTAGTCCGGGTGTTTGATTTCCCTGATGAATCCAACTTCTAGCAGTTTGGCTAGCTCTTCTCCCATGGCTTGACGCTTGGGTTCGGAAAATCCCCGAAGTGTTTGCTTCACGGGTTTAAACCCCTTGTTTATGTTTCGGCTGTGTTCGGCCAACCTGCATGGGATGCCTGGCATATCTGAAGGCTGCCTGGCAAAAATATCCCTATTATCACGCAGAAAAGTGAATAAAGTAGCGACCACTACCGGATCCAGTTGTGCTCCGATAGACGCTGTCTTGTTGGGGTCCGTCGGGTGCACTTGAAATTTGACTATTTCCTTTGCTGGATTGAAGGAGGTGGCTTTAGGTCTCTTTTTGAGGATCACATCGTACTTGTCCATCGTGGACCGTAGGGTGGTTAGTTCTTCGGCCGCTAAGGCTTAGGATAATGCCTCGGGTCCAAGGATGCAGTTTTGTTTTCAGCATGGAGTGCTTTGTCCGGGTCGCTCAAGATTGTGATGATTCCTTTGGGTGCGGGCATTTTGACCTTCATATACCCATAATGGGGTATAGCCTGGAAGTGCGAGAAGGCGTCCCGTCCAAGGATGGCATGATACCCACTGGTGAAGGGGACCACATGAAAGAGAAACTCTTCAGATCTGTAGTTTTTGGGCGTGCTGAACACCACATCCAATGTAATTCTCCCAGAGCATCGTGATTCTCGACTGGGGATGATACCACGAAAGGTGGTATTGCTTTGCTCGATGCGTGCTCTATCAATCTGCATTTTGTCGAGCGTATTTTCATAGATGAGGTTAAGCCCACTGCCACCGTCCATGAGCATCCACAACGGGGTTCAGGACTAGGGCGGCCGGTGCTCGAACTGTCCGAGCTTTTGGTTCGTCTTCAGCGGTAAAGGTTATCGCCATGTTGTTCCATGGGCTCAGTGCGGTAACATGGTGGACTTCGGCGAGGTCACGGAGTGCCCTTTTTAGCTAATTATTTGAAGAAAAGGTCTCGAAGACTGTGAGGACGTTGAAATCGTCCCTCTCTGGGGAGTATTTCCCTGGAGTGGTAGTGGTGAGGATAGCCTCGCCACTTTTTGCTACCTTCCATAGTACCCAACATGCTCAAAGGCTATGGGCTAGGTCTATGCTTGGGATCGCGTGTATCGGACAGGGCTTGTCAAGGTGTTTGTCCATAACAGATTTGTATCCCGTAAATGGTTTATTTTCTCTGCTGATAGACTGGTGATTGGATTCCCTACTAGGGTGCGTCCGTTTAGTCCGGGCCGCATACTGCTTAAAGGCAGCGGGCTCTAGCTAAGTCTTCTGGGCCTTCCATGTGCTTTCCATCGCACAGTACTTTTGCACTACCTGTGACAATTTTGAGAAGTTCTGTATTTGACGTTGGTTGAGGGTATTCAGTATTCCCTCGTCGGTACAATTGCGATGCAAGACCGAAACTGCATTGTGATCGCATCAATCTTCGATCTTGCTTTTAACAAGTAGGAATCTGGCCCAAAAGTGATGTACCATTTCCTGAGGTTGTTGACGCACATACATCAGGTCGTATATGTCTAGAGGCCCTGAATTTCTTGGAGAGTATTGATTGTGGTGGGTGGGTGGTCTAAAATTTGAATCCCGACCCACGTCAGTGCTTGGAACCTAGAAAATCTTCGAGATGTTAAGCTCGGATCTGGGGAGATCAACGTGCTCCCCGGATCTGGTATCCGAGCCAGAGTTTGGGGACTTGGAGTCCCGCTGAATGGTAGAGTATCCGGCTCGAGATGTTCAGAGGTCTGAACATATTTGGTTCTCAGCACAGAGGGGAAGTGTCCTCGGCTCGTTCCTCAACGACCGCTACCAGGTGGGTGATCGGCGGGCGATGGATCTCCCTCTGGTCAGGCTTAAGCCCGACCCGACCATAATCTATTAAAACCCCCAGGGCGACAATGTGATCTAGCAGCTCATTTAAGGACGATACGTCTGCCGGATCCATCTTTTTGGAGTACACGAGACCGATACGAAGATGGTGTTCGGCGGTCATAGGGGGTGTTGTAGGCTTAACGGCCATACGGGTGCCTATAATGAAACTGCTGAGCTGGAGGACCTTCCCAGAAGCCAGGCTTCTTCTAGAGGTAATGTTGTCGTTGATGACTAGATGAGCCATAGATCACTTCTCCGGGACTACACAACAGGGATCTCAATGAAAGCACCATTGTCGGTGTCAAAACCGACAGATCTCGGGTAGGGGGGCCCAAGTTGTGCGTCTAAGGATCAATGGTAACAGGGACAAAGGGACACAATGTTACCCAGGTTCGGGCCCTCTTAAAGGAGGTAAAACCCTACTTCCTGCTTGGTTGTATTCGATGAGTATAGGGGTTACAAGAGTTGATCTACCTCGCGATCATGATGGCTAAACCCTAGCTAGTCTAACCTATGAGTATTGTTATGATAGCCTCTATAGACTAAACCCTCCTGTTTATATACACACCGGAGGGATCTAGGGTTTGTATAAAATCGGTTACAAGGGAAGGAAACAATACATCCAGACTATAATCTTGTCGTTCAAGCACAAAGGAGTCTTATCCGAACACGGGGGACGACCTTCAGCTTTTATCTTCACGGCCCATCTAGCCTGGCCCGTATCCTCGAGCCGGACACTTGGGGACCCCCGAAAACAAGACTCCCTCGGAGGTCCTTACTTTGATGGTACTAATTTTGCTAGTTGGAAGCATAAGATGAAAATGCATATTCTTGGACATAACCCCGCCGTTTGGGCTATTGTGTGTATTGGTTTGCAGGGTGAATTCTTTGGTGGGAGAGATCCAAATCGTGAAGCAACTGCGGAAGAATTGAAGATGCTGAATACAACGCTCAATCTTGAGATATCCTCTTCATTGGATTGTGCCCTGAAGAATTCAACAAAATCAGCCGTCTTGATAATGCAAAGGAAATTTGGGATACTTTGATTGATATACATGAAGGTACTGAGTCCGTCAAGGAATCCAAGTTGGATGTTCTACAAAGTCAGCTTGACAAGTTCAAAATGAAGGATTGTGAAGGTGTCACTGAAATGTACTCTAGGCTTGCTCTCATCACACAAATGAGATTGTCGGCTTAGGAAGTGAAGAGATGACTCACAGATTCATCATCAAGAAGATCCGAAGAGCCTTGGATGGAAAATATGATACCATGTGCACAGTGATCCAAATTATGCCCAATTACAAAGATCTCAAGCCAACAGAAATCATTGGAATAATTGTTGCTCATGAGATGTCACTCAAGGATAAGGAAGATCTTCACAACAAGTCTAGTGGTGCTTATAAAGCCTCGTGTGATGCTCCAATCACATCAAGTGAAAAACAAGTCTTCAATGAAGAATTGAGCTTAATGTTGAAGAACTTCAACAAATCCTACAAGAGTAGAAGCAAAGAGAGAAGCTCCAAGTCAAGATCCTACCATGACAAAAGATCTTATAGTCGTGATTGTAATTGCTACAACTGTGGTAGACCCAGACACTATTCCAATGAGTGTACGGCTCCCTACAAAAGAAAAGAAGACTCGCCTAAAAGGAGAAGTAGAAGAGAATAATCACCTCTAAGAGAGAGAAGGTGTAGACATGTTTGTTATGAATGAAGACCCTCTCACAGAAGCAAGGATTCGGAAAGGAAGGATAAGTCATCAAGGAGCTACACAAAACGAAGACATCAAGCTCATGTTGGTGAATGGGTATCCGGTTCTGACTCCGATCACCACTCCGAGAGAAGTTATCACTCCGACTCCGAATATACTAAAGATGAAGTTGTGGACGGTCTTGCACTTGTGTCAACCAACTCCTACGACATATTTGACTCACCAAATGAAGGAATTGGAAAATGCTTCATGACTAAAGGCCCCAAGGTATCACACCCCGAGTATATTGATTTCAATAGTGATGAAGATGATTTGCTACGCGATGATGAGTTACATGTTGACAATGCTAGTGATGAAAACTATGATGAAATTGGTATTAATCATGCTATTCAAGATGAAACGAAAGACAATGATAAGAAGGAGTTTGAGCGTCTAACTAAAGAACTAAACACTCTTAAGTTAGCTCATGAAACTACTTTAGAAGATCATCGACAACTTCTAAAAACTCATGAGAAGCTACGCTTCGAGAAGCTCAACCTAGAGCAAGAGCATGGGTTCTTAAAGGCAATCAATGATGATCTTCAGAAGAAAAGTTCTTCTTACATTGCCAAGCGTTTACTCTTGTCTACTTACATGCCACAAGTAAAATCTAGCAACAAGAGTAAGAAAGATTCTTCTTCTAGTAGTAACAATAAACATGCTAAATCGAATGTTGTTGCTTCTAGTAGTTCTATTGATTGCACTAATGATTCTCTTAACGAAGTTACACTTGAGCAAGAAAATAGCTTATTGAAGGGAATTATAGAGAAAGGTGTTTACAAGAGCCTTGCCGGAGGTAAGCAATTTGAGGAAATTTGTCGGTGGGAAACGACACCTATGGGATCACTGGAATCCCTTCTACGGTTGCGGGGTGCGGGGATCATGAGGAGAGCAGGACTAGAAGACGACACAGAGGGATTTACCCAGGTTCGGGCCGCAAAGATGCGTAAAACCCTACGATCCTGCTTTGGTGGATGTATTAGTGTTCTTTAGCTCTCGAACTTGCTCTGGGTGTTGTGGGGTTCAAAAGAGCCGAATCCCTTCTCTGTGCGCCATGGGCCTCCTTTTATAGGCGAAAGGGGCTCCCACAATGGCACACAGGAGGTGGAAAGTGCTACAACATTGCGAGTTTATCGCTAGTATTACAGGACAAGACGCATTTAATGCGAGGCTTAGGTATCCCTTCGCTTTATCGGGGACGGGGGCGAGGCCCGTCCCGTCCGTCGCCGCTCCCCCTCGCTTCTACACGCGCCCTGGCCAGCGATGCATGTGATGCCATGTAGGTAGGCAAGCAGCTGAGGTGGCGCGGTAGTGGAGCCTCCACGAAGGATCGCATGCTGCCACGCAGGTGCCTGCCCAGCTGGTTGGGTCGGCAGCTGCATGCGAATGGCGGTGAAGACTTGGTTGGCGCGGGCCTAGCGGCGGCCCTGCCGGTGCGCATGGCGAGGGCCTTGTCGGGTGGCCCGACAAGGGTCTTGCCGAGTGGCCCGGCAAGGGTCTTGCCATGGCGCGTTGATTTCCTCGGCAAGGATTTTGCCGGGGGTCTCGTGGCTTTCTTCAGTGAGGATGATTGCCTTCCTATCCTCATATGATCTCATCTATTCTTTGTCTTCACAAAGATCTGCATGCCACCACGGAGGTGCCTCTCGAGCCTTGTCCCAACGCATTTGTCAAGCGTTGGCGCGGGCGAGCTGCCCCGGCAAGGGTCCTGCCAGGGCTGCTGAGGCTGCTCCAGCAAGGGTCCTTGCTGGGGGAACCTGCTATGCCTATCTGATCTTTGTGGCCTTGGTCCTTGTTGTTGCTTTGTTTGTCTTGTGGCTTCGGCTTCTCTCCGGCTTCCCTTTCCTACCGTGTCTGTGCGTGGCCGTGGCGGGAGGCTCTAACTGCCCGTGCACAAGTAAAGGGGTCAAAAGCAGAGCCCCTAGTTTTGTACATCGACAGGAGGCCCCAGGCCTGGGCCACACATAAGCGCAACACGTTGTTGGGCCAGGCCCAGAACGGTGCGCGGGCAGTTGGGGCGGATTTTTACCGTGGCCACTGTTCCGCCTGCTGCGCTTCCCACGACCCGCGTTGAACGCACGACGTGGGGGTTGTGTACACACATTACTTGGGAGGCATGCGTGGGACATTGCCAGCACGCATGCGTCGTATCGCAGTTAATGGGAAAGGAGGCGGCCCGTGCCTTCCCCATAAAAAGGAATAACCGCGGGTGCGCTACACACTTTACCCCTTCCCTGTGCCTTCCTCCAATCTCAGAACCGCCGCCCCCTTCTTCTCCAGTGTCTCCGCTTTCGCCCATCACCGCCGTGCTTCCGCCATCCTCTGCCACTTCGCTTCCCGCAGCTGCCATGGCGCCTAAGACCACCAAGAGCAAGGGAGCGGCGAAGGATGCTGGCGTGTCGGAGCAGCCGGAGAGCGTGCTGGTGGTTCGGCGGGCGCAGTCCGCCTACTTCCCATCGACGGTTGGCGTGCCCGAGCTTTGGGAGATGTTCAAGTGTTTGTGGGGTGAGGGAGTCCTGGACTAGGGGGTGTCCGGATAGCCGGACTATCATCATCGGCCGAACTCCAAGACTATGAAGACACAAGATTGAAGACTTCGTCCCGTGTCCGGATGGGACTTTCCTTGGCGTGCAAGGCAACCTTGGCGATACGGATATGTAGATCTCCTACCATTGTAACCGACTCTGTGTAACCCTAGCCCTCTCCGGTGTCTATATAAACCGGAGGGTTTTAGTCCGTAGGACGAACAACCATTACAACAATCATACCATAGGCTAGCTTCTAGGGTTTAGCCTCCTTGATCTCGTGGTAGATCCACTCTTGTACTACCCATATCATCAATATCAATCAAGCAGGAGTAGGGTTTTACCTCCATCGAGAGGGCCCGAACCTGGGTAAAAACATCGTGTCCCTTGTCTCCTGTTACCATCCGCCTAGATGCACAGTTCGGGACCCCCTACCCGAGATCCGCCGGTTTTGACACCGACATTGGTGCTTTCATTGAGAGTTCCTCTGTGTCGTTGCGATCAGGAAGGATGCCTCTTCCCGTCTTTAAAGACAGAACCATCACCAAAGGAGCTTTGGCCGCCGGCCAAACTATCCGGCTAGGTGGTTTTCTCATGACCGCCTATTCGGCCACCGCTTCGACGACGACCTCTCGGGTCATCAAAAGCAATCTTCACGTGAACTCGGAATTCGCCGAGCAGCTGGATCCAATAGAGCTCTCGTTCGTAAACGAGCTCTTGGATCGCATCGCTGCCCTGGGAGTCGCTACAGACTACAATCAGGTTGGGCTTAAAACCGATCTAAGAGAGATTAACTCTCCCCAGGTTACCCACCATATGTTGTGGTGGTAGAGGAACAACGCGGCGACTCTTCATCTGTATTGAAAACTAGTCATGTCCGGACTCCCGAACCCTCCATGCCGGATTCCCGCGGAGGGACGGACGCCGATCAAGCACTGAACCTAAAGTCAGGCATCGGACCAGACTCGTTGGACAACGTCCAGCAATCCAAGCTTCCAAATTCGGAAACTTTTCGGCCCTTGAGCCTCAAGATGGGTAGGGTTCCATAATCAATTCCACCCACCCACCCAGACAAATGCGATCTATCTCAAATCCGGCAAGAGCCCGCTGAAATAGTACATCATTACTGGGCAAGATTCCTCCTGGTCATGGACAGTATAAAGGACTGCCGAGAGGAAAACGCAATTTCAATTTTCTGCAATAATTGCACGGACGAGGGAATCTTGAACGCCGTCAGTCGTCGTGAAATTACACGCTTCGTCGATCTGGCGTCCATAGTACGAAAGTACTGTGCGATGGAGAGTTTCCGGAAAACCGAAACTAAGTTTTGGGACAATCCGGCCCCGAATACAACCCTAGTCCGAAACAAAAGGGTGCATCACACTCAGGCACCAGGTACAAAAACCAAAAAGCAAAAACCCCATAAAGGGCATGGAACCGTACTGGAGGGATGGCTCAGCAGACCCTGTAAAATTCACAGTACAGAAGACGCCACTCCAACACATAGCCTTCGAGCATGTTGGATACTGCGGCAGGTGGCCAAAAGTGGCGAAGAGCTTCTAGCCCCGGAGAACCACCCCAACAGTACCAGTACGGTGTCAACAGTCTTTGATACTTTCGCATCAAATAATATGCGGAAACGAACAATCCGCAGCCTCGTCGAAGTCTACCAAGTAGCAACAACAAATCCATGGAGCGACACGGCCATCACCTTCAACGCTTTCGTCTTACCAAGGTACTCATGGATGGCGGCAGCGGATTAAACCTCATCTACGAGGAAACTCTTCAAAAAATGGAAATAGACTGGAGCCGCATTGAGCGAAGCAGCACAACCTTTAGAGGAATAATCCCTAGCCGGGAAGCACGCTACACAGGAAAAATCACACTCGATGTGGTGTTCGGCTCGCCGGACAATTACAGGTCCGAAGAGGTCACGTTCCAAGTGGCCCCATTTAGCAGCGGATATCACGCTATATTAGGACGAGAGGCATTCACAATTTTTCAAGCCATACCCCATTACGGGTACATGAAGCTTAAGATGCCCGGGCCCGGCGGAATAATCACTCTCGTTAGTGATCCGGACACAGCACTCCGCGCCGAAAACAAGACAGCCGCATTAGCCCTGGAGGCACTATCCGAAGCCCTAGCGACGGAGGAACTCACTGCGCTGCGCTCTACGGTGAATAGGGACGATGTGATACTCGATAAGAGATCCAAGTCCACCTCCTTTAAACCAGCGGATGAAATAGTCAAATTCCAGGTCCATCCAATGGACCCAACAAAGACGGCTTCCACCGGGGCACAGTTGAACCCTGATGTAGACGCCGCACTACGAGAATTCCTTCAGGAAAATTGGGACATCTTTGCCTGGCACCCTTCAGATATGCCAGGAATCCCACGCAGATTGGTAGAACACAGCCTAAACATCCTAAAAGGATTCAAGCCAGTCAAACAGGCTCTTCCGCGATTTTCCGAACCCAAAAGACAGGCAATGGGAGAAGAGCTAGCCAAACTACTGGAAGCCGGATTCATCAGAGACATCAAACATCCGGACTGGCTAGCAAACCTGGTAATGGTACCAAAGAAGGACAAATCCTGGCACCTATGTGTCGATTTTAAAGACCTCAACAAGGCCTGCCCAAAGGATCCCTTCCCCCTTCCCCGCATCGACCAAATAATCGATGCTACTGCAGGACACGATTCATTGTGCTTCCTTGACGCATACTCTGGCTACCATCAAATCAAGATGGCGGAGGCAGACCAAGCCGCAACGGCATTCATTACTCCATATGGACCATTCTGCTTCAACACGATGCCCTTCGGACTCAAAAACGCCGATGCAACATATCAGCGCATGATTCAGACATGTCTGGCTACCCAGATCGGCAAAACAGTAGAGGCATACATAGACGACGTCATCGTCAAAACCAAACACGTCGAAACTCTAGTAGACGATTTTAGGCTCACATTCGACAACCTCCGAGCATATGACATTAAGCTGAATCCGGAAAAATGCGTTTTCGGCGTACCAGCCGAAAAGCTCCTGGGATTCATTGTATCCAGTAGACGAATTGAAACAAACCCAGCCAAGATCCGAGCTCTGTCACAGCTGGATATTCCAAAAGACCTCAAACAAATACAAAAATTGACCGGATGCGTGGCGGCTCTAAGCCGCTTCATCTCCGGTTTGGGAGAAAAGGCATTGCCCCTCTATCGCCTCCTCAGGCGCACCGAACACTTCGAGTGGACGGATGCTGCCACTGCCGGACTCGAAGAAATAAAAGCCATATTGGCAACAAATCCGGTGCTGGCGGCGCCTAACCTGGGCGAACCGATGTTGTTATATATCGCGGCAACACATCAAGTTGTAAGCGCGGTGCTCGTCGTCGAACGAGAAACAGAAGGGCATAAATTCCCTCTTCAAAAACCAGTGTACTACGTATCCACTATCTTAACTCCCTGCAAATCCCGGTACCCGCATTATCAAAAGATAGTGTACGCGGTGTTCATGGCATCCCGGAAGCTTCGACACTACTTTCAAGAGTGTTGATAACAGTGGCTTCCGAAGTGCCCCTCAACGACATTATAAACAACCGCGACGCGACGGGCAGGATTGCAAAATGGGCCATCAAGCTCTTACCATTCGATATAACTTACAAACCTCGGCGAGCTATAAAGTCGCAAGTCTTGGCTGACTTTGTCGCTGAATGGACTGAAGCCGAACTCCCTAAAGAGTACGGCGCATACTCCAATTGGATTATGCATTTCAACGGCTCCAAAATGTTGGCCGGCTTGGGGGCTGGCGTCGTATTGACGTCCCCAACTGGAGACACAGTCCAATATGTACTTCAGATAATGTACACGGACTCCAACAATGCAGCCGAATACGAGGCCCTCCTACATGGCCTCTGGATGGCAATCTCCATGGGCATTCAATGCCTAGAGGTGCGCAGGGATTCAAACCTTGCAATATCCCAAGTAAATGGAGACTTTGACGCCAAGGATCCGAAAATGACAGCCTATTGTAACACTGTCCTAAAAATGTCACCTCGGTTCGAAGGATTCGAATTCCACCACATAGCCCGGGATAATAACCAAGCAGCCGACGTATTGGCACGCATCGGCGCGAAACGCGACGCTGTCCCTCCAAACATCTTCCTGGAACGGCTCTTTAAGTCATCCGTACTATGGGAAGAGGAGTCCGGAAATAACAACCCGGAAGCAACCGCATCACCTAACACAGAACAATCTGACATAATCGGCGGCTCAGCCGATGAAATAACACCTTCAGTCCAAGAAATAATGGCAGTAATCGCCCCGTGGACAGAGCCATTCCTAGCCTACTTAATTAGGCAGGAACTTCCCGAAGACCAAAATGAGGCCCGCTACATAGTTCGGCGATCTAAAGCCTACAAGGTCCACGAGGGAGAACTTTATAAGAAAAGCACAACCAGAGTCCTTCAAAGGTGTATCTCCGAAGAGGAAGGGCGAAACCTTCTGACTAAAATTCATGCCGGACTAGGCAGACACCACGCCGCAACCCGGGCCCTTGTAGGCAAGGCCTTCCGTACAGGATTTTATTGGCCGACGGCCCGGGCAGATGCTCAGGACTTAGTCCGAAGATGCGTCGGTTGTTAGCTCTTTGCTAATCAGAGCCATATGCCACCCACCGCCCTCAAAACTATTCCCATTACCTGGCCGTTCGCGGTCTGGGGGCTTGACATGGTTGGACCCCTTAAAGGGGGAACCCACAAGAAAAAATACCTACTAGTCATGGTGGATAAATTCACCAAATGGATAGAGGCTAAGCCAGTTAAAAAAGCAGAGTCTGGACCAGTAATAGACTTCATATCCGGAGTAGTACACCGTTACGGCGTCCCCCACAGCATCATTACCGATAACGGCACGAACTTCACGGCCGACGAGGTCAAACTCTGGTGCACAAATATGGGCATTAAGCTCGACTACGCTTCAGTTTACCACCCTCAAACCAACGGTCAAGTGGAACGAGCAAATGGTCTAATAATGAGTGGCATCAAACCCAGGCTAGTGCGGTCCCTTACGGAATCTAACACGCACTGGGTAGAGGAGCTCGACTCCGTACTCTGGGGGCTGCGGACCATGCCGAACCGTACTATCGGATTCACACCATTTTTTATGGTATATGGCGCAGAGGCAGTTTTGCCCTGCGACATAATTCATGACTCACCTTGAGTGCGCATGTACGAAGAAAGAGAAGCCGAGCTGGATCGGCAGGACAGCTTGGACGCATTGGAGGAGGAATGCGATGTGGCAAAGGCCTGTTCCGCATTCTATCAGCAGCAGGCTCAAAGATATCAAAGCAGAGAAGTACGGGCTAAAACTTACAATGTTGGCGAACTAGTTCTACGCCTGCCGGACAAGAAAAAGGACAAACTCAAGCCCAAATGGGAAGGTCCCTTCATCATCGACCAAGTCCTGACTGGCGGAGCATACCGTCTGCGGAATGCATCAGACAACCGACTCGAGCCGAACCCATGGAACGCAGCCCGCCTCCGAAGATTCTACGCCTAGCGCCGGACTAAGAGTTCGTCTCCTTCCTCCACATTTTCACACTTCAGTTGTCTTTTGTTTCTCTCTCTTCTCCTACCCTTTTTCATAAAAGCCCTTGAGGGCCTATTTGCGCATTGTTCGCACACACCTGATGTGCTACTCGCACTCATTATACCTGGTGGCTTCTCTAGCAGAAGCTTACTTATAAGGGCTTCATGCCCAGCACATGTGTCAAACTTCCACATGTACCTTTTATTCACCATTATATGCATCCATATGACTTAAGTTTTGGCCAAGTTGGGTTGCCTGGCTCCTGTGCTTACCCCTACGTTCCCGATTGTTCGGCTAGGATGTAAAGGGAGCACCTCTGCGATTGTTACTGCCGGGTCAGCCAGATGTGTACCGCAGACTGGGTGAAGCCGAAAGCTAGTGTTCTTAAGAGAATATTCGGTCGGTGACTTGAAAGATGAGTTTTTACATTTATCTATCTACCCCCACATGTTTTCCTGCTTTTTTCGCAGTCCGAACATGCACTTTAGGGCATGCCTCCCAGGGAAAGGAACCCTTAACGGAACTATTCTCCCTGGAAGATGTTTCTTACTAACCATGTAATATAACATAACTAGTTGGGCACTTGTCTGATAAAGCACTGATGACCCCTACGCCTGGTCTCCATGCATGCCCCGGTTTTGTCATAACCGAGAAGGTATTCGGACACACTCCGGACTCTAGCGTCCCGAGGTCGAAGCGAAAAGGTCGGCAAAGACAAACGATCTACAATCCGGCTAGAAGGCATTTTACATGTCATTTTAAATACATCGTCAAATTGATTGATTGTACTCCTCCTCAATCCCATCTAACAGGCTGTCTAATTTACAGTCCCGTTGGGAATACTCAGCGGCCAACTCTACTTGGCTGTATACTAAGCTCACAGGGATCTCCTTCCCATCGGGCCCCACAGGTCTGACCTCGGACATGTGGTTTGGATCCGCCTTCTTGTACCGCACCTTCACCATGGCCCAGGCCTCCCTGGCACCTTGACGGCAGGCTGATATCTTCCATAAACGGAAGCGCTGCCGCGCTCCCTGAAGCTTCTCCGCAAGCTCTCCAAGGCCCTCGGGTAGGGAGACGGATGGCCATAGGGCCTGGACGACGCCACTCATCGCCTGCCGAACACGTTCGAGCAGTTGCACCAGCTCGGGAAGTTGGTCACCCGTCGAACCGGGCATTTCCTCCGCAGGGTGACCTGTGAGCGCACCTACAGACATATTTCTGTCAATAGGCTTCCTCGCCGAACTCTTCTTTTCAAAAGAATTCGCTCAAGCACTTACCATAGATGCCGCGACGAAGCCGCTGATTCTCCTTCACGGAGCCAGACAGCTCGGCCCGAACACCTTTCAGCTCTTCCCCAAGCTGGGTATGGGCATCTTGGAGTTTGTTACTCTCTTGCTGCACCTTCATAAGCACCCTCTCGCCAGCCTTCAGCTGGCGCAGTAGGTGTTGCTTGTCCGGATCCAGTCCGGCAACATCTGCAATATCATTGTCAAACTTACACGCACGCCGCACACCACTTATCTTTTTGAAATAATGTGTTACCAGGAGGGGTCTCTGTGTCTCCTCCTTCGGCAGCAAGTGAGGCCTCAAGTTTGGCCTTGCACTGTTGTAGCTCCTGGGACAGTTGGGTATTCTTCTCTGTAAGATCCTGCACATTAAGAGATCCTTAAATCAGTTATTTTAACTACTTTAAGTCTCGGGGGCTACTGGCATATACTGCTATTATAATCCCTTACCCGTATGTCTTTTACATACTGCTCCATGGCTCTGGTCAAACCATCTTGAGCAGCACGGAGGTGTGCGTCTCCCGCATTAAAGGCATTCAACGCCTCAGGGGAGAAACACGCGTCACGAAAAACTGTCCAGCGGCGCCTATGGTTCATGGCGCTCTCCACCTCAGACCTGGTGGCGGACAGCTTGTCGGCATCCTCCGTTGGAGGAGTATCCGGCTCGCGCCTTGCGCTCGCCTCCCC
Organism: Triticum timopheevii; assembly: GCA_963921465.1. Lineage (NCBI taxonomy): Eukaryota > Viridiplantae > Streptophyta > Magnoliopsida > Poales > Poaceae > Triticum > Triticum timopheevii. Next base: position 262,900,760 of record OY997264.1, read on the forward strand.
CTCCGGACCAGGTGTTGGAGCCTGGCTGGCGGAGGCTTGGGTGGCAACCTCGCCGGGCATAGTCCAGCGAGCGCTCTTTCTCCTGAAAAAGTCATGAGCATTAATACACCCCCTAGGAATCTTTTCCTAAATAATGGTCGCAAACTATACCATTGCGGTGACGTTTCGATTCGCACCGCACCCCTCTTCTGCCTGCGGGGTCGGGCTGACCCTTGTTGGTCAGCCGTCGCGGGTTCGGCTTCCCGCCTTGAAGGCACCTCCTGCAAGACACCATTGTATACGGTGGTCAGGGATGCGCAAGGACAAAATAATGGTGTCAGGACTTCGGTCATGAGTACCTGGGAAGCCTGTAACAAGCCGGGGTAGTCAGCCGTAATGGCGACTAGAGTGTTGTCCATGCTGAGTTGGTGGAACACCCCGTCCATTAGCTCCACCTTTATGTCCAGATCCTCTTCGGAGGCCGGATCAATGGATCTTCCTGGATCCTCGGGTTGTGGGGCCAGACTATGTATACCCTCCACATCCCGACGCAGCTCCTGCGTCGAAATCATAAAGTAAGGTACTTAACTTCGAAAGCATGGGTCGGATAAATAAAATGTCCGCTTACCCAGCGCCGAGGGTTATTCATGGAGAACCCATACAATGGGCTCGTCTGGAGGAAGTCCTCCTTCTCCTCCTTGTACAGGCCGGACAGAATCTTCACCAGATCTTCGACCGATCCCGGCCCTTTGTGGCCATGACGGGTGGCATCATTTTCCCCGTTGAAATCCCACATGGGGTGGCCCCTGTATTGCAGCGGCTGCACCCCCCGCATTATGCATGTGCTCATGACTCCAATCATGGTCAATCCGAAATGGGCCAGCAACCTTATCCGGCCCATCAAATAATGGACGCCCTTGTCTTCCTCCAGTTGAGGGCTCCGCGGGCGCCAACTTAGGCGTTTCTTCAGAGGAGCCTTGCTGAACTGTGGGAGGCCGATCCGAACTGGGTCCAGCAGTGGAGCGTCTTCCACATAAGACCATTCTGAAGGCCAGTCTTCGGACGCCTTCTTTGGGGTTCCGGATGGATATCCGGTCCCGGCGATGCGCCATATTTCGGCACCGCCCACTTGATATATTGACCCCTCGTGAGAACGGGGTACGAGGGAGAATAGCCTCTTCCACAGTGCAAAATGGGGCTCGATGCCCAAGAATAGCTCGCAAAGAGCTACGAAACCCGCGATGTGCAGAATAGAGGCGGGCGTAAGGTGATGGAGCTGGAGTCCATAGAACTCCAGAAGCCCGCGGAGGAATGGATGAATGGGAAATCCAAGCCCCCTTATTAGATAGGGGACGAAGCACACCCGCTCTCCTTTAGAGGGGCTAGGGGTGGCCTCCGCTTGCTTCCCGCCTTTGTAAGTGGCCAGCCCGGCTCAAACCGGGACCATAAAGGCCGGAGGGAGATATCCCTCTGCTTGAAGCTTCACCAGCTCGTTGTGCGGAACTGAACATCTCCTCCAATCTCCTGGCGGAGGGCTGGGAGCGCGAGAGGAGGAGCCGCGTCGACGGTCCATGATGGAATGGGTTTTCGGCCGGAAGCGCTCCGATGAGTACTCGCGGAAGGAGGATGGTGTGATTTGAATCTGGATTCTTATCTCTCTTATAGGCAGATTATTTGCGCAGCTAGGGGGTAAAACATGAAAGATACCCTGATTTTTCGCATTCGTGCGACGCGTGGAAGAGGACCATTATTGGGCGTGGAAGCCAAGGAGTGCAACATTGATAAGGGAGCCAGACACTATTCGGCAAGCACATGGAATTTGAAGGAGAACCCGCCTTGCAACGCCGAAGACTATAAATGTGCTGGACTTGTCGTCATTGAAGCCTGGTTCGGGGGCTACTGAGGGAGTCCTGGACTAGGGGGTGTCCTGATAGCCGGACTATCATCATCGGCCGGACTCCAAGACTATGAAGACACAAGATTGAAGACTTCGTGCCGTGTCCGGATGGGACTTTCCTTGGCGTGGAAGGCAAGCTTGGCGATACGGATATGTAGATCTCCTACCATTGTAACCGACTCTGTGTAACCCTAGCCCTCTCCGGTGTCTATATAAACTGGAGGGTTTTAGTCCGTAGGACGAACAACCATTACAACAATCATACCATAGGCTAGCTTCTAGGGTTTAGCCTCCTTGATCTCGTGGTAGATCCACTCTTGTACTACCCATATCATCAATATCAATCAAGAAGTAGTAGGGTTTTACCTCCATCGAGAGGGCCCGAACCTGGGTAAAAACATCGTGTCCCTTGTCTCCTATTACCATCCGCCTAGACGCACAGTTCGGGACCCCCTACCCGAGATCTGCCGGTTTTGACACCAACATGGGGCATGAAGACGGGGGGAGAGAATACGGGGCATCCGGCCACGACCTTCGTCCCTGCCAGCGCCGGGCCCTCCCCGCATTGTTACCCCTTCTTCGTCGATTATTTCTCCTGTGGGCTCTGTCCCTCCTTCTCTGATTTCTTCAAGGTCATCATGCACACCTACGGCCTTCGCCTCTTGGATATTACTCCGAATGCCATGGCGTGCATGGCCCTCTTCGCCCATCTCTGCGAGGGGTTCGTCAGGGTGCATCCCAGCACGGCACTCTTGCGCCACTATTTCTCCCCTCGGATCCAGAAAGGGGGCGCCATTGCTGGCTGCGTCGCCTGGATCCCGAGGGACAAGGGGGCGTACCTGGACGGCGCCACGAAGGAGAGGTGGGAGGAATGGCGGGGCCGGTGGTGCTGGATAGAGAAGGACCCGCCAGCATTCTGTGAGGTTTGCCAGAAGCCGTCGGTCTGTGGCGGCAATTGGGGCGACGTCGACGCCGACAACGCGGAGCTCACGATCACCACCAATAGGATTCTCCGGCTCACCCAGGCCGGGCTCACCCTCGAGATGATTGGGGCGGACTTCATTCGCCGCCGGATTGCCCCGCTGCACGACAAGGGGAGGCCGGCCTGGCTCAATGTGAACGCCGCTGACATCATGAGGCTCCGTCCCGGCCTCCACAGCAACCTGACGGTGTTGAGGCACGCCCACCTTTGCCAGCAAATCTTCCAGCTCGAGGTCCATGACATGGGCGAGGTCGAGCGGTCTGGCAAGCTTGCCAGGGCCATCGTGAAGGCCGGCAAGGTCGACAAGGAGCCCGTCTTCTAGCTGCCGGCGGGGGTGGTTCCGCTGAGCAACAACTCTCGCCGGAACAAGATCATCGCCATGATGCTGCTCTTCAACGCGCACGGCCTCGACCCGAATTAGGTCGAGCCGGATGAGCTCGTGGTGCAGGAGTTCTTCGACACTCTGCATGAGATATACATCACCGACGAGCCGCGGCTCATCCAGGATACCTCCACGTGGAGCTGGATTATATTGCCGCCAGGGTGGAGGAGGCAAAGCTTGCCGAGGAGGAGGCAAAGCTCGTCAAGGCGGCTGGAAGCGCCTGCAGAGTGATGAACAAGGCCGCGGCGGAGGCGGAGGAGAGGGAGCTCGCCCGGTGGACTGCAGCCGCTGGGGAGGCCAGCGTGCCGATACTGGGGCTCCCCTTGTTGAGGACGCCGCCGACGGGTCATCGGAGGAAGAGGGTGAGGAGGAGAGGACCGCAATCTCCGATCCTCCGATCATCGGAAAGAGGCGGGTCCTACAGCGGGCCACCTCCGGTGAGCCGGTCCGCCTCGACCGGGCCGTGCAGCTGCGGCAGGCCCAGGAGGCGCCCGTGCGCCAGACGAGGGCGGTGACGATGAAGAAAACGACGAAGGCCGTGGCTTCAAAGAAGAGGACACCTGCTTCTTCGTCGTCCAAGCGCGCCCGGACGCCGTCGCCTCCCCCCTCGCCTGCAAACATTGGTGCAGGGATCAGGGGTGACTTGTTTGACTTCGGGCCTCTCAGCCCGGAGAGAGGGCTCGGGCCTCTTAGCTCGGAGCGGAAGAGGAAAGCAACAGAGGAAGAGGAGGAAGAGAACGAAGAGTAAGCCTCTGCCTTTCTCCCTCATTCCTTGCACTCCCCCCGATGGTGTTCCTTACCTATCTTCGTCTTGCAGGGATGTGGAGACACTGGCCCAGAGGATCAAGGGGGCCAGGGTTTTGGCGAGCGGCCAGCCCCCGGCGGGCACCTCCAGTACGCCACTGGTGGTGTCGAGCAGCCTAGAGTGCAGCCCCCGGCCTAGCCCCCAGCGTGAGTCCACCACCCACCTTCGATCAACATGTGTCATGCATGATGCTTCAGTCTTAACCGTGCCGTGGATGCAGGAGAGGAGCAGCACCAAGGGGAGCCACAGGGGGCTTCTCCGATCGTGCCGCCCCTGTCGACTACACCGCCCCAAGGGGCGTCCCCGGCAAGGACACCGAGCACCGAGGCCATGCACACGGAGGAGGGGGAGGAGAACGCAGGTGCCGGTGGCTTTGCCTCGACGCCAGACCTTGGCACCGAGGTCGCTCAGACGCCTCGAGAGGATAATAATATGAAGCATGCCTCAGTCGGGCATCTGTGCGACACCACATAAAGGGCTTATAAATATAATTTAAATAACAAGCATGCTACAGTCGGGCGTCTGAGCGACGTCACATAAAGAGCTTATAAAGGAAATAAGTAACAAACATGCCACAGTCAGGCGTCTGTGCGACACCACATAAATGGCTTATAAGTAATTTAAATGACAAGCATGCCACAGTCGGGCGTCTGAACGACACCACATAAAAGGCTTATAAATAATTTAAATAACAAGCATGCCACAGTCGGGCGTCTGAGCGACGTCACATAAAGGGCTTATAAAGGAAATAAGTAACAAACATGCCACAGTCGGGCGTTTGTGCGACACCACATAAAGGGCTTATAAAAGAATAATCACAGTGAATATCCAGGAGGTAGAACCATCCCAGGGATACTCAATAATTCAAATAATGTAAATGGTTAGTCCACAATAATAGTAAACATAATCATCATGAGTCACAAGTCATGATCCATGTTCTGGTTTAGCAATTTTTCCTTCGAAGACCGACACTAAGACCGACACTTGCCCCATCCCAGACTGTAGTCCTTAACCATGGACACGGCTATTCGAATAGATATAATCTCTGCAGAGGGTGTACTCTTTACCCACGAGTAACGGATTCATTTAGTCCATCAGGAATAATTCCGTCTACGGTCTTTTAATTGAAAACACACCTGACTGCACACATCAGCCTAACTTACTGGTGTCTGGAATCACCCACGACACCCGTTAAGCAAAACTCTAAGTGGGGAGGCTACAACCTCAACTAGCATGGGATCACAAAATTTAAAACGCGCGCAAACTAGGGGAGCTACCCCCTCGGCTCCAACCGGAAACACCCATGCCCCCGGACCAGGTCGCATGTCTACCGGATGGAGCCGGTATCTTCCACCATGGCCTCTCTGTACGGTGTGTGCTAGGAAGGGGTTCACAACTTACTGAACCGTACCCTACCTATGGCAGGGACAAGCGGTAGTACGAAACAAGTATGGGGGTTACTGGAACAAGACTCAATCTACGATTGACTCAGGAGGTTAAGACATTTCCTGCATGATAGGCATAAGAAATATATTGCACACCAATCAGACAGAATCACCACTCATCATACCTCACCATGCCTTACCGGACATAACCATCTCGACGAAGAACTAGAGACAAGCTCGTGTCTACCCAAGGCAGAGACTTTCCCAGATTCCTCCCAACAGACATGAAAGGCATACGAGGGTGATCACTATCAGAAGCATATCAAATTCCAACAACAAGGAATCATCATTATGCACTCATAAATATGATCATAACACAACATAAAATATCAAATACTTCGCGTCACGGTGGTGTCGTATTTGCATCAAATGACACACAACAAATATTATGCCGGGGTTCAGAATGCTTGCCTTCAAGAGTATGCAAGTGGGGTGCGCTTTTTGAAAGTTGCCTTCTTCTTCAAAATCCTATTTTACGAAAATTTGAATTAACACATAGTTCCAAAACAGTACATAAAAGTTGTTTGGAAAATTTTCAAATAAATATGAAAATAAACTAGATAAAATTTGTGAAACAACAGAAAAAGAATCAAATCAATTGGACTTATATTTAAAAAGTAATAGCCAATCAAAGTTTAGTGAAAATTCTATTTTTTTAATAATAAAAAAAATCTGAAAAAGAAAAACGGTTCAGGGGCTTACGCTTTCGAAGGCGTATTCGGTGGAATACGTTTCCACTTAAGCCAGTGTGGATTGACTCGTGGGTCACTAACAGTGGGTCCCTTGGGCCCACTGGTCAGGTTTGACCAGTCGCCCGCGCCTTCTTTCTCCTCTGGCCGGGCAGAGGCAAGGCTCCGGCGATCGCCGTCGATGAACGGCGGCTCCCCACAGGATTTCGAGGGCAGGGATGGATCCGCCAGTCCAGGGCAGTCCTCCCAGTGGTTGAGAGGGTCGTGGGGACAAAGGGAGTCGCTGGCGGCAAGCTCCGCAGCGGACGGTGGTTTCGGGAGGATTGGGGTCTCGAGCTACGATGGCTCCCGATCGAAGCTAAGAGGTGGGGTGGCTCCACAAGGTCAAGCGGAGTCAGACGGTGGCACTGGATGGACTGGGGAGGCCCTGCTCATGACGAACGGGACCGGAGCGTGGCGGCGGCCGAACTGACCGGAGACGGGGAAGATGGCATCCCCCCTTCGATTGCTGGCTATGGGGGCTCTAGAGGGATCGCCCGAGGTCGCCTGAGGGTCTGGTTGAGCTCGAGGGCACCTATTTATAGGCGGCCGAGGTCGGTTTGATGGAGGCAGTGGATAGGAACGGCGAACCTCCATTCTGTAGCCAGGGGGCGCGTTGCGATGGCTGGCGGGGTCTGGCAGGGCGAGAGGATGAGCTCGGGCTGTTCAGGGGCGAGCTAGCGCGCGGCTGTGGCTCGAGTAGCGCCGTCCATGGCAGGAGCCTGCTGCGGCCGTCCGCTAGCCACCATGGCCGACCCGACGGTGGCGCTACGGGGCTACAGGGGCGGCTTGGAGGGTTCTTGCGAGCGAACGAGAACGGGGCGTGGCCCTGCGGGTGAGGAAGGGCCAGGGGCAAGACGCGGCAGCCTGGGCGCACACACGTGCAAAATGCACGCTCTGGCCGCCCCCAAAGCACGCACGCCATGTGCTCGACGGAATGCCAGGGTGGTCTAGAGGGCTTGGGTGATGATGCAAAATAACAGTACAAGGCTAGAGGTAGCTAGGAGGTTAGTGGACATGATTGCTGGGTCAGGGAATCAAGTTCATAAAGAGAACTAAAAACTATGTCAAATCTAGCCATGCACACAAGGTGTTTGACAGAATGCCATGGGCATCTAGGCATCTCTTGGGGTGGCCAAAAACTCCAGGTCAAAGTCTCTTTAGAAGATAAAGAGGGTGGCAAGGTTAGTTTGGCAAGCCCAGAAACTTGTTAGTGCAAGTTTTTGAGAAAGCCAAATCTGGGCAGAAAATGAAGGGCATTATTGCATGGACCAAAAATATTCCAATGGGTCCAATCTCCTGGACTTAAGGGTTTCGTAGGGTGGACTATAAGCAGGAGGGAAAACCATGGGTAATAGGGTAGGATAAAACATGGTTGCAGTAGAAAATACCAAACTGGACCAGAGAGCAAAAGAGGATGATTTGCTCAATTTTTTCAAAAAACACCAGTGGGTATTTGCATATAAATGAATTATATACTTCTACTAACATCTCCCAACTTTGGTGAAATTTTTAAATAAATATATAAATAGGTTGTAGTGAAAATTACAAACTGGACCAGATTTGAAAACTTGAGGTAGGGCTCAAAATCTCCAAATGACTAAAAGAGATTTTTGCATAAAAGTGATGTGGGAACATCACATGACATCCCCAAATTTTGGTGGGAATTTTAAAGAAGTATTTGTAAGGGTTGTAGTGCAAATGGAACTCTAAAACTAATGAAAAATCATTTTTGAAGAAATAAAGCTTAGGGAAAATAATTGTAGAAATAATTCCACTGACAAAAAGAAATGGTCTTGGGAAGATATACAAGTCCAATAATATTTTTGAAAGGTTTCCACCTAGAAGGAAAAACTCAAAAGAAATTCAAAGGGACAGAGTGATCCAAAATTAAATGATAAAACCAGAAAATAAAATTTTAATTTCCTGGCAAAATTTTAATTAATAAATCAAGGTCAAAATTTTGGGGTGTTACAACACTACCCCCCTTAAGAAAAATCTCGTCCTCGAGATTTGCTAAGGGCTGCTTTGAAAAGAATTACTCCTACTATCTCAAAGTAATATCACAAAAATAACCATCCTACTCATGCAATTAAAACGTGGCTACAGTGAGTGGGCAATTAAGTAGTGTAAAGCTACAGTGTGGAATACTGGTGCTGCGTGGAAAAATCTATGGTTGGGGAAAACGAGGAATTTCTACTTTTGGTTACAGTAAATTTAGAATAAATTTCTAAAATACGCTGGTCGTACCTGAGAGCACAGTGCTCTCTCTGGCTGACAGGTGGACCCGGGGCCCACTGTCAGTCTCTTATTCTACCTCTGCCTCTCTCTTCTCCCTCTCTCTCACGCGCTTTCCCGCGCTTTTCTCCACCGGTGACGTCTAGCGCGTACAGCATCTAGGCCGTACTGCGGTAGCGCGCGGCGTGCTAGCTGCCGGTGCAGCATGCACTCACCTCGCGGGCCAGTGTGCTATTGGCACTGCTCGCGGATTCACCTCCGAACACCGGCGATCGAGCGATGAGCTTCTCTGGTGGACTTCGCCCACCGTACACCGATCTTGATCTATAAAATGACCAAGGTGCTCCTTTCTTCTTCCTCACACCTTGCCTCGCTTCTCCTTCTCCTTCCTTCTCCTCCATTTCTGTTTGCAGGAGCTCAAAACGAGGCTCTAATGGCAAAGGTGATGCCGGACTGGTACATGATCCTGATGTGCGGAGGGTTGGCGGCATTGCTGGGGTCCTCCATGCTCTTGTGCGTGATGATCCTCGATGATCATCGTGATGCTACCGCTCGAGTGTTAGCTCTCCGAGGTGGCGGTGATCATGAGGATTAAGTGCGGTGTCGGGTGCTAACCTTTGTCGGTGTGCTGGAGGCAACTTGCACCCGAATAATCGCCCACTAATCTCTCCTTCAGAGGCTGTGTGTGCTACGGAGGTGATCAGTTAGGTGCAACATGTGCATGTGCATTTGCAATTAATGCATGTGGTCGAGTGGTTGTGGTTGTGAGTCTGCTGTCGTGGTGCTGCGTGAATAAAAATTATGTCGTGAAGAGATATACGCTGCAACAACTCAGGGAAGATTCTCACTTCACAATTTACCAAGAGTGAAAACAGTTAATCAAAATTAACAATAGTAAAAACTACTCACATTAATTGAAACCGAAAATTTAATTCATCGCACAATTTTAGGATACCACACATAAGTTGTAACACGTAAATAAATGCTGGGACAATAAACATAGCAGTGACGTCTACAACGACAACGATAAATGGACAGGGTCCTGAGAAAACGTCTCTGGGATTGAGGCACACTCTTCTTTGATCGGGGGAAGCGGATTGACTAGTAGATGAACGCGTCTTTCTTGGTCGGGCCTCAGTGGTCTGCCGATGGCGATCTAAGGATTTAAATCAGCGAGGCTCTAGAGATAACCCATTACTCGTTGGGTCAAACGCTCTTGAGCGATGACATACTGGGCATGGTTGGCCAGTACTGGGTCTCTCTCGATTCGTCCACCAGGAAAAGATGCTACTTCTCCGGGTGCCACACGACTCGGGAAGTAATAATACCCTCATTCGCTGGCATATGGTACCGCGAATCGAAGGCGAGCAAGCACTTCGTACGCAGCAGTTTCTATGGCCATTTGCAGAGTCGGCATGGATTTCCCCATGAAGGAGACTTCCGTTGGGTCTTGGTTTGGGTTTGCGGGAGGGATGTGCACCACTGCCCAATATTTCAAGGTGGATGGGGTAATCCTCGATTTGAGTAACTCGTACTGGGGTGGATGGGTAGAACTCATGGTACTGCAGGTAAAGTCCCACAATACTTTAACAAAACTACCTGGGGTTGCATCTGGAGTTCTCAGATAAATACTAGGGCTCGGCATGACAAGGAATGGATGTGAGGGTTGTGCACAAGGTGAGGGGTACTTGGCAAGGTCACGAGGTGGCCTTTTATATAGCATTGGGGCTGGGTTATTTACCGCGGTGAGGGGTAACTAGTTTGTCAGTTCTGCTCTATGGGGTCGGGGTCAATGCTACAGATACACATATCTCACAAAAGTGATGTATCACTATGGGTGTCGTTGGGGGTGGTCTTTTGTAGCTACGCCCGGAATTAAAAATGCAACCGCATGCCAACGTACTTATGCATGGCTACTATTTAAAACAGAGGCGCACAAGCAGGCTGCATTTAATTATGGCGATGTAAGATCACACAATTACAGGGCGTGGACATACTAAGACTCGGTACTACTCGAGTGTCTTAGTCTACCTCGTTAATATCTAAGCGAGTGTGCCTTGTGGACGTCGAGGCTTCTCCACGGGTTTCACCGTCGGGGTTAGCTGGATGGAGCTGAGGGGCTGCAGGCTCGGGGTAGCGATGATGACCATCGCGGGGGTTGTTGGCCACAATCCTGTTGGAGCGTGTTCCCAAAAGGCAACGAAGCACTTCTGGGACACCAAAGCATTTTGGTCGATGGCGGGGGCAGACCTCAAGGACTTAATTGGTTGTCCGAACAGCATGACTGGGTTGTCGGCGTCAGGCTCATCTTCTCCTCTTGCCGGGGCTCGGAGAACCAGTTCTCCACGAGCTCCGATCAGATCAAGGGTGATTTGATCGAACAGTTCCTCTAGTGCACTTACATAGCGCACCAGATGCAACAATGCAGGATCCGTCTCGTGATCTCCGTTCACAACCTAGGGTGGCCTACCATACCCGTCACGGCTGGGGTAGTAGTAGAACGAGCGACAGTTAACTCTGGGTGACAAGTGTCGGAGTTGAACTATAGCCTCTCGAGCGGCTAGTTGGATGGCTTGTGGCTCAAAGGAAGTTGTCCTTCCGGTGAACCTGTAGGGGCGTTCTGGCAATAGACCCCTACCATAGACGTGCACAGTGGCCCAGAATTGATGGCCCTCACCGCTCATGGGCCCTTGGTACACAACATATTCAGGGGGCTCTACTAATGCAAAGGCACGACGGGTGAGGTTTGCTAGCACGGTCACAAAACCTCCAAGGTTGGTTGCTGTGGTCTCATTGTGCACAATAGGGCCAGGCATTATAGCTCGGTTTGGGGAAGAGGTTGTGCTGTGCTGGGTTGAGGATAGCGCGCCCTTTGTATAGAAAAAGGGACGGAGCCTTCCTTCGCACGCTGGCGAAAGAGACTATTTAGGTGTCGGTCACTGGCGCGTGATCGACAGGCTAGGCTGATAGGTTGGGCACCGACTGCCAAAAGGTGTCGGGTTCGCTGTGTGGCTATCTTACACGAGAAGCTTGGCCGGGGTTAGGCTAAGGTCTGGTGGATTGGTTAATCTAGGTTTATTGACCTGGCCAAGATACGATTAGCCAATGGTCAGCCTGGCTCTGATACCAAGGTTGTCGTGACCGGTTTTTCGGGATATCAATTTCCTAGAAAATGGCCCTTGTGCTCACCAGCTCCAAGATTATTGTTAGCTGATGAGGCACCAACTTGATACAGAAACTCCAAGCAAAATACAAAATGTCTGGTACAAGACCGTTCTGGCCTATGAGTACAACAGATGGTTTCTAGTGGCTGACGACGGAAGCGATTTGCGGTTCATCAGCGTCTATGGGACTCCATTTCCCACAGGAACAACTGACCTGGATAACTCCTATCTTCGCGAGGCTGCTATCACCATTGCGTAGGTTCCGGGCCCGTCATCGCAACGCTCCTCTCCATGCAAGAAATCTGGCCAAGACAATAGCCAGGGACAAGCCAGTGAGTACTTTGAATGTACTCGCAAACATTATGAACACAGGTATAACATAATGAATGATAATCATGCTCTGAAATATTTGATGATCACAACGTCAGTCACGAAATAAAAATCCATGATGCACGCAAGCAGGTTATTCATATACAACATGAATATACAATAAGGGAGTGGAAATAGAATGCACCGATCGGGTGTCTGAAGAGACGCCTCGAGAGGATAATAATATGAAGCATGCCTCAGTCGGGCGTCTGTGCGACACCACATAAAGGGCTTATAAATATAATTTAAATAGCAAGCATGCTATAGTCAGGCGTCTGAGCGACGTCACATAAAGGGCTTATAAAGGAAATAAGTAACAAACATGCCACAATCGGGCGTTTGTGCGACACCACATAAAGGGCTTATAAGTAATTTAAATGACAAGCATGCCACAGTCGGGCGTCTGAGCGACACCACATAAAGGTCTTATAAATAATTTAAATAACAAGCATGCCACAGTCGGGTGTCTGAGAGACGTCACATAAAGGGCTTATAAAGGAAATAAGTAACAAACATGCCACAGTCGGGCGTCTGTGCGACACCACATAAAGGGCTTATAAGACAATAATCACAGTGAATATCCAGGAGGTAGAACCATCCCAGGGATACTCAATAATTCAAATAATGTAAATTGTTAGTCCACAATAATAGTAATCATAATCGTCATGAGTCAGAAGTCATGATCCATGTTCTGGTTTAGCAATTTTTCCTCCGAAAACCGACACTAAGACTGACACTTGACCCATCCCAGACTGTAGTCCTTAACCATGGACACGGCTATTCGAATAGATATAATCTCTGCAGAGGGTGTATCTTTACCAACGAGTAACGGATTCCTTTAGTCCAACGGGACTAATTCCGTCTACGGTCTTTTAATTGAAAACACACCTGACCGCACACACCAGCCTAACTTACTGGTGTCTGGAATCACCCACGACACCCGTTAAGCAAAACTCTAAGTGGGGAGGCTACAACCTCGACTAGCATGGGATCACAAAATTTATAACGCGCGCAAACTAGGGGAGCTACCCCCTCGGCTGCAATCGGAAACACCCATGTCCCCGGACCAGGTGGCATGTCTACCGGATTCAGCCGGTATCTTCCACCATGGCCCCTCTATATGGTGTGTGCTAGGAAGGGGTTGACAACTTACTGAACCGTACCCTACTTATGGCAGGGACAAGTGGTAGTACAAAACAAGTATGGGGGTTACTGGAACAAAACTCGATCTACGGTCAACTCAGGAGGTTAAGACATTTCCTGCATGATAGGCATAAGAAATATATTTCACACCAATCAGACAGAATCACCACTCATCATACCTCACCATGCCTTCCCGGACATAACCGTCTCGACGAAGAACTAGAGACAATCTCGTGTCTACCCAAGGCAGAGACTTTCCCGGATTCCTCCCGATAGGCATGAAAGGCATACGAGGGTGATCACTATCAGAAGCATATCAAATTCCAACAGCAAGGAATCATCATTATGCACTCATGAATATGATCATAACACCACATAAAATATCGAATACTTCGCGTCACGATGGTGTCGTATTTGCATCAAATGACACACAACAAATATTATGCGGGGGTTCAGAATGCTTGCCTTCAAGAGTATGCAAGTGGGATGCACTTTTTGAAAGTTGCCTTCTTCTTCAAAATCCTATTTTACGAAAATTTGAATTAACACATAGTTCCAAAACAGTACAAAAAAGTTGTTTGGAAATTTTTTAAATAAACATGAAAATAAACTAGACAAAATTTGACAAACAACAGACAAAGAATCAAATCAATTGGACTTATATTTAGAAAGTTATAGCCGGTCAAAGTTTGGTCAAAATTCTGTTTTTTTTAATAATAAAAAAATCAGAAAAAGAAAAACGGTTCGGGGGCTTACGCTTTCGAAGGCGTATTCGGTGGAATACGTTTCCATTTAAGCCAGCATGGATCGACTCGTGGGTCACTAACAGTGGGTCCCTTGGGCCCACTGGTCAGGTTTGACCAGTCGCCCGCGCCTTCTTTCTCCTCTGGCCAGGCAGAGGCGAGGCTCCGGCAATCGTCCTCGACGAACGGCGGCTCCCAACGGGATTTCAAGGGCAGGGATGGATCCGCCAGTCCAGGGCAGTCCTCCCAGTGGTCGAGAGGGTCGTGGGGACAAAGGGAGTCGCCGGCAGCGAGCTCTGCGGTGGATGGTAGTTTCGGGAGGATTGGGGTCTCGAGCTACGGTGACTCCTGATGAAAGCTGAGAGGTGGGGTGGCTTCGCAGGGTCAAGGGGAGTCGGACGATGGCACTGGATGGACTGGGGAGGCCCTGCTCGCGACGAACGGGACCGGAGCATGGCGGCGGCCGAACTGACCGGAGATGGGGAAGACAGCCTCCCCCCTTCGATTGCTGGCTATGGGGGATCTAGAGGGATGGCCCGAGGTCGCCTGAGGGTCTGGTTGAGCTCGGGGGCTCCTATTTATAGGAAGCCGAGGTCGGTTCGACAGCGGTAGTGGATAGGAACGGCGAACCGCCGTTCTATAGCCACGGGCGCATGGCGATGGCTGGCAGGGTCTAGCAGGGCGAGAGGATGAGCTCGGGCTATTCAGGGGCGAGCTGGCGCACGGCTGTGGCTCGGGCGGCACCGTCCATGGCAGGAGCCTGCTGCGGCCGTCCGCTAGCCGCCATGACCGACCTGACGGTGGCGCTGCGGGGCTCTAGGGCGGCCTGGAGGGTTCTGGCGAGCGAACGAGAATGGGGCGTGGCCCTGCGGGTGAGCAAGGGCCAGGGGCAAGACGCGGCGGCTCGGGCGCACACATGTGCAAAACGCGCGCTCTGGCCGCACTGAGAGCACGCACGCCATGTGCTCGACGGAATGCGAGGGTGTCCTAGAGGGCTTGGGTGCGATGCAAAATAACAGTACAAGGTTAGAGGTAGCTAGGAGGTTAGCGGACATGATTGCTGGGTCAGGGAATCAAGTTCATAAAGAGAACTAAAAACTATGTCAAATCTGGCCATGCACACAAGGTGTTTGATAGAATGCCATGGGCATCTAGGCATCTCTTGGGGTGGCCAAAAACTCCAAATCAAAGTCTCTTTAGAAGATAAAGAGGGTGGCAAGGTTAGTTTGGCAAGCCCAGAAACTTGTTAGTGCAAGTTTTTGAGAAAGCCAAATCTGGGCAGAAAATGAAGGGCATTATTGCATGGACCAAAAATATTCCAATGGGTCCAATCTCCTGGACTTAAGGGTTTGGTAGGGTGGACTATAAGCAGGAGGAAAAACCATGGGTAATAGGGCAGGATAATATATGGTTGCGGTAGAAAATACCAAACTGGACCACAGAGCAAAAGAGGATGATTTGCTCAAATTTTTCGAAGAACACCAGTGGGTCTTTGCATATAAATGAATTATATACTTCTACTAACATCTCCCAACTTTGGTGAAATTTTTAAAGAAATATATAAATAGGTTTTAGTGCAAATTACAAACTGGACCAGATTTGAAAACTTGAGGTAGGGCTCAAAATCTCCAAATGACTAAAAGTGATTTTTGCATAAATGTGGTGTGGGAACATCACATGACATCCCCAAATTTTGGTGGGAATTTTAAAGAAGTATTTGAAAGGGTTGTAGTGCAAATGGAACTCTAAAACTAATGAAAAATCATTTTTGAAGAAATAAAGCTTAGGAAAAATAATTGTAGAAATAATTCCACTGACAAAGAGAAATGGTCTTGGGAAGATATACAAGTCCAATAATATTTTTGAAAGGTTTCCACCTAGAAGGAAAAACTCAAAAGAAATTCAGAGGGAGAGAGTGATCTGAAATTAAATGATAAAACTAGAAAATAAAATTTTAATTTCCTGGCAAAATTTTAATTAATAAATCATGGTCAAAATTTTGGTGTGTTACACAGTGCATCATGGCAACAGGTCCTCTTCGGCAACTTTTAATTTTTTGCAAGAGATAAATTCTTCTTGAACCGGGATTTTGAACCGGATTTGAGAGCTTGAAAGCTTCATGACAGATAAATTTCCTTTGAACCGGATTGTAAACCGGATATTTGGAGAGCTTCAATGAGACTGACCTCCCTTGAGCCAGATTTTGAACCGGAATCCTTTCTGATGACCCGGAACTTCTTCATTGAGTCGGAATTTTGTCATATACTTTTTGAGCCGGGAATTCTCTGACGGCCTTTAAATTTTCATCAATATAACAGTAGCCTCCGGGACCGGGTTATCTTTCCCTTCAACATCCTGGGGCATTTGAATTTGCTGAAACTGGCAAGACTTGCTGAGTCATATCATCGTAGCCCCTGAGTCTTAAGATGACTCAAGGAGTTGTCTTGAGATTCTCCGTACTTGACCATAGCAGAAGGTATATATCATTGGTTTGATAACGCGATGTAAATCCATAGAAGGTTGAGGTGACTGCGGCGGGCTATAAATGATCCCGTACGAGCCGTGTCAGCAACTCGGCCAATGGTTCCTTCCAACTGGCGATTTGAAGTTAACCAAACTGTAGTGGCGGCGACTTGTACGCCTGCCCATTGAGCCACCCAGTGCAGATGACGGTTGATGATAATTTGTCTCCAATTTTTTGAAAGAAAAACCGGGCTACCCAAGCCGTGACTTGCCCATACTCAATAAACAGCCCATGCAGACAGATGCGGCCCGGTATGTTGATGTAAAACGGGCCGCGAGAGACTGACAGCAAAGACGACTGCGGCTTCAGAGGCAGCACAGATAGCTGAGTCGGCCGCGGTGTTATAAGCCGGCGCGGGCGGGAGAGTCGGACGTAGCATTTGTAAACCAGTACAGACTGACAATTCGGGTGCGGCAGTGGTAGTCGGTGCAGGCGCGAGATTTGGCCACGACATTTAAACTGGCGCAGGCGCAAGAATTGGCCACGACATTTAAACCGGTGCGAGCCTCCTGTCCATGGTACAACGCCACTTTTGTAGTGGACTTTGTCCTGCATAAAATATATTGAAAGACAGAGTAACTGTTCTCAAACAATTTAATATGCAGTAATAAAGTATATAGAGAAGATAGCACCTGATCTTTTCCTGGGACGTCGAACCAGTCATATATGCTGGTGGTGAGACGGAGAGGCTGCATCGGCTTAGAACAGACCCACCGAGTCATAAGCCTCTTTTTTTACACTCAACAGTCGTTGTCCGTATTAGGGCGGCTCAACATACCAACGAAAAACTCCTTTGGTTTGCCTGCTGTTGAATGAACCTAGCAGATGAAATTCCTCTGACCTTGCGTGTGTACACAGCCAGATGTAGTTGGGTAAACCTAACAGATGATTGTGCGTGCGCATTTTGCAAATGAGTTGAACGGACCATCAACTTGTATCCTTGGCACATGTCCATCGGTCATTAGGCAGCTCGGCTCATTGGTATGGTGCAGAAATAGGTGACTTTGACTGAGGGTTTGCGTACAATATCCGCTATACTTTCTGTTGGAGTCAGACCTGCTGTCTATCAACTAGGTGACCAAGCTCGTGGCATGGCCTCACATGAATGTTTTAACTGGAAAACTCCATGTTGCTTTCAGCTCCAGCCCGTGATCAGTATATGGTCAATATAAAATATAGACCAGTGTTTTCTATGTCCAACACCTGATGAAACTGAACCATTGCAACTGAAATTACACCTGTCTTGTTGTCTATCCAAGCCCTGGATGGGGTAAGTGCGGCCGATGGACCGGAATGCATTGGCAAGTGACGGCGGGTCAAACGAGCCATGGCAGAAACGCGAGACAGCGCCGGCGACTCAATCGTAATGGCGCGGCAGCAGTATAAGGGCGGTGACTCGGGGCAGCTCGAGGCTGTAACATCATCAGGGTGAGGATGCGAAGCGGCTTAAAAGTGGGTGGCAGCAGCGGTAACTCGCCGGGCAGAGGTATAGCCGGGTTACGGCGACTGGCGGCAGTAGTGGACGTCAGAGCCAACCGCTGATGCGGCGGTTCGACAGCAGCAGCGCATGGACAAAGCGAGCAGCGGGTCAAAAACTGTAGGTAGAGACGCCGTGGTGCAAAAAGCCAGCAAGCGGAACCACAGCGGTTGAGAATACGGCCTGGACGTCGAAGAGCATCGGTCCAGGGTGACTCAAAGCGGCAGAGTCAACGAAGTGGCAGACCGGCCCGCGCACAGCAGGGATGACTCGGTGAAGGCGGGTCAACACGCATGGGTTCGCGGCTGAAGCGAGGTGGAGCGGCAAGCGGGCGGCCCGAGCTGCGGGCCGGCGGGCGCGGGGGCGGTTTGTAGGCAAGAGCGCAAGACGGCCATTCACCCGGCGGGATCAACTTGATCTGCGCGGCAGCAGTGCGCAGCGGAAAAAAAACAAGGAGAGGCCGCATGGCTGGGGCGGCTCAACATCCTGGACGGCTTGGCGAGGCTGGACGTGGCAGCCCCCAACCTGCAGTCACTGAGCGCGCGCTCCTGCTTCCGTTTCCCAAGGAGCAGTGACGTCGACGAAGACACCGAGGTGATTGTCTCAGCGCCGAGGATGGACTCCATCTGCTGGTACCGCAGCTACCTGAAGCGGCTCAGCACCCCCGACAGCAGCCTAGCGCGCGTCCGCCGGCTCTCCGGCCTCAAGCTCGCGACACTGGGCCGGAGCGACAGGTTCGACTTCCTTTACACGATGCAGCCGCTGCAGGCCTGGTCCCTCACCACCCAACACCTGGAGCTGGACTTGCTTCTGCCGGACGAGATGACCCTTGACAACTGGCTAGGCCCGGAGGAGGGGCAGGGCTTGTGCGAGGAACTGATGAGATACGTCCCGCCATTGCCTCGTATCACCGTGCTCTCGCTCAAGGTTCGGTGGGGGATTGGTGGCGACGTCGGGCCGTGCCTGGCCTCCCTCCTGTTGCGTGTCCCGAGCGTGGCAACCATTCACGTGGAACCAGCCCCGTATTGTCTCACCGTCTTGGGGAGCCCGCAGACTAAACCGGCGGCGGGTCGCGTCGCCGTGCCTCGAGCGTAGCACGCCTGCGCGGACGGAGAAGAGTGGAGGCGGTGAGTTGAGACCGTGCGGACACGGCAGCTCACGGCCATCCCAACAAGGCCCATCTTGGCGGTTCATGGCGAGCCCGCGGCGACGACTTGAAGCGGAGCCACGACGAGAAAGGCGGCGGTTCGGCGACAGCAGTAGTGACGCTAAGCCATGGCAGTTTATGAGGCAACAAAGGCCGCAAGCGGCTTGGCTGCTCAGAACGCATCAGAGGCCAAGGTGGACGGCTAACTCTCCGGCGACAGCTCCCGGAGGCGCGATGCAGGACGACGAAGAGTTGTAGGCGCATGACCGCACGAGGGCACTTGAAGAAGCAGGGCCGCTTGACGTCGGGCGCGGGGCGCGAGGTCGATGGAGACACGCCAGCGAGTGGTTGACCCGGCAAAGTGCGACGGCGGTTTTTATCTTGCATCAGTAACAAGGAACGAGGCGCCGGGCGGTTTGTATCTTGCAACAGACGGTGAGTTGGCCCGGCACATCAACGGTGGCAATTTGAGACGGGGGGCCAGTGAAGGCGATTCGTATAGGAGAGCGTGCAAGTGGCGACGAGGCAGCGGTGACTCAGTACAGGAGAGCGTGCAAGTGGCGACTCAAGGCCGCGAGGGGTGGACGGTGGAGGAATCCGGTTTACTGTCTTATCCGTTTCCAGGTCGTAAACTTGTAGCTGCACATGTAGCTTATAACAGCAACTTGTGGTAAAAACAATATTTGGACCATCCATCGTGGCAGCAGTATAGAATCGACAGTTTGTGCTAGCACATCCGACGCTGTTTTAATCTCTTTTGATTTTTGCAGAACCTGTGGTCAGCAGATTGGACGGACCTTGTCATCTCCTGGGAGCAGCAGCTATTCCTGTTTATTGAAAACAAGCGGCAGGGGAACTTTGGCGAATCCGACCATGTAGCAAATCAACTCTTTGTCAACCCCGGACTCAACACAGAATCGGTTTCGGCGGATCACCTTGTCACGTTTTAGCGGCGCAGAGGATGGAACCCTAACCTCTTCAAAAACCCTCATGCTGTAAACTCCAAAGTTAGTCATGATTTTGGCCACCAAACCATCTTTTCCTTATCTGACCAATCACGTGCTTCTCGATCCCTAAAAAACTATCCCTCCAAGAACTCAACACCACTGTGCGCAGGCCCCACGGTGGGCGCCAACTGTCGTGGAATTAACACGTCAGGTGTCCTTAATGTGAGGACTTAGTCATGAGGCCAACGTATCTATGTGGTAGCTTGAGAGGGGTTGAGCAGAATCGAGAGACGCAACACAAGACAAGGGTTTAGACAGCTTCGGGCCCCGGGAAACATCATCCGGTAAAAATCCTACATGCTGTTTGAGACTAGATCTCATTATCATCACGAGGGAGTCCCCGTAAACTGGCTCTCCTCTAGTTGTGTCTAGCCCTAGAGATTGTTTCTTGCTTGTCCCTCTTTTGGGAGCCCTGCCCCTCCTTATATAAGTTGAAGGGGCGGGTTACATGTAGAGTCCATCTCGGACTAAGACTTAAACTATTTTGACTTCCTTTCGTGGGCTTCTTAACGCCTGCCGGTTTAACATTGTCTGCCAGTTTAACAACGTCTGCCGGTTTAACAATGTCTGCCGGTTTAACAACGTTTGCCGGTTTAACAATGTATGCCGGTTTAACAATGTCTGCCGGTGCTACCATCTGTCTTAACTCTGCCGGTTTAACACTTGCCGGTTTACCGTCTGACTTAGCCATCTGTCTTAACTGTCTGCCAGTTTACCATCCGCCGGTTTACCAAGTCCCGGCCGGTTTACGACTCCGGCCAGGTCATACCGCGGGGTATATCCCCAACACAACCCGACGTGTTAAAGGGGTTGTCAATCCCTTTCGGGTAACGGCGCCAGAAACTGGCATAGAGACAGGATAAAGTTGTAATAAATTGGATAAATAGATCGCAAATAAAATAAAGTGCAGCAAGGTATTTTTGTATTTTTGGTTTAATAGATCTGGAAATAAAAGCAAATAAAAATAGATCGTGAAGGCAAATATATTAAAGAAGAGACCCAGGGGCCGTAGGTTTCTCTAGTGGATTCTCTCGAGAAAAATAGCAAACGGTCACAAAGCAATTACTGTTGGGCAATTGATAGAACTTCAAATACTCATGAAGATATCCAGGCAATGATCATTATATAGTCATCACGTCCAAGACTTGTAGACCGACTCCTTCCTGCATCTACTACTATTACTCCACACATCAACCGCTATCCAGCATGCATCTAGTGTATTAAGTTCATGGAAAATGGAGTAATGCAATAAGAACGATGACATGATGTATACAAGATCTATTTATGTAGATATAGACCCCATCTTGTTATCCTTAATAGCAACGATACATACGTGTCGTTTCCCCTTCTGTCACTGGGATCAAGCACCGTAAGATCAAACTGATCACAAAGCACCTCTTCCCATTGCAAGATAAATAGATCAAGTTGGCCAAACAAAACTCAAATATCGGAGAAGAAATACAAGGCTATAATCAATCATGCATATAAGAGATCAAACAAGACTCAAATAACTTTCATGGATAAAAACATAGATCTAATCATAAACTCAAAGTTCATCGGATCCCAACAAACACACCACAAAAAGACTTACATCATATCGATCTCCAAGAGACCATTGTATTGAGAATCAAGAGAGAGAGAGAGAGAGAGAGAGAGAGAGAGAGAGGAAGCCATCTAGCTACTAACTACGGACCCATAGGTCTACAAAGAACTACTCACGCATCATCAGAGAGGCACCAATGGACATGGTGAACCCCTCTGTGATGGTGTCTAGATTGGATCTGGTGTTTCTGGAACTTACGGCGGCTGGAATTGATTTTCATCGAATCCCCTACGGTTTCAGGAATATTGGGGTATTTATAAAGCAAAGAGGCAGTGCGGGAGGCCACCAAGGTGGGCATAACCCACCTGAGCACTCCTGGGCCCCCAGGCGCGCCCTGGTGGGTTGTGCCCCCCTCAGGGAACCCCTCTGGTACTTCTTCGGCCCATCTTGTGTCTTCTGGTCCAGAAAAAATCCACAAAAAGTTTCGTTGCATTTTGACTCTGTTTGGTATTGATTTCCTGCGATGTAAAAAACAAGCAGAAAACAGCAAGTGGCACTGGGCACTATGTCAATAGGTTAGTACCAAAAATGATATAAAATGCTTAAAAATGGTAAAACATCCAAGAATGATAATATAACAACATGGAACAATCAAACATTATAGATATGTTGGAGACGTATCAGTATGAACCATAGAAAATTAGAATACAGTAGATATTACACCAATATAAATAAAGAATGAGTTCACAACAGTACCATAAAGTGGTGAATTTATTTTTCTTATACTAACGGAGCTTATGACATTTTCTGTTGAGTTTTGTGTTGTGAAGTTTTCAAGTTTTGGGTAAGGATTTGATGGACTACGGAATAAGGAGTGGCAAGAGCCTAAGATTGCGGATGCCCAAGGCAGCCCAAGGTAATATTCAAGGACAACCAAGAGCCTAAGGTTGGGGATGCCCCAGAAGGCATCCCCTCTTTCGTCTTCGTCTATCGGTAACTTTACTTGAGGCTATATTTTAATTCACCACATGATATGTGTTTTGGTTGGTGCATCTTGTATGATACGAATCTTTGCTTTTTAGTTTGCCACAATCATCCTTGCTGTACACACCTTTTGAGAGGGACATGCAAGAATCGTGATTTATTATAATACTTTATGTGCTTCACTTATATCTTTTGAGATAGGCAATTTTGCTCTAGTGCTTTACTTATATCTTTTTAGAGCACGGCGGTGGTTTTATTTTATAGAAATTGTTGAACTCTCATGCTTCACTTATATTATTTTGAGAGTCTTTTTAGATAGCAATGTAATTTGCTTTGGTTATAAATTTAGTCCTAACTAGATGATTCCCCGCGCGTTGCTGCGGGATTTTATGATCAAAAACTAACGTTGATGATTATGTCAAATGATAGTTTTCATGATTAGAGTACTCTTTCTTCCACATCTATTCAGTTCTATATGTGTACATGCTAACAACAGAAATTCTTCATCAATCAAAGTCTGGAATTACATTATAAAATACTAATTTGTTACATATTTGCAAATGCACCAGGTCTTAAACAAATAGTTTATTTATCTACCGTTTAACAATCTCCAACCCTCCAATAATAAAAATGTCTTTTCTTCATGAAACCAAGAGAAAGTGTTAGTACTGCATGACGAATCAAAAATCCAAGAGAAGTATAGCTATATTCCTCCACATGAACATGACATAAGGCACAAACGTAATCTAAGAGGAAGAAGTTCTTACAATGGAGCAGATTTTGTGTGTTCACTTTACCTTGAAGGAGCAGCCAAAAAATATCTTCCAACTCAGCACTTGAGCTAGCTAGCAAAAGATTTTCAAAATAAATTGAAACGGGTAGGAACTTGAGAGGTGCCCATTAGCAACTTTATAGTTTTTCAATGTGGGAAAAGAGAATGTATTCACTCCACTTGTTTGACGAGGAGGGCGCTCAACTTTTAGTATGCCCACCAAAGACTAAGGCACACTGTGGAACCAGGAGCCTGGCCGTATTAGTAATGGTAAATGCTTGGGGACAAAGCTCACGACTAAGAATAAGGAGGCTTGTAGTTATATCACTTAGCAATAGATGGATTATCGTTCCAAACAGAAAGATTGCTCACTTGATGCCATGACATGGGAGAGAGAAAAAGACAGAACCGAGGGAACAACTCAGCCAATTGTTTTTTCACATTTATTTTCAGATAGATGAATTATATAATTAGAAAAAAATACTTGCATGAGACTGCATAGGATCCCTTGCTAGACCACAAATTTGTCAAGAGTGGGAGTAATAAACAGAAATAAACATGGTCACAAAGCTGATGGCACCTAGATTGGCAATGGCTTCTTACCAAAGGAGAACACCCCGATGTCGCGGTTCTCTATAGTACCTATAGTAAAAAAAAGGATCATGTTAGAGAATCCATTTCACTACTCCTTACACAAATATTGGGTTGTTTCCGCAGGGCAAATATCATATTCTGCGTTTGTGATGTCAATGTGGACGATTGTTCATTTGCAAGTTGGTCTGATAAATGTTGCTCTCGAGATGTTATTGCTTGATTGATGCCAAGAAGTAGATGATGGAACGAAATTCAAGATATATTGTGCAGAAGAAAACTTATTTGAAAGAACATATGTGCCTAACAAACCTCTGTTCCTGTTTCTAGCCATACGTGTGCGACGGTTATCGGCAGCAACATTTGGGCTTGCTCGAGGAGAAGGATCGGGTAATGACGTAAGATGTGGCCATCCACGTCCACGTCAAACTTCTCGTGGATGACCAACCCCATGCCCAGTTGGATAACGCTAAGAAGTTTTTTGCTTTATCCATGTCAGGAGGCCTAATAACCCCAAGGAAGTGAAATTGGATGAAGGGGCCGAGAATGTAAAATGTACCGACAGAATATGATGTACATGCCGAGAGACAACTATCTAAAACAGGGTGCACAAAATTAAATGTGTATGTGTTCAATTGTTCCGTATAGAGAATTAGAGTGCGCCATTATATACTAAATTTAGCAAAATAATATTGACATTGATATTGAGCAAACAAAATTATAGAAGTAGCAACCGAGGAGAATTTGGGAATATTATGTACCGGTAGGAGGCAAAAACCAAATGCGTCTGTGCTTGCAGCGAGGGAAATCCAATGAAGATGACTACTTGGGCATCGTTGAGCATGCAGTACCTGAGAAGGTGCGAATTTGTGATGCAATCAATAGTCTATCATACATAGAGAACATGGAGGAAATGTCAGGGACTTGCTCACCGGAGGTGGTATGAGTGGTGTGGTAGAGACCCGATGGGAAGGAAATGAGGCAAGGTCATGCAGACTTTAAAGAGCAATCCATCAATTTCTTCTGGAGATGATGGGGAGAGGAAGCGGAGCGGCTAGAACATTATTATTAGGAGAGGGAGCACCCGTCATCAATTAGTCAGCAGATCTTAACTGGTTGAATAGTGTGGCCCGATGGAAGGACTGGGCTGCAGCCTGTACCGGGGCTGAAGCAGTAGGCTGTGTACAATTGGGTGACATCTAATAAGAATTGTAAGAAACAAATACTGATTTCTCAAAAAAACATATACTGAAGACATAACACCAAATTATGAGGAACAGAGTACAGAACCTTGAAGTTGAAAGTTGGCATCGCTGTAGTCGAGAGTTTGTTGCCCCTTAGCTTATAGTCTGTGTTGTACACGCTGCGCCGGCGCCATCGAGCACCAGTGCGTCGTGGCAGGAGGTGAAGGACCTGCAAAGACGTCGTTGAATTCCCTGAACCTGTCATACAATCTGTCAGCAAGCATGGAGATGAGGCACGGACCACCAAAACCACCGGCCGCTGCTCCGAGCGAAGTAGCCATGGGAGGCATCGCAAGTATGGAGGAGGTTGAAGGGGAGAGGAGGAAGGAGGTGGCCGCCGAAGGGGAGAGGAGGAAGGAGGCGGCCTCCGCGGAAGGAGTGGTATGCAGCGGCAAGAAGGGTGGGTGGCGGCTTGGGAGTGAGGCATGGCGGAGAGGGAGGGAGCGGCGAGGGGATCGACCAACAGATCCTGGGTGGGGCGGCGAGGCAGGGTGTGCCGTGCGCAGGGGGAGCCAGCCCACTGGGATCCCGTGCTCGTGGCGCGTCGGGATGGGGAGAAAGCGGTGGAGACATGGGAGAGGGGAGAGCTGGGGAGGGAGTCACGCTTGTCGCAGGGGCAAAAAAATGAGAGACCGTTGGGCTGGGCTGGAGCCAACGTGTTGTGAGCTTATCTGGCTGGGCCTCCTAACAGTAACTGAAGCTGATGTGCGCAGTAACTGAAGCCAACATGTTTGCTCTTTGGTTTGATAGGTCCCGCTTGTAAGCCTCTAATTAAACGGTGACGGGGCAATGCTACTGATGTGGATAGCCTGCATGTCAAGAGAAATATGTTAGTGGGGATGAACTATTTAGGTATTATAGATACGATATGCATCCAAGAGGGATATAATAAAAACTTTCATATAAAGTGCATTGGATACTATGAAAAGTTTGATTCATTATGATTGATTTGAGATATAAAGATGGTGATATTAGAGTCATGCTAGTGAGTAATTGTGGATTGTAGAAATACTTGTGTTAAAGTTTGTTATTCTCGTAGCATGCACGTATGGTGAACTGTTATGTGATGAAGTTGGAGCATGATTTATTTATTGATTGTCTTCCTTATGAGTGGCGGTCATGGACGAGCGATGGTCTTTTCCTACCAATCTATCCCCCTAGGAGCATGCGTGTAGTACTTTGTTTTGATGACTAATAGATTTTTGCAATAAGTATGTGAGTTCTCTATGGCTAATGTTGAGTCCATGGATTATATGCACTCTCACCCTTCCACCATTGCTAGCCTCTCTAGTACCGTGCAACTTTAGTCGGTACCATACAACCACCATATACCTTCCTCAAAATAGCAAACATACCTACCTATTATTGCATTTCCATAGCCACTCCGAGATATATTGCCATGCAACTTTCCACCATTCCGTTTATTATGACACGCTTCATCATTGTCATATTGCTTTACATGATCATGTAGTTGACATCGTATTTGTGGCAAAGCCACCTTTCATAATTCTTTCATATATGTCACTCTTGAGTCATTGCACATCCTGGAACACCGCTGGAGGCATTCATACAGAGTCATATTTTTCTTCTAAGTATCGAGTTGTAATTCTTGAGTTGTAAGTAAATAAAAGTGTGATGGTCTTCATTAGAGCATTGTCCAATGTGAGGAAAGGATGATGGAGACTATGATTCCCCCACAAGTCGGGATGAGACTCCGGACAAAAAAAAGAGGCAAAAAAATAGAGAAGGTCCAAAATAAAAAAAATGATGAGAGAAAAGAGAGAAGGGGCAATGTTACTATCCTTTTTCCACACTTGTGCTTCAAAGTAGCACCATGGTCCTCATGATAGAGAGTCTCCTATTTTATCACTTTCATATACTAGTGGGAAGTTTTCATTATAGAACTTGGCTTGTATACTCCAATGATGGGCTTCCTTAAATTGCCCTAGGTCTTCGTGAGCAAGCGAGTTGGATGCACACCCACTTAGTTTTTATTTTTGAGCTTTCATAAACTTATAGCGCTAGTACATCCGTTGCATGGCAATCCCTACTCACTCACATTGATAACTATTGATGGCCATCTCCATAGCCCGTTGATACACCTAGTTGATGTGAGACTATCTCCCTCTTTTTGTCTTCTCCACAACCACCATATTCTATTCCACCTATAGTGCTATGTCCATGGCTCACGCTCATGTATTGCGTGAAACTTGAAAAGGTTTGAGAACGCCAAAAGTATGAAACAAATCGCTTGGCTTGTCATCGGGGTTGTGCATGATTTGAGTATTTTTTGTGATAAAGATGGAGCATAGACAGACTATATGATTTTGTAGGGATAACTTTCTTTGGCCATGTTATTCTGAGAAGACATAATTTCCTGGTTAGTATGCTTGAAGTATTATTGTTTTTATGTCAATATTAAACTTTTGTTTTGAATCTTATGGATCTAAACATTCATGCCACAATAAATAAAAATTACATGGATAAATATGTTAGATAGCATTCCACATCAGAAATTCTGTTTTATAATTTACCTACTCGAGGATGAGCATGCATTAAGCTTGGGGATGCTTGATATGTCTCCAACGTATCTATAATTTTTGATTGTTCCATGCTATTTTATTATCTGTTTTGGATGTTTTATATGCATTAATATGCTATTTTATATTATTTTTGGAACTAACCTATTAACCTAGAGCCCAGTGCTAGTTTCTGCTTTTTCCTTGTTTTTGAGCTTCGCAAAAAAGGAATACCAAACGGAGTCCAAATGGAATGAATCCTTTGCAGTGATTTTTCTTGGACCAGAAGACACCTAGGAGACTCAGAGATCAAGTCGGAAGAGCCACGAGGTGCCGATAACGGGAGAGGGTGTGCCCAGGGGTAGGGCGCGCCCCCCTACCTTTTGGGCCCCTCGTGAGTCCCTTGACCTAATTCTTCGTCCTATATTCCGAAATATCCCCAAACCACCAGAAACATCCACGAAAACACTTTCCCGCCGCCGCAACCTTCTGTAACCGTGAGATCCCATCTAGGGGCCTTTTCCGGCGTCCTGCCGAAGGGGGATTTGATCACGGAGGGCTTCTACATCAACTCTATTGCCCTTCCAATGAAGCATGAGTAGTTTACCTCAGACCTACGGGTCCATAGCTAGTATCTAGATGGCTTCTTCTCTCTCTTTGCTTCTCAATACCATGTTCTACTCGGTGTTCTTGGAGATCTATCCGAAGTAATCTTCTTTTGCGGTGTGTTTGTCGAGATCCGATGAATTGTGGATTTATGATCGGCTTATCTATGAATATTATTTGAATCTTCTCTGAATTCTTATATGCATGATTTGATATCTTTGTAATTCTCTTCAAACTACCGGTTTAGTTTGGCCAACTAGATTGGTTTTTCTTGCAATGGTAGAAGTGCTTAGCTTTGGGTTCAATCTTGCAGTGTCCTTTCCCAGTGACAGTAGGGGTAGCAAGGCACGTATTGTATTGTTGCCATCGAGGATAAAAATATGGGGTTTACATCATATTGCTTGAGTTTATTCCTCGACATCATGTCATCTTACTTAATGTGTTACTTTGTTCTTCATGAACTTAATACTCTAGATGCAGGCAGGAGTCGATCGTTGTGTGGAGTAACAGTAGTAGATGCAAGAAGGAGTCGGTCTAGTTGATACAGATGTGATGCCTATAATTCATAATCATTGCCTTGGATATCGTCATATGTTTGCACTTTTCTATCAATTGCTCGACAGTAATTTGTTCACCCACCGTATTATTTGCTATCTTGAGAGAAACCACTAGTGAACCCTATGGCCCCCGGGTCTATTTTCCATCATATAAGTTTCCGATCTACTATTTTGCAATCTTTTACTTTCTGATCAATAAACTAAAAAACCCAAAAATATTTTACTTTTTGTTTATCTATCTCTAGCAGATCTCACTTTTGCAAGTAACTGTGAAGGGATTAACAACCCCTTTATCGCGCTAGGTGCAAGTTGTTTGATTGTTTGTGCAGCTCTTGGTGATTTGTGTGTTGTCTCCTACTGGACTAATCCTTGGTTCTCTAACTTAGGTAAATACTTATCTCTACTTTACTGCATCACCCTTTCCTCTTCAAGGGAAAAACCATCGCAAGCTCAAGAAGTAGTAGTAACTTGCACTATGTTGATTTTAGTTTCAATTGAGTAAACTGTTATGTTCTCATGTCATGCATATTACTGGTGTTGTTATGATGTGTAGTTTCCCACACTTATATTTGTTTATGCTGCTTTGTCTTAAGAAAGATATGATTTGAACTGTCGCTGTCATGATTTGGAAACATAAAATAGAATGATATAGACCATACAATGACCATAATACATAGATATATGTTTGTTTTCATGCTGTTATCCTGTCCACTTTACTACTGAACTGGTTTACCAAAATGAGTTTCATATACAACATGGTAAACCTGTGATGTGTGTGCTTGTTTCTCTTTTAGAATGCGGACAAAATATTGGAGAAGAGTACCCCGTTATGCAATGGTGAAGGAAGTAATGCAGATAAGGTTCAAGATAGTGAGACATCTATGTTGGTCTCCAAGAAAGCTGATAAAAACTATCTTGAAGACAGTGAGACAACCCCAAAGTCCTATCCTGATGTAGGGTTCGAGTTACTGGCCACTACTGCTAGCACAAGCTCTTCGAACTTGCTGCCTGAATCAGTTCGTCTTCTTGAGTCTGAACTTCCAGTTGAAAGACATTGATCAGATGTGCTGCGACATGAAGCCGAATGACTGAGGAAGTCCCTGCAGAATTCCTATGCATACTTTCTGGTGCAACAGCAAGCGCTGGAGGATTTAAGAGCAAAACAAGAGAAAGCTAATAAGCTTGCTAAGCTTCTTGCGAGCATGGTGAGTACCCAGGATATTGTTTGTTGAGCTCTTCTGAAGTGGTTTAAGTTCTGGAATTGTTTTGCCGTGGTGTTTATTTGCACAGGTCGCCAACTTTGACAACCAGTGTGTGTAATATGCTTCTTTGTTCCCTATTTTTCCACTAGTGGCTAACTTCGATGCCAAGTGGATGTAATCTATGTATTTGTCGTAATATCCTGGCATTAGTTGCTTCCTTATTAATTTTCTTATAGTCTTATTTATTTGTTTGCTTGCAGTTCTACAGTTCTTTTTCCTCGATTTCCTAGTGGTCGCAGTAGCAATGGTCCACATGTGGGCCATTGTAACCATGGCCCTCCTATGGGCCGTAGGATCCATGGTCCTCGTTTGGGCCATAGGATCCATGCTCCTCCTACGGGCCGTAGTATCCATGGGCCTCATACGGGCCTTAGGATCCTTGGGTCGTAAATGGGCTAGAGTAGGAATCATATATTTATGGACCGACCATGATGAGCCGTTAATAGGCCGATGGGTATAACAAGATTAATTCTATCGACAAGCATAACGGGTCGTAAATGGGTCGTATTTGATTACGCTATGAAAACAGCCCAACTTATTAACGAGCTACAAATAGGTCGGCTTTTAACCACGGGCTGAATTTGGCCCACAAGCAGAACATGATAGTAATGGACCGTAAGTAATTGAATGCTGCAAATGAGCCCAAGAATAAATGGGCCCTTAGAAGGCCGAATGATAACATGGGGTGGAAATGGCCCAACGAAATAATGGGCCGTTAATGGGTATAAAGCGATATACTGTTCATTATGGGCCAGCTTCACCACGGGCCGTTGATGGGCCAAGAGTTATGAAGGGCCTCATATGGGCCGAAAGACATCATGGGACATACGTGGGCTAGAAGTTACAATGGGCTGGAATCATATAGGATGGCCCAAATGACAGTACTGGGCCTAATTCGGATAAGCCATAACGGGACGTGAGTTAGCGAGCTATAAATGGGCTATATGCGAACAAGATGTTAACATGCTTTCCGTGGGCCAGGCCGCTACCTTTTTCCCAAGTCAAACGGGCCGGCCTTTTGACCTGAATGGGACTCTTTCAGGCCGACCCACATGTCGACGTATCATAGGCGCGTCCCATCCATTCGCTGGATTCTGTCCCAACACTGAGCTAACACGTGGATCCACCTGTGAATGAGAATTTTACACGTGGAAATTCCCCATTAGTCCAGGCTATTAACGGGTTATCGGATCCAAACCAGAGCCAGATATCTTAATGGCGACCCATTATGGTGGATGCCACGTGTCAGTTACCCTTGACGAAAACACTTCCATGACGCGCCATTTATCATCATGGAAGTGGACACTTTTGTGATGATAATTTTGGTATTGATATGGAACACTTCTACGACAGCATAGGTATGACTATCTTGATTGTGTATAAAATCTTCAGGGATGGACATGCATGACAGAAAACACGTGACTGACTGTGACAAACATGTATCATCACAGAATTGTTTTTTGTAGTGTATGTTGTTACTCCGTAGGGAATTGAAGTTGATAAAGCCAAAATTGTAGCTATTGAGAGTTGGCCGGAGCCCAAAATGGTTACATAAGCAAGGAGTTTTCTTGGACTAGCTGGTTTCTAGAGGTGTTTCATGAGAGATTTTAGCACAATTGATGCACTTCTCAATGAGCTTACTAAGAAGGATGTGCCTTTTGTTTGGGGAACCGCATAGGAAGAAGCCTTCACAGTATTGGAAGATAAGTTAACACATGCTCCTTTACTCCAACTTCCTAATATTAATAAGACTTTTGAGCTTGAATGTGATGCTAGTGGAATTGGATTAGGTGTGTTATTACAAGATGGTAAACCTATTGCATACTTTTATGAAAAACCCAGTGGGCCTAGTCTGAATTATTCTACATATGATAAGTAATTATATGTTCTTGTTCGGACTTTGGAAACATGGCAACATTATTTATGGCCCAAAGAATTTGTTGTACAGTCTGATCATGAATCTTTGAAACAATTAAAATTCCAGCAAAACTGAATCTTACATGCTAAATGGGTTGAATTCATTGAGACTTTCCCTTGTGTTATTAAACATAAGAAGGGTAAGGAAAATGTTATTGTTGATGCATTGTCTCGCAGCTATACTATGCTTTCTCAACTTGACATTAAAATATTTGGTTGGAGACCATCAAAGATCACTATGTGCATGATGCTGAATTTAAAGATGTAATGCAGAATTGTAAAGAATAAAGAACATGGAACAAGTTCGTCATTAACAATGGATATGTGTTCCATGCTAACAAGCTATGCATTCCACGTAGCTCTGTTCATCTTTTCTTGTTGCACGAGGCACGTGGAGGAGGTTTAATGGGACACTTTGGCATGTAGAAGACAGAGGACATACTTGCTACACATTTCTTTTGGCCAAAGATGAGACGGGATGTTGATTGTTTTGTTGCTCGCTACACTACATGTCAAAAAGCTAAGTCACGACTCAATCATCATGGTTTATATACGCCTTTGCATGTACCTAGTGTTCCATGGGAGGACATATCTACGGATTTTTTTTACGTTTCCCTCTAACAAAGAAGGGGAGGGATAGCATATTTGTTGTCATGGATAGATTTTCAAAAATGGCACACTTTATACCATCTCATAAAAGCGATGATGTTGCTAATGTTGTTGATTTGTTCTTTTGTGAAATTATCCGCTTGCATGGTGTGCCAAATACTATTGTTTCAGCTCGTGATACTAAATTTCTTAGCCACTTTTGGAGATATTTATGGGATAAGTTGGGGACTAAATTGCTTTTTAGTACTACATGTCACCCCAAACTGATGGACAAACTGAAGTAGTCAATTGAACTTTGTCTACCATGCTTAGGGTTGTTTTCAAGCATAACCTGAAAATCTGGGAAGAATGCTTGCCTCATATTGAATTTGCTTATAATCATTCGCTACATTCTACTAGTAAGATGTGCCCTTTTGAAATTGTGTATGGTTTCCTACCTCGTGCACACATTGATTTGTTGCCTCTTCCACCTTCAGAGAAGGTTAATTTTGATGCTAAACAACATGTTGAATTGATCTTAAAAATGCATGAGTTAACTAAGGAAAATATTGAGAGCGTGAATGCTAAATACAAACTTGCTGATGATAAGGGTAGAAGACATATTGTGTTTGAACTAGGAGGTCTTGTTTGGTTACATTTACGCAAAGATAGGTTTCTTGATTTGCGCAAATATAAGCTAATGCCACGTGATGTGATCCTTGTATAGAGTTAGAGAAAATAAATGATGATGAATATAAAATCAAGCTGCCTGTAGATTTTGGGGTTAGTCTCACTTTTAACATTGAAGATTTGAAGCCTTATTTGGGTGAGGAAGATGAGCGTCCGTCGAGGATGACTTCATCTCAAGAAGGGGTGGATGATGAGGACATCAATACCATAGTTACACTCATAGCACGTGCCACTATACATACTGGACCAATTACTAGAGCTTGTGAACGCCAATTAAATTATCAGGTACTTTCATTTCTTGGGAATAATTATAATGTTCATGAGAATATGATGCTTCCTAAAATAGATACATTTGTGTTGATTACTAATGAAGGGCCTAGCATGGATAAGAGGGATGAACAATGGAGCAGGATCAAGCATGGAGATGAAGGTGCGCGCGACGGGAACCGGAACAACGTTTCCAATGGAGTTTTCAGCAGTTTGAAGCCCCCATGATGACTGATACGTCTCCAGTGTATCTATAATTTATAAAGTATTCATGCCATGTTTACAACAATTTTATATGGATTTGGTATGATTTGGATGGAACTAACCTGGACTAACGTTGTTTTCAGCAGAACTGTCATAATGTTGTTTTTTGTGCAGAAATGAAAGTTCTCCAAATGAGCTGAAACTTTTTAACGATTTTTTGGAACAAAAGAGACCCCCTAAGCCTCATGGGAGGGCCAGAAGAGCCATGAGTAGGGCACAACCCACCACGGAGTGCCAGAGGGGCCTGGCTTGCCCCGATGAGTTGTGCTCACCTTGAGGCCCATCTTAGTGTGAAACCAACGCCAAATAATCCTATAAATAAAGAAAGCCCCAGAAATAACCCTAGATCAGAAGTTCCGCCGCCGCAAGCCTCTGTAGCCACGAAAAACCAAACTAGAACCTGTTCTGGCACCCTGTCAGAGGGGGGAATCATCACCGGAGGCCACCTTCATCATCCCGGCGGCTACCATGATGAGGAGGGAGTAGTCCACCCTCGGGGCTGAGGGTTTGTACCGGTAGCTATGTGTTTAATCTTTCTCTCCCTTGTTCTTGAGATGGCACAATCTTGATGTATCATGGGATTTGTTAATATAGTTGGATCATATGGTGTTTCTCCCTCTCTGTCTAGTTGTGATGAATTGAGTTTTCCTTTTGAGATTTTGTTATTATCAAATTGAATACTTTTATGTATTTAAGAGCACATGAGATATGTGTTGCATATGAATACCCGTGATGACAATGGGGTATTATATTGATTCACTTGAGATATGTTTTGGCACTCAACTCGTGGATTCCCGAGGTGACATTGTGGTAATCTATGCATAGGGGTTGATGCATGTTCTCGTCTTTTGTTTCTCCGATAGAAATCTTGGGGCACTCTTTGAGATTCTTTGTGTTGGACTGAGTATTATGAATCTGAATTTGCTTTGGTGTTATTCCTTCATCCATCATGATCTCACTCAAAACTTGAAAACTTCAGCACACAAAACTCAACAAAACCTTTGTGAGATCCATTAGTATAACAAAGCAAATCACTACATTAGGTACTACTGTGAACCCATTCATATTTTATTATTGCATTATATACCTACTGTATTATAACTTCACCATGGCTTATACCCCCCCCCCCCCCCCGATACAATCCATAGATTCATCAAAACAAGCAAACAATGCAACAAAAACAGAACCCGTCGAAAACAAATAGTCTGCAGTAATTCCAACAATGACCATATCTGTAACTCCAAAAATTCTAAAATAATAGGACAACATGGGCAATTTTTATATCAATCATGTGTAAAAAATTCAGAATTTTAGCACTCTCCAGCCAATTTTAACAATTCTGCTACTGGATTCAAAATTTTCTGTTTTTGTGCAGAATCAAAGTAGCTATCATCCAAATCATCCCAAAGGCTTTACTTGGCATAAACACTAACTTAAAACACAAAAACAGAAACATAATAGTAGGATGATTGTGTGCACTAAAAACAGAAAAGGAAACAAGAAAATCAAGATAACTATTGGGTTGCCTCCCAACTAGCATTGTTGTTTTATGCCCCTGGCTAGGCGTAATGCATAGTTTCAAGTGTTGTCATCTTTGAGATTAATTACATAGGTGGCCATCATAATGGATTCATATGGTGGCCTAACTTTATTTCTAGGGAAGTTTTCCATACCCTGCCTTATTTAACAGAAATTGAAATTCTATATTCCCTTCTTTCGTATCAATAATAGCACCTATGGTACGTTAGAACAGTCTACCAAGTATTATGGGACAAAATGGATTGCAATCAATATCAAGCACAATGAAATCAATGGTTACATAATACCTATTTTCAAGAATAAGAACATCATTAATTCTATCCAAAGGTTTCTTAATAGTAGAATCGGCTAAGTGCAAATTAAGAGAACATTCATCCATATTGGTAAAACCTAGCACATCACATAGAGATTTTGGTCTTGCGGAAATGCTGCCACCCAAATCACATAAAGCATTGCACTCATAAGTTTTAATTTTTAATTTAATGGTAGGTACCCACTCATCATATAATTTCCAAGGTACTGAAACCTCCAATTCTAGCTTTTCTTCTCAAGCTTTCATCGTCGCTTCTACAATATGTTTAGTAAAAGCCTTATTTTGTTCATAATAATTTGGTGAATTTAGCATAGATTGCAACAAGGAAATGCACTCAACTAAAGAACAACTATCATAATTAAAATCCTTGAAATCCAAAGGAGTGGGCACATCATTATTTAAAGTTTTTACCTCTCTAAACCCACTTTTATCAAAAAAAATCATTAAGATTTTCACCCTCCGATCTAGGGGGACGCCCTCTAGCTAAAGTTAACATCAAGATTGGGTGGAAAAAATTTAGATTTAAGATTTTCCACATCATGAACGATTCTATCCATGCTCCTAGTCATATTATCAAGTTCACTCATTTTTTCCTCTATCGTAGTATTGAAAACCTTTAGAGCATTGATAAATTATTTAATATTACTTTCAAGAACAGAGGGCATCCTATTATTATTATAATAATTACCATAGGGATTGCCATAATTATTAGAGGAACTTCTAGGAAACGGTCTAGGATTAAAATTACCTCTATAAGCGTTACTATTGAAATTATTTTGCAAGACAAAACTAACATCTACAGGGTAATTATTTTTTTCAATCAAAGCAGACAATGGCACATCATTAGTATCAATATGAGCATTTTTTACTAGCAACCATTTTCATAAGCGCATCAACCTTATCACTCAAGGTACTAATTTCTTCAGCAGAATTCACTTTTTTACTAGTAGGAGTTCTTTTAGTATGCCACTGTGAATAATTTGTCATAATATTATCAAGAAATTTGGTAGCTTCTCCTAATGTCATTTCCATAAATGTACCACCCGCGGTGGAATCTAAAAGATTTCTAGAAAAATAATTCAATCCCACAAAATTTATTTTTTTATGATCATCCACAAACTTAAACCATGAGTAGGGCAATTTATTATCATTAATTTTATCCTCTCCAAAGATTGGGAAACATGTTCATGCTCAAGTTGCTTAAAATTCATAATTTGATTTCTAAGAGAAATTAATTTCGCGGGTGGAAAATACTTGGCAATAAACACATCTTTACACTTAATCAAGAATCAATACTATTTCGCGGTAAATATGAAAACCAAGTTTTAGCACGATCTCGTAGTGAGAACGGAAATAATTTTAGTTATACAATATCATTATCTACATCTTTTTTCTTTTACATGTCACACAATTCAACGAAAGTGTTAAGATCTAATGCGACATCTTCATTAGGACTATTGGAATATATTGTTCTTTCATAACAAGGTTTAGCAAAGCGACATTAATATCACAAGACTCCGCACTAGTGGCGGGAGGAGCAACCGGAGTAATAATAAAATCATTATTATTAGTATTGGAAAAATCACACAACTTGGTATTTTCTTGAGACATGGTGACTAGGCAAACACGATAACAAGCAAGCAAGGAAGCAAACACGAAAAAGGCAAACAAAAAATATTTTTGTATTTTTGTGAAAACGTTTTAGAAGTGGGGGAGTGAAAACGAGAGGCGAATGGAAAATAATGTAAATGCAAGGAGATGAAAGTTAATGCGATGGTACTTGATAGATGTTGATGATGTCTCCTGGCAACGACGCGAGAAATTCTCCTGCTACTTGTGAGCTGCGTTGGGATTTCCTCGAAGAGGAGAGGATGACCCTCGGTGATTAATTGCAAGGATCAAATCTTGTAGTGATAGATAGATAGCACAAAAATACAAAATAAAATTGTAGAAAGGTATTTTTGGATTTTTAATATATGATAAAATTATACCCGGGGGGCATAGTTTTCACTAGAGGCTTATCTCTTGAAAAAAGCATACAGTGGGTGAACAAATTACTATTGGGCAATTGATAGAAAAGCGAATAATCATGACGATGTCCAAGGCAATGATCATGTATATAGGCATCACATCTGAGACAAGTAGGCCGACTCCTGCCTGCATCTACTACTATTAATCCACACATCAACCGCTATCCAACATGCATCTAGAGTATTAAGTTCATAAAGAACGAAGTAACGCCTTAAGCAAGATGACATGATGTAAAAAAAGTATACTCACACATGCATAAAGCCAACGTTTTATCCTTAATAGCAATAATACAATTATGTGTCTTGTCCCCTTCTGTCACTAGGATATAGATCACCGCAAGATTGAACCCATCACAAAGCACCTCTCCCATTGCAAGAAAAATCAATCTAGTTGCCCAAACCAAATCAATAGATCAGAGAGAAATACAGAGTTATAATAATCATGCATAAAAGAGTTCAGAGAATATTCAAATTATATTCATGGATAATCTGATCATAAACTCACAAATCATCAGATTCCAACAAACACACCACAAAAAGTGATTACACCAAACTCCAAGAACATCGAGGAGAACATTGTATTGAAGATCAAAGAGAGAGAAGGATCCATCTAGCCACTAGCTATGGACCCATTGGTCTATGGTAAACTACTCACACATCATCGAAAGGGTAACAAGGTTGATGTAGAGCCCCTTCATGGTCGATTCCCCCTCTGACAGAGTGCCGGGGAAGGCCTCCAGATGGGATCTCACGAGAACAAAAACATGCGGTGGTGGAAAAAGTATTTCGGGTGGATCTCTGATGTCAGGGGAATATTTGAGTTTTTGTAGAGGTGTAATTAGGTCAAGAGATGCCACGATGGGCCCACAAGCCTGGGGGCACCCCCTGGGGCGCGCCTCCCAAGCTTGTCGCTCCCTCGTGGCTCGTTAGGTCTTCTCTGAACCTTCTAGGGTCTCTTTTGATCCAAAAAAAATTAATCCAAAGTTTTTTTCTCCGTTTGGACTCTGTTTGATATTGATTTCCTGAAAAGCCAAAAACAAGCAAAAACAACAACTGGCACTAGGCACTATGTTGAAAGGTTGGTCCCAAATGATATATAATTGCATATAAAACATCCAAGATTGATACTATAATAGAATGGAGTAATAAAAAATTATAGATACATTGGAGACGTATCATGGACTGTATCAGACGAACCTTATCCCGTAAGCCATAAAAGAAGGTCTTCCAAGATATTTTGTAGTACATCTCACACAGTTCGTGATAATAAACTATGTGTGGTGTACTTGATTTTTCAGAAAGGGGTCACAGCGGCACAGGACAGTGTTTGAATTGCTAGAACATTTATCTACAGTGCGCATGCAACAATAGGAGTGTTGATGTAGGGTAAAACCCTAGAGGCCGATCTTTCACGTTTGGAGCGGATCCCTACGAAGAACACGAGGAGGGGAACGAGGGAAAAACACTCAACCAACAACAAGAAAAGTCACACATGCACTAGATCATCGAGGCACGAGGTGATACAAGATCCAAATCCAACAAGGGACGATACATAGGGTAATCGGTTCTTCTCCATGAGGAGGACTTGATGATGGTCTTCTCCGGAAGGAGGTCTTGAATCCAAGTGGATCTTCTCCGAAGAGGTGTCGGTCCCTCGCGAAGGAGTAGATCCGGATGGATGAGCGAGGCTCTATCTCACAAATGAGCTAAATCAATGCTAACCCTCTCTAGGAGTAGGAGGAGGTCTATTTATAGTCTAAGTGCAAAAGAGGGGTGAAGTGAAGGTGTACATGGGCCTCAGCCCGCAACTGGACGCCGCCAGGGATCAGACGTCCGGTGGGTGTCAGACGTCCGGAGGCTCGGGACGGCCCGGACGTCCGTAGGTCTTCGGACTTCCGTAGTTTTGGTTCTGTTGCCGGTTGCACGGTCGTCCAGTCTTCCTTGGATTTCCGTAGATTCGGTTCTATTAGGGAAGTGTCGGACATCCGGAGGGGCTCAGTCGTCCGGAGCCTGGGAGTTGCCGGACGTCTGGTCCTGGTCGAACGTCCGGCCGCTGTAGCTTTTGCTAGCATGTTTTCCTTGGGCTGTTTTGACCTCCAGGGGTCAGACGTCCGTGTTGAGCCGGTCGTCCGGAGCCTGTAGCTTCCGCGGCAGCTCTTATTCTTGACCTTCACGCTTGGTGTCCTCGCCGTCTTGGCCATTTAATGTAGAGGTTCCGTGGACTTCTTCTAAGTACCTGAGCACACATAATGTTTCTGCTTGAGGTAGTAGCCATGACTCATGTGTAGAAAAGGGTAGTTCTAAGAGAAGCGAGTTCACCTTATCTTCGATAGCCTTCGTTCGAGCTCTTGTCATAGGTCCAAGTGGTGTCGAGGGGGATGTAGATTCGTCCATGGGGATGATCGTGGGATGCTCCGCATCATCTCCCTCCCCCCCCCCCCCCCCCGGGAAAGATCCGACCTCAGATCGAAAGTTTCACCACCATGGTATGGCGAGAGGTCCTTAACATTGAAGATGTCACACATGTTGTACTTGTCGCATGGGAGATCGATCTTGTAAGCATTGTTGTTGTAGCGTGCTAGCACCTTGAAGGGTTCGTCGGCTCGAGGTAGAAGTTTGGACTTGCGTTCATTGGGGAAGCGGTCCTTGCGAAGGTTTAGCCACACGATATCTCCCATGTTGAATACCATGGGTTGCTTGTTGATGTTAAGCTTGGTCGCTAGTCGTTGTACTTGGCGCTTAATGGTGTTCCTTGTATCTTCATGCAACTTCCTGAGGTAGCTTGCTCGTGCACTCACATCGAGGTTGGTGCGCTCTTGTAGTGGAAGAGGTACAATGTCCAATGGGGACAACGCGTTGAAGCCGTAGACGACCTCGAAGGGGGACTTGCCGGTAGTCGATGTCTTGTGCGGTTGTAGGCATACTCGGCGATGGGTAGACACTCCTCCCACTCCTTGATGTTCCTCTTGATCAACACGCAAAGTAGAGTGGATAGTGTATGGTTCATCACCTCAATTTTCCCATCGGTTTGAGGGTGGTATGCCGAAGAGAACAAGAGCTTGATGCCGAGCTTGGCACATAGCGTCTTCCAAAAGTAACTCAAGAACTTGACGTTGCGGTCCGAGACGATTGTCTTTGGTACTCCATGGAGTCGCAAGATTTCCCTACAAAAGAGATTTGCAATATGTGAAGCATTGTCTATCTTGTTGCATGGAATGAAATGTGCCATCTTAGAAAATCGGTCCACAACAACAAACACGGAATCCTTTCCATTTTGAGTTCTAGGCAAACTAAGTACAAAATCCATGCTAATGTCTTCCCAAGGTTGATAAGGAATAGGAAGAGGCGTGTAAAGACCATGGGATTGAGATTTAGACTTAGCTTTGCGACATGTAGAGCATCGGTTGGTGAAGCGTGAGATGTCGCGGAACATCTTGGGCCAAAAGTAGTTCTTGGAGAGCGTGGCGAATGTCTTGTCGCGTCCAAAGTGTCCCATGAGTCCGCCTCCATGAGCCTCTTGCAAAAATAGCAAACGAAGAGAAGACTCGGGAATGCAAAGTTTGTTATCTCTCATAAGATAATCATCCTTGATGTAATGTCGTTCCCGAGATGTATTCGTCAAACACTTGGCATAAAGAGTGGCAAAGGTAGCATCATTCACATACAAGTCTTTTATGTGCTCAAAGCCAATAACATTCAACTCAAGTTTAGTGACAAGCTTGCATATGCGGGAAAGGGCATCTGCCACTACGTTTTCCTTACCTTTGATGTACTTGATTGCATAAGGAAAAGACTCTATAAATTCACTCCATTTGGCATGATGCTTGTTCAACTTAGTTTGACATTTTAAGTATTTAAGCGTTTCATGGTCGGTATGTATGACAAACTCATGATGTCTAAGATAATGTTCCCAAACATGTAGCACATGCACTAAAGCATACAATTCTTTGTCATGGATGGGATAGTTAAGTGGAGCACCGGAGAGTTTTTCACTAAAATATGCAATGGCTCGTTTTTCTTGCATCAAAACTCCACCAATTCCGGTACCACTTGCATCGCAATGAATCTCAAAAGTTTTGTCAAAGTTGGGTAAAGCAAGAATCGGAGCATGAGTAAGCAAAGATTTGAGCTCATCAAAAGAGGTAGATTGCAAAGGTCCCCAAACAAAAGGAGCATTTTTCTTACTCAAGGCATGCAAAGGTGCGGCGATGGTGCTAAAGTCTTTCACAAAGCAACGATAGAAACCCGCAAGGCCAGGAAGGCTACGCACTTGTTGCAAATTGGTGGGTTGGGGCCAAGTTTTAATTGATTCAATTTTAGATTCATCGACATGGACACCCTTGGAAGAAACAACGAAACCCAAGAAAACAAGCTTGTCAACACCAAATGTGAACTTTTTCATGTTGGCATAAAGACGTTCCTTGCGAAGAGTTTGCAAAACAGCCCTAATATGCTTTAGATGATCTTTCATGGATTTGCTAAAAACAAGAATGTCATCAAAGTAAACCGCAACAAACACTCCTATGTAGGGACGAAGCACAAAATGCATAAGACGCATGAAAGTACCGGGAGCTTCCGATAAACCCATAGGCATAACCAACCACTCGTACAAGCCAAATTTGGTTTTGAATGTGGTTTTCCATTCATCACCTTCTTGTATGCGGATTTGATAATAGCCACTTTTAAGATCAATTTTTGGGAAAATGGTGGCGCCGCTAAGTTCATCTAGCATATCATCTAGGCGAGGAATGGGATGCCTATAACAAACGGTAATAGCATTGATGGGTCTACAATCTGAGCACATGCCAAAACTACCATCTTGATTGGGAACAAGTATAACTGGAATGGCA
Source organism: Triticum timopheevii (assembly GCA_963921465.1). NCBI lineage: Eukaryota > Viridiplantae > Streptophyta > Magnoliopsida > Poales > Poaceae > Triticum > Triticum timopheevii. The sequence continues at coordinate 262,943,326 of OY997264.1, forward strand.
CAAGGGCTTAAGCTTTCACGTACATGTCTGTTGTCGATGAGTTGTTGTACTTGCCATTGGATCTCCTTAGTTTCTTCAGGGTTGACGCGGTAGGGAGCTTTTTTAGGTAGAGGTGCTCCGGGGATGAGGTCGATTCGGTGCTCAATGCCTCGTAGTGGAGGTAGACCCGGAGGTAGCTCATTGGGGAAAACATCTTGGAATTCCTACAAAAGAGAAGACAACACTAAAGGTAAATCATGAGAGGTGTTAGTTTTTGGTGCCTCATCCTTGCACACAAGGACAAAGTGCATAACACTCGATGGGTTCTCACACACTTCTCTCATCTCACTTTTGGTGGCAAATAGGACAAATTTTTCTTGTCGCTCATCGTGGAGGCACTCGGTTTTGGCTTGTGGCTCTCACTCTCTTTTGGGTGTATCACTTTGTCAGTCTTTTCTCCATGATGGGTGGCTTTCTTGTCGGTGATCACTTGACTAGGAGACATAGGTCATAGCACATATTCCTTCCCTTTCATCTTGAAGCTATAGTGATTGGTACGCCCGTTGTGGATGACGCCGTGGTCAAATTTCCATGGTCGACCAAGAAAGAGGTGGCAAATGGACATCGGGACGATATCACACTCCAACGTGTCTTCATATGCTCCAATTTTGAAGGAAACCTTGACCGTATGCTCAACTTATATAGTGCCGGAATCGCTTAGCCATTGGACCTTGTATGGGTGTGGGTGCTGCATCTTGACCAATTGTAGCTTGGAGCATAGTTCTTCACTTTCCAAGTTGTGACAACTACCTCCATCTATGATGACCTTGACGGACCTTCCATTGATGCCAGCCTTTGTGTGGAAGATGTGGCATCTTTGGTCTTCGTCTTGTTGATGTTGAAGAGTCAGGACTTTGGAGACAACGAGAGCGGGGCTCGAATCCTCATCACAAAAGACTTGATCATCTTCATCCTCGTTCATGCGCCGGTGCATGGCCGCTTGCTCAAGGGCTTCCATCTCCTCTTCAATCATGGAGTCATAGGTTCCATCGTCGTTGAGGATCATGGTGCGCTTGTTGGTGCATTGAAAGGACTTGTGGCCTCGACCACCGCAATTGAAACACTTGAAGGAGCTTGTCTTGACGGTCTCATCGGTTGGAGTAGATGAAGAAGCGCGTGGCTTGATGTTGCTTTTAGTAGGAGGAGGATGACTTGAGGTTGTCAAAGTTTTCTTGTAACTTGACTTGTCGTCGTTGCTTGTAGAAGGCCTCGTTGAGGTAGAAGTTGGAGGAGTCATTAAAGCTTGGTTGTTGGACAAGCCGTAGGTCTTAGATGAGTACTTGCGTACTTGAAGTCATCTTGCACTTGACATTCCGCTTTGGTAGCTTGATGCACGAGCTCAATGAGGTTGGAGTAGGGTTGGAAGTCGGCAATCTTCTTGATGGGATGATTGAGGCCATTCAAGAAGCGTGCCATAGTTTGCTCATCATCTTCCATGACATTGGCTCTTATCATGGCTGTCACCATTTCCTTGTAGTATTCTTCAAGACTCTTTCTTCCTTGCTTGAGTAGTTGGAGCTTCTTGAAGAGATTGCGGTTGTAGTAGGTGGGCACAAAACATGCTCGCATGACATCCTTCATTTGAGCCCAAGTGGTGATTGGTGGTTCACGGCGTGCTTCTCAGCGCTCAAGGACTTGTTCCCACCATATGAGCACATAGTCTTGGAACTCAAGTGATGCCATAGCGATCTTTTTCTATTCCTCATAGTTGTGCAAACGAAAGATTTTGTCGACCTTTAATGCCCATGATAGGTACTCTTCGGGATCATTGCTTCCATTGAACTTGGGCATGGTGAACTTTAGCTTGCCATAGCGTTGCTCTTCATTATGTTGGGGTCGAGGGTGATGATGACGCCCTTGACATGGAGGATAATCAACCTCATGTTGCTTTTGGTGTGGAGGATGTCCATAGTCATCTTGCTCTTATTGAACTTGAGGTTGTGGAGGAGCTTGTCGAGCTTGAGGAGGAGGGTGAGGAACTTGACGTTGCACTCTTGGTTGGTAGTTGCGCTCTTGGAGTTCTTCTCGAAGTGCTTCCTCTTGATTGCGCCTATCGCGGTTGCGTTTTGCAATGGCTCAACTTAATTCTTGAAGGGCATGTTGTGCCTCAAGAGCTTGTGCTTCACGTTGTTGTTGTTGTTGAAGATGTTGAGCCTTGGTGTCTTGTTCATCTTGATGTTGTCACGCTCGCTCTTCCTCTTGGTGACATTGACGTTGTCGTTCTTGAGCTTGTGCAAAAGGATCTTGGTGTGGTTGATGACGAAGTACTTGCTCGTCGACTTGCTCTTGCGAATGATTGCCGTGTAGAGTATTGCGAGATGCACGACGGTCTTGACGCGCAGCTCATCGACGAGTGTTCGATGTCGGTGTACTTGAGCCAGAGAAGGTGTCGTCTGAGTGTCGACTTGATCAGCTCTATATTGAGTATGAAGAAGTGGAAGGAGGGCATTTCACCAACAAGTCACGGATCTCATCCATTCTTGCATCGTCCTCTTGCTTGTGAACGTCGAGCTTGTTGTCAAAGTAGTCTCTTGTTTATTGCTCGGAGAGTCGCAAGTCGGTGGTGAGATTGTCGATCCGGTCGGTCATTGCTTGTTGCTCTTGATGCAACGCTCGTTATGCACCAAAGAGGTGGCTCTTGGTGACGAATGATGACATGTCGTCGTCTTGCTTGATGAAGAGTGGGTTGGTAGAAGAACTTGGCCTATCCATCATTCCAAGCAAAATGTGAGTGGGAGAAAGATAAGAACTTATACCAAATGTACCTTGACCGATGTTGAAGATGGATCAAGATCACTCAAATGCGGACAATGAAATAGTACAATTGGTACCAGTTCTTGTTGATTCTCACACCTACACAAGTAAAAGCTTATGGTGGAGCTTGGTTAGGATGGTGGCACTAAATTTGATGCAATTGTAAGTTAGCTTCAATAATGTTGGAAAAGAGTCACAAATTTGCAAATGCAACAAGTAGACCAAGCAAGTAGTGGTACACGGAAACACACACGCAAATAGCTAAGTGGGATTGTGCAAACCAAAAATGAGCCAAAATGTGGAGTCCACGAAAATGCTCTTGTTGCACAATACTAGAGAGACCCTAGCACGATTGCATAGTAGGCGGATACGGAACTTGTGCACAACCTACTAGGAAAAAATGTAACGACCTATATCCCAAGTATGCTATATGTATGGTATTTCAGTGATATGATCCAACATGATCGGATATGACAATCTTAATGCCGTATGATGCTACAGTTCTTGCTTATAAGCGCTTTTCTTATCTTTCCCTCTTTGCTTAAAAGCTTGTTTGGCTCTTTCACTTGTGAGCTCTTTTCTCATGCAAAACTTCACGAACCAAGATAGCAATTGTGTATGCGATGACAACTTTGTGACACAAAAGATGAGACCAAGATATGCACCACTATGATATGGTATGTATGCTATGGTGTATGACCACTAATGTGCACAAGTCACGTTGCCGGCAGTACTCAATGGCTAGTCTCGATGGGCTATGTGGTTATCAATGCAATGGCATGGGATGACAAAGATCTCGTCAAGGTTACCGTCCTTGGTGATGATGAGTCCTTTGCGAAGATGAGAGGTGGTGATGATGATGTCGAACCGTACCTATATAGCCGAAACACAATAGGACACGGGAACCACAACTCAAAATCTCAAAGGCCAAAATGTGTCAAAACTTGTCGGAGTGCGGAATGAGTATGCGATGGTGGTGTTTGTGGGAAACTGTGGTGGTATAGGTGTTTGCAAAAGGTGGTGGAAAGTGGAGCAACGGTGGAGGTCGAACTGAAAAATTTTAGTGTCAGCACGGTTTTACGGACGTCCGATGGAGCACGGTCGTCCGGTCGCCGGAAGTCTGGTGGATCCTGGTCATCCGGTGCCTGGGCGAATTCGGGCACGGGGTGAACAGCTCGGTTTCGTGGTGGAGGAAGGTGGAGAGGTCAAATCTGTGCAATTCTGTGGAGGGAAAAGGGTGGAGAGGGTGGGGAAAGCTAGATCCACATGTGGCAACACAAATCCATGGATCAAATCCCACAAAACTTCATCACACCAACAAATCACAAAAAAAAATTGGGGCTATTCCGGTGGGGATTTTCGGATTTAGGACGAAATCAACAAAATCAAGCTAGAAAACACGGGGTAGGGGCTCCGAAAACATGGTGAACGTGCCTCATGATACCAAGATGATGTAGGGTAGAACCCTAGAGGCCGATCTTTCACATTTGGAGCGGATCCCTATGAAGAACACAAAGAACACGAGGAGGGGAACGATGGAAAAACACTCAACCAACAAGAAGAAAAGTCACACATGTGCTAGATCATCGAGGCACGAGGTGATACAAGATCCAAATCCAACAAGGGACGATACATAGGGTAACCAGTTCTTCTCCGTGAGGAGGTCTTGATGATGGTCTTCTCCGGAAGGAGGTCTTGAATCCAAGTGGATCTTCTCCGAAGAGGTGTCGGTCCCTCGCGAAGGAGTAGATCCGGATGGATGAGCGAGGCTCTATCTCACAAATGAGCTAAATCAACGCTAACCCTCTCTAGGAGGAGGAGGAGGTCTATTTATAGTCTAAGTGCAAAAGAGGGGCGAAGTGAAGGGGTGCATGGGCCTCAGCCCGCAACTGGACGCAGCCAGGGATCGGACGTTTGGTGGGCGTCGGACATCCGGAGGCTCGGGATGGCCCGGACGTCCGTAGGTCTTCGGACTTCCGTAGTTTTGGTTCTGTTGCCGGTTGCACGGTCGTCCGGTCTTCCTCGGATTTCCGTAGATTTGGTTCTGTTGGGGAAGTGTCGGACGTCTGGAGGGGCTCGGTCGTTCGGAGCCTGGGAGTTGCGGACGTCCGGTCCTGGTCGGATGTCCGACCGCTGTAGCTTTTGCTGGCCTGTTTTCCTTGGGCTGCTTTGACCTCTAGGGGTCAGACGTCCGTGCTGGGCCGGTCGTCCAGAGCATGTAGCTTCCGTGGCAGCTCTTCTTCTTGACCTTCACGCTTGGTGTCCTCGCCGTCTTGGCCATTGAATGTAGAGGTTCCATGGACTTCTTCTAAGTACGTGAGCACACATAATGTTTCCGCTTGAGGTAGTAGCCATGACTGATGTGTAGAAAAGGGTAGTTCTAAGAGGAGCGAGTTCACGTTATCTTCGATAGCCTTTGCTCGAGCTCTTGTCATAGGTCTAAGTGGTGTCGAGGGGGATGGAGGTATATCGATGGGGGTGATCGTGGGATGCTCCGCATCAAGTGTCGTGCAAAAATTGGAATTATTTAGGGTTATTTTGGACATTTTTATGCATTAATTGTGTTTTCTAGGCATTTAAGGTACATAATTCAAATTTGAAGTACAGGCACATGCTCCGGTGCACAAAAATTGGTTGTAAAATGATATATGTGTCCACGATTGCATGCTTAGGTCCCATGCAAGAAATGGAAATGAATTTCAAACACCTCAGCGTCGTGGCTCGGTCGCAAACATTGAGATACTTGGTTTTTAAATTTTAGTAAATCCAAAACTTGTCTGAAATTGATGAAACTTGGTATGCTATCATGGAATGGCACCAACATGATATGGTAAAATATTTATCCCATTTGCGGCAGATTTTGGTATAAGCTCCTACAAAACTAGAGCTTCTCACAAGAAGCATCGTGGTTCTGGTAGAAAATGTGTCACCTTTGTGGACGAAACGACATTAATTGCCTCTTCTTTCCTTGAATTTTTTTTCTAGAGGCAACATATACCAAGAGGAGTGCCATATTTGGAATTATTCGGGGTTCGTTTGGACATTTGTATACATTAACTGAGTTTTCTAAGCATTTTATGTGCATAATTCAAATATGAACTTCCGGCACATGCTCCAGTGCACCAACATGGGTTGAAAAAACATATATGTGTCCTTGGGTGCATTCTTAGGTCCCATGCATGAAATGGGAATGAATTTCAAACACCTCGACATCGTGGCTCGGCCGCAAACATTGAGGTACTTGGTTTTTAAATTCTAGTAAATCCAAAACTTGTCGGAAATTCATGAAATTTGGCATGCTATCAAGGAATGGCACCAACATGTTGTGGTAAAATTTATGTCCCATTTGGGGCAGGTTTTGGTATACGCCCCTCGCAAATCAGAGCTTCTCACAAGAAGCGTCGTGGATCCTGTAGGGAACGTGTCACCTTTGTGGATGAAACGACATTCATTGCCTCTTCTTGTCTTGATTTTTTTTCTAGAGCCACAATAAACCAATAGGAGTGTCATGTTAAATTTTGGAATTATTCGGGGTTCGTTTGGACATTTTTATACATTAACTTAGTTTTCTAGGCATTTTATATGCATAATTCAAAATTGAACGATAGGCACATGCTCTAGTGCACCAAAATGGGTTGAAAAATCATATATGTGTCCTTGGGTGCATGCTTGGGTCCCATGCAAGAAATGAGAATGATTTCAAGCACCTCGGCATCGTGGTTAGGCCGCAAACATTGAGATACTCGGTTTTTAAATTCTAGTAAATCCAAAACTTGTCTGAAATTCTTGAAACCTGGCATGCTATCATGGAATGGCACCAACATGTTGTGGTAAAAAATTTGTCCCATTTGGGGCAGGTTTTGGTATAAGCTCCTCATAAACCAAAGCTTCTCACAAGAATCCTAGCGGTTCCGGTAGAGAACGTGTCACCTTTGTGGATGAAACGACATTCATTGCCTCTTTTTGCCTTGATTTTTTTCTAGAGGCAACATAGACCAATAGGTGTGTCGTTGGAATTATTCGGGGTTCATTTTGACATTTTTATACTTTAACTGGGTTTTCTAGGCATTTTTTGTGCGTAATTCAAATTTTAATTTCAGGCACATACTCCAGTACACGAATATGGATTGAAAAATATATATGTGTCCTTGGGTGCATGCTTAGGTCCCATGCAAGAAATGGAAATGAATTTCTAATATGTCTCCAACATATCTATAAAATTTTTTGTCCCATGCTATTATATTATCAATCTTGAATATTTTATATTCATTTAGAAGCAACTTTATATCATTTTTGGGACTAACCTACTAACTTAGTGCCCAGTGCCAGTTGTTGTTTTTTGCTTGTTTTTTACTTTGGAGAATATCAGTACCAAACGAAGTCCAAATGCCACGAAACTTTTTGGAGATTTTTTTTTCTGGCAATCAGAGACCCTGGAAGCTTCTGGAGGCCACGAGAAGGTGGAGCAGTGGCTTACTAAGCATGTAACGCCCGAGACCGATGCGCCAGATGTCTTCCAGTTATTCACCTTTGTTGCCATGTCATCCACTTGCGTGTTGCACCTTTCCATGTCATCATGTGCATTTCATCTGCATGTTTATTCAAAACTTGCATCCGTCTGGGTTCTCCCGATTCTCTCTGTTGTCCATTCTGAGTACAGACACACTGGCACGCGCCCGTCGCACCTCCTAGATCTTGTTTTGTGAGAGGGAGACAAACGTTCTTGGAATGGGCCGGGAGTTGACGAGTGGTCTTGGTACATCACCAGTAGACCGCCTGTCAAATTTTGTTCCATTTGGAGGTCGTTTGATGCCCCAACAGCTAACGGCGTTAACCGTCGGACCCCTTCCTCTTTGCAGCCCAGCACCCCTCCACAACAACCCGCTGGCCCATCTAACTCCCTCCATGCTCTCTGTCGTTCGATCATGATCGTGTGGGTGAAAACTGCACCTCAATAGCCCTCTCCTAGCTCCCTCTACCTATAAAAACACCCCCTCCCCCGAAATCTCGGCAAAACCCTAGCCTTCGCCTTCCTCCGCGCACCGGACATGTCCGCCCGGTGCCAGACGCGTCCGCCGCCGCCCCTTCGGCCAATCCCCTCGCGCCACGTCAGCGCCCTAGCCCTCTCCGCTGCCCCCTCCCCCCACCCCCGCGCCAGGCCGCCGGGGCCCGAGGCCGGCCCGCCCCGGCCCGTGCGCGCTGCCGGTCGCCCGTTCCTACGCCCCGCGCCTCCTCACTGCCGTTCGCCGCCGACCTCGTCGTCCACCTCCATCACCGTCGCGCAGCGCCGCCAACCCCGCAAGAGCAGCCCGCCGAGCTCGCCACCCGCGCACCGCCACCGCTGCACCCAGCATCGCGCCGCGCGCGACCCCGCGCCCTCACCGCCCGAGTACTGCCACCACGCGCGCCGCCGCTGCTGCCCTGCGCTCGCCGGCGCTCCTCCCCGACCAGATCCGCTGCCCTGCGCCCTTCCCTAACCCCCCTGCTGCGCCTCCTCGCCGGATCGGGCTCCCGCCGCCACCTGCCAACCTCGACCTGCCCCGGGACCGCCTCGTCCCGCGACCCCGGCACCCCGCGATTCAAACGAGCGCCCGCACTACGCCGTCCCACTTCGTCCCTGAGGTCATTCTTCGTCCAAGTCTTTTCTACAAATCATATGATGTGTGCATATTTTTCATGTTGTATCTTTGTGCACGTTGCTCCGTTTGGGGTGTATGATATGTCAAATTGTTCATCTCTTGATGCTCTACATGATGGAGTAGTTTGCATTCATGTTACTGTTCATATTGATGCCTTAATGTTCATTACAAATCTGCTAAGTGATATAAACTACAGAAATCGGTTGCCTGTTAACATCATGTATGCATCTTGTGAGTGTTGCAACTTTATCCCTGTTGATCCTATGGTGATGATCTTGATATGCAAATGTTCAGATCAGAGTGATCTACACGTTGGTGTGCCTTGCATTCATGTCAGAGTGCATCTTGACATGTTAATCCCTGTTGCAAAAGTGCTTGCTAATTTTAAATGCTGAAAATTGTTATAACTTGCCTATATAGGTAGTTTGCATATGCTTCACCTCTTCCATTTTCTCTTCTGTCTCGTTCCTAAGATCTCGGGTTGAGATCTACTGTTTGTGGAGGAGAGTTGTAACGCCCCGAGACTGATGCGCCAGATGTCTTCCAGTTATTCGCCGTTGTTGCCATGTCGTCCACTTGCGTGTTGCACCTTGCCATGTCATCATGTGCATTTCATCTGCATGTTTTTCAAAACTTGCATCCGTCTGGGGTTCTCCCGGTTCTCTCCGTTGTCCATTCTGAGCACAGACACACTCGCACGCGCCCGTCGCACCTCCTAGATCTTTTTTGTGAGTAGGAGAAAACCATTCTCGGAATGGGCCGAGAGTTGACGAGTTGTCTTGGTACATCATGGGTAGACCGTCTGTCAAATTTCATTTCATCTGGAGGTCGTTTGATGCCCCAACGGTTAACCGCGTTAACTGCCGGACCCCTTTCTCTTTGTAGCCCAGCACCCCTCCACAACAGCCTGCTAGCCCATCTAACACACATCCATGCTCTCCGCCGTTCGATCGCGATCGTGTGGGCAAAAACCGCACCTCAATAGCCCTCTCCTTGCTCCCTCTACCTATAAAAACACCCCCTCCCTTGAAATCTCAGCAAAACTCTAGCCTTCCCCTTCCTCCGCGCGCCGGACGCGTCCGCCGCCGCCCCCTCAGCCAACCCCCTCGCGCCACATCAGCGCCCCAACCCTCCCCGCCGCACCCCGCCCCGCCGCCAGGCCCGCCGGGACCCGAGGCCAGCCCGCCCCGGGCCTGATCTGGGTCGCACCCCAGCCCGCATCTGCCGCCGCTTGCCGGCTCCTACACCCCCGCGCCTCCTCACCGCCGTTCACCGCTGACCTCGCCGTTCGCCTCCATCGCCGCCATGCCGCACCGCCAACCCCGCCGGAGCAGGCCGCCGAGCTCGCCGCTCGTGCCACCGCCGCCGCTCCACCCCGCATAGCACCGCACGCGACCCCGCGCCATTGCCGCCTGAGCACGGCCACCACACACGCCTCTGCCGCTGCCCTGCGCTTGCCGGCGCTCCTCCCCAGCCAGATCCGCTGCCCCGCGCCCTTTCCCGACCCCCCTGCTACGCCTCCTCGCCGGATCAGGCTCCCGCCACCGCCGGCCGACCTCGACCTGCCCCGGGACCGCCTTGTCCCACGACCCCGGCGCCCCGCAATCCAAACGAGCGCCCGCACCGCGCCATCCCACTTTGTCCCTGAGGTCGTTCGTCTAAATCTTTTCTACAAATCATATCATGTGTGCATATTTGTCATGTTGTATCTTTGTGGACGTTGCTCCGTTTGGGGTGTATGATATGCCAAATTGTTAATCTCTTGATGCTCTACATGATGGAGTAGTTTTCATTCATGTTACTATTCATATTGATACCTTAATGTTCATTGCAAAACTGCTAAGTGATATAAACTACAGAAATCTGCTACCTGTTAACATCATGTATGCATCTTGTGAGTGTTGTAACTTTATCCCTGTTGATCCTATGGTGATGATCTTGATATGCAAATGTTCAGACCAGAGTGCTCTACATGTTGGTGTTCTTTGCATTCATGTTAGAGTGCATCTTGACATGTTAATCCCTGTTGCAAAAGTGCTTGCTGATGTTAAATGCTGAAAACCATTATAACTTGCCTATATAGGTAGTTTGCATATGCTTCACCTCTTCCTTTTTCTCTTCTGTCTCGTTCCTAAGATCTCGGGATGAGATCTATTGTTAGTGGAGGAGAGTTGTAATGCCCCGAGACCGATGCGCCAGATGTCTTCCAGTTATTCATCGTCGTTGCCATGTCATCCGCTTGCGTGTTGCACCTTGCCATGTCATCACGTGCATTTCATTTGCATGTTTTTCAAAACTTGCATCCGTCTGGGTTCTCCCGGTTCCCTCTGTTGTCCGTTCTAAGTACAGACACACTCGCATGTGCCCGTTGGACCTTCTAGATCTTGTTTTGTGAGCGGGAGAAAAAGTTCTCGGAATGGGCCGAAAGTTGACGAGTGGTCTTGGTACATCAGCGGTAGACCGCCTGTCAAATTTCGTTCCATTTGGAGGTCGTTTGATGCCCCAACGGTTAACCGCGTTAACTATCGGACCCCTTTCTCTTTGCAGCCCAGCACCCCTCCACAATAGCCTGATGGCCCATCTAACTCCCCTCCATGCTCTCCGTTGTTCGATCACGATCGTGTGGGCAAAAATCGCACCTCAATAGCCTTCTCCTTGCTCCCTCTACCTATAAAAACACCCCTCCCCCGAAATCTCAGCAAAACGCTAGCCTTCCCCTTCCTCCGCGCGGTGCACGCGTCCGCCACCGCCCCCTCGGCCAATCCCCTCACGCCACATCAGCACCCCAGCCCTCTCCGCCGCGCCCAGCCGCCAGGCCCGTCGAGTCCCGAGGCCAGCCCGCCCCGGGCCCGATCTGGGCCGCGCCCCAGCCCGCTTGCTCCGCCGCTTGCCCGCTCCTGCACCCCCATGCCTCCTCACCGTCGTTCGCCGCTGACCTCGCTGTCTGCCTCCATCGTCACCGTGCAACACCGCCAACCCCGCTAGAGCAGCCCACCGAGATCGCCGCCCGCACCGCCGCTGCTCGGCCCCGCATCGTGTCGCACGTGACCTCGGGCCCTCGCCGCCCGAGCATGGCCACCACGCGTGCCTCTGCCGCCACCCTGCGCTCATCGGTGCTCCTCCCCAGTCAGATCCGCTGCCCCGCGCCCTTCCCCGACCCCCCCTGCTGCGCCTCCTCGCCGGATCGGGCTCCCGCCGCCGCCGGCTGACATCGACCTGCCCCGGGACGATCTCATCTGGCGACCCCGGCACCCCGCGATCCAAACAAGCGCCCGCACCGCGCTATCGCACTTCGTCCGTGAGGTCCTTTTTTGTCTGTCTTTTCTGCAAATCATATCATGTGTGCATATTTGTCATGTTGTATCTTTGTGCATGTTGCTCTTGGGGTGTATGATATGTCAAATTGTTAATATCTTGATGCTCTACACGATGGAATAGTTTTCATTCATGTTACTATTCTTACTGATGCCCTAATATTCCTTGCAAAACTGCTAAGTGATATAAACTACAGAAACCTGCCGCCTGTTAACATCATGTATGCATCTTGTGAGTGTTGTAACTTTATCCCTGTTGATCCTATGGTGATGATCTTGATAAGAAAATGTTAAGCTCAGAGTTCTCTACATGTTGGTGTGCTTTGCATTCATGTTAGGGTGCATATTTACATGTTAATCCCTGTGGCAAAAGTGCTTGCTGATGTTAAATGCTAAAAACTCTTATAACTTGCCTATTTGTCTTTTTATATCTTTTTGTGTGATTTTCTTTTGAGCATCATGTCAATATATTTTAGGAGTATAATCATGACATATTTACTGTGGTGCAACCCATTTATTTTTAAATGCCCTGTGGTGGGTGTATCAAGCTTGTGAAGTGGGCTACTTGCTGTTAATGTTCTGTCAAGTCTGGATCTGTCATATCATGTTGCTATGTTTGCTTGATGCTACCATCTAATCCATGCATAATCTGGAGATCCTTAGTTGACACGTTTTGATGTCCATGTTATGATCTATTATGACATGCCTTTTTATGCCTCGTATAATTCCTGTAGTATATGTTTTTGGCGCTATGAACATGCCTAAATGATGTTTCAGTTTTCTGTTAACTTCATGATGCCATGTTGTGAGCTTGATATTAATTAATATATGCCTCTTCTGGAGATGCTCCAATTACATGATCTGAAATATGCTATGAGTAATTTGTTCACATGCCAAGTTTGATAATTTTTGACTTCATATGATCTATGTTCCAATCTTGCAAACATGGTATGATGATGTTGCTATTTTACACTTGCTGAAACTGTTTCAATATTCCGACTTGTCTTGATAGTTCTCACTAATCCATGAGTCATATGCATATGATGCCTTGATGTTATTTGCTCTTTGTTATGTGTACTTGGATTCCATGCCCTTGGTTGATATATATACTTGCTGTAGCATCTTTGTTCCATGCCTCCAACATGTCATCATATGAACTCTGCTCATGCATATGCCCTGTTTTTCACTAAGTTATAATCTGTGTTGTTAAGTTGCTTTTTGCATCGATCATCTTGGATCAATCCTAATGCCTATGAACCTGAACCTTAATGTTATTTGAAGCACATTATATGTACTTGAAGTGCATATCAATTTTTTGTTCATATGTTTCATGTAGCATGTTGTTTTTAGGATTGCAAAGTGCCTAGTTGCTATTTTGGGCAGATTGTTGTTATAACTTGTTTGGAGTGTATGTGTTGCACCGTTGCTCCGTTTTGAGCATGCTAAATATGAAACTTGCTTACAATTGCATGTAGTTTCATATTATATTGTTGAATCCATGTTTTGAGGTGTTTGTGCTTGTGTTTACTTACTTTTACATCAATGCCCTGTTTAACTTGTGTTGCTCATATCTTCTAGGCCATAGCTCCGAATTAAATTAACCTTACATGTAACTTGACTAGAATTTCATGTAGATCATCATGATGCACTTTAACTTGCTTTTTAACAACTAGAACATAATGTGTTTTCAGATCTGGACCGATTTCGAAATTTGCATATGAGGACTTACCGCGGTTGTTATATGTTGTTTCCGGCCTCATTTAAACTTGCTTTGATGTGGTGTTCTTATATGCATCATCTCTTGCCATTATTAGCATCATGTAGCCTTTTCATGCATCACACTTGGTTGAGCATCATGTCATGTTTATGTGTTGTGTGTTTACCTTGTTGTTTGATTCTTTCCCGTTGTGCTTCTTCTTGATAGTTCCTGTTTTGTTGCGATCGTGAGGATTCGTTCGACTATGTTTGGTTCATCTACGCACGTTCGTCTTCTTCATGGACTCGTTCTTCTTCCTAGCGGGATTTTAGGTAAGATGACCATTATCCTGGATCTCACTACTATCATTGTTATGCTAGTTGTCTCGATGCTATCGCTATGTCGCGCTTCCTACCACTTGTTTATCAAGCCTCCCAAATTGACATGAAACAGCCTCTAACCTTTTCACCATCCCATCAAACCATTGTTTGGCTATGTTACCGCTTTGCTCAACCCCTCTTATAGTGTTGCTAGTTGCAGGTGCAGTTGCAGGTTGTTCCATGTTGGGACATGGATATCATGGATATCTTGGGATATCACAATATCTCTTATTTAATTAATGCACATATATACTTGGTAAAGGGTGGAAGGCTCGGCCTTATGCCTCGTGTTTTGTTCCACTCTTGCCGCCCTAGTTTCCGTCATACTGGTGTTATGTTCCTTGATTTTGCGTCCCTAATGTGATGAGGGTTTATGGGCCCCTCTTGACAGCTCGCTTTGAATAAAACTCTTCCAGCAAGGCCCAACTTTGGTTTTACCATTTGCCCAACATAATAACTAAATTTGATATTAAATTTGACGCATAGGTAGTTAGCGCTACCCGAGGAGTAATTCTACATAATACAGGGGGCAGTGCTGATGGTGTTGGTCCCAAACTGGCAGCAGTCGGAGCCACCAACGGGTGTGCCAGCCGAAAACTTAGCCAATCCGGACGTGGCCTGAGATGAGATACGCACGGCTACTATCAGGGTGTCAGCACGCTGGGAGGTCTTGCTAGATTTGTTTTACCATTGTCGAAATGTCTTGTGCACCGTGATCCCGAGTCTGATCGGATGTCCCGCGATGGAGGATTCTCTCCACAGATCGTGAGCTTGTCATGGGCTAAGTTGGGACACCATTGCAGGGTTTAAACTTTTGAGAGCCGTGCGGGCGGTTATGTGGCAGATGGGATTTTTTAATATCCGGTTGTAGAGAACTTGACACCAGATTCAAATTAAAATACACCAACCGCGTGAGTAACCATGATAGTCTCTTCTCGAGTAAGTCGAGAAGAGAACACGGTGGGGTTATGTTTGAACGTAAGTAGTTCAGGATCACTTAGTGGTCATTACTAGTTTGCGACCGTTTGCGTAGCTTCTTATCTTATTCTTGTACTCGTAAGTTAGCCACCATACATTGCTTAGTCGCTTGCTGCAACCTCACCACTTATCCATTCCATTACCATTAAGCTTTGCTAGTCTTGATACCCATGGTGATGGGATTGCTGAGTCCTGGTGACTCACAAATTACTACAACAACAGTTGGAGATACAGGTAATGCGATGATCTGATGTGAGAGCGATGTATGCTTGTCTTGGAGTTCTTCTTCTGCTTCTTCTTTGTTCAGGGGTTAGGTTCCTGGTCGGCAGCCTAGGCTAGCAAGGTGGATGTCGTTTGAGTTTTTGTTTGTGTTTCATCCGTAGTTGGATGTTGCTCCTATGTATGATGTTGTTGTACTCTTGTGGCATTGTATGCCTTTTGTATGTATCCCCATCTATTATGTAATGTTACGACGTAATGATATCCACCTTGCAAAACATCCTCAATATGCGCTTATATCCTTGTTGGGACCTTCGAGTTCCCTCGGATAGGGTCGCATATTGGGCGTGACAAAGCACCAGGGCGCACCTGGGGCCTCTGGCACGCTCTGGTGGATAGTGGGGCCCACGGGCCTCCGTTTGACCTATCTCCGCCTCTATAAATACTCTAAAACCCCAAAACTTAGAGGGGATTCCACAAAATACTTTTTCCACCGCCGCAAGTTCCAGAACCATGAGATCCAATCTAGAGGCCTTTTCCGGCATTTTGCTGGAGGGGGAACCGATCACGGAGGTGTTCTGCATCATCCTTGTTGCCCCTCCGATGATGTGTGAGTAGTTTACCACGGACCTATGGGTTCATAGTTAGTAGCTAGATGGCTTCTTCTCTCTTTTTGATCTTCTATACAATGTTCTCCTCGATGTTCTTGCAGATCTATTTGATGTAATGTTTTCTGCGGTGTGTTTGTTGGAATCTGATGAATTGTAAGTTTATGATCAGATCTATCCATGAATATTATTTGAGTTTTCTATGAACTCTTTTATGCATGATTGTTATAGCCTTGTATTTCTTCTCTGATTTGTTGGTTTGGTTTGACCAACTATATTGATTTATCTTGCCACGGGAACAGGTGCTCTGTGATGGGTTCGATCTTGCGGTGCTCAATCTCAGTGACAGAAAGAGACATGACACGCATGTATCATTGCTATTAAGGGTAACAAGATGGGGTTTATTCATATGTGAATTTATCTAGTCTACATCATTTCATCTTGCTTAAAGCATTACTCTATTTTTCCATGACCTTATTACACTAGATGCATGCTAGATAGCAGTCGATGTGTGGACTAATAATAGTAGATGCAGAATCGTTTTGGTCTACTAATCTTGGACGTGATGCCTATATACATGATCATTGCCTTGGATATCATCATAATTATTTGCTTTTCTATCAATTGATCAACAGTAATTTGTTTACCCACCGTATGTTATTTTCTTGAGAGAAGCCTCTAGTGAAAACTCTGGCCCCCGAGTCTATTTTCTATCATATATTTAAACCAAAAATACCTTGCTGCAATTTTCATTTATTTATTTTATTTTGTATTTTTATCAGACCTATCTATCAAAACCTATACAATTTAATCTTGCTCATAACTGTTGAGGGATTGACAACCCCTCTACACGTTGGGTTGCAAGTATTTGTTGTTTGTGTGCAGGTGCTATTTACATAGTGTTGCTTGGTTCTTATACTGGATTGATAACCTTGGTTTCATAACTGAGGGAAATACTTATCTGTATTGTACTGCATCATCCTCTCCTCTTTGGGGAAATTCCAACACAACTCACAAGTAGCAATTTCAAACACCTCGACATTGTGGCTCAACCGCAAACATTGAGATACTTGGTTTTTAAATTCTAGCAAATCCAAAAAATCGTCTTAAATTCATGAAACTTGGCATGCTATCATGGAATGACGCCAACATGCTGTGGTAATATTTTGTCCCATTTGGGGCAGGTTTTGGTATACGCTCCTCACTAACCACCAGAGCTTCTCGCACGAAGCTCCGTGGTTCCGGTAGGGAACGTGTCACCTTTGTGGATGAAAGCGACATTTGTTGCCTCTTCTTGCCTTGAATTATTTTCTAGAACCAACATAGACCAATAGGAGGGTCGTGTTAAATTTTGGAATTATTCGAGGTTTGCTTGGATATTTTTATACATTAACTGAGTTCTCTAGGCATTTTATGTGCATAATTCAAATGTGAACTACATGCTCATGCTCCAGTGCACCAAAAAGGGTTGAAAAATCATATATGTTTCCTTGTGTGCATTCTTAGCTCCCATGCAAGAAGTGGGAATGAATTTCAAACACCTCGCCATCGTGTCTCAGCCGCAAACATTGAGATACTTGGTTTATAAATTCTAGTATCCAAAACACGTCTGGAATTCATGAAACTTGGCATGCTATCATGGAATGACAGCAACATGTTGTGGTAAAAATTTTGTCCCATTTGGGGTAGGTGATACACGCTCCTGACAAACCAGATCTTCTCACAAGAAGCCTCGTGGTTCCGATAGGGAACATGTCACCTTTGTGGATGAAATGACATTCATTTCCCCTTCTTGCCTTGATTTTTTTTCTAGAGCCAACATAGGCCAATAGGAGTGTCATGTTAAATTTTGGAATTATTTGGGGTTCGTTTGGACATTTTTATACATTAACTGAGTTTTCTAGGCATTTCATGTGCATAATTCAAATTTGAATTATAGGCACATGCTGTCGTGCACCAAAATGGGTTAAAAATCATATATGTGTCCTTGAGTGCATGCTTAGGTCCCATGCAAGAAATGGGAATGAATTTCAAACACCTCGACATCGTGGCTCGGCCGCAAACATTGAGATACTTGGTTTTAAAATTCTAGTAAATCCAAAACTCATCTGGAATTCATGAAACTTGGCGTGCTATCAAGGAATGGCACCAACACACAGTGGTAAAAAATTTATCCCATTTGGGGCAGGTTTTGGTATGAGCTCCTCACAAACTAGAGCTTCTCACAAGAAGCCTCACGGTTTCGGTAGGGAATGTGTCACCTTTGTGGACGAAATGACATTCATTGCCTCTTCTTGCCTTGAATTTTTTCTACAGGCAACATAGAGCAATAAGAGTGTCATGTACGGAATTATTCGGGGTTCATTTGGACATTTTTATACATTAACTGAGTTTCTAGGCATTTTACGTGCATAATTCAAATTTGAACTTCAGGCACATGCTCCAGTGCACCAAAATGGGTTAAGAACATATATGTAGCCTTGGGTGCATGTTTAGGTCCCATGGAAGAAATGGGAATAAATTTGAAACACCTTGGCATCATGGCTCGGTCGTAAACATTGAGATACTTGGTTTTTAAATTCCTGTAAATCCAAACTCGTCTGAAGTTCATGAAACTTGGCATGCTATCACAGAATGGCACCAACATGTTGTGGTATTTTTCTTGTCCAATTTGAGAGAAGGCACACAAATTAGCAGGCAACAAAGGAATTTTGAAATAAATAGATGCCACATTATAACCTCAAATGTTTGTATAATTTAAATCATGGACGTTCTGCTAACCATTCATGTGGCGCCACGCGTCACACTTTTATTGGCTAGGAGATGCCGTGTGGGGCGGCTGCTGGTTCTGAATATTCGGGGTCACGGCAACCAACAAGGTTGGATAACCGCCTTAACCTTTGGCCCTGGCGTTGTAACATGGACAAGTGAATGATATATCCAACTTAGCAACATATGTAACATGGACAACTGAATGCGATATGTACCTTAATGAATGCTCGAAGTGCACCATCCCTTTGCTTTTTCCAACTGGGGTTGTTTCCAGAATAGCCTGGCTTTCATCACCTGATTTCTTGATCTGGTTGCACTATGGACGGGAATGGCATAAAGATGTTAGGAAAGCAAAGATGTGTAATAGGGCCAACAGGAAAACTCATATGGGAACACTTTACTAGAGCATAAGGGACTCGGGTCCCTTCCCTGACATATTTGTTGTATTCGTGCTGGGTTAGCTCATCAAAGATGGTGGGATCTTCCAAAAGCTCCTCAGCATACGCCGGCTTGCATATCTCCACACGAGTACTTGCAAGATGTGTAATAGGTCCAACAGGAAAACGCATATGGGAACGACATAAAGATGTTAGGCAAGCAAAGATGCGTAATAGGTCCAACAGGAAAATGCATATGGGAACACTTTACGGGAGCATAAGGGACTCGGGTACCTTCCCTGACATATTTGTTGTATTCGTGCTGGGTTAGCTCATCAAATATGGTGGGATCTTCCAAAATCTCCTCAACATACGCCAGCTTGTATATCTCCACACGAGTACTTGCAAGATACCATTTAAGGCAGTTGCTGAACGCTACCGGGAAGTGCTCACAAAGCTTGGATCCTGCAGTAGCCCGAGCTTGCTCCACACTGTGCTCGAACATGGTGACATACTTCTTATGATGTTTGTCCCAGTCCTTTATCTTTCATTGCTTCTTCCTATCCAACTTGCATGTTAAAAAATAAAATATTAGCACCATCAAAAAGGACCTGACGATGCTAAGTGCACAAGGTTCATTCCCTCTTATCTGTGAATTGCTTTTCCGTGTCCTCCCATTCCAGTGGGTGACTCTGGAACAAACCAAACTGGTGGAACACACGATGTGGCATGTGAAGCTCAACCGCCTAGTTGCATATGAGTGGGCACCACATAAGCCAAATATGCCTATCCCGCAAGCACATCAGATTCAGGATGAAATCTCCTACATTACCTAATCTATCCTTGGCGCCATATGCCTCCCATTCCACCTGTAACATAACACAACAACACAATTGTCAAGTTTTCATGAAAGCATGAGAATGAGTGATGTAATGTCAATGTTTACCTGCTTAGCCGTAATCATGTCCAACTCATTGATGTACTGCCTATACATCAGAGTGACATCGCTAGTCATCTCTGTTACCACATCTGATGTGGAGCATCCTACGGTCATCCCCATGGACCTGCCATCGTCTCACCAAGCACCAAGAGGACCCATCACAAGAGCACGAACTAGTGCTCTCGATACCGAGGTGACTTCTCTGCTTAGTGATATCTCATATCACTACAAAAAAAAGACACATCCGTGACATTTTGGGCCGAACGGAACTTTTTTCTGTCATACATATGACACTTCTATGACGATAATTGTGACAAAAACCGGTATCATCATAGATGTGGTGGGCTCCTACTTCTATGACAAAAAATCATGACAGAAAATGGGATTTTTGTCCTGGGCGGGCCGGAGACGCGGCTGCATGACATTCTTTGGGCCGTCCATGATGGAAATAACCATGGTAGAAGCGAGGGCGAGGAAAATTTCGGGGAATTCCCAATTACGGTGGGAGGTCGGGGGCCGAGCGGTGCGCGTTTCTCTCGTATACGTACACGCGTGTGTGCGAGGCGTTGGCTCTAACTGAACCCGAGTGAGGCGTTGGGCTCTAACTGAACCCGAGCGATTGCACTGCAAGCTACGCATTACTGAACCCGAGTGATCGATCGATGGTTGTTAACTGAACCCGGTCGAGCGATTCTTTCGCTACTGCTGCTAACTGAAGCCGATCATTGGATGAACAGTGAGCGTTGCGGGGGGTTTGGATGAACAGTGAGCGGTGGGGGTGGATGCAGGACCCTGTGGCATTGCCTCTGGATGAACAGGATGACCCCGTGGAGGGTTGGATGAATAGTAGATGGTGGAGGGGTGCCCGTGGAGGGGTGGTTGAACAGTAGCCGATGGAGTAGCGCGCGGTGGAGGCTGGATGAACAGGAGCCCGTGGAGGTTGGAGGAGGTCGACGGTAGCCCGTGGAGGCTGGAGGAGGTCGACGATGGAGATGAACAGTATCTCGTGGAGTCCCGTTTGCGGTACGCCACACCCCTCCCGATGAACAGGACCCTTGTTTCGACCATAGCGCTCCAACACAAGTCCGTTTCGTCCGTTTTGCGGTATATAGGAGGTCCGTTTCCACCGTTTTGCTGTATGCCAAACCCCTCCCGATGAACGGGGTCCTGTTTCGAACGTGGCCGGTCGAACACAAGGCCGTTTCCTCCATTCCACGGTACGCCAGGCCTCGTTTCCATCGCCTGTTCCGTCCAAGCCCTCCCGATGAACATGACGACGCATTCTGTTCCAACCCAGCCGGTTGGCTCCCCATGTACACGAGCCCTGGCCATACATATGCGCGAGTAGGCGTTCGAGACCCCACCCGTATGTACACATACGTGGTTGTATTTTTGTCTTGCACACTGGCCGCTGTATGTACGTGTACATGCTACGTGCGCGCCTCTACTACACACGTACGCACCTCTACTACGACACGTGCGCGCCTCTACATCGACCAGTATATATGTACGCACACGTTCGCGACCAGAATGACAATGCTATGTACACTTCGACCAGGTGGGTCCCGACTGTCAGGCACTTCCTTGCGTGCGAAGATGTAGCTAGTGGGTCCCAGCAGTCAGGTGGGCGAATCCTTTTGTTTTTTTTTTGCCCGGACGCACTTCCTTGCATGCGAAGGTGTAGCTGGTGGGTCCAGTAGTCAGGGGGGCGAATCATTTTTTTCGGACGCACTTCCTTGCGTGCGAAGATGTAGCTGCTGGGTCCCAGCAGTCAGAGGGACGAATTATTTTTTTTCGGACGCACTTCCTTGCGTGCGAAGATGTACCTGGTGGGTCCCAACAGTCAGGGGGCGAATCATTTTTTTCGCGAAATACGGTGGCCCGTCCGGTGGGTCCCTGCTGTCAGGTGGAAGAATAATTATTTTGTGCGTAATAAGGAGGCACTTCCTTGCGGCTGCCTTGGACCCAGCTGTCAGCCTCTCCACGTACAGTCCACGTCCGATAGAAGTCGTTCCTTGACCACGTTGACCACGCCACGCCGAGAGCACCACGGCGATGGACGACGGAGGCCTAGGAAGGGGACGACGTGGAGCCGGGGAAGATGCGGCAGTGGATGCACAAGCAAAGAGGAGCACGAGGGTTCACTGGTTCGGCTGCACTGTCGTCGCTGTAGAATAACAGGGGATGTGGGTGAGTGGAGGGATGGTCTGGCCAGCGGTGGGATTAGTAGGGGGCGGTGAGGCCTCCGCGGCAGCACAGCCGGCCACGGCAGGCAGGAGCAGGCGGCATGACCGGCGCTGCTTTGGGCGGCTAGAGCAAGAAGACCAGAGGTTGAAGAAGCACGACGGCCGTTCGATGGACATCATACAGTCATTGCAGCTATAATCGTTTATATTGACAAAGTTGACAAAGCCCTTGGTATGTCAACTTAGTAGGCCCACACGTCAGCTTCCAAAATGGTGCGCCCCAGATGTCAGGGGGAGGAATCATTTTTTGGGCGGGTGAAGCTAGAATATCCGAGATTGAAGAAGAAGCACGGCATCCGTTGGATGGACATCCAACGGCCACCGCTGCTAGAACCGTGTGTTGACTATAAGTTGACAAAGCCTTGCATACGCGTCAACTTTGTTTTTTTAGGGGACGCGTCAACTTAGTAAGGCCAGAAGTGTGTGGTAGAGAACTTATAGCCCATTTGAGATTTGTAAGAATGTGCAGCCCATTTTTGAATTCTAATGGAATTTACTACAGCCCATTTACAGTTTGTTAAAAGTATAGCCCATTTCAACCAACCGTTCAAAACGGAATTCAATAAAATTTCCCACATTTTGATGGGATCTGAAATATTTTTATCCCAAAATTTCTAGTCAGATTAAATACAATTTCAATATAAATTTATATTACGTAAAAATCCAACGAAACATTGCGCTCGCAACAATTAATGAAATTAAAATTGTCAATATCCAAAAATAATATTTTATAAAGTAATTATGTGTTTAGTGCATTTTTTATAGTTACTGCCCAGTTTTTATAATTACATCCCATTTATTATTTCTTAAAGCCCATTTTCTTATTAAGCCAATGCATCCCTCCTAGGAAAGGTTTGCAGCCCAGCGGGGCAGAGAATAACAACTTGACCTTGCCTGGGTATTCCTAAAAAAGTATAGCTGGGCTAGCCATTTTCAGCTTGAAAAAAATTAATATCTGGGCTGGATATCTGGCCTGGGCTAGACGGGCCACAGCCCACCCAGTTAATACCTGCAGCGATGTTTTTGTTGTTGTTCAGAGGATAAAAACTAATATCTGGGCTAAACATCGAAAAACTCTGCAGTGCTCACACCTCAAAAACACAAATACTGCTCGAGCTGCTTGGTCCCAACTGTCGGCCGCTTCTGGTGCAATTCACTCGTTTATTGACTACTCCCTCCTTTCCGGTTTATAGTGCTCAATTCAAAAATCTCACCAATCAAGGTAGATGGCGAGTGGTGGAATAATTTTTGTAGTTTTGCAAAAGCACCTAATTAATGCTCTTGTTATCCTCAAAAAAATATGTTTATCAATGCATTAATTGCAATGCTGCATGCATAAAGTACATGCATTGGTCAATTCTCTCTTAATACTTGCATGAAATGATTTAATGCACCTAGGAATCTGAACATGTGATGGAAAACAACCAAGTTGAGCCTTATAAAATGGAGAAACTAAAATTTTGAGATAAGCCCTATAAACCGGAAAGGAGGGAGTACATAGGTTGACAATGGTGTGGGACCGTGATGTCAGGAAACCAGGAGGAAGGAAAATAAATTATAGTTATATATATATATAATAAGGAGGCACTTGCGTACATGAGGCTATGGCCCTAGTGGGTCCCCATTGTCATCCTCTCCAAGTAAAGTCATCTCCTCGCCCGCGCGCGCTTTCCGCCCGAAACAGTCAGCGCCGCCCGCCCCGCTTCCAGGTGCAGGCGATTGCTCCGCCTTCAAATGACACAAGTGTTGTCCGTTCGTCCATCTGCCGCCCACATTAATGATATGCGGTTGCCGAGGTGGCTACTCCGCGCAACACGTCCGTCCCTCCGCCGCCCACCATTGCTATATAAACTGTTGCGCCGGCCACAGCCACAGTCATCCACATCCGTTCCCTTTCTCCTGTCCATACCACTACTGCCCACTATGGCTTCCTCGCACTCTAGTGCTCTTCGGGACGGGCAGACGACGGACCACAAGGAGATGGCAGCCATTGCTACCGACCGGCTGGCCGGCAGGCAGCCGGAGGACGACGACGTCCCAATGGAGAACATGGTTGTCGACGATCTGGCGCCAACCCCCTCCTCTGCGCCATCCTCGCTGGTGCATTGCACCATGACCATCGGCAAGGCCCGTGCCCAATATATGGACACGGTGAGGCAGATGCGTGAGGAGCAGTTCCGGGAGGCGCAGGCCGACGCCACCTACAACCACCATCTCCTCCGGGAGCACATGCAGGCGAAGGAGCAGATCGCCATGGAGTGGGCGGAGCAGGAGGCGCTGCTCGACTCATACTGCTCCGCCCGCAAGGGCCACCTCGAGCGCTGGCGGTACCGCATGCGGGTGGCAGAGGCTGCGGCCACCTACAAAGAGGGCGATGAAGCGGGCGAGGCATTGTTTGGCGAGACCGAGGACGAGGCATAGGACAATGCCGGCTCCGACGAGTCCCCGCTCCGCTGGCGTCGACGAGGCCCTACTCCGCCGAGGCCCCATGGCGCCAACAACAAGGCAGAGGACATCGCCGGCTCAGCCGAGGCCCCGCCCTACCGGCAACATGGGGGAGGATTTCCACCGCTCCGCTGAGGAGCCGCCCGCCGGCAACGAGATAGAGGACATCGCCAGCTCCGCCGAGGCCCCGCCCCGCTGCCAACGAGGCCGCGCCACACAAAAAACAAGGAAGAGTAGAACACTGTAGGTCGCCACCGCTCGGGTCCAAGTAAGGCCACCGCTGCTACCCTCCGGTTGAAGCCAAGCTAGGCGGGTTGACCATTGTCGGCCGGTTAGCTTCTTGGCGGTGACGTGGAGTCGGAGAGCTGCGTTGGAGAAGAACACTGCTTCTACTTAACTGCTGGTGCAGTTGGCTGACTGACACGTGGGCCCAACATGCCACATGTCAGTTACGCAACTGCACCTGTAGTTAAGTCACTGAAGCTTCTGTTCGGCTCAGCGGGACACAGGTGGGTAGCTTCGGCTAATTAATTATACCTCCAGCGCACCCCTTTTTAGTTGAGGAATGTATGAAATGTAATGAAATCTGGCATGTTTATATGAAATCCGACCGTGTATGAATGAATTTAGTTCGATTAGTTCGAATTCCTGTATCACTGGCATTGGATGAACATGCAAAACAATACGTACTAGCATTATTCCCAGGGTGATCACCTCGTTTGCAGTAGTTTCACATGTACTCCCTCCGGTCCTTTCTAGTCTGCATACAAGTTTTGTCTGTAGTCAAAGTATCTCTACTTTGACCAATCTTATACAAAAAAGTATGCACTTTCACAATGTGCGAAGTAAAAAGGAACAGGAGTACAAAGAGTTTGAGCAGCTTTTTAGCGTTTCCGTACATTGCAATCAAACACACAGGGCTGGAAATTCATAGAGAACATTCAAAACAATCGATGATTATGCATCTCAGTGACTCACATGTTAGAGGCAATATTTACTTCACAACTAAAGAATAAAGAAAAAATTGATCGACGCTGCTGACAGCAAAGGCCGTCCCATTCGAAAATATCAAACGCATGTCTTGCTAAAATCAATGAGCAAAATTTGACAAGGTTGTCCCATTCCAAAATATCAAATGCCTATGATTGTGGAATGGGCAGGGTTAGCCATCAGTTCGGACATTGACATGGCACCTCGTGCTAAATAAACCAGCTGTTCTTTTTGTGCAGTTCCACCAAAATCAACCAAATTTGCGCGTAGCTTGTATGATTCTGCCCTTATATGTTGCAACGCCTTGAACTTATCGGCACCTCCTTTCTTGTGGTGGAAATGAATGATTCGATGTATTCATGAACATTTTGTGTAGATCCCATTGAAATCAAGCTAAGCACCCCTGTTTGCACAAATACAAAAATGTGATTACTATAAAGCAAACTGTACTATGAATTGACAATTTAAACAGGCACCTACATGGTCCATGTAGAGCACACTTTTAGAAAAATGGAACTCACCAGAAAGAATCCTAGAACAACATTGTACTCGCGCATCACAGCAAAAAATGGAGATTTGTCAGTCCTTCTGAGCTGAAGTTAGTTTGGTCTTGTGGGGAGTAATGTAACCATCCTTCAACTGCTCCTTCTGATGAGAAGATAGACAGGGCTTCTTCATCCTGGCATAATCGGAATTAGTCACTTCCATACTCCATATTCTTCTTCAAAGGAAGATGATCCTATTGTGCAAAGACAAGAGGACTACTAAATGCTAGCATCCCTGTTTGCTCGAAAAAAAGGAAAGGAAATATTTAAAACAGCACATATGAAGCACTTCTCAAGGACAATACCACTTTTTCATGACAGTATCTAAACAGTAGCACAACACCAATAGAGATGACAAAGCTCAATCATATGGATGATATCAGTGGGCGAGTACCAACCTTTGTCAGGAGGCTTATTGTGTAGAGCATACAGATGAAGCACTTCTCCGGAACCATCTGTTGCTATCTACGGTGGTGGCCATGCTTACTATATACTCTTCGATTAGTTTAATGTTTCCAACATCTTCTTGTGCAGTTCCACTAAAATATATGGTATCTTCAAAGAAGATCCCTGTTTGCACAAGTAGAGATAATTACGTATTACATTAAGAGTGATATCAAATCGGTGGCAAAACAATTGCTCGTTCCAGCCATAGCAATAAATTAAGATGCAAAACTATATCATTACTTGTGTCATCACAGTTCTAGTGCTTCATTACAGCACCGGGAGTTGATTTTTGTTTTTCTTCCGCTTGTTCTTCCCCTTCATCACTTGGTTCAATAACAGACAAGCTTCGCCTTCAATGTAAGATTTGGCATGTCAATTAGGGAGCACAAGTATAGTACTAAACTTAATTTTCTGATGAAAGTGGCAAAATATAGGCCAACAGTTGTGAAATATCCTTATCTTACCTCAATGGGATATTACTGTGCACATACAGATTGGAAGTCTTGTCTCCATTTGTGCAGTTCACTAAAATCAAGCAACATTATCGTACAAGTAGCACAACATATGAAAGCACATGGCAGAATCATGTGAAAGAAGGCTAGTACTAACCTCTCATGATGCGGAATTCAAACAACTCACAAGAAGAAGATCTGAACCAAATTTGCCAACACGGATAGGAAGTAAGATCTCCTCTTGTGCAGTTCCACAAAGATCAAGCAATCAAGCAACATTGTCGGTCTGACATTTTGGTTGAACTGCACAAAACACTCTTAAAACAAAAGTGTTTTGTGCAGTGCAACAAAATGTCACAATGGCAACGAGGTGAAGTAGATAACCCTATTTACATAGAGGTGCAAAGGAAACAATTAGTGGTCAATAATGGTGGATGACTAAGAAGCCAACAAAAATAAGCATCTACCTTATCTAAATGGGAAAGAAAGCAAGACAGTAGCATTTCTCAAATGGTGGCATTGATTAATATTAACATACAGATTATATTAACAATAAAATTCGTTAAACATGTAATTTGCTTTTAACTTTGGCATTGCATGAATTTTCCAGCGGCATTATTAGAGGGTGTTTGTTTACAGGGACATTTTGGTGTAGGGACTAAAAAAACTCCGTGTCAGTCCCATCTAAACCAAACAGGAGGGACTTTTATGGACTAAAAGTGGGCATTTGGGACTAAAGAAAGAAGACCCAGAGGGAGTCTTTTTGGGACTTTTTCCAACAGTTGCCCCTGCCACGCATCGCACCTTGTCTCTATTAGTTCATTACTGGGGGTAACATGGTCTTTTAGCATGTCATTTAATAACCTCTAGTCCATGTTTAGTCCCTGGAACCAAGCAGGTAGGGACTAGGGAGTTTTTAACCTAACAGGGCCTTAGATTAATAACAGCTAATGAGTTGCATGGGATAGTGGACGCACCAGCACCATGTGCATCTACTGATGTATTGTGGTCATGCACAGTCTGTTGCAACAAAGAACAAACAACCGAGCAGCATATTTGTGTTGGTCCCAGTTTTGCTATCTTTAGACACCTTTCCCTATGTGAGCGCAGCAAATCTAGTCCTGCTCAAACTCTACAGCCTTGTCCCCCAAAACAAAAGATCAGTTCGTTACAGATGTGCGTACTGTGTTTGTCATTGTTTTCCCTTTTTGACCAACGTAGGTGCTGGATAGCCAGTCTGTACTAGTACTTTCGCCCCTTCCTTTCCTCTTTGAACCACATCCTAGATTTATGCGATACAACTTTCCCCACTACATTCCCCCATTCCTTTCCTCTTTGAACCACGTCCTAGATTCATGCTATACAACTTTCCACCTTCATTTCCTCTTTGAACCACGTCCTAGATTCATACTATATACAACTTTTCCCACTACTTTCACCCACTCCTTTCCTCTTTGAACCACGTCCTAGATTCATGGTATACATGCAGCTAGAGCAATGCATGTGGAGTAAGTAAATTATACCTTAAGGTTCTTGGGGCGTGATTCGGTGGGCGACGGGACAGCGGCGCAGAAGAAGGGGTCGGAGGCCCTCTCGCGCTGCCGCTGGGTGAAAGTGAAAAGTTGCGCCGGTAGTGGATTCCCTCCCTCGCCGATAGTGACAGCGTTAAGCCTCCTTCCCTTCCCGGTGGACGGATCCTGCCAGCTCTTTGAATAGCAGTGAGGAGAGAGAGAGGCCAACGAAGTCTTGTTTAGATCTGGAGAGGGCGAGAGAGTGTGAAGAGAGCAACTACAAGCGCTGAGGCTCCAGCGTGTATATATATACTGGAGAGAGAGTGTGAAGCGTACAAACCCTAGAAAACAAGTGCCGAGGCTGCAGCTTATACATGATGAGGTGATTATACGGTCACTACGAGATCGTATAGCTCCGTATCCATCCATTTTGACCAGTCAAAGAATCCTCCTGGCACAAATTATGCTCAAGTGTAGTTATCGAACCCGAGACCTCAAGTTTGATGAGCGAACAGGCTAACCAGCTACACAAGCCTCCCATTATGTTCAACGAGAGGAAAATAACCTCTTATATATTCCTGCATTCGTGTGACAAGCATGCCGTGTTTTGTGTGTGTGTGTGTGGGAGTCATTGGGATTTCAGTCATAATCGTGCCATGTGGCTTTGGTGGTAAGACTATCCACAGTGGTGCAGAAATAATGCAGCCTTAGTCACCTTACCTCTCTCCACGTAGTACATTGGGTCCCACCAGTCAGAGGGTGAAACAAACAAATTAATAAGAAAATTTAAAAGCGCCAGCGGTGTATCTTACCTCACACATCTCGCTACTACTCGGGAACACTGTCCAATTGATCCCCCTGTTCACTCACGTACTATTTTAAGTGAATCCTTATTATAACATGCACACAATTTTGGGCACTTGTATTCGATTTAAGTCAGTGTGCCACTGTATCTCGTATACTTACTACTCCCTCCGTCTAGGTGTAATAAGTCACGTTAGAAGGTGCAACGGGACCAAGGTGCGCGCGCGCACGCGCGCGCGCGCGCGCGCGCGCGTGTGTGTGTGTGTGTGTGTGTGTGTGTGTGTGTGTGTGTGTGTGTGTGTGTGTGTGTGTTTGTGTGTGTGTGTGTTTAACAGCATGTGTGTGTTAGAGAGAGCGACAGATCGACCTACTCCTACAGAGAGATGGTGTGTAGTGTACGATTTTAGCCGCGAGAGTCGGTGCATCCTCTCGTTTCCGTGCGTGTCCGGTAGGGACATGCGGACAGCTGCCACGCCCGCTCCTGACCAGCCTGGCCCACCCAAAGCCCCTCCATCGCTCGTGCATGCTTCCTGCCCGAAACGGTCAGCGTCACTCCAAAGAATCGGTGCCGCATTCATGCCCGGGCAGAGCGGACGTGACCTCTCACTGGCGCAAGAGTGATGGTTGCTTCGTCCGTCCAACTTACTGTTGGGTCTATGTGATTTGATGGCTCATTGGTCTTTATTACTCAGGTGGTAGGACTGTTGGATGTCCCACGCTTTCGGCAAAAGGAGGTACTACTAGATTACAATATTCTCCATTCTTACAATGGGGGAGTGCAAGAGCAGTGAAAACACGCAGGCTCAGTGATTACATGGCCCACCTCACACTATCACCATGCGACACCTAACTCTTTACATAGTACTCCCTCCGTTCCTAAATATTACTAGATGAGTCCCCGCGCGTTGCCGCGGAACAGCCGTATATCTCTCTACGCAAAATTATCGATTTCATACAACTAAAAAAACTCTATAACCGCATGACAAATGTGGTAGCCAAACTAAATAAACACACATCATCATTTATGTCAGCGTTCTGGGAACAGGGGTCCCCAGACTTGCCTACCTGCGGCCTGCGGCATCGCTCAAAGGGGGCCCAGCGCGGCCCATCTTCATCAACACAAGCTCAAGACCCTCGCGAGGGGCCAAGCCTCGTGGGGCAGGCGACAAGGAGCTTCTTCAGGCATGGCCTCATCAGGCTGGCTCACGAGGAGGCGGAGAGTTCAAGGCGGGGTACCTCGTGAGGTGCCCATGACACAAGCCATGACGACCAAGGGCGCCAGTCGGGCGCCAGCCCGCGTAGTGTCCTCCTTTCCTCTTTGGTGCAAAGGCATCCATTTCGGTGCAACGAGACCAAGACCAGGCCAACGGCAGGGAGGAAGTCATTGTGGAGCCCAAGCAGGCGTCACCACCAGAGCCTTTGACAGGCGAGGACCAACTTTAGTCAGGATAAGTGTACCCGCTGTTCCCCTTCAAAATGGCCAATTGTTGGCGCCCTTCCCGCTCAATATTTGGGGAGAGGCCCAGGGCCTTTGCCTATAAATAGGACTAGCCACCCCCAGGGTAGAGGCATCTGGATCCTCACCAAGAAACCAGTACATAGAGCGACTGAACTCCTCCTAGCAGTTCGTCGCATCAGTCAAGAACAGACCCTCGCGAGGCTGTTCTTCCTTGTATTGTTCATCATCAGCCCGAGAGGCAATCCACCACACCACACACTGGAGTAGGGTATTACACCACAATGGTGTCCTGAACCAGTATAAACCCTGTGTCTCTTGTGCTGTTCTTTTTGTAGTTTAGATCCTAGCGATTCGGCGAGGAGCAGGTAGGCAGAGGGCGAAATCTCCGCGCGCACCCCAGTGTTCAAACCTCAAGGGTCTGCCGGAACCCGAAATCTGACATTTGGCGCGCCAGGTAGGGGTGCGCCGGGATCCACCTTCTGCTGCTTCGCGTCCCGTCACATCGTCATCACCATGTCCGGCGACCAGGCGGGCAACCCTGGTCCCTGGGCGGCATGAACCGCCCGCGCAGAGCCGCTCGCCCCGGGCGACCCCATGCCCCAGGCAGCTCGCAGTCCGCAGGGTGCTGCGGGCCGTGGGCGGTGCGGACAGGCCTCGACGGCCCTCACACCGCGGCAGACGCGGTCGGCGGCAAGGGCCTCCAACCACGCCGTGGCCACGACGGCGTACACCCGCCGGGAGCAGGCGAACTCAAGGGTCGCGCTCACGGTGGCCCGAGAGCTGCTGTAGTGCAGGCTAATGGAAGGCGGCCACGACATGCTGCTAGAGCGGGTGGCAGAGCTCCTGGGCTTCGCCACCTTGCGGGCTCACGCCTTCTGCACTCAGCTCCCGTCTCAGGCCCAGGGCGGCCCGCGCGGGGGCCCCACGCGCACCCGCAAGCTCCAAGGCTACTCCAACACCAGCGAAGCTGTCAGCACCGTGTCGGCGGCAGCGCTGACTCCGCTCCCTGCCATCGAAGAAGGACTCGTCGCGACCCACGGCCCCAGTGGGCCGCTGCGCTACCACCCCCCGGTTGGCACGTCAAGCAGAGCTGCATGGCGCGCGGAGCACTATGGCGCGGCCTTCGAGATGACGGCCCTAGAAGAGTACGTGCCCCACATGATGGACCAAGGGCACCCGCGTGAGGGCGAACAAGGCTCGCTCCTCAGCCCAAGCTGGGGGGACAAGGCGCCGGAAGCTGAGCTCTTCCAGGAACCCAAGGACGGCCCCACTGGCCACGCTGGAAGCAACGATTATCGGGTACCACTAATCCCTCAGGAACCGGCTTACGCTAATCATGGGTCGTAGGAGGTGCAGGTCGCCACAGCGAGCAGCTGCCCCGCTCCCGCAGTCTCTTACCCCTCAGGAGGAGGGCATCGGGGGCTGCAGGAGAGGGTCCGAGATCCGACATCACCACCGCGGCATTCGGAGCAAGGCGTTCCCAGGAGGTAGGCCCTCCGCTGGGGAGGTGCCTCAGGGCCTGCCCCTGGCGGAGGACCCGTGGTCGTCGGGGGAACCACTGGCGACCGCTCTACCCCATCGACGGCGTCCTGGTTTCCGGTCGTCGTTGATGGCACTAGAGTGTGGTGCAAGGCGGGGCCCTCGTCTGGCGATATGAAGCAAGGCCGGTACCTATGAAGAAGGCCCAGTGCCTGTGAAGATCGCCGCCCCGTGACACTCTGACGTAATAATGAGTGGGGTTGTACACGCCCCGGAGTCTCAGGGGTGCCGGCCTCAGGCCCTGGGGCTCCCTCCCACGCCCAGTGGCAGCACTTAGCTCCGCGCTGGTGAGAAGACGTCCAAGACTAGACTAGGTGCCGGACTGTCGGTGTAATAAAGTAGGGGGGTACCTTAGTACCCCGAACTTGTGCACGGACAGTCGCAGTGACCCGCGGCAGGGCTTGCCGGGCGTCCGCCAAGATCCTCCGCGGCTACTTTGATGCCATTCAAGAACAGAGTACTCAAGCTAAAGCCCCGGCAAGAGGAGCTTGCCGGGAAGGCCGACCAAGGCCCCGGCAAGAAGAGCTTACCGGGAAGAAAACAAAGGCCCCGGCAAGAGGAGCTTGCCGGGAAGGCCGACCAAGGCACCTCCAGAGGGCTTGCCGCGGCGCCCCGCGCGTCCCGGCAAGGCCCGACGGCCGGCAAGCTTGCCGGCACGATAAGAGGAGGACCGCGGCAAGTCACTTTCCGCGGCAAGATTGCCAACCAAACTCCAGCACATCCGGCGACGTGTCATCACAAGGCCATCCCAAAGGCACGTGGCGAGGCACTACGCAGCCATGCAGGGCGAGGTGGCAAGCGGAGCTGACAGAGACGCCATCGTGGCAACCCGAGGCTCACTTGATGGTCGCTTCTCTGCACTGTTGGGGCGACCGGACGGGCATTAAATGCCCTTGTCCCCTGCCGTCAGAGTTAGGTAGGGGACACTGTTGGTCACTATTACACCAACCTGCGTTTTTACCTTTCTACCACCTCTTCTTACGCCGCCACCTGTTGGTGCCCCCTTTAGACTATAAAAGGGAGGCCCATGTGCACGTAGAGGAGGTTCGGTTCATCTGAGGAACACAAGATTAGGGTTCGAGACGCACACACCACACCACCGTGCGCTCGCATTCGAGCAAGATCAAATAAAAACACAAAGCAGCAGTAGGAGTTTTATCTCTCCGGAGAGCTCCGAAGCTGGGTAAAAATCGCCCGTCCTCCCCAGCGCGCGCGCCCGGGCCTCGATCCGCTCTGCGCGCGGCCTCCGCCCCCTCGCCGGACTAGAAGAAAGGGGCCCCCCGTGCCCCATAGGTGGCCCGGGGCCGCGGAGACAGACCCCGCGCGCCCCGAAATCTTTGGCGCGCCAGGTAGGGGGTGCGTCGAGGTCGTGAGCATCCGATCCGGTCTCCGCACGCGCTACATCAACGCCTTCATCAACATGCCACCGAAGAAGAAGCCTTCGGAGGTAGCCGCTCCGTCTACATCGATTCTGCCGCCACCGCCGGAGCGAACGGGCGGTGGAGTGGACGCCGGTGGAGGAGCGGGCGCCGACGGTGGGACTCACGTCGTCACCAGATCCAAAAACAAGGCCCCGCAAGCGTCGGCGACCATGAAGACACTGCACCCTTCCCAGGAAGTGCAAGGTCGACAACGCCCCGGTGCTCCTAGCACCGTGCTCGCGTTGGAACAAGGCCAAGCTGGCGGGTCGCGAGACGCTCGAGGTCAGCATGCTCGCCCGCATGCTGGCGCGAGCGAGGTACGGTCGCCAGGGCGGGGTGTTGCACCTCCCAATCCAGTTGGGAGCCCGAGCACATCCCGCTCCTCGTGCCGCTCGTTGCCACCGCCACCCAAGACAGCAGAGGAAGCGCTGGCCCGAGCCCAGCTGCTCCTGGACTACCCTCCGGCGCCGCACAAGATCGACGACTGGAGGATAACCATATACAGTCTCATCGCCTTCGCCAACGGCGACAAGCCCCGGCAACCGAGCGCATCGAGGCCCCGGCAAGGCGTCCAAGCGCAAGCCGACGCCGACAAGACCGCTGGGGGGGCCACCTCCGTGCACTCCCAGCCCCGAAGGCCAAGATCGCCGGCTCGTCGGATCAACCCCGACGGCGACTCGACCGCGTCGTCGGACCCGCGAACCCGACGCGATCAGCGCCACGTTCTCCAGGAACGGCAGCATGAAGACGCTCGCACTCGCATCGAGCGCAGAAGGGAAACGCGACGTCAATCTGACCAGCGTGCCGGGCCCACTGTCGACATGCATGCACTAGGGGAGCCAGGCGACTTACCGTACGCGGCGGGTTGCCCTGCGTTCACCCACGAGCTGCGGCAAGTTCAGTGGCCCAAAACCAAGAACTTCAAGCCAGACGTGCCCGAGAAGTACGATGGCAGGATACATCCATCGGAGTTCCTCAGCATCTACACCATCGCGGTGCAGGCTGCCGGAGGGCGCGATGAGAAGATCCTCACCAACTACTTCCCGCTGGTACTCAAGCCCAATGTCAGATCTTGGCTCATGCACTTGCCGGACGGTTCCATCTCTTCATGGGAGGACCTGTGTCATCAGTTTGTCGGCGCCTTCACGGGTGGCCACAAGCCTCATGGCCAGGAGAGTGACCTCCACTTGCTCGTCCAGAAGGAGGGGGAGCCCCTGCGCAAGTACATACAGAGATTCAGCCAGGTGCAACGCAACATCCCAGACGTCCACCCTGCCGCAGTTATCAGCGCCTTTCATCAGAACGTGCGTAACCGCAGGATGAGGGAGGAGATGGCGATGTGCAAGATCAGGGACGTCAGCGAGCTCTATGCTCTGGCCGACAAGTGTGCACGGGCTGAGGAGGGGAGGAAAATCTCTGGAGAGGTTGCAGGAGCAGAAGGATCCGACAGTGAGGATACCGCCCCGGCAAGGAAGAACCGGAGACGGAACAATAGGAAGAGAAAGACTAAGGATGTGCTAGCTGTTGAGCATTCCGGAAACGGAGGCGGCTCCGACAAGGCCAAGGCCGATGACTCCGACGAGGCTGTGGTGGCCGCCGACAAGCAGGATGGCTCCGGCAAGCGGTATTGCAAGATCCACCGCACCAAGGGCCACGATATCCAAACCTGCAAGAAAGTCAAAGAGATGGCGGAGCTGCAGAAAGCCGAGTACGAGCGTCGCGATAAGGAGAGAGCCCAGGGAGGTGGCGGAGGATCCGGCAAGAAGCTTCTCGCCCGGGGAGGACACCGCGGCAAGGCCAAGCCGCGGCAAGGAGATAGGCCTCCCCGCGACCGCGACAAGGACGAAGATGAGGATGAGATGGAGGAAGATGAGACCGATGACCAAGAGTTTCAGAAGGCGACAGAGGTGCTGTGCATCGACGGCGGCGCCTCTCTGCACGCCTCGCACCGCCAAATCAAGCAGTGGGTGCGAGAGGTGAACGCAGCGGAGCCGTCCGTCGAGGCGCGCAAGCCTCTGAAATGGTCCGGCACGCCCATCATTTTTGATGTTGAGGACCACCCTGATCGCATCACTGCGGTCGGGTGCTTGCCGATGTTGGTCTCACCAACAATCCGCAACCTCAAGGTCACAAAGATGTTGGTTGACGGCGGGGCCGGCCTAAACCTGATTTCCTCCACAGTACTCAAGAAGCTCCAGATCCCCGACGACGAGCTCGAAGAAACTGGTGCCTTTCAAGGGATAAATCCGGGAAGAAGCAAGCCCAAGGGGAAGATCATGCTGCCAGTGACGTTTGGCAGCGAGCTGAATTTCAGGACAGAGAGGGTCACCTTCGATGTTGCTGATATCCCATTACCCTACAATGGGATACTCGGCCGGCCAGCGCTTGCCAAGTTCATGGCAGCCTCTCACTACGCATACAACGTGCTCAAGATGCCTGGCCCGATGAGTGTCATTTCTGTCCAAGGTGACCAGAGGGATGCACTCATCTGCGCCGACAAGATCTACCGGGAAGCAGCAGCCGCAGCAGAGCGCGAGCCACTTGCCGCTGAAGCTCCCCGGGGGAAGGAGAAACTTAAGTCCGGCAAGTGCAGCCCTGATGCCCACTCCGGCAAGCGCACCTCCCCGGAGTGCTGCGCTGCCGTCGAGAGCGCACCATCGAGCTCCACCGGCAAGTGCAAGAAAGCAAAGGCAGATCCGCCAAGGACCAAGCACAGCAAGAACAGCTCTGGTACCTGCTCCGGCAAGCACGCCTCCCTGGAGTGCCGCGCTGCCGTCGAGGATGCACCATCGAGCTCCACCAGCCAGTAGGGCGAAGAAAGCGTCCAGTTTCAAGCTTTTGGATTGTATTCCCTGAGAATCCGTACCTTGTACGAAGAACCTGTGCGCAGAAGGGTCGAATCGTGGCTAAGTTGCGCCCTTGATCCGTTTCGAGTCCGCTCAACGACGAAAGCGCGCCGCAACTAGCCCGACGAGTTCTTCCTGCCGGAAGCAACACCGCCAGCGGGCTGCTGATGTCCCGCACTCAGCAAGTGTGTTTGCGCCGGCAGGTTCCCTGAAAGCGCGGGGGGGGGGGGTGAAAACATACAAGGGAGGAAGTCAAGGGAGGTGCGCGGCTTCGCCGAACCGCAGAAGACAGAAAAGCTAAGTCACCCAAGCTTAAGTGCATAGCTCTTTTTTTTAGTTTTAAGCGCTTATGTTATGTTCTTCGAACGTTCGTCCCTTGTGCGAAAAACCCGTGCGCTGAGGAGCCAACTCATGGTTAAGTTGCGCCCTTGCTTTGTTTTCGAGTCCGCTCAACAATACAAGCGCGCTGCAACTGGCCCGAGAAGGTTTCTTGCCGGGTACAACACCGCCAGCGGGCTGCTGACGTTCCGCACTCAGCAAGTGTGTTAGCACCGGCAAGTTCCCTAGAAGCGTAGGGCAAAAACGTACAAGGGATGTAATGAAGTCGAGGATGTAACGTAGCAAGCCTTGCCATGGGACGTCCCTTGTATGAGAAACTTGTGCGCCGAGGAGCTAACTCGTGGTTAAGTTGCGCCCTTGCTTTGTTTTCGAGTCCGCTCAACAATGCAAGTGCGCTGCAACTGGCCTGAGGAGGTTTCTTGCCGGGTACAACACCGCCAGCAGGCTGCTGACGTTCCGCACTCAGCAAGTGTGTTAGCGCCGGCAAGTTCCCTAGAAGCGTAGAGTGTAAACATACAAAGGGCAAAACATGGCATCGCATTGCCCAACCTGAAGTTACATTGCAAAGAGTAACTTATTACAGCGCTGTCTTAGTTATTTTTGTGACTATAATAACAGCGACAAGGAGAAACCAGAAGGGCGCACTGGCGAAGAGGCCCCGGCAAGCCGATTTCACTGGGGGCTGCGATTGCTAAGATCCCTGCGCGGCAAGTCAGGGTCCCCGGGGGCTACAACGCTGGCGGCAAGGACAGAGCAAGGCGCACCGGCACCTAGGTCCCGGCGGAGCCAAAGTTGCCGGGGGCTGCAAATATCAAGATTCACCTCCGGCAAGCCAGAGTC
Source organism: Triticum timopheevii (assembly GCA_963921465.1). NCBI lineage: Eukaryota > Viridiplantae > Streptophyta > Magnoliopsida > Poales > Poaceae > Triticum > Triticum timopheevii. The sequence goes on from OY997264.1 coordinate 262,980,926, forward strand.
GCCGGGGGCTATAATACCAGATCAGTTTTTCATCCCTCGTCATGCATCCTCTTATGGGCTGGGGAAAGCGAGGCCGCGTCTTTGAATGATCATGCCTTGTACGAAAAAAACCTGTGCTTGGAGGAACCAATTCGTAGCTAGTCGCGCACCGACCATTGTTTTGAGTCCGCTCGACAATATTGGGTGAACTGCGGCTAGCTCAACGACAAGGTTTCTTGTCGGTCGCGGCACTGCTGACAGGGAACCAACTCGTAGCTAGTTGCCTTACTGTCGTTTCGAGTCCGCTCAACGACTTAAGTAAGCCGCGACTAGCTCCGCGACAAGGTTTCCTGTTGGTTGCAGTTCCGTTGCCGACGTTCCACACTCGGCGCTCACGGCAAGGTGCTCGCGCCGGCAAGTTCTCTAAAAGCGTAGGGTGAAAACGTACAAGGAGCACAATCAACTAAAGGACTTAATCCGGCAAGTTTTCCCCTCTTTTCATTAAAAAACATCTAGTGCAAGCCCATGGAGGATGAAAAACATGATAGAGAGGATTACAAACTTTAAATACAGCTAAGGCCCGAAGGCTTATAAATTAAAAGATAAGATGCCCGTAATCCTTCTCCTGTTTTTCTCTTCAGGAGATAGGTCAAGGAGGCCCCGGCAAGAGAAGCTTGCCGGGCAAGGCAAAAGAAGCGCCTAGGCGAGCTACGGGTGCCAGAAGACACCAAGAGAACTTCCCGGGGACCGGCCAGGAGCTTGGCGGAGACGGAGGCGCCGGCGGCAGAGCTCGAAGACGGGGCGGCAGGACGTCAGCACGCTGTCGAGGGCACCTCGCCCTCGTACTCCGGCTTGACGGCCTTGCCGCCACCCCTCTTCCTCTTCCGCCGCCTCCCTACGCCAGCCGCCCAAGGAGACGGCCCCGGGGAGTTCAGAAAGCCGGCGGCCCGGATGATGGGATCGCCGGTGGCGCGCGCGAGGCAGCGTCCGACACCTAGTCGGACCCGCCGTCCTCGTCGTCGCTGTCGCTCCCCTCCTCGTCACTCTCGCTCGAGGAGGGACCTTCGCTATCGAAGGAGCTATCCACGCAGCATCTCGCCCGAATGCCGGAGTCCCCGAAGACCTTGACGGCGAGAAGGTTGCCCTCCATTAACTTAAAATGGAGGGTAAACCCCGTCGTCAAGCTATGGATGCGGGCGAACGTCTTCCACCCTCGGTCGAAGTACATCACGCCGGGGGCTGGGGATACGACACTAACTCGAGTGCCGCTGATCCCGCAGCCCCTCATGCGTAACTCCAGCATCTCGGGCGGGTCCGGTTCCATCGTGCTCGCAAACGGAGCCGGAAGCCGGAGGCGTCGACGAGGTGCCCGGCGCAGCTTGACGAAGAACTCCCAGGGGTCGTCCCCAATGTGGACCGCCTCGAGGAGAGGAGCCGCCGGCGGAGACGGGGGTGGCGCACCACCCCGGCCACCTCTTCCCCGAGCGCCTCGGCCACGCCCTTGACCTCGTCCTCGGCCTCGCCCCCTCCCTCTTCCCCTCACGGCCGGCTCCGCCACCGCAGGGGTGAGAGAGGGAAGGATGCGCTGTCTGGCGGCAACCCTCGCCGCCACCGACGAAGGGCCAGGGTTCCCTTTCTCCATGGCGAGCAGGAGAAAGGGGAGCAGAAGTTAAAAAGAAAAGAAGGAGATGAAGGAGTGTGGGCTTCTGTGCCCCCCTCCCTGCCCTTTATAAAGGAGCAGGGTGGGAGCCCGGCCGCCCCGCTCGGCGAATCAAGGCACGGGAGAGCGGGGAATCGGGGCCGACCCGCTGCCTCTGCTCACACCGGCCCGGATTCCCCAATCTCACCGTCCGTGACCCCAAGCGCATGGGAGCCGCGTGGCAGGGATGCGGCGCCGAGTGGACGGGTGAGGCAGTCTCGCCCCACCCCGTGAGCATGGGAGCGGACGCCTCAAAAGCCGCGCACTGGCCCCGTCCAGTAAATGCGCCACGCCCCCACGCCTACCTCCATTTAGGTAGGAGGGCGTGGGCCATCCCCTTCATCATGGCTTGATGCATGCTCGCGAGGCTCAGCCCCGCACGCGTCGACCGCGTCTCCCACGATGCCGCAATCGACGCGTGCCGTTGCGGGAGGACGCGGTGGGCACGGAGTCCGATCTTGTATGAACCCAGGCCACGCGTGCCCGTGCACTGTTTTGGGCCTGGCCCAACAACGCTCGGCACCGTGTATGGCCCAGGCCCGGGGGCTTCTGTCGGTGTACTAAAGTAGGGGGGTACCTTAGTACCCCGAACTTGTGCACGGACAGTCGCAGTGACCCGCGGAAGGGCTTGCCGGGCGTCCGCCAAGATCCTCCACGGCTACTTTGATGCCATTCAAGAACAGAGTACTCAAGCTAAAGCCCCGGCAAGAGGAGCTTGCCGGGAAGGCCGACCAAGGCCCCGGCAAGAAGAGCTTACCAGGAAGAAAACAAAGGCCCCGGCAAGAGGAGCTTGCCGGGAAGGCCGACCAAGGCACCTCCAGAGGACTTGCCGCGGCGCCCCACGCGTCCCGGCAAGGCCCGACGGCCGGCAAGCTTGCCGGCACAACAAGAGGAGGACCGCGGCAAGTCACTTGCCGCGGCAAGATTGCCAACCAAACTCCAGCACATCCGGCGACGTGTCATCACAAGGCCATCCCAAAGGCACGTGGCGAGGCACTACGCAGCCATGCGGGGCGAGGTGGCAAGAGGAGCTGACAGAGACGCCATCGTGGCAACCCGAGGCTCACTTGACGGTCGCTTCTCTGCACTGTTGGGGCGACCGGACGGGCATTAAATGCCCTTGTCCCCTGCCGTCAGAGTTAGGTAGGGGACACTGTTGGTCACTGTTACACCAACCTGCGTTTTTACCTTTCTGCCACCTCTTCTTACGCCGCCACCTATTGGTGCCCCCTTTAGACTATAAAAGGGAGGCCCATGCGCACATAGAGGAGGTTCGGTTCATCTGAGGAACACAAGATTAGGGTTCGAGACGCACACACCACACCACCGTGCGCTCGCATTCGAGCAAGATCAAATAAAAACACAAAGCAGCAGTAGGAGTTTTATCTCTCCGGAGAGCTCCGAAGCTGGGTAAAAATCGCCCGTCCTCCCCAGCGTGCGCGCCCGGGCCTCGATCCGCTCTACGCGCGTCCTCCGCCCCCTCGCCGGACTAGAAGAAAGGGGCCCCCCGTGCCCCATAGGTGGCCCGGGGCCGCGGAGACAGACCCCGCGCGCCCCGACACGGACGCAGCCTTTTGTTTGCTTTCATTGCTTTTCCCTTGGTTGTTGCTTTTCCCCGCTGGGTTTAAGTTGGACTCGAATTTGAGATTTGCGTGTGTTTGGGGAAGGGGTGCTTAGTCTCATTCGAGCAATCTCTCGCGTTTCGGTTACAACCTCGCCTCAGCTGCCTCCCCTCGTGATCCCTTCGTGAGCCGGGTCTGGCCTAGCTTGCGTGCAGCCCAGACTGCCGCCATCATATCCTCTCAGGAGGTTTTTCACTGCATATCCTACAGATTCAATCAGGAGGCATTCGAGGCACCACAGCCTCCCACAAGTTATCTCAAGACCCGAACGGGACAAAGGTAAACTAGCTAGCCGGCTCGTCACCTAGCCAACCACTTGGCACGGGCATATGGGTGATGTAGCATTAACTAGTATGCTGAACATTGGTTTTACACGAGGGGCACCCCCTCCCAAAGATGATCTTACAACCATGAGGACAAAAGCCTGAGTTCTATTCATGCAAGGTAAGGAAACAGGAGCAATGCGCTGTCAGTCGGATAAATCCCCCAATGCATCCTCAGGAACACCGCCCGAACTATCGCTGGCGTCGCTGGCCTCACCATCGCCCTCTGCGTTGTCGTCGGCGGCGTCAGGGCCATTCACCACGCCGCCCTCGTCGGCGGCCACGATCGCGTCATCGTCATCTGAAGCGAAGGCCTTGACAAGAGCGTCCATGTTGTCTTCCACCCAGTACGCCAGGTCGTCCCGGACAGCCTGGGGGACTGGGGCAATGGCGGCGTCGAAGTCGAAGTGAGGATCCATGTTCCAGAGATGGCTGAAGACACGGGAAAAGGCGCGCCCGAGCAGGGCTCGGCTCCTCTCTTCCACCAACCTGTTGGCCCTGACCGACCGCGCCTCCAGCTGCGTCAAGATGTCGGTGAAGAACTGAAGGTTGCCGGCGTAGTTAACGGCGTGCGGCTCGCCAACGGCCGCCTCGCAGATGTTACCCAAGTCCGTGTTGGCTCTCTCCCAAAGCATGGTGAGCATGGGGGCGTGCTCATGTTCCAGGAGCCGCCGCTGACGTATCTCGTCCGCATTCTGGCGCGCGATGGCCTCAGCCTCGTCCACCCGTTGGCGAAGAAGAAGCGCCTCGGCCTGCGAAGTAGTTGACTCCCCTTGCGCCACCTCGAGTGCGGCCCGCAAAGCATCAACCTGCCACATTGCTTCCTCGAGCTTGGTCCTCAGGACGGTGGTCCTACCTTCGGCCTCGGTCCGGATCAACTCCAGCCTCTCCTCGAACTCGCGCTCGAGGTTCAAGCGCGTCGTCGCCACCCGATGTCCGACCTCCTCCGAGATGCGGGTTTCCCGTGCAGCGACATCATCCTCCACCTGTGTCACCAAGCGCTCCCTCGTCTCCAGGCGCTCGTACTTCTGTGCGCGTTCGGCGGCTTCCAGCGTCAGCGCCTCCTCACGCTTCTGGAGCTCCGCTGGGTTGCCGGAGGCCACCTTCATCGACGCGAGGGCCGCCTCACGCAGCTCCACCTGCTCCTCCAATGAGCGACACTGGGCCAGGAGTTCCCGTGCCCGCTCCTCCGTGGCCTCTCGCCGCCCGTTAGCTTCCGGGCTTCTTCGACGGCCCGGGAACGGACCTCCCGAGAGGCTGCCAGCGACGCCTTGGCCTCCTCATCATCGAGATCGCGCTGACGGCGCGCGAGGGCGACAGCCGCCTCCAGCTCGCGCCTCTCTGCAACCAGGCGCAGGCCCTCGGCCTCAAGGCGCGCGTCCTCATCAACAAGCTCTTCACCAAGCAGGCTCACCGCATCAGCCGCCCTCCGGAGAAACCCTTGGCGAAGAGCGCGACGCTCCCGGGCGCGCTCGAGTACGTCTTCCACACCATCATCCGCCCCAAGCGAGCGCCGGGGGGCACGGATCAGCACTCCCCCTCCGGGCAGGGGGCTGGGGGCTGGCGCCTTTGAGGGGACCGGGCACGCCCTGCCAGAAGCCCGACCTGGAACCAGTCCATCTCCAAGTGAAGAGCGCAGGGAGTACCCCAGCCAATCACGGTCCACGACCAGACGAGAAGTCCACGGCAGGCTGGCTATGCCACGAGAAGGCTCACGAAGGAAGGTCGCAGGGCGCGCAGGGCCGCGTTGTGCCTCGGGATGGTTCGTCTCTCCAAACGGCCTCACCACAAGGGCCCTGCTGCTCGGAGCGATCGAAGACGGCAGAGAAGGCGGAGGCGAGGGGGATGGCTCCTCAGTCATCTCCATGAGCTCAGAAGGAAGGGCCCTGCGGAGCAAGGATCAGGAAAGGCAATAGAAGAATCTGGAGCTGGGGAGGGAGAAGGCTTACTCATCGATGGCGAAGTACTTCCTACGCTTCAGCAGGCGACAAGGGTAATCATCGCCCAGGGCCTCCCTTGTCTTCCGGAGGGCCTCAAAGTCCACGCGGAAGCGACCCAAGAGTTGAGCGCAGGGGTCAGCTTGTGACGAGGAGGAAGCACCAAGGCGACCTGCGTCGGGGGCATCTACCTGATGCGCGCCGCCGGTCGCCCCACCAAGAAGAGCAGCTGGGGCCTCGGGGGCCTCAGCCGCAGGCACTGCGGGCGGCTGCTCGCCGCCTTTAGCCACGGCAGCACGGGCCTCAGGGGCTGCTCCCTCATGAGTGCCGCCCAGCGTTGTCACCTCGGCAGGGGCACCCTCGGCCTCCGGAGGCCCATGCCTCCCTGCTCCGCCACTTGAGGAAGAGTCGCCCTGGCCGACTGCGAGGGTGACCACCGCCACTGGGTTCTCGCAAGGCCCCTGGAGGCCAGCAGGGCGCGGGCCCCATTCGTCGAAGATGGGCATCTGACTCACAAAGTCGCTTCTATTCGAGCAGAGGTACAGCAAGGCCCCCCCTTGCCGGAGGCCGCCAGGGGAAGGATCCTCAGTCAACACCAAGAGCACCTTCCTCAGCGCTTCGGGCGTCAGGTCCTCTTCCTGGAGACTCATTCGATCCCCACGCCCGCTGAAGGCCCACATCCGGTGGGAATGGCGTTGGAGAGGGGCAACACGGCGTAGCAGGAACTCCTTCACCACCTTGGGCGCCGTCACGCCGAGCTCCCTCAAGATCTCAAAGCGAAGCCAGACAAAGGCGAGCCGGGGACTCGTGAACGTCTCCTGGCCCCAGCCTGTGTTGGGGACAGCAGGCGAAGATGGCTCCATCAGCAGGGGGCTGGGCACCCCTACGTCCACATGCAGCCACCGCTCGCAAAACCCAGGCGCGGGCGGAGGAAGACTGAAGTCAATTCCTGAAGCCGCTATCTCAGGTGCAGCGACAAAGCTCACGCACCCCAAACATTGGGTGGGGTCGACAACGCGCAGAGAGAAGAAGTGGCGCAGCAAGGCAACCGAAGGAAGGATGCCCATCATTGCCTCACAAACGAAGGCGAAAACCGCGAGAAGAGTGATGGATTCAGGACCCAGATGCATCATATGGATCTGATAATGGGAGAGCACGGCGTTGAAGAAATCAGAAAAGGGGGGAACCAGTCCCGCCCACAGGTTGTCGAGAAAGTATCGGACCTCAGTGGTAATCCTGTCAATGGAGAAGCGGGACGCGGGCCAGGCCGTCGTCCTCCCGCATTCGTTGAAAATGGTGGCCAGAGCCGAGCTGACCTTGCTCAAGCCCTCTTGATTGATTATGATCGGCCGATCGACGGCAGGGGCCGCCGACGACAATGAGCGAGGCGGCGGCATGGGCTTCTTCCCTCTTCCCTTCCTCGGCGGAGCCATGACGGCAGAGAAGGGGGGAGGTTCGAGATTGGATTGGATGCGGAAACTGGAAATCGAGAGGAGAAAGGACAGAGAGCGCCCGAGCAGCGGAAAGGGGAACGGCTGTGTGCGGCTACGAGTCCGTCTATCATGGCATAAAATAAGGAAGCGTGGGGGAACGGTGCCGCCCACGTCCAATCAACCACCACGCGGCACCCAAGGCCGCAGGCTGTTAGGGCCCGCAACGCTTCGTACTTGCCATTTCGCCTCTCTGCTCGGCCAAGTCCGGGCGCGCCGTGGGCCCGGGGGCTACTGTCGGCGTTCTGAGAACAGGGGTCCCCAGACTTGCCTGCCTGCGGCCTGCGGCGTGGCTCAAAGGGGGCCCAGCGCGGCCCATCTTCATCAACACAAGCTCAAGACCCTCGCGAGGGGCCAAGCCTCGCGGGGCGGGCGACAAGGAGCTTCTTCAGGCACAACCTCATCAGGCTGGCTCACGAGGAGGCGGAGAGTTCAAGGCGGGGTACCTCATGAGGTGCCCATGATGCAAGCCATGACAACCAAGGGCGCCAGTCGGGCGCCAGCCCACGCAGTGTCCTCCTTTCCTCTTTGGTGCAAAGGGAGCAAGCGCAGGCGAGAGCATCAAGCAAAGGCATCCATTTCGGTGCAACGAGACCAAGACCAGGCCAACGGCAGGGAGGAAGTCATTGTGGAGCCCAAGCAGGCGTCACCACCAGAGCCTTTGACAGGCGAGGACCAACTTTAGTCAGGATAAGTGTACCCGTTGTTCCCCTTCAAAATGGCCAATTGTTGGCGCCCTTCCCGCTCAATATTTGGGGAGAGGCCCAGGGCCTTTGCCTATAAATAGGACTAGCCACCCCCAAGGTAGAGGCATCTGGATCCTTACCAAGAAACCAGTAGATAGAGCGACTGAACTCCTCCTAACAGTTCATCGCATCAGTCAAGAACAGACCCTCGCGAGGCTGTTCTTCCTTGTATTGTTCATCATCAGCCCGTGAGGCAATCCACCACACCACACACTGGAGTAGCGTATTACACCACAATGGTGGCCTGAACCAGTATAAACCCTGTGTCTCTTGTGCTATTCTTTTCGTGGTTTAGATCCTAGCGATTCGGCGAGGAGCAGGTAGGCAGAGGGCGAAATCTCTGCGCGCACCCCAGTGTTCAAACCTCAAGGGTCTGCTGGAACCCGAAATCCGACAATTTTGATCATCCCACGTAAGGAAAAAAGATCAGCCAACTCCTACTGCATAATGGGATTATATTTTTCTTTTTGACATGTCAATGGGACTTAAAAGCTCACTTACATGCATGCTACCGGTGCATGCTTGCATGCAGACATGTTGATGTGATTTAAAACCCACTCACATGCATGCCACGGTATTTCTGCATGCTTGCATGTGGCTTAGTGCGGAGCCTCTCAATGCCTAGATCAGACGGCTATTATGGACTGATTTAGTTCATCTAACGACTACATTAATTTTGATGATGTGGCTCAAGGAGATTATAGAGAATTCCTAGTAGTGGGGGCTAGCTATTACTAGTAGATAAGTCTTTGTAGAGATTCCACTAGGTGAACTACATACGGAACAAAATGAATGAATCTACACTTAAAATGCATCTATATACATCCGCATGTTGTTCATGGTGAAATCTCTACAAAGACTTATATTTAGGAACGGAGGAAGTACTAGTATAGTACGTACTGTAATTTATCAGCGAGATAAATTTGTACAATACTATGAAGCTTCTAGCTTCTGTTACATCTATCTTGCGTCCAAGGTTGCCCGTTGCAACATTTCATCAAATACAAAGGATACTAACATGCATGCTATTGCATCTCAATGATTGACAGATCATAGCAAATATGTACTCCCTCCGTTCCAAAATAAGTGTCTCAACTTTGTGCAAACTGTAGTACAAAGTTGTACTACTACTAAAGTTGACACTTATTTTGGAACAGAGGGAGCTAAAGAAAAAAACGATCCATGCAGTCCCTAGCCCTTGAACCGTGAACCCTAACCAGGCTTCAATTTGCTGGCAACGTTCGAGCTTCCTAATAAATGAAGTTTGCAACCTTTTGACCATCGGATCATTTTGTGCAGTTTCACCAAAATCGAGATGAGCATCCATGTGGCAAAGAAATTGAAGAAGCATGATTAGAATAAGATTACTGGGACTAGTTGATGAGACATAAACTCATCACAAATACAGTACGTAGAAGCCAGTAGAGGTATGTGCGGGGCAAAGAAGTAGAGAAATATCCACAGGGAGTGATGTGGGCAGCTGGAGTAGTGGTGCAAGCCGGCTGTAAAGGGAGTTGTACCTGAGGGACGTAGCTCAACCTTGAGGAGGGCGGCGGGAGGCGGCAACTTCCCACGTCACGGCAGTGAACAAGGGACGAAGGCAACCTCACTGGCTTTGTGAGAGAGAACGGCGGGGACCCCTGATCGGGACGTGCCGACAGTGGGTTTTCTCCATTGGCGACGGTGACCGCATCTACACTAAGCATCGTCCACCCCTTTCCCCAGCGGACGTGATCTGCCGGGATGTTAGAGATGTGGCCACAGTCGTTTTGTGCGAGAGAGTGTGAAGAGAGCAACCCCAGCAAGCAACAGTGTAGGCTGGCCCGTCCTGACTATGTATATAGTGGAGTGGTTTCCTTTTCTCTCCATATGAACCTATCATATTGCGTACGTGCCACTGAAGAAAAAAACTTTATTTGAAAATGACGCGGCACCTACTACTCGTTCTCCTATAACCTTGCACTTGGCATCTCCAAAATATTAACCTTGCGATCGGCTCTTCGCCTCTTCGGGAAGTCGAGCAATAATGGTAGTGCAGTATATATCGTTCTCGCTATATGAGACCAAATGAATTGCTGCACGTCCACCACATGGGCGAGGGTCGAGGGGCGAGGGAGAGTGCTACATACGGAGCAAAATGAGTGAATCAACACTCTAAAATACGTCTATATACATCGGTGCTTGGAGTATGTACTAGTAGTTCATATTGAAATCTACTAAAGGACATATATATTCCAAACAATATGATATAATCTCTATAACCAAGGTAGTAGGGACGAGGAGTAAACAGAGGGAGTAGTAAATTTTTCCCTCGTCCCGTGAGGCACCGCGCGCATGGGCGAGGGAGCGGGCGTAAGGCGGAGCAAGCTTCACCTCATCCTGCAAGCCACCGCGCCCGTGGGCGGGGGAGACAGCATACTAAGCAAACTTCTCCTCGTTCTGCGAGTTGACGGGACACATAAAAAGTACTCCAGTGTATAGAGCCTTGCCTCTAAGGTAGGCCCCACATGGTTTGCCTCTTTTTTTAATTTAACATAACGCGTCAAGTCGCAATTTGTTTGTTCACCCGTGGTAGACGATGCTCCCTCCACCAAGTGGACAACCAGTACACGTGCCAAATTACCACGTGGGCTGCCTTTTTCATACAGAAATGAGCTCCACCGTGTACCCGCGCGGGTGTGGTTGGGAAAGAGACGGGAGTACGTGCGTCATGCATGCACCTCTTCTCTTCGTGCACGTCCCCCACCTACATGGGTGTGTGTGAGAGATACAAACCGCGTTCGTGAGTGTTTTTTGTTTTGGGGTGGGGGTGGGGGTTGATTTCATGAATTATTTGTGGGAATATGTGTCGATGACATCTCAAACAAAATTTTGCATGCAATGTGTGTGAAATGGAGGCCTATCCATATCAAATATAGAGGGTCGGGCAATCCACGAGAAGAGAGGGAGGGGTCATAGCTATCGATAGAGTCGAATAGAGGATCAAGTGGGTGGGTGCGAGATCGATGAAGAGAGCCATCGAAATTGTGTGTGTGTGCAAGTCAAAGATATAGGGCGACTGGCCTACCGGAACGTTAGAGGGCACATGTCAAGTTTGTGTGTGGCAGGGAGACATGACTAGAGCGCTTGATGTATCGGTGTGTGGGGTGGGAGGGGTGATGTCTACTACACAACCTTCTTCTTGTAGACGTTGTTGGGCCTGCAAGGCCACAGTTTTGTAGGATAGTAGCAAATTTCCCTCAAGTGGATGACCTAAGATTTATCAATCTGTGGGAGGCGTAGGATGAAGATGGTCTCTCTCAAGCAACCCTGCAACCAAATAACAAAGAGTCTCTTGTGTCCCCAACACACCCAATACAATGGTAAATTGTAAAGGTGCACTAGTTCGGCAAAGAGATGGTGATACAAGTGCAATATGGATAGTAGATAAAGGTTTTTGTAATCTGAAAATATAAAAACAGCAGGTAACTAATGATAAAAAGTGAGCGTAAACGGTATTGCAATGGTAGGAAACAAGGCCTAGGGTTCATACTTTCACTAGTGCAAGTTCTCTCAACAATAATAACATAGATAGATCATATAACAAGCCCTCAACATGCAACAAAGAGTCACTCCAAAGCCAATAATAGCGGAGAACAAACGAAGAGATTATGGTAGGGTACGAAACCACCTCAAAGTTATTCTTTCGGATTGATCTATTCAAGAGTTCGTACTAGAATAACACCTTAAGGCACAAATCAACCAAAACCCTAATGTCACCTAGATACTCCATTGTCACCTCAAGTATCCATGGGCATGATTATACGATATGCATCACATAATCTCAAATTCATCCAACCAACACAAAGTACTTCAAAGAGTGCCCCAAAGTTTCTACCGAAGAGTCAAGAAAACGTGTGCCAACCCCTATGCATAGGTTCATGGGCGGAACCCACAAGTTGGTCACCAAAACATACATCAAGTGGCACGTGATATCCCATTGTCACCACAGATAAACACGGCAAGACATACATCAAGTGTTCTCAAATCAAAGACTCAATCCGATAAGATAACTTCAAGAGGGAAACTCAATTCATCACAAGAGAGTAGAGGGGGAGAAACATCATAAGATCCAACTATAATAGCAAAGCTCGCGATACAACAAGATCGTGCCATAGAGAGAACACGAGAGAGAGAGAGAGAGAGATCAAACACATAGCTACTGGTACATACCCTCAGCCCCGAGGGTGAACTACTCCCTCCTCATCATGGATAATGCCGGGATGATGAAGATGGCCACCGGTGATGGATTCCCCCTCTGGCAGGGTGCCGGAACGGGCTCCCGAGAGGTTTTTGGTGGCTACAGAGGCTTGCAGCGGCGGAACTCCCGATCTTTCTTGATATTCAATGGTTTTAGGGTACGTAGGCTTATATAGGCAAAAGAAGTCGGTCGGGGGGTCCTCGAGGGGCCCACGAGACAGGGGGCGCGCCCTACAGGGGGGGGGCGCCCTCCTATCTCGTGGCTTCCTTGAGGATCTTCTGACGTAAACTCCAAGTCTCCAGGATCATATTCTTCCAAAAAATCACGCTGCCGAAGGTTCATTCCGTTTGGACTCCGTTTGATATTCCTTTTCTTCGAAATATTGAGAAAGGCAATAAAACGGCAATATGGGTTGGGCCTCCGGTTAATAGGTTAGTCCCAAAAGTAATGTAAAAGTGTATAATAAAGCCTGTAATCATTCAAAACGGATAACAAAATAGCATGAATGCTTCATAAATTATAGATACATTGGAGACGTATCAGCATCCCCAAGCTTAATTCCTACTCATCCTCGAGTAGGTAAATGATAAAGAAAGAATTTATGAAGTGTGAATGCTAGAAGGTGCACAAGTTTGATCAATGATAATTTCAATCACCTTTTCTAGCATGATAATATGTCATAACAGTAGTTCATCTCATAAAACTTCTCACGATAAAGTAACAAGCAATTCACATGTCAAAGCATAGACCATAAACTTTCTTGAAAACTAGCAAACTTCATTCTCAGTCATCAAACAATTGCAATTCATCTTATTTTCAGGAATAGCAAACTCCACATACTCAACTATCATATAGTCTTCTACAATTGCTAACACTCACGCAATACTAATGGTTACGGAGTTTCAATCGGACACTGAGAAAGATAGGGGCTTATAGTGTTGCCTCCCAACGTATTCACCTTTAGTTGATGTCAACAATAATAGTTCATGATAACTTACACCCAATTGGATATATATATATATATATATATATATATATATATCAGGGTCTTCCCAACACGAGGTGCTTGCCAAAGGATAAAATGAAAAAGGGAAAGGTGAAGATCACCTTGACTCTTGCATAAAGTAAAAGACATAAAGTAAAAGATAGGCCCTTCGCAGAGGGAAGTAGAGGTTGTCATGCGCTTTTAGGGTTGGATGCACAAAATCTTAATGTGAATGAACGTCACTTTATATTGCCACTTGTATATGGACCTTTATTATGCAGTCTGTCGCTTTTATTGCTTCCATAATAAGAGATCGTATAAAGCTATTTTCTTCACACCAAAAGATCATACATATTTAGAGAGCAATTTTTATTGCTTGCACCGATGACAACTTACTTGAAGGATCTTACTCAATCCATAGGTAGGTATGGTGGACTCTCATGGCAAAACTAGGTTTAAGGTATTTGGAAGCACAAGTAGTATCTCTACTTGGTGCAAGGAATTTTGGCTAGCAAGAGGGGGAAAGGCAAGCTCAACATGTTTGAATGATCCATGACAATATACTTTAACTGAGATGTCGGAAAACATAACCCATTACGTTGTCTTCCTTGTCCAACATCAACTCTTTAGCATGTCATACTTAATGAGTGCTCCCAATTATAAAAGATGTCTAGGATAGTGTATTTATATATGAAATCTCTCTTCCTTCAATATTCTTTCATGAATTGTTCAAATGACCAATACAATGCTTGCTAACCTTCAATAAATTTACAACCTCTACTTCTTAGATGTGAAGTCATTACTCCCCATGGGATAAGCAAATGAGACATATATAATTTCAGATTTATGACAATCAACTCATTCAACAATTTACTCATAGGATATAAGTGAAGCACACGAGTAAATGACAAACTACTCCAACAAGATATAAGTGAAGAACAATGAGTAGCTAAATAATTATGTAACTATGTGAAGACTCTCTCCCATTTAAGAATTTCAGATCTAGGTATTGTATTTAAACATCAAGAAAAACAAAATAAAATGACATTGCAAGGATAGCACAACTCATGTGAAGAAGCAAAAACTTAGGCTCAACCGATACTAACCGATAGTTGTTGGAGAAGAAAGATGGGATGCCTACCGGGGCATCCCCAAGCTTAGATGCTTGAGACTTCTTGAAATATTATCTTGGGGTGCCTTGGGCATCCCCAATCTTGAACTTTTGTGTCTCCTTAATTCCTCTCATATCATGGTTTCTCTATTTCTCAAAAGCTTCATCCACACCAAACTCAACAAGAACTCGTGAGATAGGTTAGTATAAACCAATGCAAAACCTTATCATTTTCTACTGTAACAAATCACTAAAATTATTATTCAACATTGCATACTAAATGCCTCTGCATATTTAATACTCCTATCCTCAAATAGAATCATTAAACAAGCAAACATATGCAAACAAGGCAAACATAACAGCAATCTGCCAAAACAGTACAGTCTGTAAAGAATGCAAGATTCATCAAACTTCCCTAACTCCAAAAATTATGAAATAAAATTCCCACTGTAGTAAATTTATCAGATCTCATTATGCAAAAAGTTTCAACAATATACCATTCTCTGAATTTTCTAGGGAATTTTTGCAACAGCGGTAAACTTTCTGTTTTCAAATAGCAACATGTATACTAGCAAAATAAGCATGGCAAAGGCTATCCTTGACTTCTTTATTGAAACTACAGATGCAAAAAATTAATCTAAATAACAGCAAGCAAATACTAACAAAAGAAAATGACGCTCAAAGCAAAACACATATCATGTGGTGAATAAAAATATAGCTCCAAGTAAAGTTACCGAAGACGAAGACGAAAGAGGGGATGCCATCCGGGGCATCCCCAAGCTTAGGCTCTTGGTTGTCCTTAGATATTACCTTGGGGTGCCTTGGGCATCCCCAAGCTTAGGCTCTTGCCACTCCTTATTCCATAGTCCATCGAATCTTTACCCAAAACTTGAAAACTCCACGACACAAAACTCAACAGAAAACTTGTGAGCTCCGTTAGTATAAGAAAACAAAACCACCACATAAGGTACTGTAATTAACTCATTCTTTATTTATTTTGGTGTTAAACCTACTGTATTCCAAGCTCTCTATGGTTCATACCACTTAATACTAGCCATAGATGCATCAAAATAAGCAAACAACACACGAAAGGCAGAATCTGTCAAAAACAGAACAGTCTGTAGTAATCTGTATCAAACGTATACTTCTGGAACTCCAAAAATCCTACCAAATTAGGAAGTCCTAAGCAACTTGTGTACCAATCCAGAGCAAAACTTATCTGATCAAAAGCACGTTTCTGTAGATTAACAAAACTAATTTACTGGGTGCAAAAGTTTCTAATTCTAAGCAGGATCAACACAACTATCACCGTAAGCTATCCTAAAGGTCTTACTTGGCACTTTATTGAAACAAAAGCTATAAAACATGATTACGATAATAGCATAATCATGTGAACACACAAAAACAGTAAGGATAAATATTGGGTTGTCTCCCAACAAGCGTTTTTCTTTAATGTCTTTCTAGCTAGGCATGATGATGGCAATGATGCTCACATAAAAGATAAGAATTAAAACATAACGGGAGCATCATGAACAATATGACTAGCACATTTAAGTCTAACCATCTTCCTATGCATAGGGATTTTGTGAGCAAACAACTAATGGGAACAATAATCAACTAGCATAGGGAGGTAAAACATGCATAGCTTCAAGATTTTCAACACATAGAGAGGAAACTTGACATTATTGCAATTCCTACAAGCATATATTCCTCCCTCATAATAATGTTCAGCAGCATCATGAATGAATTCAACAATATAACCAGCACCTAAAGCATTCTTTTCATGATCTACAAGCATAGAAAATTTACTACTCTCCACATAAGCAAAATTCTTCTCATTCGGAATAGCGGGAGTATCATAAGAGACTTGAACACTAAAAATTGTTTCCACATTAAAAGAGTAATGTTCAGAAAAAGGGTAATCATAATCATGACAAGATTTGTAAATATAATCATCACTACTCTTTATAGCATAAGTTTCATCACAATAATCATCATAAGTAGCAACTTCGTTCTCATCATAATCGATTGAAACCTCTCCCAAGATAGTGGAATAAATAAATAAAGTTGACACTCTTCCAAATCCACTTTCGTATTCATCACAATAAAATTCAACATCCTCCAAAATAGTGGGATAACTACTTCCTAAAGTTGACACTCTTCCAAACCCACTTTCATCAATATAATCATCATGCATAGGAGGCATGCTATCATCATAACAACTTTGCATATCAAAACTTGGGATGCTAAAAACATCATCTTCATTAAACATAGCATCCCCAAGATTGGGACAAACATTAATTTCAGCAAATATATTCACAAATATTTCATCCTCATCAAACATAGCTTCCCCAAGCTTGGGCCCTTTCATATCATAAGCATAATCACTCTCATCATTAAAAATATGGATAGCACCAATAGTAAAGCAATTATCATCATCACAATGAGTAGTAGGAGCAACATCATTTGGGAAGGATACCTTTTTACCTTTGTTGCTCCTTCTTTTCTTTTTCTTCTTCATATTATGTGTGGGTTCAACCTTCCTCTTTGAGCTCCTTATTGACGAGATTGGTTGAATAGAAAGCTCCTCTCGTTACCTGATTCATCATAAGAAATAATAGGAGGATATTGGGAAGTCTCTTCCCTCTCATTAGTATTCTCATCATCTTCTATTTGCTTTATTTTCTTTAGGTAATTGGCAATATAAGGATTTTCAATGCAATTCTCCGCACAAAACATATAAATCATCTCTAGATCAATATCAAGGAAATGCTCAAGATTAAATTCTAGAATAGGCTTAGTTAAACGTTTCAACTCTTCATAACCCAAAAGCAAACTAAGTTCATTATAATGTGCAAGGGAAATCAAATCATCACAATTTTTGGACACGATTCGGTCATGAAACAATTTGCATCGGAGATGTAAATGACCACGTTCATTGCAAAGTTCACAAGTACGGCAAAGGAATTTTAAATTTTCAGCACTCACATCTAGCCTTTCTTGCAACCATTTAGTTTCTAAATGCTTATGCCTCTTGCAATATATATCTTCTCTATTTGGTGTGTTCATGCAAACATGCACTCCACAAAAATCAACATGCTTATAGGAGACATTTTCATCATAACTAGTGCAATCATTATTAGTACTATGGATATTCAAAGAGTTCATACTAACAAAATTGCAATCATGCTCATCATTCAAAGATTTAGTACCAAGCATTTTAATGCATTCTTCTTCTAGCACTTGAGCACAATTTTCCTTTCCATCATACTCATGAAAGATATTAAAAAGACGAAGCGTATGAGACAAACTTAACTCCATTTTTTTGTAGTTTTCTTTTATAAACTAAACTAGTGATAAAACAAGAAACAAAAATATTCAATTGCAAGATCTAAAGATATACCTTCAGCACTCACCTCCCAGGCAACGGCGCCAGAAAAGAGCTTGATGTCTACTACACAATCTTCTTCTTGTAGACGTTGTTGGGCTTGCAAGTGCACAGGTTTGTAGGACAGTAGCAAATTTCTCTCAAGTGGATGACCTAAGGTTTATCAATCCGTGGGAGGCGTACGACGAAGATGGTCTTTCTCAAGCAACCCTGCAACCAAATAACAAAGAGTCTCTTGTGTCCCCGACACACCCAATACAATGGCAAATTGTATAGGTGCACTAGTTCGGCGAAGAGATGGTGATACAAGTGCAATATGGATAGTAGATAAAGGTTTTTGTAATCTGAAAATATAAAAACAGGAAGGTAACTAATGATAAAAGTGAGCGTAAACGGTGTTGCAATGGTAGGAAACAAGGCTTAGGGTTCATACTTTCACTAGTGCAAGTTCTCTCAACAATAATAACATAGATAGATCATATAACAATCCCACAACATGCAACAAAGAGTCACTCCAAAGCCACTAATAGCGGAGAATAAACGAAGAGATTATGGTAGGGTACGAAACCACCTCAAAGTTGTTCTTTCGGATAGATCTATTCAAGAGTTTGTACTAGAATAACACCTTAAGACACAAATCAACCAAAACCCTAATGTCACCTAGATACTCCAATGTCACCTCAAGTATCCATGGGCATGATTATACGATATGCATCACACAATCTCAAATTCATCCAACCAACACAAAGTACTTCAAAGATTGCCCCAAAGTTTCTATCGAAGAGTCAAGAAAACGTGTGCCAACCCCTATGCATAGGTTCATGGGCGGAACCCGCAAGTTGGTCACCAAAACATACATCAAGTGGCACGTGATATCCCATTGTCACCGCAGATAAACACGGCAAGACATACATCAAGTGTTCTCAAATCAAAGACTCAATCCGATAAGATAACTTCAAGAGGGAAACTCAATTCATCACAAGAGAGTAGAGGGGGAGAAACATCATAAGATCCAACTATAATAGCAAAGCTCGCGATACATCAAGATCGTGCCATAGAGAGAACACGAGAGAGAGAGATCAAACACATAGCTACTGGTACATACCCTCAGCCCCGAGGGTGAACTACTCCCTCCTCGTCATGGATAGCGCTGGGATGATGAAGATGGCCACCAATGATGGATTCCCCCTCCGGCAGGGTGCCGGAATGGGATCCCAAGAGGTTTTTGGTGGCTACAGAGGCTTGCAGCGGCGGAACTCCCGATCTATCTTGATATTCGATGATTTTAGGGTACGTAGGCTTATATAGGCAAAAGAAGTCGGTCGGGGGGGTCCTTGAGGGGCCCACGAGACAGGGGGACGCGCCCTACAGGGGGGCGCACCCTCCTATCTCGTGGCTGCCTCGAGGATCGTCTGATGTAAACTCCAAGTCTCCAGGATCATATTCTTCCAAAAAATCACGCTGACGCAGGTTTCATTCCGTTTGGACTCCGTTTGATATTCCTTTTCTTCGAAATACTGAAACAGGCAATAAAACAACAATATGGGTTGGGCCTCCGGTTAATAGGGTAGTCCCAAAAGTAATATAAAAGTGTATAATAAAGCCCGTAATCATTCAAAACAGATAATAAAATAGCATGAATGCTTCATAAATTATAGATACGTTATAGACGTATCAAGGGGGTGGGGGAGGGGTAGGCAGAGGCCTAACTATAGAGGTAGAACGACTCGTATATGTGTTGAGAAGGAGAGACCCAGCTATGTCTTGAGGGAGATCGGTCGACATCCATACATAACTGAAGGACGGGAAATATGATGGGACAAAGAGAGAGAGAGGAGAGAGAGAGGGAGGGAGAGGGGTAGAGTGCTGGATGGGTGATGGAGTTGCTTCTCGAAGATGGTGGGAGAGGCCTACTAGACAAACTGAGGGTGGAACTGCAATGTTATCAATAAGAGTGGGGATGTGTTTCTGTGTGTGCCTGTGCGTGATAGATCTGTCGGGACGCATCCATGGATGATGAAGGGGGACCATGTGTTTGGTAAGAAAACCTAACTAGATCGGTAGATCAATTGTTGTTTGTCGGAGGAAGGGAGAGACACAACTAATGAGGTAGATCGATCGACGCGCGGGTAAAAACGAATTATAAGGACCTAGGTAGCTATATGTATAGCGAGAGATCGGTCGGTGTACGTCCATCCCAGCGGGACAAATAGACAGAGAGAATGGAGCTAGGAGGTGGTGCGGGAGGCCCAGCTACTAGCTAGATAGGGCGAGGAGTGTGCGGTTGTGAGATCGATGAAAAGAGGGGCGAGAGTTTACACGTGTGTGTGACCGTATGAGAGACACAAGGCAAGGACACATAAAGGAGGAGATTGAAGGTGTGTGTGTGTGTATGTTGTAGGCAGGCATCGCTAGAGAGGTTTATCGATCGGTGTGTGTCGGAAAGGAGTTGTGGAGACTCTGGGAGAACGACCTAAAGAAAAAAATGAATGTGCCCGGTGGATAGAATGCCGAGGGAGGGGAGGGCGAGGAGGGCGTGTGCATGCATGAGAGAAAGTTAGTGGTAGCTACAAAGGTTAGAGGATTGTGTGGGTGTAAGAGACAAACAAAGATCATAATTTGATATGAAAGCGGATTCATATATTTGAATAGGAGATCATAGTGTTTTAAACATTGCATGCATGAATATAGCGGTGATACACATGATGTGCACATGTTATAGCATAATGTGATAATGCATGGCGTTTGCAACTCACAGCTAAATGCTGAACAATCTAAACCATACTATACATCAAACAATCTCACATTTTATTTGAATTTGTGATAATGTGTGGTGTTTGCAGCTTACAACTAAATATCGAACAATCTAAACAATACTATATATCGAACATTCTCACATTTTATTTGAATTTGTGGTAATGTGTGGTGTTTGCAACTCAATTCTAAATACTTGTAGGCGTAGGGGGCGGGGCGCCATACATAATGTGATAAACACATTATACATATGAGACATGGTTTAGATTATGAAGATCTAGCTAGAGCTTGAAATGTAATGTGATTTGAAATCAAAATAAAGTGGATTCAAAAAATTGAGTTCGAGTTCATATAGTACACATAGTTCATATGTAACTCGAGACTAATCATGTGGTGTGATGTGAAGATAATACACAAATGATGGTTTAACTTGACAATAATGATGATTGCAGATCTTATTAAAACAGAGAAACGAATTCAAATGCTTTAATTTCACAACAATCATTATTGTAGATCTTATTTAAATAGAGAAATGAATTCAAATTTAGTTCATATTGAAGCGGTAGTATATACGTTTGGAATGCACTAAAACGTTCATTTGAGTAGTAGGTTGCATGCATTATACACGTAGCAAAATATTTTAATTGAACATAACATGAATTCAAAGTTTTGAATGACATTTGTAGTGCGCATTGATTTGGTACAGTACATGTTAGTCTTGTCCGGAAATTTCAACCCGCGCCTTGTTAGCCCGAAATATTTAAGATATATCTTTGTCTCGTCGTGCTCCGACAACTCCCTCCATCTCAAACCGCGCCTTGCTATTCCGAAATTACAACGGCGAGAAAACTCCCACCTCCTGTGAAATCCTGACACACGAAATGCACGTGGTACCCTGAACCGAAAGAACCGCCTCAAATCGGTGGGGGTACTTTCGTAACTTACCCCACATTTTGGACAAGCGTGTCCCTAAGCCATGGTTCCCCACTGCCATCCCATCCGCCCACCCATTCGTACACCGAGGCCATGAAACCTGCGATGAAACCCCACACCCTGCTCCGTCCGCCACCCAGCCGGAGCCTCTTCCCCAACAACATCGTCCAAAGCAACACCTTGACGTCCCTCATCCACCGTACCAGATGAGGATCCGTCGTCGATCTCGTCGTCCTGCCGGTTCAGCCACCCCGTCCTCCACCTCCAAGGAGCTGCCTCGATGTTCCCCTCGTCTTTCGCGCCACCTCCATTCCCACACCGCCATCTTCACCTGCACCACCGGAAGAGCATCATCATCACCGTTTCCTCGGATGAAGCTGCGGCCTAATCAGCACCACCAAAGAGGTTGTACACTAATCGCTGCATTTTCTTCTTGATTCGATCTCACGGTGCTGCCAGCGCTCGGTCCCGAGCTGACACGGCGCGGCTCCATCCACGACGGCGTCACCGGCCACTTCCT
This sequence comes from Triticum timopheevii, assembly GCA_963921465.1. Lineage (NCBI taxonomy): Eukaryota > Viridiplantae > Streptophyta > Magnoliopsida > Poales > Poaceae > Triticum > Triticum timopheevii. The sequence goes on from OY997264.1 coordinate 263,002,653, forward strand.
CCACGGCGTCGCTCCCTCGGTGGCGACGTCCACATCAGTAGGAGCTGCTGCTGCTTTAGCTCCCGCTCGCGCTGTTGCTCTGCTGTTGCTCTCGGTCCCCTGCCTGGTCTGCTCTTGCTATTGCTCTTGCTCGCGCTGCTGCTCTCGCTCTTGCTCTTGCTTGCGATGCTGCTCCGATTTAGCTACACTTCGGTCGACTGAATCAACTTTTGGGTCAGTCGATTTTCAGGGGGTGGGGGGTCGCTGGGGTGAAGGAAGAACCAGCCGCAGCGGGGAGGGGGCTCGCCGGAGAGGTACCCCACTATCTATCTTAGGGTTCAGGGTGGGGGCGATGGTTGCCGGCGGTGGCGGGGCGGTGGCGTGGGGATGGCCGGAGAAAAATCTCGGCACGGGGGAGGCCTAGAGGGATGGCCGGGGCAGTGGCGGACCGGCGGTGGGGATTGTTTTCGGGGCGGGCGGGGCGGTGCACCGTCGGCCGCGGGTGGCGGGGGGCTGCTGTTTGGCCGGGTGTGGCTAGTGGCTTAGGGGGTTGGAGGTTGAAGATGAACCGCAGGCCCTTGATTTCATATCCAATGGCTGCAAAATCGACTGACTAGAGATGAAAAAGTCAGTCGACCGACGTGTAGCCTCACCTTGCTAGTGCGTTCAGTTTCGACAGCAAAATTCAGTTTCGACAGCAAAATTCAGTTTCGGCAGTTAAGTTCAGTTTCGGCAATTAAGTTCAGTTTTGACAGTTAAATTCAGTTTTGACAGTTAAGTTCAGAGATGAGCGGCTGATGTATTTTACATCTAGCACTTTGTGGTTATGTATTTTATGTCATGTATTGGTGATGCTATTAGAATTCCACTCAAGTTAACGTTGTTCGTTGTCTCTCTTATCCTGCTTTAGCCTCGGCGTCGTACAACTCATCGGAGCTACTCCAACGACGAAACCCTCCATCACAGCGGAGCAGTACCTCGGGCTCCATCTCCAGACGCCTAAGATCTTCTTCCCCTCCTCCGACAGCAAAGTTAGTCGAAGCATCCTCACCGGCCAACCCAATCACGCTGAGATCGACATGGCTTCGCCAAAGAGGTTGTACACTTGTTGCATCTCTTTTTTACTCTACATGTTATATATACTGACCACTGAGCACACGGATTTGTTCCTTTAGTGTCTCCTCGAAAGAAAAAACGTAGGTACTTTTAATTTTCACTTGTCCTCCTTTTCAAATTCCTATTCATGAAGCACAAGACTAAGAGATAGTAGCATAATAGCATTATAACTGTACATTTTCTTGTGGTTTGACTTAATCTCACCATGCTTCTTTGCATCCTGTGATCTTCCAATTATTGTGAATCAAACACCGAGATTGGCAGAAATCCTGTGTCTTTAAATTCTCTGTTTTGCACATGCATTCCTATCCTATTCCTGTCTATTTCCTATCCCTGCATTGTTGGAATCCTCCATTTCAAACGAGCCGTTACAGAATTACTTCTCTTATAGATAGTTGTCAAAAAAAACCTTGCATGGTTTGTCCCGCTCCTGCTGCACCGTCGTCCACCCCAGCTCAGCTGCTCCAACGACAGAAGGGTCCAGCACAGCAGGGATCCGGCCTCCAGACTGTCTTTCGCTGCCTCAAATCTTCTTCCCCGCCGCCGGCAGCCATGAAAACTGCATTACCATCATCAACCGAGCAGATGACCTCGAGGACTACACGGGGCCGCAAGAGAGGTCGCACTCTTTCGTGTTTGCTTACGTTATGCATCGCTTAATATTACATGCTACTTTATTGTCATGTTCACCGATTAGACTCTGAGTCAGCTCCAAACTAATGGTCAAACTTGAGTTTTTAAATGGTTGTGGGGTACATATCGGGGCTGCAATCAATAGTATATATCTACTATCTGGTTAATCTCCGGTGTCTACTATGGGTTTCATGTTGGGTGGGAAACAAACAGTAAAGAAGCCATTATCTGCATTTTTTAACTGAAGCCATTGTCTGCCTGCTATTATTGGTTTTGGGTCTATCCATAGGTTGCTACCATCACTCTGGATTTCTGCATGCACTCCTTACATATTCTCACTATGTTTTATTCTTATGCATGACAGTTATTGTAAACAATGGAACTAAACATGTAGAGCGAAAGAGATGAGCCTTGCGTGGCAATAAAATTTCATGCAGACATCGCTCCATGGTAGGTGCAAAGGCAGCCCCCCCCCCTCCACGCATTTCGGATTGTAATCGAGAGGAAGATATCTGTTCTGAGGGGGATTCAGAAGGAGAAGACAACTCCTATTTACCCCCTGAGGTCTTCGCTCTAACTTGGCATGCTGATGTTGGTTATATCATGCATATGGTGTCTTGCATTGCTTACTTTATACATCAAATATGTCATCTGCTTAGTTTAGACATCCTTTGTGTGAATGCCATCTGTTTAGTTTATTCATCGTTTATGTGAATTATGCAACGCCATCTTGTTTAGCCAGGCATCATATATGTGAATTTTGCAATGCCATCCTGCTTAGCCAGTCATCTTATATGTAAATTATATCAGGCCATCCTTTTTTTCGTTACATATTACATTTGTCAACAATGTTGCATCAGCCATTTGACACGGTGATGGCAAATTCTGGAGTGAAAACAAGGTCTTCAGAGCAGACTATGCTATCTGACGAAGCGCATATCTCACTGGTTATGGATAGCTCCTCAGAGGAGGATTCAGAGATAGATGACCAGTCCTATCCCCCCCCCCCCGAGGTGTATGCTCTAACTTGGCAGGGTTATGTTGCTCATATCGTGCGTATGGTGTCTCGCATTGCTATGTCATTTGATTAGTTTAGACATGCTTTGTGTGAATGCCACTTGTTCAGTGTCTAATTACCATATATGTGAATTATGCATTGCCATCTTGTTGCAAGACATTATATATGTGAATTATACAATGCTATCTTGTTGCAAAGGCATTATATATGTGAATTATGCAATGCCATGTCGTTTAGCCAATCATCATGTATGTGAATTATATCATGCAATCATTTTTTTGTATTACGTGTTCCATTTGTCAACAATGTTTGTATATTCAACTAATCTTCCTATGCATCAGCCATTTGAAGCGGTGATGGAAGTATCTGGAGTGAAAACAAGGTATTCAGAGCAGACAATGCTACCTGCTGAAGCAGACATCTTGCTGGTTACAGAGAGCTCCTCAGAGTAGGATTCAGAGACTGATGACTAGTCCTATTTCCCCCCTGAGGTATATGCTCAAACTTGGCAGGGTTATATTACCCATGTCATGCATGTTGTCTTGCATTGCTTAGTTTTTACATCATATATGGATTGCCATATGCTTACTTGCTTACTATATAAATCATATATTTGAATTATATCATGCCATCATGTTTACATAGTACATACACATCATCTATCTAAATTATGGCATGGCAACCCATTTAATAAAGACATCATATAGTTATATCATCTCATCCTGTTTAGTGTTTAGAGTCATCATATTTTGAATTACGGCATTCTATCCATGAATGTATGTGAATTATGGCATGCCAACCTATTTAATAGACACATTATATAGTTATATCATGTCATGTTGTTTACATAGTCTCATATTTTGAACTATGTCTTTCCATCTTTTTTAGTTAGCCATCATAATGTGAAATTGTGTCATGCTATCCTGCTTAGTTAGCCATCATATATGTGAAATTGTGTCATGCTATCCTGTTTGGTTAGACAACATAAATATGAATTATTTCATGCCCTCTTTTATTCCCCACTATCCATTGCACCTATCTATCATACAATGTCTATACTTTCAGTTACTTTTCTTGTTTATCAGCCATTTGAATTGGAGAGGGTGATGGCAGTATCTAAGGGAGTAACAACACGGTCTTTAGAAAAGATAGTGCTACCAGTTGATGCAGATAGAACCACGGTTGTACTTGCCCAAGGATCAGATCCACCACACATAACCCAGACTCTCGCAGATTGTACCCCTACCCAGTTGGACAGAGAACCAGCTACACCCCTTCTAACCCCAACCCCGGCAGATAGTAATCCAGTTCCAGTTGACACAGCACCATCTCCACCACAGAGCACCCAAACACGAGCAGTTAGTAAGGGAACTGCAGTGCCCAAAGCACGAGGACCACCACTCTGAATCCCAACTCAACGCTTAAAGGAGAAGAAGATTTGTTCCCAGGTCAGCTTCTGTAGCTATGGTTCATACTCCTTTGCTCTTGCATTATTGTATTTACTCATATCAACTATTTTCAAATTTGAAGGATGGAATTGAAACTCCAATGGCGCAACAGGTATGTTTTAAACCTGTTTCTTTAACTGGTTTGCTGTTGTAACCAGCTCTATGTTGATTTGAGTTTCAATTGAATAAATAGTTATGTTCTCATGTCATGCACATTACAAGTATTGTTATTGCTCTATAGTTTCCCACACTTATATTCTGTCTATTCTGCTTTGTCTTGAACAAATATTATTTGAACTGTGTCTCTATCTTGATTTGGCAACAAAAACTAGAATGATATAGACCATAAAGTGACCATGGTACATAGATATATGTTTGTTTCATGTTGTTATCCTATCCACTTTACTACTGAACTCATTTACCAAAATGAGTTTCATATACAACATGGTAAACATGTGATGTGTCTGCTTGTTTCTCTTTTAGAATGCGGACAAAATATTGGAGAACAGTACCGCGTTATCCAATGGTAAAGGAAGTAATGCAGATAAGGTTCAAGATAGTGAGACATCCCTGTTGGTCTCCAAGAAAGCTGATAAAAACTATCTTGACGACAGTGAGAGAACCCAAAAGTCCTGTCTTGATGTAGTGTTCGAGTTACTGGCCACTACTGCTGGCACAAGCTCTTCGAACTCGCTGCCTGAATCAGTTCGTCTTCTTGAGTCTCAACTTCAAGTTAAAAGACATTGATCAGATGTTCTGCGACAGGAAGCTGAAGGACTGAGGAAGTCCCTGTAGAATTCAGATGCATATTTCCTGGTGCAACAGCAAGCGCTGGAGGATTTAAGCGCCAAACAAACTTGCTAAGCATCTTGCCAGCATTATGGGTACCCAGGATATTGTTTCTTGAGATCTTTTGAAGTGGTTTTAGTCCTGGATTTGTTTTACTACGGCGTTTATTTGTGCTGGTCACCAACTTTGATAGCCAGTGTATATGATATGCTGCTTTGTTCCCTATATTTGCACTGGTGGCGAACTTTGATGCCCAATGGATGTAATATGTGTAATAGCCTTGATAGCCTAGCGTTAGCTGCTTGCTTATTTATTTCCTTATTGTCTTGTTTATTTATTTGCTTGTAGTCATTGCAGTTCTTTTTCCGCGGTTTGCTAGTGGCTACAATAACCTATTTTTTAAAACTAGGCCACGATAACGATGGGCTAATATTTACTGTAGTGACATTGGGCCTCCTACGAGCCGTAGAAACAGTGGGCCTTCTACGGGCCGTAGAAACAATGGGCCTTCTACGGGCCGTAGAAACAATGGGCCTTCTACGGGTCGTAGAAACAATGGGCCTTCTGCGGGTCGTATCATCAATGGGCCTTATACGGGCCGTATGATCGATTGGCCAAACATGGACCAATAACAGGCTGCATTATGGCCGTAAACAGACTAGAGTTGGAATCGTCCGTTCATGGGCCGACCATAACGGGCCATCGTTAGTAGACCGTATTTGATGACGCTATGAAAACGGCCCAACGTATTAACGGACCACAAACGGGCCGACTGTAACCATGGGCTGAATTTGGCCCACAAGCAGAAAATGACAGTAACGGGCCGTAAGTAAACGAATGCTGGAAATGAGCCCAAGAATAAATGGGCTCTGAGAAGGCCGAAAGATAACATGGGCTGGAAACGGCCCAACGAAATAACGGGTCATTAATGGGTATAAGGTGATACACTGTTCATTACGGGCCAGTTTCACCACAAGCTGTTAATGGGTGTAAAGTGATACACTGTTCATTATGGGCCAGTTTCACCACGGGCCGTTAATAGGCCAAGAGTTACAAAGGGCCTCATATGGGCCGAAAGACGTCATGGGCCATACATGGGCCAGAAGTGAAAACAGGCTGGAATCATATTGGATGGCCCAGATGACGCTACTGGGCCTAATTCGGATAGGGCGTAACGGGCCTTGGGTTAGCGGGCTGTAAATGGGCTATATGCGAACAAGCCGTTAACAGGCTTTCCATGGGCCGGCCCGCCACCTTTTGACCAAGTCAAACAGGCCGGCCTTTTCACATGAATGGGCCTCTGTTGGGTCGTGCCACGTGTCGACGTATCATAGGCGCCTTCTGTCCAATGAGTGGATGACATCTGTCCCAACGATGAGTTGACACGTGTTTCCTCCAGCCAATGATGATTTTACACGTGGAAAATCCCCATTGGTCGGGGCTGTTAACGGGTTATCGGATCCAAAACCCGACCCAACAGCTTAACGGTGTTCCGTTATGGTGGATGCCACGTGTCGGTCACCCTTGACGAAAGCACTTCTATGACGCGTGATTTATCGTCATGGAAGTCGACACTTCCGTGATGATAATTTTGGTAATGTCATGGAACACTTCTACGACAGCACAGGTATGACTATCTTGATTCTGTCATAAAATCGTCATGGATGTACATGCATGACAAAAAACGCGACCTACTGTGACAAACACGTATCATCACGGAAGTGTATTTTTTTGTAGTGTATGATCCTCTCGAGACATGGTTGCTACCTAAGTTCGAAATGTTGTGCATGATTAGGTACCAAGAGGACTGAGGGAGTTCTGGATTAGGGGGTGTCCGGATGGCCGGACTATAGCCTTTGGCCGGACTCCTGGACTATGAAGATACAAGATTGAAGACTTCGTCCCGTGTCCGGATGGGACTTTCCTTGGCGTGGAGGGCAAGCTTGGCGATACGGATATGTAGATCTCCTACCGTTGTAACCGACTCTGTGTAACCCTAACCCTCTTCGGTGCCTATATAAACCGGAGGGTTTTAGTCCGTAGGAGAACAACAATCATACCATAGGCTAGCTTCTAGGGTTTAGCCTCTCTGATCTCGTGGTAGATCTACTCTTGTACTACCCATATCATCAATATCAATCAAGCAGGAGTAGGGTTTTACCTCCATCGAGAGGGCCCGAACCTGGGTAAAAACATTGTGTACCTTGTCTCCTGTTACCATCCGCCTAGACGCACAGTTCGGGACCCCCTACCCGAGATCCGCCAGTTTTGACACCGACATTGGTGCTTTCATTGAGAGTTCCTCTGTGTCGTCATCTTTAGGCCCGATGGCTCCTCCGATCATCAACAACGATGCGGTCCAGGGTGAAACTTTTCTCCCCGGACAGATCTTCATATTCGACGGCTTTGCACTGCGGGCCAATTCGCTTGGCCATCTGGAGCAGATTGAAAGCTACGCCCCTAGCCATCAGGTCAGATTTGGAAGTTTGAACAACACGGCTGACGTCCGCGGAGACTTGATCTTCGACGGGTTCGAGCCACAGCCAAGCGCGCCGCACTATCACGAAGGGTATGATCTAGCTTTGCTGCCGGACAGTGCCCTGGAGGCCGCACCAGTGTCCGGTCCGACCCTTAGCTCAGAGCCGACTGCGCCGATCGAGGATGGGTGGCTGGACACCGCCTCGGGGGCTGCTATCTCTACGGCGATTGAGCCGAACACCAACCTTGTCCTTTGCGAAGCTTGTGACTCCAAGGTGCCTGACTCCTCTCCAGACTCCGAACCTTCCGCGCTCCTGCCAGCCGAATCCAACTGGGCACCGATCATGGAGTTCACCGCCATGGACATCTTTCAGCACTCACCCTTCGGTGACATCAAATTCACTAAAGTCTCTCTCTCTATCAGGAGAGCCCTAGCCGGACTATGGTCAGGAAGGTTGGGATGCGGATGACGAAGAAATTCGAAGCCCACCCACCACCCACTTCATAGCCACTCTTGAAAGTTTAAACGACGTGCTCGACTTCGACTCCGGAGACATCGACGGTATGGACGACGATGTAGAAGACAAACATGAACCAGCACCTATAGGGCACTGGACAGCCACCTCATCTCACGATGTATACATGGTGGACACACCTAAAGGAAGCAACGACGAGGAACAACGGGACGTCACGAGGGATCATTCCCTCGAAAAGCAGTCAAAACAACGACGTAAGCGCCGCTCAAAGTCCCGCCTCGACAAAGACAGCAGCCATACAGACCCAGCCATACAGCAGGGCGAACCGGTGGACGACGAACATGCTATCGAGCAACCGTCCGAACAGGACAATCTAGATAAACAATCCGTCCCCGGCGAAGATAACAGTCCGGGCGATCTCACGCCGGACAAGTTACTGGAGCAGAAGAACCTCCACAAAAGGCTCGTCGCCACTGCGTGTAGCCTAAAAAAGCAGAAGCGGAAGCTCGGCGGAAGATGCGCTCAGAATCAGATGGAGCAAAGTACCCAACACCGCAGACAAATACGGCGATACTCGCCGAACAAAGAGCTACCCGAAGCGAAAACTACTGCCCGAATTTGATGAGGAGGCCGTAGAGCCCCCGCAATCAAAGAACAAAGAGACCCCATGGGAAACATAGAGCGGCAAACGGCGCCGCACACAAGCCGGCATGCGATCCGCACGTGGATTTGCATCAAAAAGATGGCCTAATTAGATCTATCTACGGGCCAAGAAAGCAAGCTCTAGTAAGCAATGCAACACGTTAAGTACCCGAATATTATGGTACACCTAAATATAGGGGTGCCGCACATCCGCTATGTTTCACCGACGAGGTTCTGGATTATGAATTTCCAACGGGATTCAAGCCCGTAAACATAGAGGCGTACGACGGAACAACAGACCCTGGAGTCTGGATTGAGGATTACATCCTCCACATACACATGGCTAGAGGAGATGACCTCCATGCCATAAAATACTTACCCCTCAAGCTCAAAGGGCCAGCCCGGCATTGGCTCAAAGGCCTCCCCGAAAACACCATTGGAAGTTGGGAAGAGCTCGAGGATGCTTTTCGGGCAAATTTTCAAGGGACCTATGTCCGACCTCCGGATGCAGACGATTTAAGTCACATAACTCAATAACTCAGAGAGTCAGCCCGAAAATTCTGGAATAGATTCCTTACTAAAAAGAACCAAATAGTCGACTGTCCGGATGCGGAAGCCTTAGCAGCTTTCAAACACAACGTCCGAGACGAATGGCTCGCCAGACACCTCGGCCAAGAAAAGCCAAGAACAATGGCCGCATTAACAAGCCTCATGACACGCTTTTGCGCGGGAGAGGATAGCTGGCTGGCAAGATGCAGTACCAGCGACCCAAGTACATCCGAAGTCAGGGATGGAAACGGGAAACCGCGACGAAGCAAGGACCAGTGCCGGACTAAGGGAAACAGCCCGAAGAGCACGGCAGTCAACGCCGGATTCAAAAGCTCACGGCAGGATCATAAAAAACTGCCCCCTAAGGATAACAGGGACGAGCTATCTAACTTAAACAAAATTTTGGACAAGGTATGCCAAATCCACAGTACCCCCAGGAAGCCTGCAAATCATACCCACAGAGATTGTTGGGTCTTCAAGCAGTCCGACAAACTCAACGCCGAACACAAGGTGCTCGACACACCAAGCGAGGACGATGACGAACCCCACAAGCAGAGCATCGGAAAACAAAAGAATTTCCCACAAGAAGTCAAAACAGTAAATTCACTTTACGTGACAAAAGGGAAAAACAGAATGGCGCCCATGGAAATATGCGCCATACGGCCTATCCCAGAGGAGTCCCACCACTGGTTGTTAAAACCAATCACCTTCGACCGTCAGGATTACTCTAGAAGTATCCGGAATGCAGGATGGACTTCCTTGATATTAGATCCGATAATCGATGGACTCCAATTTACACAAGTCCTAATGGACGGGGGCAGTGATCTAAACTTGCTATATCAGGACACAATCCCCAAAATGGGGATAGACCCAACCAAAATTCGCCATAGCAACACTTCCTTTCAAGGGGTAATTCCAGGCCGATATGCCCATTGTACGGGCTCTCTATTGCTAGAAGTTGTGTTCGGCTCACCCGACAACTTCCGCCGTGAAAAGTTAACCTTCCACCTCGCCCCATTTACAAGTAGCTATCAAGCACTATTGGGGCGCGAAGCTTTCGCCCGCTTTAACGCAATACCGCATTATGCATCCCTCACACTTAAAATGCCCGGTCCACGAGGCATCATCTCCGTAAAGGGAAATATCGAGTGTCCCTCGAACGCGGAAGATTGTGTGACTGCCTCGACAGCCACACACTAAACCGGCTTCACTAATACAAGCACCTAAACAGGTCGTTCAGACCCCGGACACGGTTAGACGAGTCCGGCGTAAACATACAGGGGCTTACCAGCCGCACACCCCCGCACAAGGGGCTCCGCGCATATACAGCAAGAGACAATAAAGCTCAATTTTATTCATTTTTTGAAACGTACTTTGTTTATTTAATATAACGTACATTTTCGCACGATCTTTTTCAACTAAGTTCCTCTCTTTTACAGATGAACATCGTGCGACACCCGTCCAGGATACGGCACAACGGAGACACAGGCGCAGACGTGCAGTAGGGACCCGTTGGAAGGATTCTTTTCAGATTAAGACCCTGCGTAAACCTTTTTTACTGTCTCTTGTTGATACACATCCCCCGGTTTCTTGCTATAACCGAGGAGGAGGCTGGCATTTTGGCATGGGCCACGTCAGAATTCTGCGCGTACCTGGACACCAGGGGCTTATTACCAAGGGCGTTGTTCGGCCCATTTTCATAAAGACCGAATACCTTAGGGAGTGTTCGGCGTCTCGAGTTAGGCCTTATATGCATCAGCTCCGAATCATGTCTTTGGTCAAATGTTGGGTTTGCCCGGCTCCTATGTTTTGCTGCCTTACGTTCCGCTCTATCGGCTAACGCGGCACCAGGAGAACTACTGCGATTGTGCCCCGGTTCGTCCAGGCGAGCACCTCAGTAGAGAAAGCCGAAAACTGACTATCATGATATAGCGTGAGACTGGTCAACCACTCGATGACCCGCCGGAATCTATAGGATTCCTCCGCATAGACGAAGGACCGTTTCCTGGTCAGGCACATACGCGCCCTGAATTCGGGTGAGCGCGGTGCCCCTAGGGGCTATATAGTAGCCCCACTGTCAAACTCCTATGGCTAAGTGAAAATGATAAAGCATTATAGTCCGGTTGCCTAGTTTGCTACGCTACCACCCCTTTATAGGACCAAGACATTGGATCAACTGTGAAAATGCGCCTTTTGCAAACACCCCCGCCTTATATGCGTGGGGGCTGAAGCTGAAGACTGCCATCTTTCAGGTTATATACACATATACATTAACGGCCGCACATGAGGTATTTTAATTCTTGAAGGCACAAGTATAAAAAGCTTTTATATTTCATCAAAACATTGTTTCACAATAATACATGTTATTCAAACATAATATCCTTCGAGCACTGCGTCTCTATTAAACGAGCGCCCTACAGAACTTCCTGAAAATATTGCTCGACAGGTACTCGGCTTCCGTCCGAATCTGGGGATGCAACATCGGTGGCCTTCATCTTTGCCCAGTATGTCTTGACACGGGCAAGAGCCATCCGCGCACCCTCTATGCATGGCGACCTCCTCATTCCATTGATATGCGGCACCGCACCAAGGAACTGCTGCACCAAGCCAAAATAACTCTTCGGCTCGGGCCTCTTCGGCCACAAAAGACTCACGACATCCTTCATGGCAAGTCCGGATAACCTATTCAGCTCCGCCCATTCGGCCAAGCGATCGGTTAATGGAAGAGGGCGCTCCGGATTATGGAACTGCGACCAAAAAACCTTTTCCATTTCGTGATCCTTTTGATCTCGGAAGTGTTCGGCCGCGTCCGCGGCACTTGCCGCCAAGTCCAGATAAGCATCCTCCGAACTCCACACCAGGTCCAACTGAGCATATTTAGGATCCGTGAACTTCCTCCGCAGCAGGAAGGGCTTTCCAGCCGCGATATCTCCGGCCTGACGCAGCTCCTCCTTCATAGCTCTCATCGCAGAGCGAGCATCCTTGGCCTCGGTAGTGGCCTTCTTCAGGTCCTCTTGAACCGCTCGATCTTCTTTTTCAAGAAGCTTGCAGCGGTCGGCAGCATTCTTCAACTCCACGGCTATCTCAGCCATTTCCTTCTTGCTTCGGCAGTGAGCAGCCTGTTCGGCTTTTAGCTCTTTGGCCGCCTTTAAGGCAGCCGCATCACTCTTTCTGGCCTGCTCCTTGGTTCGGGCGAGCTCTGCCCGAAGGTTCTCCATGGCAGCGGCACCATCTGCATCAAGCATACATGTTGTAAGGCACGGGCATCAAGCTCCCTTACCAGGTGTCCGCGGAGAAATCACATACCCTGTGACTCGTCCAGCCGCTTATTGACAAGCGCGATGTCGGTATCTGCCACGTCAAGTTGCCGCTTTAGTTCAGCAAATCCATCAGTCCGGCTAGCCACCGGACACTTCGCCACCTACATAGGAAGGGCGACATATTATACCTGGGATTATGATCCTCGGTGCGCTGTCATTTTTGACAGCACACCGTGTCTCAGGGGCTACTATCTGCACAGGGCGCATTTTATATGCAGAACTGTCAAAAGGTACATTATTTTGCGTACCTCAAAACTTGTCAGTAAACTTCTGACGGCTTCATGCAATCCGCTCTCAGCGGATGAAATCCTTTCAATCACCGTACCCATTAACGCACGGTGATCTTCTGAGATAGATGCTTGCCCGAGCAGATCCTTCAGCTCCTCCGACCGTACACCAGGTGGTGCCGAACTCGTCTGATGGCCTTTGTCGAAGGCCGGACGCGGAGGGCTTTGAGGGGACATACGACTACCTTCCGGCCTCGCCGGACTCGGAGAAACCCTCCGCGACGACACCTCAGGGTCGCCCGCCTCGCAAGATGGTATGGCAGGGGGAGGCGTTTCGCTCTCTATCATCTCCGATCGAAGATCCCCCGAAGATGAGCTCTGCTGAGAAGGGCTGAGATCTGAACTACAAGGTAAAATTTTGGTTATCTTCATCAGAAATAGGATAGGGATATCCTTTATCTTAAAAAAGAACTCCCCCTTTCACTTACGGCTCAGTGGAGGGCTGATCCCCTTGGGGGCACAATGCGGCCAAGGCATCCCTCGGCGCGGGACCCTCTGACGAAAATTTCTTCCCCCGCTTTGAGACCATGGTCTCCGGGTCTTCAAAGGCGGTCCTCTTCTTCCCCTGGATGGAGGGATTCTCGATCCCTCCTTTCCTGACAGCCTCCTTCACGGAGGCGGTAGCTTCCTTGTTCCCTCCTTCGCCTTCTTCCAAAGGCGCAACCTCCAGCATCCTAGTTAACACGGGATCCAGCGTGGTCTTGGGGAGGGGGGCGGGACACCTGATTAGCTTCGCTTTTGCTATCCACTCCTGTTCAAGGGACAGCTCTTTTGAGAGCAAATTCATGATAAATATGGGATAGCATGTCCAGGTACAGGGTTACTTACTTGAGTATCCGGGCGATTGCGGCTCAGACTTGCGTCCTCGGTCAAGTCCGGACACATCGCTTGTGATCCGAAGAAAAGCTTGTACATCTCCACGAGCGTCGCACCCATAAAATGTTGGAGAGCTCATGGTCCCTCCGGGTTAAATTCCCACAGGCGGAGGGGACGACGTCTGCAGGGCAGGATGCGACGAATCAGCATGACCTGCGCTACTATGACCAGAGGGATCTCTTTCTCTAGGAGATCTTGAATGCGACCCTGCAGCAAGGGCACGTCCTTGGACGTCCCCCAGTCAAGTCCTTTATTGACCATGACGCCAGCCGTGGTGGAGGGCTCGAGCGAAAGGCAGGTGGCGCCACCCATTTGGTGCCCCTGGGAGCTGTGATATAAAACCACTCTTGTTGCCATAGGCTAAGCTCCTCTTGAAAAGAGCCCTCGGGCCATGGAGCGTCAGCATTCCTTCTTATAATGGCCCCTCCGCACTCTTCCTGCTGCCCCTTGATCATCTTCGGCTCCACTTTGAAGGTCTTGAGCCACAATCCGAAGTGAGGGGTAATGCGGAGGAAGGCTTCGCATACAACAATGAACAATGAGATGTGGAGGATGGACTCCGGATCCAAGTCATGAAATTCCAGCCCATAGTAAAACATGAGCCCCCTCACGAAGGGGTCCGTCGGGAGGCTTAGCCCCCGAAGGAAGTGAGACGCGAACACCACGCTTTCACCAGGCTAGGGAGTAGGAATAACCTGCCCTTGGGCAGGCAGCCTATGCGAAATTTCGCCGGTTAGATACCTGGCATCTCTTAGCTTTAGCACGTCTTCTTCCTTAACGGAGGAAGGCATCCACCGGCCTTGCAGGTCGGAGCTGAACATCATCGAAGGTCCGAAGCGCCTGTATCTGGAGCTTTGGGTGTTGGAACTCGAGGCGAGGGGCGAATTCGATTGAAGATTGAAAGAAAAGAGTGGAGCCTTGGTCTCTTTATAAAGAGGTTGAATACCAAGGGCCTTCCCCGTGACCGTACGGGACTCGCCTTCGATAGAGGAGACGTGCCAGCGGGCACGACTGGGTTACCCACGCCCGTATTGATGAGAATCCCGGAATAAGGGGACACGATCTCTGCTTTGACAAGACGTGCCAAGGAAACCGCCTCACTGAACGCGCTGAGGTGGGACAATAAAAACGATTCAATAAAGGCTTGGTCGTGGTGTGATGTCACGCCACGAAAAACGTCAGCAGGTTGAACTTGTGTGAATATTATTCTCTCTACGGTGGTATGTGGAACTTGTTTTGCAGAGCCGGACACTATCCTTGTGTTCAAAATCTTCTATGAAGTATTCGAAGGAGGAACCCGCCTTGCAATGCCAAAGACAATATGCGCACCAGACTCGTCGTCATTGAAGCCTGGTTCAGGGGCTACTGAGGGAGTCCTGGATTAGGGGGTGTCCGGATGGTCGGACTATAGCCTTTGGCCGGACTCCTGGACTATGAAGATACAAGATTGAAGACTTTGTCCCGTGTCTGGATGGGACTTTCCTTGGCGTGGAGGGCAAGCTTGGCGATACAGATATGTAGATCTCCTACCATTGTAACCGACTCTGTGTAACCCTAACCCTCTTCGGTGCATATATAAACCAGAGGGTTTTAGTCCGTAGGACGAACAACAATCATACCATAGGCTAGCTTCTAGGGTTTAGCCTCTCTGATCTCGTGGTAGATCTACTCTTGTACTACCCATATCATCAATATCATCAAGCAGGAGTAGGGTTTTACCTCCATCGAGAGGGCCCGAACCTGGATAAAAACATCGTGTCCCTTGTCTCCTGTTACCATCCGCCTAGACGCACAGTTCGGGACCCCCTACCCGAGATCCGTCAGTTTTGACACCGACAAGGACCCTCCCGAGGATGCACATGAAGATGGTCAAGACCCCAAGTCCACGAAAGAAGAGAACCAAGGGAAGAAGGCGAAAACAGCTTCCAGGCACCGGACATCCGGCCATGGCCCCGGACATCCGGCCCCTGGAGATCTGCATGGCCAGGAGTCTGCAGCAGAATCTATAGGGCCCGGACATCTGGCGTCCAGCCCGGACATTCGGCCCCCCGTCTCGAAAATCCGGCCTCCTGAATGGACATTCGGACACGCCGTCCAGGGAGCATAGAAGGCTACCCCAACAGCCTGGACATCCGGCCGTCGCCCCGGACATTCGGCCCCTCCGTCCGGATATCCGGCCCCTTCCATGC
The DNA here is from genome assembly GCA_963921465.1 of Triticum timopheevii. Taxonomy (NCBI): domain Eukaryota; kingdom Viridiplantae; phylum Streptophyta; class Magnoliopsida; order Poales; family Poaceae; genus Triticum; species Triticum timopheevii. The sequence continues at coordinate 263,018,453 of OY997264.1, forward strand.
AAAGAGCAGCAAGGCCAACTCCAACAGCCTGGACATCCGGCCCAATAGCCCGGACATCCGGCCGACGCCCTGACATCCGGCCCCCTCCTGCCTGCGTGCAGCGCCTCTGGGCCGTGGCCCATGTACCCCTTTGCCCCGTAGACTATATATACTCCCCCTCCACCTATGTTCTAGGGTTAGCATTGGTTTAGCTCATTTGAGATAGAGCATTGCTCATCCCTACCGGATCTACTCCTTGTGAGGGACCACACCTCTTTGGAGAATATCCACCCGGATTCAAGGCCTCCATCCGGAGAAGACAATCAAGACCTCCTCATGGAGAAGAATGGTTACTCTTGTATCGTCCCTTGTTGACTTTGGATCTCGTGTTACTTTGTGCCTCGATGATCTAGCACTTGTGTGATCATATTCATGTCGGCTGAGTGTTTCTCTTGTTTTCCCCGTGATTTTCCTTGTGTTCTTTCGCGCGTTCTTCATGTTCCTCATAGGGATCCTCTCCAAACATGAAAGATCGGCCCCTAGGGTTCCGTCCTACATCATATTGGTATCATGAGCCACGTTGATCACGTTTTTGGAGCCCCTACCCCGTGTTTTCTAGCTTGATTTTGTTGTTTTCGTCCTAAATCCGAAAAACCCCACCAAAAATAGCCCCAAATTTTTTTGTGATTGTTGGTCTGATGAAGTTTTGTTGGATTTGATCCACGGATCTGCTTTGCATCAAGTGGATCTAGATTTTCCCCATCTTATCTGCGATTTCCTTCCACAAATTCATCCGAATTTTGCCCCAGAGTTGCCCTTTTCCCCGTGGAGTTCATTGCGTTCGTCCGCGATCTAGGAGCCCGGACATCCGCCTGAGTCCCCGGACATCCGGTGTCCCGGACATCCGGCCACTGGCCCGGACATCCGGTCCCTGGCAGCAGCAACTCCATTCCCCGCGCCCATTTCCGCATAATTTTGCCCAATTTTGCCCCAGTGCCCATGCATACTTCTGCACCACCACCGCTTTCCGCAAGAACCACTACCGCTCACGGCAACCTCCTATGACGATTTTGACACGTTTCCGTCTTTGAGATTTTGAGTTGTGGTCCTCGTGTCCTATTGTGTTTCCGCTATATAGGTATGGTTCAACGTCAACATCACCATCCTCATCTTCGCAAAGGACTCGTCATCACAAAGGACGGTAACCTCCATATCATCTTGGTATCGTGGTATCCCTCCATTATATACTACCTTGCAATTGCATTGATAACCACATGGCCTTACCTTTGCGTAGCTTACCTATCAAGACTAGCCATTGAGTATTGTCGGCGACGTGACTTCTGGACATTAGTGATCATACTACATAGCATACATACCATACCATAGTGGTGCATATCTTGGCATCAACTTTTGTGTCACAAGGTTGTCATAGCATACACAATTGCTATCTTGGTTTGTGAAGTTTCGCATGAGAAAAGAACTCAAAAGTGAAAGAGCCACACAAGCTTTTAAGCAAAGAGGAAAGATAAGCAAAGAGCTTATAAGCAAGAACCATAGCATCATACTACATTAAGATTGTCATACCCGATCATCTTGGATCATATCACCGAAATACCATACATATAGCATACTTGGGATAGAGGCCGTTGCATTTTTGCATAGTAGGTCGTGCACAAATTATGTATCCGCCTGTTGTGCAAGTGTGCTAGCATCTCTCGTGTATTGTGCAACAAGAGCATTTTCGTGGATTCCACATTTTGGCTCATTTTTGGTTTGCACAATCCCACTTATCTACTTGCGTGTGTGTTTCCGTGTACCACTACTTGCTTGGTCTACTTGTTGCATTTGCAAATTTGTGAATCTTTTCCAACATTATTGAAGCTCACTTACAATTGCATCAAATTTTGTGCCACCATCCTAACCAAGCTCCACCATAAGCTTTTACTTGTGTAGGTGTGAGAACCGAAAAGAATTGGTACCAATAGTGCTATTTCATTGTCCGCATTTGAGTGAACTTGATTCATCGTCAACATCGGTCAAGGTACAGTTGGTATAAGTTCTTCTCCTTCTACCACTCACATCTCGCTTGGAATGATGGATAGGCCAAGTACTTCTACCAACCCACTCTTCATCGAGCAAGACGATGACATGTCATCATTCGTCACCAAGAGCCACCTCTTTGGTGCACAACGAGCATTGCATCAAGAGCAACAAGCAATGACCGACCGCATCGACAATCTCGCCACCGACTTGTGACTCTCCGAGCAACGTACAAAGGACTACTTCGACAACAAGCTCAACGCTCACAAGCAAGAGAAGGATGCACGGATGGACAAGATCCACGCCTTGTTGGTGAACCGTCCTCCTTCAACTTCTTCTTACTCAAGACGGAGCCGCTCAAGTCGACACTCCAACGACACCTTCTCCGGATCAAGTACACCGACATCGAACACTGTTCGACAAGCCGCGCGTCAAGACCGTCATGCATCTCGCAATTCTCTACACGACAAGCATTCACAAGAGCATGTCGACGAGCAAGTTGCGTTTGCTCAAGCCCAAGAACGTCAACATCTATGATGCCAAGAGGAAGAACGAGCGCGTCTACATCAAGAGGAACAAGACGCCGAGGCTCAACGTCTTCAACAACAACAACGTGAAGCACAAGCTCTTGAGGCGCAACGTGCCCTTCAAGAATCAAGTCGAGCCATTACCAAGAGCAACTGCGATAGGCGCAACCAAGAGGAAGCACTTCGAGAAGAAATCAAAGAGCGGAATTACCAACCAAGAATGCAACATCAAGTTCCTCAAGCCCCTCTTCAAGATCGACAAGCTCCTCCACAAGCTCGACAAGCTCCTCCACAACCGTGAGTTCAACATGAGCAAGAGGACGATGGACTTCCTCCATGCCAAGAGCAACATGAGGATGATTACCCTCACCGTCAAGGGCATCATCATCACCATCGACCACAACATAATGAAGAGCAATGCTACGGCAAGCTAAAATTCACAATGCCCAAGTTCAATGGAAGCAATGATCCCGAAGAGTACCTATCATGGGCATTGAAGGTCGACAAAATCTTTTGTTTGCACAACTATGAGGAAGAGAAGAAGATTGCTATGGCATCACTTGAGTTCCAAGACTATGTGCTCATATGGTGGGAACAAGTCCTTGAGCGCCGAGAAGCAAGAGGTGAACCACCTATCACCACTCGGGCTCAAATGAAAGATGTCATGCGAGCACGTTTTGTGCCCACCTACTACAACCGCGACCTCTTCAAAAAGCTACAACTACTCAAGCAAGGAACAAAGAGTGTTGAAGAATACTACAAGGAAATGGAGATAGCCATGATTCGAGCCAATGTCACGGAAGATGATGAGCAAACTATGGCACGCTTCTTGAATGGCCTCAATCATCCCATGAAGAAGATTGCCGACTTCCAACCCTACTCTAACCTCATTGAGCTCGTGCATCAAGCTACCAAAGCCGAGCGTCAAGTGCAAGATGACTTCAAGTACGCCAAGTACTCATCCAAGACCTACGGCTTCTCCGACAACCAAGCTTCAACGACTCCTCCAACTTCTACCTCAACCAAGCCATCTACAAGCAATGACGACAAGTCAAGTTACAAGAAAACTTCGACAAGCTCAAGTCATCTTCCTCCTACTACAAGCAACTTCAAGCCGCGCGCTTCATCATATACTTCGACCGATGAGACCGTCAAGACAAGCTCCTTCAAGTGTTTCACTTGCGGCGGCCGAGGCCACAAGTCTTTCAAATGCACCAACAAGCGCACCATGATCCTCAACGATGATGGAACCTATGACTCCATGAGTGACGAGGACATGAAAGCCCTTGAGCAAGTGGCCATGCACCGGCACGTGAACGAGGATGAAGATGATCAAGTCTTTTCTGATGAGGATTCGAGCCCCACTCTCGTTGTCTCCAAAGTCTTGACTCTTCAACATCACCAAGAAGAAGACCAACAATGCCACATCTTCCACACAAAGGCCGGCATCAATGGAAGATCCATCAAGGTCATCATCGATGGAGGTAGTTGCCACAACTTGACAAGTGAAGAACTATGATCCAAGTTACAATTGGTCAAGATGAAGCACCCGCACCCATACAAGGTCCAATGGCTAAATGACTCCAGCACTATATGGGTTGAGCATACGGTCCAAGTCTCTTTCAAAATTGGCGCATATGAGGACACTTTGGAGTGTGATGTCGTCCCGATGTCCGTTTGCCACCTCCTTCTTGATCGACCATGGCAATTCGACCGCGGCGTCATCCACAATGGGCGTACCAATCACTATAGCTTCGAGATGAAAGGGAAGGAGTATGTGCTACGACCTATGTCTCCTAGTCAAGTGATAGCCGACAAGCAAGCCACCCATCATGGAGAGAAGAGTGAGAAAGTGATCCACCAAAAAGTGAGTGAGAGCCACAAGCCAAACTTGAGCGCCTCTACGCCTAGAGAGAAAAACCTAGTCCTATTTGCCACCAAAAGTGAGATGAGAGAAGTGTGTGAGAACCCATCGAGTATTATGCACTTTGTCCTTGTGTGCAAGGATGGAGAACCAAAAACTAACAACTCTCATGATCTACCTTTAGTGTTTCAAGCTCTTTTGCAGGAATTCCAAGATGTTTTCCCCGATGAGCTACCTCCGGGTCTACCTCCTCTACGAGGCATTGAGCATCGAATTGACCTCATCCCCGGGGCGCCCCTACCAAACAAAGCTCCATACCGCGTCAACCCCGAAGAAACTAAGGAGATCCAACGGCAAGTACAACAACTAATCGACAATGGTCATGTACGTGAAAGCTTAAGCCCTTGTGCCATTCCCGTTATACTTGTGCCCAAGCAAGACGGTAGTTTTTGCATGTGCTCCGATTGTAAACCCATCAATGCTATTACCGTTCGTTATAGGCATCCCATTCCTCGCTTAGATGGTATGCTCGATGAACTTAGCGGTGCCACCATTTTCTCAAAAATTGATCTTAAAAGTGGCTATTATCAAATCCGCATACAAGAAGGTGATGAATGGAAAACTACTTTCAAAACCAAATTTGGCTTGTACGAGTGGTTGGTTATGCCTATGGGTTTATCGAAAGCTCCCGGAACTTTCATGCATCTTATGCATTTTGTGCTTCGACCTTATATTGGAGTGTTTGTTGTGGTTTACTTTGATGATATTCTTGTGTTTACAAATCCATGAAAGAGCATCTAAAGCATGTTAGGGCTGTTTTGCAAATGCTTCACAAGGAACGTCTTTATGCCAACATGAAAAAGTGCACGTTTGGTGTTAACAAACTTGTTTTCTTGGGTTTTGTTGTCTCTTCCAAGGGTGTCCATGTTGATGAATCTAAAATTGAGGCAATTAAAACTTGGCCCCAACCTACCAATTTGCAACAAGTTCATAGTTTTCTTGGCCTTGTAGGTTTTTATCGTCGCTTTGTGAAAGACTTTAGCACTATTGCCACTCCTTTGCATGCCTTGAGTAAGAAGAATGCTCCTTTTGTTTGGGGATCTTTGCAATCCACCGCTTTTGATGAGCTCAAGTATTTTCTTACTCATGCTCCGATTCTTGCTTTGCCCAACTTTGACAAAACTTTTGAGGTTCATTGTGATGCAAGTGGTACCAGAATTGGCGGAGTTTTGATGCAAGAAAAACGAGCCACTGCATACTTTAGTGAAAAACTCTCCAGTGCTCAACTTAACTATCCCATTTATGACAAAGAATTGTATGCTTTAGTGCGTGTACTACATGTTTAGGAACATTATCTTAGACCTCATGAGTTTGTCATCCATACCGATCATGAAACACTTATAAGTACTTAAAAGGTCAAACTAAGTTGAACAAGCGTCATGCCAAATGGAGTGAAATTATTGAATCTTTCCCCTATGTGATCAAGTACATTAAGGGTAAGGAAAATGTAGTTGCGGATGCACTTTCACGCATATGCACGCTTGTCACTAAACTTGAGTTCAATGTTATTGGATTTAAGCACATAAAAGACTTGTATGCCAATGATCCATCTTTTGCTACTCCTTATGCTAAATGTTTGACGCATACATCTTGGGAACGATATTACATCAAGGATGACTATCTTATGAGAGCTAACAAACTTTGCATTCCCGAGTCTTCTCTTCGTTTGCTCCTTTTGCAAGAGGCTCATGGAGGCGGACTCATGGGACACTTTGGACGCGACAAGACATTCGCCATGCTCTCCAAGAACTACTTTTGGCCCAAGATGTTCCGCGACGTCTCACGCTTCACCAACCGATGCTCCACATGTCGCAAAGCTAAGTCTAAAGCTCAATCCCATGGTCTTTACATGCCTCTTCCTATTCCTTATCAACCTTGGGAAGACATTAGCATGGATTTTGTACTTGGTTTTCCTAGAACTCAAAATGGCAAAGATTATGGGTTTGTTGTTGTGGACCGATTTTCTAAGATGGCATATTTCATACCTTGCAACAAGATAGACGATGCTTCACATGTTGCCAATCTCTTTTGTAGGGAAATCTTGCGACTCCATGGAGTACCAAAGACAATCGTCTTCCACCGCGACGTCAAGTTCTTGAGTTACTTTTGGAAGACGCTATGCGACAAGCTCGGAATCAAGCTCTTGTTCTCATCCGCATACCATCCTCAAACCGACGGCCAAACGGAGGTGACGAACCGTATGCTCTCCACTCTACTTCGTGTGTTGATCAAGAAGAACATCAAGGAGTGGGAGGAGTGTCTACCCATCGCCAAGTATGCCTACAACCGTGCAAGACATTCGACTACCGGCAAGTCCCCCTTCGAGGTCGTCTACGGCTTCAACCCGTTGTCCCCATTGGACATTCTACCTCTTTCACTACAAGAGCGCACCAACAAGGATGCGAGTGCACGCTGTCGGTGTCAAAACCGGCGGATCTCGGGTAGGGGGTCCCGAACTGTGCGTCTAGGCGGATGGTAACAGGAGACGAGGGACACGATGTTTTTACCCAGGTTCGGGCCCTCTCGATGGAGGTAAAACCCTACGTCCTACTTGATTAATATTGATGATATGGGTAGTACAAGAGTAGATCTACCACGAGATCAAGGAGGCTAAACCCTAGAAGCTAGCCTATGGTATGATTGTTGTAATGTATGTTGTCCTACGGACTAAAGCCCTCCGGTTTATATAGACACCGGAGAGGGCTAGGGTTACATAGAGTCGGTTACAATGGTAGGAGATCTACATATCCGTATTGCCAAGCTTGCCTTCCACGCCAAGGAAAGTCCCATTCGGACACGGGACGGAGTCTTCAATCTTGTATCTTCGTAGTCTTGGAGTCCGGCGGATATTGATAGTCCGGCTGTCCGGACACCCCCTAGTCCAGGACTCCCTCAGTAGCCCCCGAACCAGGCTTCAATGACGATAAGTCCAGCGCGTTTATAGTCTTCGGCGTTGCAAGGCGGGTTCTCCCTTCAAATTCCATGTACCTGTCGAACAGTGTCCGGCTTCATCTTGAATACTGTGTTCCTCGGCTTCTACGCCAAATAATGGCCCTCTTCCACGCGTCGCACGAATGCGAAAAGCCAGGGTGTCTTTTGCATTTCACCCCCCAATTGTGCGAGTTGCCTGCCTATAAAAGAGGCAAGAATCCAAATCCAAACCACACCGTCTTCCTCCCGCGAATACTCCATCGAAGCGCCTTTGACCTAGAAATCCATTCCATCATGGATCGTCAGCGCGGCTCTCCTTCACGCACTCCCAGCCCACCGCCGGGGAATTGGAGGAGGTGCTCTATTTCGCACAACGAGCTTGTGAAGCTCCAAACGGGGGGATTCCTCCCTCCGGCCTTCATGATTCCAGTCCGGGCCGGACTGGTTACTTATCAAGGTGGGAGATAGGCGGAGGACACTCCAAGCCCCAATAAGGGGGAGCGAGTATGTTTTGTCCCTTATCTGACAAGGGGACTCGGATTTCCAATATATCCGTTCCTCCGTGGGCTCCTGAAGTTCTACGGACTCCAGCTCCACCACCTCACACCCGCCTCTGTCTTGCATATCGCGGGCTACGTAGCTCTTTGCGAGCTATTCCTGGGCATTGAGCCCCATTTCGCATTGTGGAAGAGGCTGTTTTGCCTCGTACCCCGTTCTCACCAGGGGTCCATATACCAAGTGGGCGGCGCCGAAATATGGCGCATCGCCGGGACCGGATACCTATCCGGCACTCCCAAGAAGGCGTCCGAAGACTGGCCCTCGGAGTGGTTTTATATAGAAGACGCCCCGCTGTCAGACCCAGTTCGGATCGGCCTCCCGGAGTTTAGTGCTGCTCCCTTGAAGAAATGCCTCAGCTGGCGCCCGCGGAGCCCCCGATTGGAGGAAGACAAGAGCGTCCACTACTTGATGGGTCGGATAAGATTAATGGCTCATTCCGGCTTGACCATGATCGGAGTCATGGCGACATGCATCAAGCGAGGGGTACAACCACTGAATACAGAGGCCACCCCATGTGGGATTTCAACGGGGAAGACGATGCTACCCGGCATGGCCGCAAAGGGCCGGATTCGGCCGAGGATCTGGCGAAGATCCTATCCAGCCTGTACAAGGGGGAGAAGGAGGATTTCCTTCGAACGGACCCTTTGAATGGGTTTTCCATGATCAACCCCAGAGGATGGGTAAGTGAGCACCTTGAAGGGCCCAACCCATGCTTTCGAAGTTTAAGCTTCTTACATTATGTCTTCGGCGCAGGATCTACGCCGGACTGTGGAGGACATGGTGAGTCCTGCTCCGCAACCCGAGGATCCAGAAGGATCCCTGGGTCCGGCCTCCAAAGAGGACCCGGATATCGAGGTGGAGCTGGTCGACGGGGTGTATCACCAGCTCAACATAGACAATGCTTTGGTCGCCATTACGGCGGACTACCCCGGGCTAAGTCCGGCTTCCCAGGTGACCGCGACCGAAGTCCAGACACCATTATCTCATCCCTGCCCATTTCTGACCTTCGCGAACGATGGTATTTTGCAGGGAGCGCCTTTACGGCAGGAAGCCGAGCCCACAGCGGCCGACCAACAGAGGTCGGTCCGAACCAGCAGGCGGAAAAGGAGCGCAGTGCGGATGGAAACGCCACAAAGGTATAGCTCGTATTTGAATTTTTAGAGCAACGTTCCGAGGAAATGTCTGAGTGCTCATGATCTTTGTAGGAGAAAAAGCACTTGCCGGACTGCGAGAGCAGGAATTGCCAATCCGACCAACACTGGCCAAGCTCCAGCGCCCGGCTTGGAGGGGGAGGCAAGCGCAAGACGCGAGCCGGATCCTTCTCCAACGGAGGATACCGACAGACTGTCCGCCACCAAGTCTGAGGTGGAGAGCGCCATGAACCATAGGCGCCGCCGGACAGTATTTCAATAAGCGTGCTTTTCCCCTGAGGCATTGAATGCTTTTAACGCAGGGGACGCGCATCTCCGTGCTGCTCAAAATGGTTTTACCAGAGCCACGGAGCAGTATGTGAAAGACATACGGGTAAGGGAATTTTAATGGTTGTATATACCAGTAGCCCCCGAGACTTAAAGTAGTTATGCTAACTGATTTAAGGATCATTGGAAATTTCAGGCACTTAACGAGAAGAACGCCCATCTGTCTCGGGAGCTGCAAGATTGCAAGGCCCAACTTGAGGCCGCACTTGCTGCCGCAGGAGGAGACGGAAAGACCCCTCCTGGTAACACATTTTTATTAATAAATATAAGCGCTGTGCGGCGTGCGCGCGAGTCTAATAATGACATTGCAGGTACCGCTGGACAAGATCCGGACAGGCAAGCATTGCTACGCCAGCTAAAGGCCGGCGAGAGTGTGCTGAATAGGGTTCAGCAGGAAAGGAACAAGCTCCAGGATGCCAACACCAAGCTCGGAGAAGAGCTGAAAGGCGCTCAGGCCGAGCTGTCCGGCTCCGTTAAGGAGAATCAGCGGCTTCGTCACAGCATTTATAGTAAGTGCTTGAGCGAACTCTTTTGAAAAGAAGAGTTCGGCGAGGAAGTATTTTGACATGATATGTCTTGTAGGTATACTCATGGGTCGTCCTGCAGAGGAGATGCCCATATCAATGGGTGATCAACTTCCCGAACTGTTGCAGGCAATGAGCGGCGTCGTTCAGGCTTTATGGCCAGCCCTCACCCTACCCGAGGGCCTCGGGGAGCTTGCGGAGAAGCTACAGGGAGTGCGGCAGCACTTCCGTTTGTGGAAGATTTCGGCTTGCCGTCAAGGTGCCAGGGAGGCTTGGGCCATGGTGAAGACACGGTGCAAGAAGGCGGATCCCAACCACATGGCCCAAGTTGGACCGGTGGGGCCCGATGGGAAGGAGATCCCTGTGAGTTTAGTGTATAGCCAAGTAGAGTTGGCTGCTAAATTTTCCCAACAGGACTGTGAACTAGACAGCCTGTTAGATGGGATTGAGGAGGAATACAATCAGTAAATTTGACAATGTATGTTATCCTTTAAAGTGACATGTGAAATGCCTTCTAGCCGGATTGTAGATCGTTTGTCTTTGCCGACCTTTTCGCTTCGACCTCGAGACCCTAGAGTCCGGAGTGTGTCCGAATACCTTTTTGGTTAAGAAACAACCGTGGTATGCATGGAGACCAGGCGTAGGGGTCATTAGTGCTTTATCAGACAAGTGCCCAACTAGTTATGTTATATTACATGGTTAGTAAGAAACATCTTCCAGGGAGAATAGTTCCGTTAAGGGTTCCTTTCCCTGGGAGGCATGCCCTAAAGTGCATGTCCGGACTGCAAAGAAAGCAGTAAAACATCTGGGGGCAAATAGATAAATAGGTAAAAAGTCATCTTTTAAGTAACCGACCGAATATTCCCTTAAGAACGCTAGCTTTCGGCTTCACCCAGTCTGAGGTACACATCCGGCTGACCCGGCAGTAACAATCGCAGAGGTGCTCCCTTTACCTCCTAGCCGAACAATCGGGAACGTAGGGGTAAGCACAGGAGCCAGGCAACCCAGCTTGGCCAAAACTTAAGTCATATCGATGCATATAATGGCGAGTAAAAGGTACATGTGGAAGCTTGACACATGTGCTGGGTATAAACCCGTATAATTGAGCTTCTGTAAAAGAAGCCCCCAGGAATAATGAGTGCGGATGGCACATCATGCGTATAATTGAGCTTCTGTAAAAGAAGCCCCCAGGAATAATGAGTGCGGATGGCACATCATGCGTATAATTGAGCTTCTGTAAAAGAAGCCTCCAAGAATAATGAGTGCGGATGGCACATCATGCGTATGCAAAGAATGCAAAAATAGGCCCGGAAGGGCTTTTAAGTGAAAAGGATAAAAAGAGAAACAAAAGACAGCCGAAGTGTAAAAGTTTGGACGGGGGAAGGGGACGAACTCTTAGTCCGGCGCTAGGCATAGAATCGTCGGAGGCGGGCTGCGTTCCATGGGTTCGGCTCGAGTCGGTGATCCGACGCATTTCGTAGACGGTATGCTCCGCCGGTCAGTACTTGATCGATAATGAAGGGGCCCTCCCATTTGGGCTTGAGCTTGTCCTTTTTCTTGTCCGGCAGGCGTAGAACTAGTTCGCCAACGTTGTAAGTCTTGGCCCGTACTTCTCTGCTTTGATATCTTCGGGCCTGCTGCTGATAGAATGCGGAACGAGCCTTTGCGACGTCACGTTCTTCCTCCAATGTGTCCAAGCTGTCCTGCCGATCAAGCTCGGCCTCTCTTTCCTCATACATGCGCACTCGAGGTGAGTCATGAATAATGTCACAGGGCAAGACTGCCTCTGTGCCGTATACCATAAAAAATGGTGTGAATCCGGTAGTACGGTTAGGCGTTGTCCGCAGCCCCCAGAGTACGGAGTCGAGCTCCTCGACCCATTGTGCGTCGGATTTGGTGAGTGACCTCACTAGTCTGGGTTTAATGCCGCTCATTATTAGACGATTTGCTCTTTCCACTTGACCGTTGGTTTGAGGGTGATAGACTGACGCATAGTCGAGCTTGATGCCCATATTTTTGCAGCATGACTTAACCTCGTCGGCTGTGAAGTTCGTGCCGTTATCGGTGATGATGCTGTGGGGGACTCCGTAACGGTGTACCACCCCTGATATAAAGTCTATCACTGGTCCGGACTTTGCCGTTTTGACTGGTTTGGCCTCTATCCATTTGGTGAATTTATCCACCATGACCAATAGATACTTTTTCTTGTGGGTTCCCCCTTTAAGGGGTCCAACCATATCAAGCCCCCAGACCGCGAACGGCCAGGTAATGGGTATGGTTTTGAGGGCGGTGGGTGGCATATGGCTCTGATTAGCAAAGAGCTGACAACCAACGCATCGCTGGACCAAGTCCTGTGCGTCTGCCCGAGCCGTCGGCCAATAAAATCCTGTACGGAATGCCTTTCCTACAAGGGCCCGGGCTGCTGCGTGGTGTCTGCCTAGTCCGGCATGAATTTCTGCCAGGAGGTTTCGCCCTTCTTCTTCGGAGATACACCTTTGAAGGACTCCGGTGGTACTTTTCTTATAAAGTTCTCCCTCATGGACCTTGTAGGCCTTCGATCGCCGGACTATGCAGCGGGCCTCATTTTGGTCTTCGGGAAGTTCCTGCCTAAGTAAGTAGGCTAGGAAAGGTTCTGTCCACGCGGCGATTACTGCCATTATGACGTGGGCGGAGGGTGTTATGTCGTCTGCCGAATCACCAGTTGGTGCGGTTTTCTCCGGTTTGTAGCTACCGGGCTCCTCTTCCCATAGTACGGATGGCTTGAAGAGCCGTTCCAGGAAGATATTTGGAGGGACAGTATCACGTTTCGCACCGATGCGTGCCAGGACGTCGGCCGCTTGGTTATTATCTCGGGCTATGTGATGGAATTCGAGTCCTTCAAACCGAGCTGACATTTTTAGGACAGCGTTGCGATATGCTGCCATTTTCGGATCCTTGGCGTCGAAGTCTCCATTTATTTGGGATATTGCAAGGTTTGAGTCCCCGCGCACCTCTAGGCGTTGAATGCCCATGGAGACCGCCATCCGGAGACCATGTAACAGGGCCTCGTATTCGGCTGCATTGTTGGAGTCCGTGTACATTATTTGAAGTACATACTGGACTGTATCTCCGGTGGGGGACGTCAGTACGACGCCAGCCCCCAGTCCGGCCAACATTTTGGAGCCGTCGAAATGCATAGTCCAATTGGAGTATGCGCCGTACTCTTTAGGGAGTTCGGCTTCAGTCCATTCGGCGACGAAGTCAGCCAAAACTTGTGACTTTATAGCTCGTCGAGGTTTGTAAGTGATGTCGAATGGTAAGAGCTCAATGGCCCATTTTGCTATCCTGCCTGTTGCATCGCGGTTATTTATAATGTCATTGAGTGGTACTTCAGAGGCCACTGTTATCGAGCACTCTTGAAAGTAGTGCCGGAGCTTTCGAGACGCCATGAACACCGCATATGCTATCTTCTGATAGTGCGGGTAACGGGATTTGCAGGGGGTTAACACAGTGGATACATAATACACTGGTTTTTGAAGAGGGAATTTATGCCCTTCTGTCGCTCGTTCGACGACGAGGACTGCGCTCACAACTTGATGTGTTGCTGCGATGTATAACAACATTGGTTCGCCCAGAGTGGGCGCAGCCAGGACCGGATTTGTTGCCAGTATGGCCTTTATTTCTTCGAGTCCGGCAGTGGCGGCATCCGTCCAGTCGAAGTGTTCGGTGCGCCTGAGGAGGCGATAGAGGGGCAACGCCTTTTCTCCTAAACGGGAGATAAAGCGGCTTAAGGCTGCCACGCATCCTGTTAATTTTTGTATTTGTTTGAGGTCTTTTGGAATGTCTAACTGTGACAGAGCTCGGATTTTGGCCGGATTTGCTTCAATTCCTCTACCGGATACGATGAAGCCCAGCAGCTTTCCGGTTGGTACGCCGAAAACGCATTTTTCCGGATTCAGCTTGATGTCATATGCTCTGAGGTTGTCGAATGTGAGCCTCAAATCGTCTACTAAAGTTTCGACGTGTTTTGTTTTGACGACTACGTCGTCTACGTATGCCTCGACTGTTTTGCCGATCTGGGTGGCCAGACATGTTTGAATCATGCGCTGATATGTTGCGCCGGTGTTTTTGAGTCCGAAGGGCATCGTGTTGAAGCAGAATGGTCCATATGGAGTGATAAATGCCATTGCGGCTTGGTCTGCTTCCGCCATCTTGATTTGATGATAGCCAGAGTATGCGTCCAGGAAGCACAACGAATCGTGCCCTGCTGTGGCATCGATAATTTGGTCGATGCGGGGGAGAGGGAAGGGATCCTTTGGGCAAGCTTTATTGAGGTCTTTAAAATCGACACAGAGGCGCCATGATTTATCCTTCTTTAGTACCATCACCAAATTTGCTAGCCAGTCCGGATGTTTGATATCTCTAATGAATCCGGCTTCCAATAGTTTGGCTAGCTCTTCTCCCATTGCCTGTCTTTTGGGCTCGGAAAATCATCGAAGAGCCTGTTTGACTGGCTTGAATCCTTTTAGGATGTTGAGGCTGTGTTCTGCCAACCTGCGAGGGATTCCGGGCATGTCTGAAGGATGCCAGGCGAAGATATCCCAATTTTCCCGAAGAAATTCGCGCAGTGCGGCGTCTACTTCGGGGTTCAACTGTGCCCCAATGGAGGCCGTCTTTGTTGGGTCCGTTGGATGGACCTGGAATTTTATTATCTCGTCTGCTGGTTTGAAGGAGGTGGACTTGGATCTTTTATCGAGTATCACATCGTCCCTGTTCACCGTAGAGCGCAGCGCGGTGAGTTCCTCTGCCGCTAAGGCTTCGGATAGTGCCTCGAGGGCTAGTGCGGCTGTCTTGTTTTCGGCACGGAGTGCTGTGTCCGGATCACTAACGAGAGTGATTATTCCGCTGGGCCCAGGCATTTTCAGCTTCATGTACCCGTAATGAGGTATTGCTTGAAAAATTGTGAATGCCTCTCTTCCTAATATGGCGTGATACCCACTGCTGAACGAGGCCACCTGGAACGTGACTTCTTCGGATCTGTAATTGTTCGGAGAGCCGAACACCACATCGAGTGTGATTTTTCCGGTGCAGCGCGCTTCCCGGCTAGGGATTATTCCTCTAAAGGTTGTGCTGCTTCGCTCAATACGGCTCCAATCGATTTCCATTTTTCGCAGAGTTTCCTCGTAAATGAGGTTTAGTCCGCTGCCGCCGTCCATGAGGACTTTTGTCAGTCGAAAGCCGTCCACTATGGGACTAAGTACCAGTGCGGCTGGGGCTCTGGTTGTTCGGAATGTGGGCTCATCGCTGCCATTGAAGGTAATAGCTGTGTCGCTCCATGTATTTGCTGTTGCTACTTGGTAGACTTCGGCGAGTTCGCGGATTGATTGTTTTCGCATATTATTTGATGCGAAAGTCTCGAAGACTGTTGATACCGTGCTGGTATTGTTGGAGTGGTTTCCCGGAGCTAGAAGCTCTTCGCCACTTTTGGCCACCTGCCGTAATATCCAACATGCTCGAAGGCTATGTGTTGGGACGGCTCCCTCTATATTATGAAGCTTACAGGGTCCATTGAGCCATCCCTCCAGTACGGTTTCGTTTCCCTTATTAGGTTTTTGTTTGTTCATTTTTGCATCTGGGGCCTGAGTGTAAGGCGCCCTTTTACTGCGGACTGGGTTTGGGGCCGGATTATCCCAAAATTGATTTTCGGTTTTCCGAAAACTCTCCATCGCACAGTACTTTCGTGCAATGGATGCCAGATCGGTGAAGCGCGTAATTTTGCAACGATCAATGGCGTTTAGTATTCCCTTGTCCGTGTAGTTATTGCGGAAGATTGATATTGCATTTTCCTCTCGGCAGTCCTTTATCCTGTCCATAACCAGGAGGAATCTGGCCCAGTAGTGATGTACTGTTTCTGTAGGCTCTTGCCGTATTAGAGATAGATCGCATATGTCTGGGCGGGTGGGTGGAATAAAATCCGGATCCCTGCCCATCTTGAGGCTCAAAGGCCAAGGGGTTTCCGAATTCGGAAGTGTGGTTTGCTGGGGACAATCCAGCGAGTCCGGGGCGATGCATGATTTTAAGTTCAATGCTCGATCGAAGTCCGTCCCCCCGCGGGAATCCGACATGGAGGGTTCGGGAATCCGGACATGAATTGTTTTCAACACTGGCAAAGAGTTGCCGTATTGCTCCTCTACCACTGCAACGTGGTGGGTGGCCTGGGGAGAGTTAATCTCTCTCAGATCGGTTTTAAGCCCAATCTGGTTGTAGTCCGTAGCGACTCCCAGGGCGGCGATGTGATCCAAGAGCTTGTTAACAGACGAGAGCTCTATTGGATCTAACTATTCGGCAGCTTTAGGGCTGACGCGAAGATTGCTTTCGACGACTTGAGAAGTCATTGCCGAAGCGGCGGCCGGACAGGCGGTCATGAGAAAACCACCAAGCCGGATAGTTTGGCCGGCGGCCAAGGCCCCTCCGGCGAAAATACCGTCTTTGAAGACGGGTGGATGCATCCGCTCTATTGGTGACGACACAGAGGAACTCTCAATGAAAGCACCAATGTCGGTGTCAAAACCGGCGGATCTCGGGTAGGGGGTCCCGAACTGTGCGTCTAGGCGGATGGTAACAGGAGACGAGGGACACGATGTTTTTACCCAGGTTCGGGCCCTCTCGATGGAGGTAAAACCCTACGTCCTGCTTGATTAATATTGATGATATGGGTAGTACAAGAGTAGATCTACCACGAGATCAAGGAGGCTAAACCCTAGAAGCTAGCCTATGGTATGATTGTTGTAATGTATGTTGTCCTACGGACTAAAGCCCTCCGGTTTATATAGACACCGGAGAGGGCTAGGGTTACACAGAGTCGGTTACAATGGCAGGAGATCTACATATCCGTATTGCCAAGCTTGCCTTCCACGCCAAGGAAAGTCCCATCCGGACACGGGACGGAGTCTTCAATCTTGTATCTTCGTAGTATTGGAGTCCGGCGGATATTGATAGTCCGGCTGTCCGGACACCCCCTAGTCCAGGACTCCCTCACACGCGCAAGCTATATTAAGAAGATGCATGAGGATACAAGGCACACCATCGAGCGCCAAGTACAACGACTCACGACCAAGCTCAACGTCAACAAGCATCCCATGACATTCAACATTGGAGACCTCGTGTGGCTACACCTTCGCAAGGACCGCTTCCCCAACGAACACAAGTCCAAACTCCTCCCTCGAGCCGATGGACCCTTCAAGTTGATAGTCCGCTACAACAACAACGCTTACAAGATCGATCTCCCATGCGACAAGTACAACATGAGTGACATCTTCAACGTCACCGATCTCTCCCCGTACCATGGTGATGAGGATTTCGAACCGAGGTCGGATCTTTCACAAGGGGAGGGGGGAGATGATGCGGAGCATCCTATGGTCATCTCCATGGACCTACCATCGTCTCACCAAGCACCAAGAGGACCCATGACAAGAGCACGAACTAGAGCTCTCGAGACCGAGGTGACTTCTCTCCTTAGTGATATCTCATATGATCCGCTCGAGACATGGTTGCTACCTAAGTCCGGAATGTTGTGCATGATTAGGTACCAAGAGGACCCTCCCGAGGATGCACATGAAGATGGTCAAGACCCCAAGTCCACGAAAGAAGAGAACCAAGTCCAATCGGCACACGCTCCCAGCTCCATACCGAAAGTACGAGCATACAACCACAAATACATCCGTCCTTTGAGATCCTACAATAAGCATCGTCCAACTGCACATAAAGGAAAACATGGTTCACTTAAGAGAAAATTGCATTGGTAATGTAGAAATGAAGTGAAAAGAAACAACTGACTACCTGTCGGTACAAGTAGGCCAGTGCCGCCGAACCCCGACTCCATTGGTTGTCGAAGACAGTTATTGCCTTAAGCCACATCCATGGAGCGTTCTTGCCAGTAGCGTCGGCAAACAAAGTCCTGGAGATAACGTACCACATGTAGACACGAGCATATGTCTGCACCACATCATCAGTAGCATCCTGATGGCAATGTGCAAAGTTCGCTGCAATCCAAGTGAATTGAGCTCCGGCTGCGACTCTTTTCTTATTCTCCCCTCTGCTACCGGAGCCTCTGTAGGAGACATACCAATAAGGGCCTCCATCTGCTGGCGCCACCCATCGGAATCGGTGCTCATACAGAGAGGCTTCCCCTCGATAGGAAGACCGGTGATCAAGGCGACATCCTGGAGCGTCACGGTCATCTCCCCGGTCCGAAGATGGAAACTTTGCGTCTCTGTCCTCCATCGACCAACTAGCACAGTGATTGCTGCATCATTGAGGTTCGGCGTCGACCGGCTGGCCAGCTGAATGAATGGTAGGAGTCCTGTCTGCCTGATGTATGGTGTGTACCGCTCATCATAGAGCATGGCACCACCAGACACCCCATGAGACCGAATATTCAGAGGTTGCTGCGCCTACTAACAAGCAAGTCATAGTATTAAATATGGGGCATGTCTATTTGAACTAAACACAAATTTCAAAATACCAACTACTATGATTATTACTGCTGCTTCTCCGACATAAAGTAGGCCCGGTGTTGAGTGTCATAGAAATCTTCGAGTAGCCAAACAATCCTACCAATTTCAAACAAAAAACATACATGAGCATCATTTCATATGTGAGCAAACTACCATCCTATGCATAGGGTAAATATTCACATGTGTCACCATACTTCCTATGCTAAGTACAAATGAGCAAACTACTTCCTATGCATTACTTCATATGTATTCATCTCAACAATCTTCGATAGGTACTAAAAAACTTTATAAAAATATTGACACTGGTTTGACAAATATTTGCCATGTACTTGAATGAAAATCTACCACGTGAAAAAGAAAGTGTTTCATCACCTTATATGTAAGCATCTAAACAATCTCAACCCTCCACAATTATTCTATAAGCAATCATCTAATATAATTTCATACGTTATTAATTCATATGTACATATGAATTCATATGTATGCGATTTACAATACAAATCAACAACAATAATGTTCCCCAATGTTTGCAACTAATCTACATAGGCTAAATCAACACACATTCATTCTATTTCCCATAGAAATTTCAAACCAATCAAAAACTAGGGTTTAACCACAAACATGAAGAATGGGGAAGGGTTTTTTTTGATAGAAAGAAGGGGATCGGAGGAGATTACCTTCTAGGACGGATTGGGGAACAAATCCACGGACGAAATCTTCAACCCGGAAGGATTTTGGAGAGAGGATTGAGAGGGGGAGAGGAGATAGCCGCCGCTATCGTCGCTGTTCTGTTCGAACCACTGGAACGAATGAGTGAGGATGAGGGAGAGCCGGCCCGCTGCAGTTACTAAGTCGAAGTGCAGCGCCTTAGAGCTAGGCGCTGCACTTCTTAGCATAGCGCCTGTCTGCTAGGTGCTGCACTACCAGGTGTGGGCTGGGCCTATACCAGGGCTGCCATGCTGGTCAGGCGTGCAACACCCGACTGTCTAGCGCTGCACGAAAAGGTCAGCTGAGTGAATTTTTTCAACCATGGTTCAGTTTCTGAAATACTTTGTCACTTTTGCCAACAGTCCAGACCGTAGATGCTTCTAGAACGACCACAGACAGGCTCCAACCCCACATGACAGCGTGGGAGATTAGGCCAACTCCACCGCGCGACCCCAAACGGACATCCGTTTTGCCTGGATTCTGTCCGTTTGGGTAGGGCAATGGGGTCGTGTCCGGGCAGTTTCCGGGATTTGGTGGCCGTGCGCTCAGCGCGCGGACGCATTCCGGCCGCATCCTATCCACGTACATTTTTCTTTGCAAGCCCTTAGCTTTTTTTCATCATTCATTTTTGGTACATGGAAATACATCATCAAAATTTGACTAGTAAAGCAAGACAAAAAAAACAAGAACCACAAGAATACATTTTAGAAAGAGTCCATGGCGCGGCGCGGTGCCCGGCCAGTCCATGGCGCAGCGCGGCCTCCCACAGTCCATGGCACGGCGCGGCCTCCCACAGCCTGGCGAGCTCAAGACCGACCGGATCCGCCCCAAATCCGGCCGGCGGGTGCGCAAACCAGGTGGCCGTGATTGGGTAGCTCGGCGGCGCCGAGAGGAAGGGGCTGGGCGAGCGCGCGTCCGAGCTACACGGCTGCAATGGCAGCGGCAGCGGCAGCGGTGGCGAGGAAAAGAGTGGAGAAGAGTGAAGGGGGTGCGGCCGGAGGGAGGGAGGGGGCGGATAGAAAAAGGCGCACCCTGTGCCACCGACGGGCGGGCTAGGGGAGGACATGCACAGAAGGCCCGCGCGTCCGCATGGCGTCCGTTTTACCCCCAAAAGCGGCGCAAACTTGGGCCGGGGATGAGTCGAAAGCGGACACAAAACGAACAAAAATCCGTTTGCTTCTGCGCACTGGCCGTCTGGTTCGTTCGTTTTACCTCAAACGAACGTGCGTAGCATGATGAGGTCGCGTGGTGGAGTTCGTTATGCCCGACGGAGAGGAAGAGAGAGAGAGACTGCAGTGAACTGGTCAGCCGTCAGAGCGACGAGTGAGGCTGGATGGACGGGATTGGGAACGGGATAGGCACGAGCGGAATTCGGCAAACCCAAAACCGTTATCGCCTCCGCCATTGACTCTTCTCTCGAATCCAAAGCGCACGGCACAAAAATCCTCCCGGTATTTTGTTTTCATTTCATTCTCGGCGGCCTAGTCCTCTCCCTTTCCCTTCCTCCCCATCACCTTGGTCTTACTCCTCCATTCGATCCGAACCCATCCGATTCGGAAGAGAGGTACTCACTTGCCCCAACCATTTCGCGCGATCGAAGCAGGGCGAGCTCGACTTTGCGGCGCTAATTCGTCGGCAGCTAGTATCCCGCGCTGTGTGTTTCCCTCGTTCGTGTTCAGGTGCCGGATTCATGGTATTTCGTGGGTTGGGTGGGTAGACCAGCGCTTGGGATTTTGTCTTGGTCGCGTCGACCTTGCCCGTGTTTCGGTTAGTTAGGGTTTTATTTACGCTGGCTACTTGGGGGGGGGGGGGGGGGGGGGGGGGGGCTAGGACCTAGAGATCCTTTTAATGATATTTGTCATTTCTATCTTTAGACAATGTGATTGATTCAGATTTGTCTGTTGCTGCTCCTCCTTCGTGGATTTCTTTCTTTCTTGCACGGCACATTTGTCTTTATTCACATGTTGTGTTTTGCAGGTGGTGATGCCGCTTGTGGAATCGCCTCAATGGCGCCGGAAGGCCACCGATTTCTTCTCTTCATCTAGTAAGTGCAGCTGTACTGTAACCCTCTCTTGCTTTTTTCTAGATCATGCTGTTTTCATGTCTACTCATCTCCAACTGGTGTATAACAACTAAATGTATACCATCACGCTGTTTCAAGTAGGCCATTGTCTAGTGCACTTCTGAAATTACTTGAAATACTGTTTTGTGGCCTCACACAATATCTGTGTTCTAGTTATTTATATCGATTTCCTACTATCTTTGGACACTGAATGTTGGGTGTGAATGTTTTTGGGGCAGGCTTCAAGCTGAAGCAGGCAGGGCAATCTGCAGGGGATAATATAGCTGATGTTGCCGGGAAGGTTGGAACAGTGGTGAAGAGTCGGTGGGCTATCTTCCAGGATGCTAGACAGCGACCGCCACCACCAGGAGATACTGTGCAGGAGCGCTTCATCTCTGCTGCTGCCAACACTGGAGTGATTCTGAGGAAGGGCATTTCAGAGACAAAGGAGAAGGTCGCGGTGGGAAAGGTCAAAGTTGAAGAGGTCTGTGCCTTGGGACAAATTTTTTACTTAAGTTTTATTTTCTTCACTTGTAGCTTTAGTTGTTCCATCACAAATATGGAATTTATTGTGGTTCAAAAAAAAAGAAAATATATGGAATTTATTCTTTATAACCTCTACTCTTTAGACAAAGACTCATATCACCATGAAATAACTACCAATATTTCACCACCTTCATTAGTTGCTATGCAATTACCTCGTGTCATATATGATGCCAACAGTAAGAATGTGTGCAGTGTGCATGGCATCATCACCAGCCACAGTTTCTCCAAATGTTCTACAACTTGATTATTGATATCCCAGGATGCATTCAGGAGATATTTGTTTCTATTTGTCTCATAGTTTGTATTCCAGGGGAATCTTCAGACCATAAATCGCTGAAATCTTCGGGTGCCCGAGATTTAGCTTGCTATGCTTTCTATGATTCCTAGTGTTACCAAACAAACACTTGGTGAGACTGACTTTTGTGGTTCGGCCTGATTCCTTGCAGGCTGCCAAAAAAACTGCGGACAAAAGCAAAACTATTTTGAACAATATTGAACGCTGGCAGAAGGTTTGTGATTTGAAGTTCTGTTACCTGCCACTTGGCAGTATTATCTCACTTTATTGGGGAAGTATGCTGATTCTTACTTTCTTATTGCTTTTCGCAGGGAGTTGCGAGCAATGACGGTGAGTTTACAGTACATTGCCTTAAGAATTTATTTGGAATTCATATCTGTCATGGCTTTTAGCGCACCTAAAATTCTTATATCATACTGGAAGAGTGGAAATTCTGCAACTCTCAACATATATGTAGCTACATGATAAACATGTGTTTCTTTGCTTGGCTTATTTTAACAAAATCTTCTATGCTATTCTGCATGTGTTGTTGTTCTGTCTGCCGATGATTAATGGTTGAGATTTAAACTCATTGGTTGCCAATAACCTTGCCTTGTAAGCTTGCAGTTTTTGGTGTTCCTGTTGAAGCCACTGTACAACGGGAGCAATCTGGTAAAGCTGTGCCTCTGATACTGGTGAGGTGTGCAGACCACTTGGTTATATCAGGTGAAATCGCTGAAATTAACAGACTGGTTTCTTACTACATATTTTGTACTGGATCTGACGGCTGAAACTATCTGATTAGGCTTGAGTAATGAGTGCTTGTTCAAATCTGAAGGTGACAGAAAAGTTGTTCAGCAACTAGTTTCACTTTACAATGAGGGTAAGGGGGCACCCTTGTCACCCGACTCATATTCTAACTTAACTTTTGTAGCAAATTTTGTATTGTGGGTTTTATGAGTTTGTTGTTTGCAGATTCGGGTGCATCTTTGCCTGATGGTGTTAGCCCTCTTGATGTAGCTGCACTGATCAAGTGCTACCTTGCCAGCATCCCCGAACCGCTTACAACATTTGCTCTTTATGATGAGCTTAAAGACGCGAGGGTTAGCATTGATGATCTTAAGAACATACTGAAGAAGCTTCCAAATGTGAACTACATGACACTAGAATTTGTTACAGCATTGCTACTGAGAGTAAGCCGTAAATCAGCACTCAACAAGGTATGCCTCATCCCTTTTGGTACTTTATCCCTGCATTCTTTTTTTATCTGCTTCTCTTTTGGTGCTTCGGCACTGAAAGAATTGAACTAAAAATAGTAAAGCTCAACTTACTGCAGAATGTAAATCTATCAACATGATTGCTGGCATCCAGCAATGACTTTGACAACCACCCTTTAAATTTCATGAAGGACCAACATTGTTATTTTCTGACAAGGAAGGACTAATCTCCACCTAACATTGTTTCTTTACCGTGTACTTCACTCATGGCTCATGCATCACTTAGTCTTAGAAAATGGTATTTGACCTGCCGATTCTTGGTTTATGGTGCTAGTTTATTGTTGGTCTCCTTCTGTAACAACTCTCCAATAACAGCTAGATCTAGGGAAAATACGTTCTACTATCAGGTGCAGTTACACCCACATCTCATATGCTACAATGTGGTAGTATATCTACCACTCTATCATGTTGCGTATGTTCACATACTATATCTAAGGTTTTCCAAAGTGAGCTACATGAAAAAATTTGCAGGTGAGTCCATAGTTTTTAGTATATTTCGAAAATGACTTAATATTTGTATGTATAAAGCAGTATACTAAAAAATGTACACAATACTTAAAAAGTGGTATATATACTACTGATATATTCTTATATACAATACAACATATTACCTGTACATATACTAAGGTATGATAGATACTACCTAGAATGTATGAAGCATATAATATACTGTACATAATTTAAAAGCAACACTCAAATAAGCATGAACTGCCTGTAAAATGTAGTAGAATGCATTGAACACTTAATCCATAAATCACTACTAGTATTTATAGAGTTATCCATGAAACCTTTTGATCATCGATGAGTGCCATTTCCTGTTTAGATATCACAAATCTTCACTGGGCCGCAATGTAATTGAAATGACTCTTCAACATTAATTTTTTACTCTCCATTTGTAAATTTCAGTCACTTCTTGTCCAATTAGGAACAAACATGCTCAATGTATTTTAGTAGAAGAGAACATGATGATTCTTGAAAGCACCTGCTTACCTATCTTAACTAAAAGGTTTGAAAGTAGAAACAACAGTACACAGAAATGAGTTCACTAGATAATTCTTTCAGTTCCATCTGGTTTGATAGACCACATTGTACAACTTTCCACAGTTAGGTTCTTCACAGTTAGTAATTTCTATAGTATAGACTGCTTGTGAAACTTGCGGGTTTGTTTCTATTTCTGGAGCTGTTCTCATTCGTCAGGGATTTTATTTAATTTACTATAAAATAGTCATTTCCTTTTGAGTGTTGAAGCAAATTTTTGGTGCCAAGTGCAGATGGACTCTCGTACCCTTGCTGTGGAGTTCGCACCTTTGATCATATGGCAGCAAGGGGATTCTGGAACAGATTTACGGAATCATCTCAGATTCACACTGAAACCACCTCCAAAAATTGTGGACGCGACGACAAGTACCACTACATGGGACTTGCTAGGTATGTAAATTGATTTCGTCTTAGAGAATCCAGAGATTTTATAGCGGTTGAAGGCTGGCGTTGGTTTCCCTTCATTAGCACAAGGGGGAAGCAATTAAGTAGATATTTCGACTCATGTTAACAAACATGCTTGATGCCCTATATCTGGTTGTCAAGTTATTGTGAATGCTAACTATCTAGTATGAATTGATAATTGAGGCTGTGCTAACTGCCAAGAAAGTTGTGGGTGTGAACGAGGGGTCAAACTTAATCCAAAAGCCAATTCAAGTGTGATTTAGCCACCCATCTTTAAGCTGCCAAGTAAGAAGTGTCCGCGAATGAGGGGTCAGCTTAATCCAAGAGTCGATACAAAAGTGTGAATAGAGCCCCCCCCCCCCGCCAATCTGTAAACTAAGTCGTGGCCGTCACTGAGGGGTCAACCTAATCCAAAGACAGATATACAAGTGTGAATATAGGTGTCACTTCTGTAAACCAGCTTCACATTTCATCAACTAAGAGACGCACTTAGAGACTTGTGACACCTATATATGCTCGAGATGACCCAAACTGTCGGGGGGATAGACCCCGGGTAGCCTCATCCACACTCAAAGACATTTCAAGACATCGGGGCTAGCTAAGCCCCTCATGCCAACTGGTCTCACGGCCGGCTTCCAGAGCCGGCTGGTGCCACGCTGCCGACCTCCAGAAAACGGCGTGCTCCCAAAAGACGGCTTGGGTATGAGCCGGCGTCCAACAGGTGGCCCGTCCCCTCCCTCGGAGTCTGAGCCCGACCGTGCGACAAGCTGGAGCATGGCAACAGTACCACATGTTCCCCTCAAATCCCGGCCGGGCATGGCTACAGTGTGCACTGCCAGGCGGCTGCCGACCCGCCCGGCGCGGCACTGTAGCCATGCGGCCCAGGCGTGGCCTCCGTCAGCACAGGCGGTGCTACAGCGAAGAGCCGTCAGCAGGGCCCACAGGCGGCGGACCCTACCTGTCGGCCGGATTCTCAGCAGCCGGCGGGGCCCTCCAGAGGCGGGCCCCAGCAGCCGGCGGAGAACCCGGCAACCATAGACACTGACAGCCGGGTCCTACACCCGGCCGTATTACCATTGTACCCCTTGGGGGGGGGGGGTGGCCTATAAAACCCCCCAGGGCTCACCCATGCAAAGGGTTCCAACCTCAGTCCCCACACACCATAGCTAAGGAGAAGAGAGCTAGCCCTGCCCTTCTTCCTCCTCTAGCAACACAGCTCAAGGAGCAACCTTGTATTCATATCGATCATAGTCACCATGCGGAGACCTCGCAGAGCAGGACTAAGGGTGTTATCTCTCCGGAGAGCCCTGAACCTGGGTACGTCTCGTGTCCGATCGAGCTCGTGCTCACTCCCGCCTCCAGGACTCGACGACGTCCTCTTGTCCCCATCCATGATAAGCCACCTCCTGGCATCTGACGTGAGATTACCACGACACAAACCTTGTGATAGTTAGGTTGTGTTGATCCAATATTCGAGCTATTATGTGTTGTGGAAAAGGGGAGGGGGGATAGGTGGCCAATCTTGCAGTGGATGGTCCAATCCGGACTTTCTTGTGAGCACAGGTGGTAAAATTTTTAGTCCTTAATCTTTTTTATCTAACTGTTATAATCCAACGTGGTTTGGCTTATGTGATTGCAGATGAGGATGATGTGGATGCTTCGTCGCAAATCCCCTTGGACGATGGTTCGCCTCCAGACTATGGTGCTATTGAGGTGATTCAATGCTTGATTGAGCATCACAATCCCATATTCACGGATGCAAACGAGACTGTATGGAGATGACCTGACCTGGCTGGCTCCTCTTTAGATTTCTGTGGTATTTAGCTCGTGCTATGTACAAGTTCCAGGTAGTAGGATGGAGTGGAGTGCCGCGAATAAGTCTAGTCTCGGGGAAGCATTTTGGTCCAAACTTTTTTTTTGTGGGAGTAAAAGTAGGAACTGTATATATTAATTGTCCACATGACAGAGTTGTCTTGTGGGATTTGCCTCGACATGGCTCGTCAATAATGTACCATGATTCTTGTGCTGTATGTCACTACTTGGGTTGTAGACAAATTGCTGGACGTGGACGCATTTGCTAAATTCACTTCAGGCAATTACCAATCAGGAAGTGTAGTTGGTACCGTGCCTTCAAAATGGTCTACTGATACTTCCGTCGGTAACAGCCTCACTTCTTGTGCAGGAATAAGTTTCTTACACAAAACGAGGTGTGGAAGTCTGACGGCAGTGAGGCTACACGTGTTCATTACTTTGCGTCGTAGTAACTGTTAAATTTGACAATGTTCTGTATGCAGAAAGAGCACGGACGACAGTGTTGCATTCCCCCAACAAAAGCACCCTTTGATCTGTGAGACTGAATGATCCATATCTATGCTTAAAGCAATATTACTGAATCCCTTCGTGGCGGCCTGGGTGGAAGTGGAACCCCAGAATTTGCCTCCGTCGCCCCCTCGACGCTGCCGGGCTAAGCCTGTGCGGTGGATGGTGGAGGCTCCTCCGGTGTTTCAGCTCGAGGCAGTGGCCTCCGGCGACGGTGGTTGCTCACTCTCGGTGGCGCAGTCGTGCCCTGCAGCTCCTTCCCTCCTGGCGGAACATTGACGTGGTGTGGCTCCCGACCGAACATTGGCTCTGCAGCCATGGTGGTGCCACCTCGTCGACGGGAGCGCCTGTACGCCGCCCGTGTGCGTCCGATGTTGCGACTTCGCTGAAGCGACGCGCACACGGGCCGGCCCAATCATCTGGCTGTGAGCGAAAAAACGAAAAAAGAATAAGCGTATGCGTGGGATCGAACCGACGACCTCATGCTTGAATCAAGTGAGGCTAACCAGCCGAGCTAGCTATCAAGACCATTCTACAAGCAGCGCCAACCTTAAAGTAGAATGTACAGGGGCAAATCCTTAAAAAAAGATTCAACATTTTTATAATATACGTTGAAGAAATTTTAAAATACAGTGAACGTTTTTGTAAAAAAATACTGAACAAATTTAAAATACTAAAATGGACATTCGATGGGTATGCGCTAAACAATTTTTTAATATATGATGAACAAAACTTAAATACACAATGAACATTTTCTAAATATATGTTGAACAATTTCATAATATACAATGAACATTTTTTGAAATACACAATGAACATTTTCTAATATACGTTGAACAATTTAATAATACATAATGAACATTTTTGTAATACATAATGAACATTTTGTAATATATGTTGAACAATTTAATAATATACAATGAACATTTTTGTAATACACAATGAACAATTCTACAGTGCAAGGTGAACTATGTCATAATATATGATGAGCATTTTCTTAATAAATTGAAGATTTTTGTAACACACGGTGAACTTTTTATACAAATACACAATAATGAGAAGAAGAACAGAAACAGGAAATAAAAAAGGAAACGTAAATGAAAGAAAATGAAAGCACAAAAAGGAATCAAAACAGAAAAATAAAAAACCAGAACAAAACAACTGAAAACCGGCCAAAACCGTGAAAAAACTGGAAGCAACAAAACCATAGAAGAAAAACGAAAAAACCCGCAAGAAACAAGGAAAACAGCAGCGAACGAAATCCGTACCTGGGCCAGCCCAAGTGGCGACTTGCTTCAGCGAAGGCTCCTCCTTTTGACGCCTGCGGGCGTCAAATAGGATTTGCCCTCGTCGACATGGTGGCACGTCGCACAGAGCAAGTGACTGGGCCGGCCCATTTAGACCAGAGCGTCGACGAGGTGGCACGTCCCACAGAGCAAGTAACTGGGCCGGCCTATTTGCCGCTCTCCGCAATAAAAAATGTCAGCAAATCGCATAGAGCAAGTGACTGCGCCAGCCCATTTAGACCAGAGCGTTTCTTTCTGCTGGTTTTCTAGCGTTTCTTTTGCCAGTCGGGCCGGGGGGGGGGGGGGGGGTTAGGGAAAATATGAATATTTATTTTATTTTAAAAGTGACCATTTTTAGAAAGCAAACAAATTTTCTTAAATTTTCATGAACATTTAAAAAATTGTGTGTTTAAAAAAAATCATGTATACTTTTTATTTCATGAACTTTTTAAAATCGTGAAACATTAATAAAAATAAAATGTTCTTGAGCATTAAAAAAAACAAAAAAAGTCAAAGAAAGGAAAACCAAAAAGGAAAGAAAAGAGAAAGATAAACACCCAACTCGCCGCTCACACTGTGTGACTTGCCGACATTTTGTGGCAAGAGCGACAACTAGGGTTTGTCTAGCTCTTAGGCTCCTCTCCATGTGAAAGTGTAATTATGCCCTTAACTATGTTTTGACATTGATGAAAAAAATTTGTAGGTGACTAATATATTTGCTAAGTAAATCTATAGGTCTTAGTCCGAGTTGAGATGTTGTGCTATGGACCATAGACCCTTTAAAATGTTCAAGACTTTAGATGTATGTGACAATGATATAGGCGTAACCGCTTTTTTGTTCTTGAGTTATAGAGACCCCGCACTATTCAGAGGGGATGATGACCCGCAAGTATAGGAGAGCGACGGTCTTTGAGGAAAGTATTTCAATCCAAATTTATTGATTTGACACAAGGAGAGGCAAAGAATATTTATAAGGTTTAGCAGTTGAGTTATCAATTCAACTACACCTGGAGAGATAACTTGCTTGCGAAAATTTATTAATAGCACAATAATATAGGTACAAGTGGTGATAAAGTGGCAATAGTAACAAGTTTGTAGCATAGTAGCAAAGAGTTGTAGTAGTAGTTGTAATGGAAACAATATTAGTAAAAGCGTAGACATGGAGTAATCGATGGGATTGCTTAGATGGGGTTCAATATGCAACGATCATAACCTAGAGCAATAGCAAACTAGCTCCAATTCATCAGTCATATGTAGGCATGCATTTCGTAATAGTCGTACATGCTTGCCATAAAAACTTGCATAACATCTTTGTCCTACCCTCCCGGGGTAGCGGGGTCCTAGTGGAAACTAAGGGTAATTAAGGCGCTTCTTTTAATAGAGAACCAGGACAAATCATTAACACATAGTGAAAGGACGTGGATGTCACCAAGAGGGGGGGGGGGGAGGGATGAATAGGAACTTAGAAACAATTACGGTTAAGGCTTGAACGAATGCAGAATAAAACTAGTGTTTAATTTGTCAAGCACAAAACCTAAATATACTAGGCTAAACTGTATGCACCAGTAACTTATGCTAAGCAAGGTAAACAACTATGTTATAGCAAGATATATAACATGAAGCACTAAGGCTATCATAAAGTAAGCACACGAGTAAAGGGCTCGTGTATGAGATAACCAAGGCACACGGAGACAATGATGTATTTCGAAGTTCACACCCTTGCAGATGTTAATCTCTATTAGAGGGTGTGGAGAATGCTCCCAAAATGCCACTAGGGCCACATTATTCTCCTCACGCCCTCGCACAGTGCAAGGTGTCGTGATTCCACTGAGGGACCCTTGAGGGTGGTGACCGAACCCGTACAATTGGTGACCCTTGGGGGCGGTCACCGAACCCATACAAATTGCTCGTGGGAATCTGCACGACTTACTCGGAGACCCCGAAGCTTGCCTGGAGCTTTGCACCACAATGATTGAGCTCCACGGCACCACCAACTGTCTAGGGCACCCAAGAGTGACAAGCTCTAGGGTTCCCAAACACCCAAGAGAATAAGCTTCTC
Organism: Triticum timopheevii; assembly: GCA_963921465.1. NCBI lineage: Eukaryota > Viridiplantae > Streptophyta > Magnoliopsida > Poales > Poaceae > Triticum > Triticum timopheevii. Next base: position 263,048,883 of record OY997264.1, read on the forward strand.
AACTTTCACTTTCACGTATCATCGTGGAGAACTCAAACCGATGCAACTAATGCAATGGCAAGAACACACAAAGTGCCCAAGTCCCTCACTCCCAAATCCCACGAAAGCAACGAAAGCTATGGAGGAATTGAGAGGAAGAACATGGAGAACACAAAATAACTCCAAAATCCAGATCCACAAGGTTCCCCTCACTTAGAAGACAAAATGATTGGTGAAATATAGATCTAGATCTTCTCTCTCTCTTTTCTCAAAAAGAATCAAGAATCATGGGAGGAATAGAGAGAAATCAAGATTTTGGAGGTCAACAATGGAGGAGAAAACTGTGCTCCAAAAACCATATTGTTTTGGGGAAGAAGACCCCCTTTTATAGGACCGCATGAACTGAACCGTTATGTTCTGAAAATGCCGCTTGAGGGAGCCGTACTACCGCTAAATATCAGTGGGTAACAAATCCGTCATGGCGGTTCGGCCGCATTGGTCCTCGACCCCATCATTGACGGATTCCATCTCACACGAGTCCTTATGGATGATGGCAGCAGCCTGAACCTGCTCTATCAGGATACAATGCGCAAAATGGGCATCGACCCCTCAAGGATCAAACCCACAAAAACCACCTTCAAAGGTGTCATACCAGGTGTAGAGGCCTGTTGCACGGGCTCAATCACACTGGAAGTGGTCTTCGGATCCACGGACAACTTCCGAAGCAAGGAGTTAATCTTCGACATCGTCCCCTTCCGCAGTGGCTATCATGCACTGCTCGGACGAACCGCATTTGCTAGATTCAATGCGGTACCACATTACGCATACCTCAAGCTTGAAATCCAGGACCTCGCGGGGTTATAACAGTCAATGGAAACACAGAGCGCTCACTCCGTATGGAGGAGCACATTGCGGCCCTCGCAGCAGAAGTACAGAGCAGCCTTCTTAGGCAGACCACCAATTCGGCAATAAAGCCCCCAGACACCGTTAAGCGAGTCTGGAGTACCCTGCAATAGGATCGTCTGGCACGTCCAGAGCTCGCCTAGCAATTCGGCCTCCGTCCCAGTCCCAGTAAAGCGGTGACATTTGTGTCGCGCTTACATAATTACGCACTCAAAATACCATGGGCATAGGCGGAGGCACGGCTACGACACGGTCCACAATGCGGCTCAACCGCCCCAGGATCCGTACACCTTCACAACTTTTCTTTTTAGGTCCCTATTTTCGGGAGGCTCCTCTGATAGCCCGACTATCAGACCCATCACGAGACGGAAACACCAAGGAGACAAGAAGCTTTGGCGTACAAGGGAATCCCCAAGTGGTCTCTGATAACGATCGTTATACCTGTTTTACATACCCACGCGCAGCTTACCCTTGGCTAGTACATGCCAAATAGTCCTATTTTGCTTATCGCACTACTTGTATACATACGCTTTGACGTATTATTTAAATAAAAATGGAAAATAATATACAGCGTCAACTTATTATTACATTTCTTTATCTTTTTTCCTTGACTGCTTATTTATTACAAATTGCACCCGTACACCTTGGTATGTTCAGCTCGCCACGGGCTTCAGTGTACCCCATAAAACGGCAAGAAAAGTCCGAACACTTTCGATAGTGCGGCACCCAAACTTATAGCATTATATGCATCAACTCCGAATCATGTCTTGGGTCAATAGTTGGGTTTGCCCGGCTCCCATGTTTTGGTGCCTTACGTTCCACTATATCGGCTAAGGTAGCACAGGGAGAACTACTGCGATTGTGTCCCGATTCTTCCGGACGAGCACCTCAGTAGAGAAAGCCGAAAACTGACTGTCATGATGCGGCGAGAGCTGGTGGCTGTTTGAGAGGTCTCAAATCCTTAAAGATTTTTTCCGCTTCGGGCGAGGAATCGGCCTTGTCCGATTTAGGCGTGTATAGCGCCCCAAGTTCGGCCTTCCGAATACTAGGGGCTTCGCCAAAATTTAAAATTATAGACTTCTATGGCTATGTGCGAGTGATAAAGCTGTATAGTTCGATTGCCTTGTTCGCTGCGCTAAACACCTCCTTAAAGGACCAAACATTTGGATAAAGAGTGTTTAGATTTATCCCGAACACCCCAGTACTAGTTACATGGGGGCAGAAGCCGACGATTAGCCAACTCTCAGATTTTATAAACGGCCGCACAGAAGGTAATATTTTAAATCGACAAGCGTTATATAGCGCACATGAGCTCGTTTTCATATTACAGGATCACATGAGTACATTCATTCAAATATTACATCCTTAGCACATTCCTCCGCCACAAGGAGGGCGCCCTTCATGAAACCTTCATAATACTTTTCAGGGTGGTGGTGCTCCTTGCCCTTCGGTGGCCCCTCCGTCACCAGCTTCTCGGCGTCCATCTTCGCCCAGTGCACTTTTGCACGGCCGAAGGCCCTGCGTGCACCCTCAATGCAGACTGACCGCTTTATGACTTCGAGCCGTGGACAGGCAGACACAAGCCGCTTCACTAGGCCGAAGTAGCTACTGGGCAGGGGCTCGCCAGGACACATCTGGACTATAAGGCCCTTCATGGCCAGTTCGGCCGCCTTGTGAAGTTCGACTAGTTGCTTCAGCTGGTCGCTCAAGGTCATCGGATGTTCGGCCCCAATATACTAGGACCAGAAATTTTTTTCTGTCGAGCTCCCTTCTTCAGCTCGGTAGAACTCCGTGGCATCAGATATGCTGCGCGGCAGATCTGCGAATGCTCCTGGAGAGCTCCAAATTCGGGTAAGTAAAAGGAAAGTCTCCTTCACATGCTTGCTTTGCATATTGAATGCCTTACCCGCCGCAATCTTCTTGGCTACCTCAATCTCCTGGAGGGCCTTTTGGGCTTCGGCCTTGGCGTCTCGTGCGCTCTGGAGGGCCTTCGCAAGCTCGGACTCTTGCGTCTTAGAGTCACGCTCCAAGGACTCGTATTTCTTGACGAAATCCTGGAGCTCTTGCTGGACCTCGTCGACTCGGGCCTCTTGCTTTTCACGCTCGATGCGCTCCTTGGCCGCTTTGTCTTCGGCCTCGGACAGCGCCTTTTTCAGGGCCGCCCCTTCGGTTGTGGCCCCTATTAAAGTTCATGACGATTGTATGAGCTAAAGCCATCCTTCTTTATCAATATACAGACGGGGTATTATGTACCTTTGTTCTCCTCAAGTTGCCTCTTCATGAGGCTGAGCTCTCCTTCGGTCCGCTCCAGGTCCCGCTTCAGTCCGGAGACCTCCGCAGTACGAGCGGCAGCGGCCAGCAGCGACGCCTGCTTATTCACGTAGACACATTCTGTCAGACTCCTGTGGATGTTATTTGATCCTCTGTTCGGCCTTTCTTTCCGAACACCAAACATAACATCAGGGGCTACTGTCTATGCTGTGATATTTTCTGATAATTTGATTACTTACCTCAAAGCCTATTAGGAGGCTGGCGCAGGCTTCGGTCAATCCGCTTTTGGCAGACTAAACCTTCTCGATCACCGCACTCATGATGGTGCGGTGCTCTTTGTCAATGGAAGCACCGTGAAGCGCTTCCAGCAAGTTGTCCGATGCCTCTGGATGGACAGAGGTCATCGGCACGGGCGGCTCGCCCCTCCTTAGAGAGAGGCCGCCTGCCCAAATCCGGAACCACTGCAGGTTCCGGTGCAGTATCCGGCTGGGGGCCAGACTTCTCAGCATCCATGGGATGGGGGTCTTCCCTCCCGCGTGCCCTGCGTCTGGATTTTACCTTGGGGCGTCTCCAGAACTTTCTCACCCTGGTCTAGTATCCTCTGAGACAACACCTCGATGTCATCCGCGGGCCGGGGGGTAGTGGCCGTCGGGAGTGAATCGCTGTTCATCGCCGACTGGCTCAAAGACCCATCCGAGGAGGATACGTTGATATGGGCTTTGGACGGACTGCACAATCATATTTGACATGATAAGAAGCAATAAAGCAAAACATACCAGAAGTATTATAGTGTCCGGATACTTACGACTTCGCCAGGGGCTTGTCCCTGGGCAACCACTCCTCGTCGCTATAGGCGGCTGTTGTGGAGTGGTCTGGAGGGAGGGTCCTTCCCTTCTTGGACCCTTCGGCCTCCCCAGATGGGACGGGCTTCCTTTTCTTCTCCCCCCGGTTGGGGGGGGGGGAGGGCTTTCCTCTTCCTCCTCATCGTTTTTGCTGGAGGAGCGTGCCTCGGTGTCTTTGGACGATGAGTCCGATACAACCTTGCGCCGGAGACCTTTCCAGGGTCCCCACGGACTTCTTCTTGGCCTTCTTCTCCGGCACCTCATAGGGCGCCGGAAATAGCATCTCCGTTAGGAGAGCCATTCCTGGATCTTCAGGTAGTGGAGCTGGACAGTCGATCCGCTCCGCTATCGCCACCCAGTCCTGTTAAATTGGTGTGGGGGCTTAGATTCCTCCCATGAATATACTAGGGAAAGGAGCATCTTGTAAATATAGAGAGCTTACCGGATTGGCGGGGCGCTTTGTGCTGAGTCCGCGATCCTCGGTAATGGAAGGAGGTACCTCGGCGGCCTTGGGCAGCACCTTCCAGACGTCTTTGTGCGTCGTGTCGAAGAGCTCTCGCAGCGTCTGGTGTTCGGTCGGGTCGAACTCCCACATATTGAATGCCCGTCTTTGACACGGAAGGATCCGGCGGAAGAGCATAACCTGGACCACGTTGACAAGCTTGATTTTCTTGCTTATCATATTTTTGACACAGTTCTGGAGTCCGGTCAGCTCCGCCGGTGCACCCCAGGCTAAGCCCTTCTCTTTCCAGGAGGTGAGCCGCATGGGGATGCCAGATCGAAATTCGGGGGCCGCCGCCCAGTTGGCGTCACGCGGCTCGGTGATATAGAACCACCCCGATTGCCACCCCTTCACGGTCTCCACATAGGAGCCTTCGAGCCAAATGACGTTGGGCATCTTGCCCACCATGGCGCCTCCGCACTCCGCTTGCTAGCCGACAACAACCTTCGGCTTCACGTTGAAGGTCTTCAGCCACAGGATGAAGTGGGGCTTGATGCGGAGGAAGGCCTCGCACACGACGATAAACGCCGAGTTGTTGAGGATGAAATTGGGGGCCAGATCATGGAAGTCCATCCCATAGTAGAACATGAGCCCATAGACAAATGGGTGGAGGGGAAATCCCAGTCCACGGACGAAGTGAGCAAGGAACACAACCCTCTCATGGGGTTCCGGAGTAGGGACGATCTGCCCTGCATCTAGGAGCCGGTGCGCGATGTTTGCGGCCAGGTATCTGGCTTCCCAGAGCTTCGTAATGTCCTCCTCTGTAACGGAGGAGATCATTGCTACGTCTTGAGCTTGCGTTGGTTTTCCTTGAAGAGGAAAGGGTGATGCAACAATAGTAGCGTAAGTATTTCCCTCAGTTTTTGAGAACCAAGGTATCAATCCAGTAGGAGGCTCCTCAAAAGTCCCACACACCTACACAAACAAACCAAGAACTCGCAACCAACGCAATAAAGGGGTTGTCAATCCCTTCACGACCACTTGCGAAAGTGAGATCTGATAGAGATAGTATGATAAGATAAATATATTTTTGGTATTTTATAATATAGATGCAAAAAGTAAAGATGCAAATAAAAGTAGATTGAAAGCTTATATGATAAAAGATAGACTCAGGGGACATAGGTTTCACTAGTGGCTTCTCTCAAGATAGCATAAGTATTACGGTGGGTGAACAAATTACTGTCGAGCAATTGATAGAAAAGCGAATAATTATGAGATTATCTAGGCATGATCATGTATATAGGCATCACGTCCGTGACAAGTAGACCGACTCCTGCCTGCATCTACTACTATTACTCCACACATCAACCGACTCCTGCCTTCATCTAGAGTATTAAGTTCATAAAGAACAGAGTAACGCATTAAGAAAGATGACATGATGTAGAGGGATAAACTCAAGCAATATGATATAAACCCCATCTTTTTATCCTCGATGGCAACAATACAATACGTGCCTTGCAACCCTTTCTGTCACTGGGTAAGGACACCGCAAGATTGAACCCAAAGCTAAGCACTTCTCCCATGGCAAGAAAGATCAATCTAGTAGGCCAAACCAAACTGATAATTCGAAGAGACTTGCAAAGATAACTCAATCATACATAAAAGAATTAAGAGGAGATTCAAATATTTCTCATAGATAAACTTGATCATAAACCCACAATTCATCGAATCTCGACAAACACACCGCAAAAAGAGTTTACATCGAATAGTTCTCCACAAGAGAGGGGGAGAACATTATATTGAGATCCAAAAAGAGAGAAGAAGCCATCTAGCTAATAACTATGGACCCGAAGGTCTGTGGTAAACTACTCACAACTCATCGGAGGGGCTATGGTGTTGATGTAGAAGCCCTCCATGGTCGATTCCCCCTCTGGCGGAGCGCCGGTGAAGGCTCCAAGATGGGATCTCACGGATACAGAAGGTTACGGTGGCGCAAATTGTGTTTCGTTGGCTTCCTAGATGTTTTCGGGGTATGTAGGCTTATATAGGAGGAAGAAGTACGTCGGTGGCCGCCTGAGGGGCCCACAAGATAGGGGGCGCACCCAGTGGGGGTGGGCGCGCCCTCCTATCTCGTGGCCGCCTCGGCTGCTTCTTGACTTGCACTCCAAGTCCTCTGGATCACGTTCGTTCCAAAAATCATGCTCCCGAAGGTTTCATTCCGTTTGGACTCCGTTTGATATTCCTTTTCTTCGAAATACTGAAATAGGCAAAAAACAGCAATACGGGCTGGGCCTCCGGTTAGTAGGTTAGTCCTAAAAATGATATAAATGTGTAAAATAAAGCCCACAAACATCCAAAAGGGGTAATATAATAGCATGGAACAATAAAAAATTATAGATACGTTGGAGACGTATCAAGCATTGATACGTCTCCGTCGTATCTATAATTTTTGATTGTTCCATGCCAATATTCTACAACTTTCATATACTTTTGGCAACTTTTTATACTATTTTTTGGGACTAACATATTGATCCAGTGCCCAGTGCCACTTCCTGTCTATTGCATGTTTTATGTTTCGTAGAAACCCAATATCAAACGGAGTCCAAACGGGATAAAAACGGACGGAGAATTATTTTGGAATATTTGTGATTTTTGGGAGGAAGAATCAACGCGAAACGGTGCCCGAGGTGGCCACGAGAGTGGCCCACGCCACCACTCCAGGTGGGCGCGCCCTACCCTCTCGTGGGCCACCCGTAAGGCGGTTGATGCCCTTCTTTGGCCGCAAGAAAGCTAATTTTTGGAAAACAATCTTTGCGAAGGTTTCAATCCAATCGGAGTTACGGATCTCCAGATATAAAGGAAACGGTGCCAGGGCAGAATTCCAGAACGCAGAAACAGAGAGATAGATCCAATCTCGGAGGGGCTCTTGCCCCTCCCACGCCATGGGAGCCAAGGACCAGAGGGGAAACCCTTCTCCCATCTAGGGAGGAGGCCAAGGAAGAAGAAGAAGAAGGGGGGATCTCTCCCCCTTGCTTCCGGTGGCGCCGGAACGCCGCCGGGGGCCATCATCATCACCGCGATCTTCACCAACACCGCCGTCATCTTCACCAACATCTCCATCACCTTCCCCCATATATATCCAGCGGTCCACTCTCCCGCAACCCGCTGTACCCTCTACTTGGACATGGTGCTTTATGCTTCATATTATTTTCCAATGATGTGTTGCCATCCTATGATGTCTGAGTAGATTTTCGTTGTCCTGATTGATGAATTGCTCTGATTGGTCTGAATTGCATGTTTTATTATTGGTGCTATCCTACTGTGCCCTCCATGTCGCGCAAGCGTGAGGGATTCCCGCTGTAGGGTTTGCAATATGTTTATGATTTGCTTATGGTGGGTGGCGTGAGTGACAGAAGCACAGACCCGAGTAAGTATGTTGTTTGCGTATGGGATAAAGGGGACTTGATACTTTAATGCTATGGTTGGGTTTTACCTTAATGAATCTTTAGTAGTTGAAGATGCTTGCTAGAGTTCCAATCATAAGTGCATATGATCCAAGTAGAGAAAGTATGTTAGCTTATGCCTCTCCCTCAAATAGAATTGCAATAGTGATTACCGGTCTAGTAACATAGTCAATTGCTTAAGGACACTTTCACAACTCCTACCACCACTTTTCCACACTCGATTTATTTACTTTATCGCATTTTTATCTAAACAACCCCTAGTTTTTATTTACGTGTTCTTTATTATCTTGCAAACCTATCCTATCACACCTACAAAGTACTTCTAGTTTCATACTTGTTCTAGGTAAAGCGAACGTCAAACGTGCGTAGAGTCGTATCAGTGGCCGATAGGACTTGAAAGAGTATTTGTTCTACCTTTAGCTCCTCGCTGGGTTCGACACTCTTACTTATCGAAAGAGGCTACAACTATCCCGTATACTTGCGGGTTATCAGGACCTTTTTCTAGCGCCGTTGCCGGGGAGCCATAGCGTGGGGTGAATATTCTCGTGTGTGCTTGTTTGCTTTATCACTAAGTAATTTTATTTGCTGTCCTTAGTTGTTCTTTATCATTAGTTATGGATATGGAACACGAAATACCAAAAAAATCAGGTGTACTTGCTGCTCATGGAGATGGGGAACCTCCTAAAACCCTCGATGATCGTTATGTGAAAGATATTATGTACTACTTTAATAATCCTGAGAAAACCCCATTCAACTATGTTATGGGAGTAACGTTGGATCAACGTGAATACTTTAGGGATTATCACTTGACACAAAAAGGGAAACTATTATGGGATCAAATTCATATATTACGTTGGTATGCTCGTCAACTATGCTTGATACATGATTATACTTGTTGCTCAAGGATGAAGGCTCCACACCTTCCCTTTTCATGCAAATTCAATGATAATGAAACCTTAACTTCTTATGCTAATGGTGTATATGATTACTATGATGTGGAACAAATAGAAGAATTTGTTGCTTTTATGGGTGCTTATGAGATTGAATCTATGTTTAAAGAGTTTGATGATTTTGATGATGCAGTTTATAGACCTGAAAATCTTGCTATACTTAGATATTGCTACGAAATTATGAATACAATTACAATATTAATGCTTTTATTGAGAAAGTCTCCGCTGTCCAAGAAGAGACTAATATTTTGCAGGAAGCTATGGAAGAAGAAATTGACGAAACTGTGAGCTCATTAGATGAAAAAGATGACGAGGAGAGCGAAGAACAAAAGGAGGAAGAGCGGATTGATCACCCGTGCCCACCTTCTAATGAGGGTAACTCTTCAACTCATACATTGTTTAATTCCCCTTCGTGCTTACCGAAGGATGATTGCTATGATGATTGCTATGATTCCGTTGATTCTCTTGAAATATCCCTTTTTGATGATGCTTGCTATGCTTGTGGCCAAAATGCCAATATGAATTATGCTTATGGAGATGAACTTGCTATAGTTCCTTATGTTAAACATGAAATTGTTGCTATTGCACCCACGCATGATAGTCCTATTATCTTTTTTAATTCTCCTTACTACACTTTATCGGAGAAGTTTGTGCTTATTAAGGATTATATTGATGGGTTGCCTTTTACCATTGCACATGATAGTTTTGATAGATATAATATGCATGTGCTTGCTGCTCCTACTTGCAATTATTATGAGAGAGGAACTATATCTCCGCCTCTCTATGTTTCCAATACGATAGAATTGCAAGAAACTATTTATACTATGCATTGGCCTTTACTTTGTGTGCATGAATTGTTCTTTTATGACATGCCGATGCATAGGAAGAGAGTTAGACTTTGTTGTTGCATGATATATTTTACTTTTTGCTCACTACTAAATTACAAATCATTGTTAATTAAAATTGGCTTTGATATACGTTGGGATCCGGGTGGATTGATTACTTGAGCACTAAATGCCTAGCTTAATGGCTTTAAAGAAAGCGCTGCCAGGGAGACAACCCAGAAGTTTTAGAGAGTCATTTATTTCTGTTGAGTGCTTTTATATAGTTTAAAAACAAAAAAATAAAGAGGGGAACCCAAAACTTTTTAAAAAAGGAAAGTGAAAGTGAGAGAGACAAGCATTGTTGAAGTGGGAGAGCTCCTTGAACTTTGTTCATGCTCACGGAAACTATGTGAATCTTGATTACAGAAACTTTTCAACAAAAGTAGTTACCCCCTTGTACAATTCCATTGTATTATAAAAATAATGTGCTAAGGTTTGCCTTTAGGATGTTTACAATGCTTGTTGGTTTGTACGGTGCAGGACAAAAACTTTGGCTGTAGTGCGCGATTTTACATTTTTAACTGAAACTTCAAACGGTTCTGATTCTTTTTGCACTGTCTTTATATACAACTTGTTTATTTTTCCTAATTTGCGTAGAATATTTGGGGTACCATAAGTATGGTGGATGTTCAGATTGCTACAGACTGTTCTGTTTTTGATGCATAGTTTGCTTGCTTTGATGAATCTACCAATTTATATTAGTGGATTAAGCCATGGAAAAGTTATATTACAATAGACACAATGCAGAAATAAAATATGAATTGGTTTGCAACAGTACTTAGAGTGGTGATTTTCTTTATTATACTAACGGATCTTACCGAGTTTTCTGTTGAAGTTTTGTGTGGATGAAGTGTCTAAACGAGGAGGTCTCGATATGAGGAAAAGGAAGAGAGGCAAAAGCTTAAGCTTGGGGATGCCCGAGGCACCCCAAGTAAATATTCAAGGAGACTCAAGCGTCTATGCTTGGGGATGCCCCGGAAGGCATCCCCTCTTTCTTCAACTAGTATCGGTATGTTTTCGTATTCGTTTCGTTTATGCATTATGTGCAAGTCTTGGAGCATCTTTTGCATTTAGTTTTCACTTTTATTTTATACACCATGGTGGTATGAGATATTCCTTGGTTGTTTTATAGAATGCTCATTGCACTTCACTTAAATCTTTTGAGTGTGGCTTTATAGAATGCTTCATATGCTTCACTTATATCATTTGAAGTTTGGATTGCCTATTTCACTTCACATAGAAAACCGCCATTTGTAGAATGCTCTTTTGCTCCACTTATATTTGTTAGAGCGTGGGCATATCTTTTGTAGGAAGAATTAAACTCTCTTGCTGCACTTATATCTATTTAGAGAGATGACAGGAATTGGTCAATCACATGGTTAGTCATAAAATCCTACATAAACTTGTTGATCGCTGAATATGATATGTTTGATTCCTTGCAATAGTTTTGGGATATAAAGGTGGTGATATTAGAGTCATGCTAGTGGGTGGTTGTGCATTGTAGAGACACTTGTGTTGAGGTTTGCAAGTCCCGTAGCATGCAAGTATGGTAACCGTTGTGTGACAAATTTGAAGCATGGGGTGTTTCTTTGATTGTCTTCCTTATGAGTGGCGGTCAGGGACGAGCAATGGTCTTTTCCTACCAATCTATCCCCCTAGGGGCATGCGTAGTAGTACTTTGCTTCAAGGGCTAATAAACTTTTGCAATAAGTATATGAGTTCTTTATGACTAATGTGAGTCCATGGATTATACGCACTTTTACCTTTCCATCATTGCTAGCCTCTTCGGTACCGTGCATTGCCCTTTCTCACCTTGAGAGTTGGTGCAAACTTCGCCGGTGCATCCAAACCCCGTGATATGATACGCTCTATCACACATAAGCCTCATTATATCTTCCTCAAAACAGCCACCATACCTACCTATCATGGCATTTCCATAGCCATTCCGAGATATATTGCCATGCAACTTTCCACCGTTCCGTTCATCATCATGACATACATTACTTTTGTCATATTGCCATTGCATGATCATGTAGTTGACATCGTATTTTTGGCAAAGCCACCATGCATAATTTTTCATACATGTCACTCTTGATTCGTTGCACCATCCCGGTACACCGCCCATGCATTCATATAGAGTCATATCTTGTTCTAGTTTCGAGTTGTAATTCATGTGTTGTAATCAATAAAAGTGTGATGATCATCATTATTAGAGCATTGCCCAAAAAGAAAAAAAAAGAAAAAAAGAAAGGCCAAAAAAAAGAAAGGCCAAAGAAAAAAAAGAAAAAAAGAAAAGAAAAAGAAAAAGGAAAAAAATAAAAAAATAAAAGGGGCAATGTTACTATCTCTTTTTCCACACTTGTGCTTCAAAGTAGCACCATGTTCTTCATGTAGTGAGTCTCATATCTTGTGCTTCAAAGTAGCACCACGTTTTTTATATAGTGAGTCTCATAGGTTGTCATTTTCATATACTAGTGGGAATTTTTCATTATAGAACTTGGCTTGTATATTCCTACGATGGCCTTCCTCAAATGCCCTAGGTCTTCGTTAACAAGGAAGTTGGATGCACACCCACTAGTTTTCTTTTGTTGAGCATTCATTTATAGCTCTAGTGCATCCGTTGCATGGAAATCCCTACTCCTCGCATTGACATCAATTGATGGGCATCTCCATAGCCCGTTGATTAGCCGCGTCGATTTGAGACTTTCTCCTTCTTTGTCTTCTCCACATAACGTCCATCATTATATTCTACTCCACCTGTAGTGTTATATCCATGGCTTGCGCTCATGTATTGCATGAGGGTTGAAAAAGCTGAAGCGCGTTAAAAAGTACGAACCAATTGCTCGGCTTGTCATCGGGGTTGTGCATGATGGGAGCATTTTTGTGTGACGAAAATGAAGCATGGCCAAACTATATGATTTTGTAGGGATAAGCTTGCTTTGGCCTTATTGTTTTAAAAAGACATGATTGCTTTATTGGTATGCTCGAAGTATTATTGTTTTTATGTCAAATGATAGACTATTGCTTTGAATCACTCGTGTCTTAAAATTCATGCCACGATTAGACATATGATCAAGATTATGCTAGGTAGCATTTCACATCAAAAATTATCTTTTTTTTATCATTTACCTACTCGAGGACGAGCAGGAATTAAGCTTGGGGATGCTGATACGTCTCCGTCGTATCTATAATTTTTGATTGTTCCATGCCAATATTCTACAACTTTCATATACTTTTGGCAACTTTTTATACTATTTTTTGGGGCTAACATATTGATCCAGTGCCCAGTGCCAGTTCCTGTCTGTTGCGTGTTTTATGTTTCGCAGAAACCCAATATCAAGCGGAGTCCAAACGGGATAAAAACGGACGGAGAATTATTTTGGAATATTTGTGATTTTTGGGAGGAAGAATCAACGCGAAATGGTCCCCGAGGTGGCCACGAGAGTGGCCCACGCCCCCACTCTAGGTGGGAGCGCCCTACCCTCTCGTGGGCCACCCGTAAGGCGGTTGATGCCCTTCTTTGGCTGGAAGAAAGCTAACTTTTGGAAAACGATCTGGGTGAAGGTTTCATTCCAACCGGAGTTACGGATCTCCAGATATAAAGGAAACGATGCCAGGGCAGAATTCCAGAACGCAGAAACAGAGAGATAGATCCAATCTCGGAGGGGCTCTCGCCCCTCCCACGCCATGGGAGCCAAGGCGCAGAGGGGAAACCCTTCTCCCATCTAGGGATGTGACGCCCCCGATTCAATCGTACACTAATCATACACGCAAACGTGTACGATCAAGATCAGGGACTCACGGGAAGATATCACAACACAACTCTACAAATAAAATAAGTCATACAAGCATCATATTACAAGACAGGGGCCTCGAGGGCTCGAATACAAGAGCTCGATCATAGACGAGTCAGCGGAAGCAACAATATCTGAGTACAGACATAAGTTAAACAAGTTGCCTTAAGAAGGCTAGCACAAACTGGGATACAGATCGAAAGAGGCGCATGCCTCCTGCCTGGGATCCTCCTAAACTACTCCTGGTCGTCGTCAGCGGGCTGCACGTAGTAGTAGGCTCCTCTAGTGTAGTAGTCGTCATCGACGGTGGCGTCTGACTCCTGGGCTCCAGCATCTGGTTGCGACAACCAGAAAGAAAGGAAAGGGGGGGAAGGGGGAAGAAAGCAACCGTGAGTACTCATCCAAAGTACTCGCAAGCAAGGAACTACCCTACATATGCATGGATATATGTGTAATGGGCCATATCAGTGGACTGAACTGCAGAATGCCAGAATAAGAGGGGGATAGCTAGTCTTATCGAAGACTACGCTTCTGGTCACCGCCGTCTTGCAACAGGTAGAAGAGGGCAGTCTGAAGTCCTCCAAGTAACATCACATAGCAATAATCCTACCCGGCGATCCCCTCCTCGTATCCCTGAGAGAGAGCGACCACCGGTTGTATCTGGCACTTGGAAGGGTGTGTTTTATTAAGTATCCGGTTCTAGTTGTCATAAGGTCAAGGTACAACTCCAAGTCGTCCTGTTACCGAAGATCACGGCTATTCGAATAGATTAACTTCCCTGCAGGGGTGCACCAACTTACCCAACACGCTCGATCCCATTTGGCCGGACACACTTTCCTGGGTCATGCCCGGCCTCGGAAGATCAACACGTCGCAGCCCCACCTAGGCACAACAGAGAGGCCAGCACGCCGGTCTAAACCTAAGCGCACAGGGGTCTGGGCCCATCGCCCATAGCACACCTGCACGTTGCGTACGCGGCCGAAAGCAGAACTAGCCCCCTTAATACAAGAGCAGGCTTACGTTCCAATTCGGCGCGCGCCACTCAGTCGCTGACGTCACGAAGGCTTCGGCTGATACCACGACGCCGGGATACCCATAGCTACTCCCGCGTAGATGGTTAGTGCGTATAGGCTCGTAGCCAACTCAGATCAAATACCAAGATCTCGTTAAGCGTGTTAAGTATCCGCGAACGCCGACGAGGGCCAGGCCCACCTGTCTCCTAGGTGGTCTCAACCTGCCCTGTCGCTCCGCCACAAAGTAACAGTCGGGGGCCGTCGGGAACCCAGGCCCACCTCTACCGGGATGGAGCCACCTGTCCTTTCAGCCCCCATCTCCGAACAGTATCACAGGTAATGTAACTGTGTAAAATATATCGTATATGCCCGTGATCACCTCCCGAAGTGATCACGGCCCAGTAGTATAGCATGGCAGACGGACAAGAGTGTAGGGCCAATGATGATAAACTAGCATCCTATACTAAGCATTTAGGATTGCGGGTAAGGTATCAATGACTGTAGCAACAATGACAGGCTATGCAACAGAATAGGAGTAACCGAACAGTAGCATGCTACACTACTCTAATGCAAGCAGTATAGAGAAGAATAGACGATATCTGGTGATCAAGGGGGGGGGGGGGGGGGGCTTGCCTGGTTGCTCTGGCAAGAGAGAGGGGTCGTCAACTCCGTAGTCGAACTGGGCAGCAGCAGCGTCGGTCTCGTAGTCTACCAGAGAGAAGAGGGGGAAGAAACAATGAATACCTTGCAAACAAGTGCATATCGATGCATGACATGACAAGTAACGGTGCTAGGGGTGCCCTAACGAGGTATGAGGTGATACCGGTGAAGGGGGAAAACATCCGGGAAAGTATTCCCGGTGTTTCGCGTTTTCGGGCAGAGGAGCCAGAGGGGGAAAGTTGCGAGTTGGATAGGTTAGGAATGTGTGGCGGACGAACGGGCTGCGTATCCGGAATTGTCTCGTCGTTCTGAGCAACTTTCATGTTGGAAATATTTTAATCCGAGTTACGGATTAAAAGATATGATTTTCTAAAGATTTTAATAATTTCTGGAATTTAATTAATTATTTAAATCTAACATTATCCAAAACAGTGTTTGCTGACGTCATCATGACGTCAGCATGACGTCAGCAGTCAACAGAGGTGTTGACTGGTCAACTGACGTGTGGGTCCCACTGGTCATTGACTGTTTAACCTAATCAGCGTTTAACTAATCTAACTACTGTTTAATTAACCTAATTAGTTAATTAGGTTAATCTAATTATGATTAATTAACTTAATTAATTCCTTAATTAATTAATTAATTTAATTATTATTTATTTAATTATTTTTATTAATATTATTTTTTTCTCTTTTTTTTAAACGTTTCTGGGGCTGGGGCCCGCTAGTCAGTGGCCCAGAGGGCATCGGACCCCACCCGGCAGTGGCCCAGGAGGCCGACCGGGCGCGGGTGCGGGCGCTCGCCCGAACGGGCGTGGGCGCTGCGGGCGCAGCCCAGCAAGGCGTCGCGGGGCGCCGGTGGCGACGGCGAGGTCATGGCCGGAGCGGGGCGCAGCGTGGCCGTGGCCTGAGCGGGACGGCGCGGGCCGGGGTTCCCGGGGGGGGGGGGGGGGCGCTCGCGCGAGGCCGAGGCAAGGGAGCAGCACGGGGAAGCGGGGAGGGGCCGGCGTCGCCGGAGGGAGAGGAGGCCGGGGGTGCGGTCGCGCACCGGGCGCGGACGGCGAGCCGCGCGGGCGGGGAGAACCGGGACGAGGCCCGTGCGAGGGGGGCGGCGCGGCCGTGCGTGGCCGTGCGGGGCCGCGGCTGTGGCCGCGTGGGCGCGTGCGGGCGCCGCCGAGGTGCGGGCGTGCCGGAGCCCGGACGGCGCGGTGAGTGAGCGAGGGGGAGAGGGGAGGGGTCGGGGACGGGACGGCCCGGCGCGGCACGGGCGACGGTGGCGCCGGAGCACGTCGAGCGGCGACGACCGAGGCGACCTAGGGGGAGAGGGGGAGCGAAGGGGGGAGCTCACGGGGGGGAAGGGGCGCGTAGGGTCTAGGCAGCGTGCTCGGGGGCGGCCGGAGAAGACCGGCGAGGAGGAGGGCGAGGAGGCGGCGCTCGACGGCGATGTGGTCCCGGCGAGGTGGGAGACGGGGACGGATCCGAGGCGACGAGGGGGCGTCGGGCGTGCGGCGAGGGGGGGGGGGGGAGGACGGGGCGGCGTCGGGTGGGGGTGGGGCGCCGGCGTCGGGGTCGACGGGATCGGGGCCGATCCCGATCCGGATCGGTGGGAGGGGGAGAAGGGGATTGAGGGGGAGTGGGGGGGGGGCGTCGGCTAGGGTTTCTCCCCTGGTGGGGGGTTATGGAGGGGAGGGGTGGGCCGGCTGGGCCTAGGGGTTGGCCCAGTTGGGCCACGGCCCAGAGGGGGTTTTCTCCTTCTTTTTTTTTCTGTTAGTTTTAGGTTTTAGTTTTTTTTTCTGTTTTGTTTTTATTTATTTTCTTTTCTGTTTTAAATCAGTTTAAATTATTTAGACATTTTCTAAAAATGTGATTGCTGTACCATAACTACCCTTGTATTATTTGGCACCCACCGAACATTTTTGTTTCTACTTTCGAAAACTTTTATTGTCGACATTAATTTTAAATTTTAATTTGACGCGGTTTGAACTAACGGACGTTTAGCATCAGTAATCGGGATGACGTGGCTTGATTAGCGTGGGATTATTTTAGTAAGATTATCCGGGCGTCACAATTCTCCTCCACTACAAGAAATCTCGTCCCGAGATTTAAGAGGGGGACTAGGGGGAAAGGTCTGGTTACGAAATCCTAACGAATCTTCTCGCCTTTGATTGCTCTTCTCGAAGAGGTTGATCCCTTTCATTGACATCTTCAGTTCTCTGCTTCGAGTCATCATGATGAAGTTGTCGTCCTGCCTTGGGGATCTTCATCGTACTTACGGAAAGGATAAGGGGTAGCTTCAAAAGGACAGACCTCTACAAGGTTGACTATCTGGTCGATAACATCGAGGAAGGTGGCGGAAGTTACTCTCGAATTGAATCTTAAGAAAATATCGAGAGCAAAGTAAGGAGGTACCATGAGAAGTTTCAAACGGATAGACAAGCATTCGATGCCTAATCAGAAGGTGAAAGGGTCCAGGGCAACGAGAATAAGTATTGCGTATGATACCAAAATAGATCACTTGAGACGGTGATCCGTGAATTACATACGAGTCCACGCACGAGGAATAACTTTAGGAACAGGGGGTGTACAGGAGAGTCAGGTTTCGATCCTGTGGAACTGTGGGTTATGGGCCCACCATTTGGTTGAAAGTAGGAAGGGGGCCGACATCTTGCACGGTCACGATAGTAAGGCGTGTCAGAGGGTAGCCTATCAGTTATGTCGGCAACAACATCGATACCAAGGGTGAGGGACGAAGAGAACCATTTTTCTGCTCGTTGCAACGAGGCGGACCAATAGGCAAAATTCTCGTCCATCGGTGGCTACCGGAATGTCATCAACAATAGTAACAGGGTCTTACTGACAGAGTGGTACAACAAGGTGCTTAGCTAAGCAGGGAAATGCCACTGCTCAGATAAGTCAGATTACTAGAAATGTTAATCAATACAATGGGAAGGATAGTATGATTATCATATTAAACAGATCAATGGAAAGGAAAATGTTTTGAACACTTATTTCAGGGGTATATCCTTCCCAAGGATAAATAGAGCATGATATCCCTGGCAGGATATTAAGTAGAAAACCCTTCAGGGAAGGGGAGAGAAATTTCATGACATTACCCATACAACGGTGATTGGATAATTGAGCAAGAAACATTTAGCACTGGGCTTCAAATGTTCTTGTTGAAAAAAACGGAGTACCATAGACATGCTTCGAGATAGCATTGACATGATCATCAAGTAAGGGGTCAGAATTTGGATGCACAAAGGATTCATCAGGAACAACTTATAGCATAAGTCTTATGATTTCCTCAGGGAAGAATCGCTAAGCTTTCTAAAAAGGGAACTATAACAACAGGTCCTCCGGCCAGGGGTGATAGGCATGACCTCACCTTACCGATATATAAGGACCAATGTTATAACTCTTGGAAATAAGTCCCAACCATCATATCTGACTGAGATTCAGATCTGGTTGGTGCCATGATACCTCAGACGCAGGATGTCCGAGATGAAAAGGTGCAACACAAATCAATGAGACGACATTGTAAGATTCTCGAGAAATGAACTATGGAAGTGGGTCCCAAAACAATAGTTCATCATTAGACCAAGGAGAGGATGAGGAGGTGGCGGATTGACTCAGCGACAATCCATTGACATTTCCAAAAAGGATGGATTTCCACAACTATGTGAACAAGGAGATAACATTTGTCAGATCAAATGATATAATGAGGTATGCTGGAGGAAAACATACACAGTTAAACATTGGTAGAAAGATGCGCCCGAAATATGGTTGGGCTGCACGACCAATGTCAGAATGGTGATTCAATAATCAATAGTCTAAGAATGAATGGCCGGCCATTAACTTCAAAGTAATAGGGTTGCTAGAAAGGCAGAATCCAAACAGCACCGTTCACTTGTTGGTACCCCGGTTGGAATCAACGTGAGGACCAAGAAAGAATGGTGATGATGAGAAGTATCACTATTCCAAGAATTCTTAAGAGGTGGAGCAATCCTCACAACATTCTTGACTTCAAAGATGGTAATACTCCGCGGTAGAATCGTAACATAAGTTGGATAACAAGGAACTCAAGGTACAACACAAAACACGAACAAGTTTGTGTTGGAGGGAAGGCAATAAAGTGGCCAATGATAACACAACTCATCAAGGGCAAGGATGGTATTTCTCTTCATGAATCCGGTTGATATCCTGGAAGAGCTCATAAGATTGATGATGATCACGACACACTTTGTCGAGAGGTTCCAAGATGTAATCGATCGGCGATGACATCAAGTCAAATGAATGGTGAAGTGAAAGGTTATTGGAACGAAGGGTATGACACAAACTCGAAACCAAGCTTATTGTCCAAGGAGAAATGATATGAGGAGGAAGATCAACGTAAGCTTAGCTCATCGTCAAATAATTGTGCTACGGGAAGGAGGACCCGGTAGCACAGTTAAAATTTTAGCAAGATAATGATATAGCCGATCAGGATAGGAATGATGTGATCGGGTACAAACTTGTACTGATAGAAGCTTACCGAAGAGTTGTTGAACCGTAGTGCGGACTCGGTTCAGTTATTGGTGTCTTTGAGTGTTTAATAACTCAGAGCCCGTGAAAATTTGGATTCAGTGGGGATGTAGCACTTGATGAAGAACTTGTTAGAAGTTATGCAGTTCCATGATAATCTCGAGATACCAGGGGGGTAATACTCGACGGCAGATCAAGTAGAGGTTGGACCGGGGTATTGCTCTACAGAAGACAAGTGCTAAAACTTGCACGAGAAATGGTATTCAAAAGAGAACATGGTCAGAACCACGATTGTAAAAGGCCAGATCCCTGATATACGATGAACTTATACCAAAGGAATAACTTGTTTAAGAGAAGCTTTAACGACAAGATCTACATCGTGTCCATGGGCATGAACACAAGTTCAAGGTCGACTCCCACTTCTTCAATGTATAACCTTCCATTCACTTCTCTCTTTGATAAAGGAATTAGTGTTGAAAGTTTTACCTGGTGAAATACCAGATGAGTATGACTCGTGAAAACTTCCGAGTTCACACATATAAAGGAAGGCATAGGTTCAACCCGTCAGGGTATCGTGGAAACATATACCACAAGCTTCAATAGTAAATACCACCAGCTCGAAAGCAGAGCATGGTTGGTCAAGCAGAGGATACAATGTACCAAAGGCATTATGTATCGGGGGAAAGAACTCACAAGGTGCTTAATTATTAAGGACACTGTCGGATGATATTTCAACAAAGGATCCGATGGTCCATAGCGAAACTGATGTGAGTATCGATACCCAATCAGAGGAAGAAAGAATGCAAATGCATCGGTTTATAGAACATCTGAATAATTCAATGTTTAAATAACAAAGGGATTATGATTTTCAAATCAAGGGATCAGAAGCAAACGCTCTGATTTAAGGATGGATAAGTTGAGTAGGCTTAGGGATACCATCGACGGTAATTTGATTGGTCGAGATCCAGCTCATGTTCAAAATGACATCTGAGCCGGAAAGATAATTTAAAAGGATCAACCGATGATTGTGAACATTCACAACATATTGAATCAACGGACTCAAAAATGATGGTGACAAAGGATGCCAATATGACTACTATACTTAAGGGATTAATCATAATGAAAGCAAAACAAGAAATTCCAGAGCAATAGGTTGCTGAGGATTTTTGGAATACCGAATGGTATTTCGAAGACTTTTGTGTAACACATGATCAACTGGGGGATGAGCGGATACTCGATAAGTGTGAGAATTAACCGTAGGGGTATTCAGGTGACAAAGAACAACAAGGCAGTAAGCTCAAAGGATTATCGAAACAACGACGAGTTTTTCAGGGTATCTTGTAATAACAAGACCAACTGAGGATGAATGTAAGAATAACAACTGCAAGTAGTTATCCATAAGGGTTTGCGGTGGAAGGGGAATTGCAAACGCGATGAACACAAGTTCTCGGGTTAACAGCGGAGAGTATCTTCAGGGTCTTCTGGTGCAGCCGGCGATCATCTGGGCTGAAGGGGCTCTCCGGGAAAAAGTATTTTCGAGAACCTAAAGTTAGATTTTAGTAAAAATCGTTTAACCCGAATAGAAGAGAGTTCAGAATCCCGGAGTAAAGATCGAGGAGTAAAAGATCCTAATACCACCCATTTGGCGACGTGGGCCCATGGGCCGCACAGCCAAGTTAGTAAAACAATTTTCATCGACTAGACTCAACTTCGGCCAAGGAGTTGGAAAGGGGGATTCCTACAGGCAACCTGGCTATGATACCAACTTGTGACGCCCCCGATTCAATCGTACACTAATCATACACGCAAACGTGTACGATCAAGATCAGGGACTCACGGGAAG
Organism: Triticum timopheevii; assembly: GCA_963921465.1. Taxonomy (NCBI): domain Eukaryota; kingdom Viridiplantae; phylum Streptophyta; class Magnoliopsida; order Poales; family Poaceae; genus Triticum; species Triticum timopheevii. Next base: position 263,070,448 of record OY997264.1, read on the forward strand.
ATATCACAACACAACTCTACAAATAAAATAAGTCATACAAGCATCATATTACAAGCCAGGGGCCTCGAGGGCTCGAATACAAGAGCTCGATCATAGACGAGTCAGCGGAAGCAACAATATCTGAGTACAGACATAAGTTAAACAAGTTGCCTTAAGAAGGCTAGCACAAACTGGGATACAGATCGAAAGAGGCGCAGGCCTCCTGCCTGGGATCCTCCTAAACTACTCCTGGTCGTCGTCAGCGGGCTGCACGTAGTAGTAGGCTCCTCCAGTGTAGTAGTCGTCATCGACGGTGGCGTCTGACTCCTGGGCTCCAGCATCTGGTTGCGACAACCAGAAAGAAAGGAAAGGGGGGGAAGGGGGAAGAAAGCAACCGTGAGTACTCATCCAAAGTACTCGCAAGCAAGGAACTACCCTACATATGCATGGATATATGTGTAATGGGCCATATCAGTGGACTGAACTGCAGAATGCCAGAATAAGAGGGGGATAGCTAGTCTTATCGAAGACTACGCTTCTGGTCACCGCCGTCTTGCAACAGGTAGAAGAGGGCAGTCTGAAGTCCTCCAAGTAACATCACATAGCAATAATCCTACCCGGCGATCCCCTCCTCGTATCCCTGAGAGAGAGCGACCACCGGTTGTATCTGGCACTTGGAAGGGTGTGTTTTATTAAGTATCCGGTTCTAGTTGTCATAAGGTCAAGGTACAACTCCAAGTCGTCCTGTTACCGAAGATCACGGCTATTCGAATAGATTAACTTCCCTGCAGGGGTGCACCAACTTACCCAACACGCTCGATCCCATTTGGCCGGACACACTTTCCTGGGTCATGCCCGGCCTCGGAAGATCAACACGTCGCAGCCCCACCTAGGCACAACAGAGAGGCCAGCACGCCGGTCTAAACCTAAGCGCACATGGGTCTGGGCCCATCGCCCATAGCACACCTGCACGTTGCGTACGCGGCCGAAAGCAGAACTAGCCCCCTTAATACAAGAGAAGGCTTACGTTCCAATTCGGCGCGCGCCACTCAGTCGCTGACGTCACGAAGGCTTCGGCTGATACCACGACGCCGGGATACCCATAGCTACTCCCGCGTAGATGGTTAGTGCGTATAGGCTCGTAGCCAACTCAGATCAAATACCAAGATCTCGTTAAGCGTGTTAAGTATCCGCGAACGCCGACGAGGGCCAGGCCCACCTGTCTCCTAGGTGGTCTCAACCTGCCCCCTGTCGCTCCGCCACAAAGTAACAGTCGGGGGCCGTCGGGAACCCAGGCCCACCTCTACCGGGATGGAGCCACCTGTCCTTTCAGCCCCCATCTCCGAAGAGTATCACAGGTAATGTAACTGTGTAAAATATATCGTATATGCCCGTGATCACCTCCCGAAGTGATCACGGCCCAGTAGTATAGCATGGCAGACGGACAAGAGTGTAGGGCCAATGATGATAAACTAGCATCCTATACTAAGCATTTAGGATTGCGGGTAAGGTATCAATGACTGTAGCAACAATGACAGGCTATGCAACAGAATAGGAGTAACCGAACAGTAGCATGCTACACTACTCTAATGCAAGCAGTATAGAGAAGAATAGACGATATCTGGTGATCAAGGGGGGGGGGGGCTTGCCTGGTTGCTCTGGCAAGAGAGAGGGGTCGTCAACTCCGTAGTCGAACTGGGCAGCAGCAGCGTCGGTCTCGTAGTCTACCAGAGAGAAGAGGGGGAAGAAACAATGAATACCTTGCAAACAAGTGCATATCGATGCATGACATGACAAGTAACGGTGCTAGGGGTGCCCTAACGAGGTATGAGGTGATACCGGTGAAGGGGGAAAACATCCGGGAAAGTATTCCCGGTGTTTCGCGTTTTCGGGCAGAGGAGCCAGAGGGGGAAAGTTGCGAGTTGGATAGGTTAGGAATGTGTGGCGGACGAACGGGCTGCGTATCCGGAATTGTCTCGTCGTTCTGAGCAACTTTCATGTTGGAAATATTTTAATCCGAGTTACGGATTAAAAGATATGATTTTCTAAAGATTTTAATAATTTCTGGAATTTAATTAATTATTTAAATCTAACATTATCCAAAACAGTGTTTGCTGACGTCATCATGACGTCAGCATGACGTCAGCAGTCAACAGAGGTGTTGACTGGTCAACTGACGTGTGGGTCCCACTGGTCATTGACTGTTTAACCTAATCAGCGTTTAACTAATCTAACTACTGTTTAATTAACCTAATTAGTTAATTAGGTTAATCTAATTATGATTAATTAACTTAATTAATTCCTTAATTAATTAATTAATTAAATTATTATTTATTTAATTATTTTTATTAATATTATTTTTTTCTCTTTTTTTTAAACGTTTCTGGGGCTGGGGCCCGCTAGTTAGTGGCCCAGAGGGCATCGGACCCCACCCGGCAGTGGCCCAGGAGGCCGACCGGGCGCGGGTGCGGGCGCTCGCCCGAACGGGTGTGGGCGCTGCGGGCGCAGCCCAGCAAGGCGTCGCGGGGCGCCGGTGGCGACGGCGAGGTCATGGCCGGAGCGGGGCGCAGCGTGGCCGTGGCCTGAGCGGGACGGCGCGGGCCGGGGTTCCCGGGGGGGGGGGGGGCGCTCGCGCGAGGCCGAGGCAAGGGAGCAGCACGGGGAAGCGGGGAGGGGCCGGCGTCGCCGGAGGGAGAGGAGGCCGGGGGTGCGGTCGCGCACCGGGCGCGGACGGCGAGCCGCGCGGGCGGGGAGAACCGGGACGAGGCCCGTGCGAGGGGGGCGGCGCGGCCGTGCGTGGCCATGCGGGGCCGCGGCTGTGGCCGCGTGGGCGCGTGCGGGCGCCGCCGAGGTGCGGGCGTGCCGGAGCCCGGACGACGCGGTGAGTGAGCGAGGGGGAGAGGGGAGGGGTCGGGGACGGGACGGCCCGGCACGGCACGGGCGACGGTGGCGCCGGAGCACGTCGAGCGGCGACGACCGAGGCGACCTAGGGGGAGAGGGGGAGCGAAGGGGGGAGCTCACGGGGGGGAGGGGCGCGTAGGGTCTAGGCAGCGTGCTCGGGGGCGGCCGGAGAAGACCGGCGAGGAGGAGGGCGAGGAGGCGGCGCTCGACGGCGATGTGGTCCCGGCGAGGTGGGAGACAGGGACGGATCCGAGGCGACGAGGGGGCGTCGGGCGTGCGGCGAGGTGGGGGAGGACGGGGCGGCGTCGGGTGGGGGTGGGGCGCCGGCGTCGGGGTCGACGGGATCGGGGCCGATCCCGATCCGGATCGGTGGGAGGGGGAGAAGGGGATCGAGGGGGAGTGGGGGGGGGCGTCGGCTAGGGTTTCTCCCCTGGTGGGGGGTTATGGAGGGGAGGGGTGGGCCGGCTGGGCCTAGGGGTTGGCCCAGTTGGGCCACGGCCCAGAGGGGGTTTTCTCCTTCTTTTTTTTTTTCTGTTAGTTTTAGGTTTTATTTTTTTTTTCTGTTTTGTTTTTATTTATTTTCTTTTCTGTTTTAAATCAGTTTAAATTATTTAGACATTTTCTAAAAATGTGATTGCTGTACCATAACTACCCTTGTATTATTTGGCACCCACCGAACATTTTTGTTTCTACTTTCGAAAACTTTTATTGTCGACATTAATTTTAAATTTTAATTTGACGCGGTTTGAACTAACGGACGTTTAGCATCAGTAATCGGGATGACGTGGCTTGATTAGCGTGGGATTATTTTAGTAAGATTATCCGGGCGTCACAAGGGAGGAGGTCAAGGAAGAAGAACAAGAAGGGGGGCTCTCTCCCCCTTGCTTCCGGTGGCGCCGGAACACCGCTAGGGGCCATCATCATCACCGCGTTCTTCACCAACACCGCCGTCATCTTCACCAACATCTCCATCACCTTCCCCCATCTATACCCAGCGGTCCACTCTACCGCAACCCGCTGTACCCTCTACTTGAGCATGGTGCTTTATGCTTCATATTATTTTCCAATGATGTGTTGCCATCCTATGATGTCTGAGTAGATTTTCGTTGTCCTATCGGTGATTGATGAATTGTTATGATTGGTTTGAATTGCATGTTTTATTATTGGTGCTGTCCTATTGTGCCCTCCGTGTCGCGCGAGCGTGAGGGATTCGCGCTGTAGGGTTTTCAATATGTTTATGATTTGCTTACGGTGGGTGGCGTGAGTGACAGAAGCACAGACCCGAGTAAGTAGGTTGTTTGCATATGGGATAAAGGGGACTTGATACTTTAATGCTATGGTTGGGTTTTACCTTAATGAATCTTTAGTAGTTGTGGATGCTTGCTAGAGTTCCAATCATAAGTGCATATGATCCAAGCAGAGAAAGTATGTTAGCTTATGCCTCTCCCTCAAATAGAATTGCAATAATGATTACCGGTCTAGTAACATAGTCAATTGCTTAGGGACACTTTCACAACTCCTACCACCACTTTTCCACACTCGCTTTATTTACTTTATCGCATTTTTATCTAAACAGCCCCTAGTTTTTATTTACGCGTTCTTTATTATCTTGCAAACCTATCCTATCACACCTACAAAGTACTTCTAGTTTCATACTTGTTCTAGGTAAAGCGAATGTCAAGCGTGCGTAGAGTCGTATCAGTGGACGATAGGACTTGAGAGATTATTTGTTCTACCTTTAGCTCCTCGTTGGGTTCGACACTCTTACTTATCGAAAGAGGCTACAACTATCCCGTATACTTGCGGGTTATCAAGCATCCCCAAGCTTAATTCCTGCTCGTCCTCGAGTAGATAAATGATAAAAATAGAATTTTGATGTGGAATGCTACCTAGCATAATTCTCAATGTAATTTTATTTATTGTGGCATGAATGTTCAGATCCAAATGATTAAAGATAAAAGCTTATAAAACATAAAAATAATAATGCTTCAAAGCATACTAACAAATAATCATGTCCAATCAAAATAGCATAGCCAAAGAAAGCTTATCCCTACAAAATCATATAGTTAGGCCATGCTTCATTTTCATTACACAAAATACTCCCATCATGAACAACCCCGATGACGAGCCGAGCAATTGTTTCATACTTTTTAACGCGCTTTAGCTTTTTTCAACTCTTACGCAATACATGAGTGCAAGCCATGGACATAGCACTATGGTAGTATAAGGTGGTGGTTGTGAGGACAAAAAGAGGGAGAAGATAGTCTCACATCAACTAGGCGTATCAACAGGCTATGGAGATGCCCATCAATAGATATCAATGTCAGTGAGTAGGGATTGCCATGCAACGGATGCACTAGAGCTATAAATATATGAAAGCTCAACAAAAAAAACTAAGTGGGTGTGCATCCAACTGCTTGCTCAGGAAGACCTAGGGCATTTTGAGGAAGCCCATCATTGGAATATACAAGCCAAGTTCTATAATGAAAAATTCCCACTTAGTATATGAAAGTGACAACATAGAAGACTCTCTATCATGAAGATCATGGTGCTACTTTGAAGCACAAGTGTGGAAAAAGAGATAGTAGCATTGTCCCTTCTCTCTTTTTGTCTCATTTTATTTTTTTTATTTTTCTTTTTTTCTTTTTTTTCTTCTTTTCTTTGGCCTTTTTTTGGCCTTATCTTTTTTTCTTTTCTCTTTTTTTTCTTTTAAAGTCCGAAGTCTCATCCCGACTTGTGGGGGAATCATAGTGTTCATCATCCTTTCCTCACTGAGACAATGCTCTAATAATGAAGATCATCACACTTTTATTGATTTACAACTCAAGAATTACAACTCAAAGCTAGAACAAGATATGACTCTATATGAATGCCTCTGGCGGTGTACCGGGATATGCAATGAATCAAGAGCGACATGTATGAAAATTATGAAGGTGGCCTTGCCACAAATACGATGTCAACTACATGATCATGCAGAAAGCAATATGACAATAATGGAACGTGTCATAATAAACGGAACGGTGGAAAGTTGCATGGCAATATAACTCGGAATGGCTATGGAAATGCCATAATAGGTAGGTATGGTGGCTGTTTTGAGGAATGTAAATATTGGGTGCATGATACCGGCGAAAGTTGCGCGGCACAATAGAGGCTAGCAAAGTGGAAGGATGAGTGTGCGTATATCCATGGACTCATATTAGTCATAAAGAACTCATATACTTATTGCAAAAGTCTACTTAGCCCTCGAAGCAAAGTACTACTACACATGCCCCTAGAGGGATAGATTGGTAGGAAAAGACCATCGCTCATCCCCGACTGCCACTCATAAGGAAGATAATCAAAAGAGCACCTCATGCAACAAATTTATCACACAACTTTTACCATATGTGCATGCTACGGGACTTGCTAACTTCAACACAAGTATTTCTCAATTTCATAATTACCCACTAGCATGACCCTAACATTACAACTTTTATATCTCAAAACAATTATCAAGCATCAAATTGATCATAGCATCCAATTCACTTCCTATGATAGTTTTTATTATACCCAACTTGGATGCTCATCATTCTAAGACCAAATTTGTAACCATAGCAAATACCATGCTGTTCTAAAAGACTCTCAAAATAATATAAGTGAAGCATGAGAGACTAGCAATTTCTTCAAAATTAAGCCACCGCCGTGCTCTAAAAGATATAAGTGAAGCACTAGAGCAAAAACTATCAAGCTCAAAAGATATAAGTGAAGCACATAGAGTGTTCTAGCAAATTCTAATAAAGTGGGCTTCTCCCAAAAGGTGTGTACAGAAAGGATGATTGTGGTAAACTAAAAAGCAAAGACTAATATAATACACGACGCTCCAAGAAAAACACATATCATGTGGCGAATAAAAATATATCTCCAAGTAAAGTTACCAATGAACGAAGACGAAAGAGGGGATGCCTTCCCGGGGCATCCCCAAGCTTAGGCTTTTGGATACCCTTGAATATCTTGGGGTGCCACGGGCATCCCCAAGCTTAGGCCCTTGCCACTCCTTATTCAATAGTCCATCAAAGCTCTACCCAAAACTTGAAAACTTCACAACACAAAACTCAACAGCAAATCTTATAAGCTCTGTTAGTGAAAGAAAACAAAACCACCACATAAGGTACTGTAATGAACTCATTATTTATTTATTTTGGTGTTAAACCTACTGTATTCCAACTTCTCTATGGTTTATAAACTATTTTACTAGCCATAGATGCATCAAAATAAGCAAACAACACACGAAAAACAGAATCTGTCAAAACAGAACAGTGTGTAGCAATCTGTAACTAACGCAAACTTCTGGAACTCTAAAAATCCTACCAAAATAGGAAGTCCTGGAAAATTTGTCTATTTATCAGCAAAAAAAAAGAATCAACGCAAAATCACGTTTTTTTTGATTTAACAAAACTAATTCTGTGCGTGCAAATTTTCTGTTTTTCAGCAGAATCAAATCAACTATCATCATAGGTTATCCTATAGGTTCTACTTGGCACAAACACTAATTAAAAGATAAAAACACATCTAAACAGAAGGTAGATGCAAAATTTATTACTAAACAGAAACAAAAACAAAAAACACAAATAAAATTGGGTTGCCTCCCAACTAGCGCTATCGTTTAACGCCCCTAGCTAGGCATAAAAGCGAAGATAGATCTAAGTAGTGCCATCTTTGGCACTCAATTCATAAGTAGCTCGCATGATATATTCATAAGGTAATTTGACTTTCTTTATTGGAAAGTGCTCCATGCCTTTCCTTAATGGAAATTGGAATCTAATATTCCCTTACTTCATATCAATAATTGCACCAATTGTTCTAAGGAAAGGTCTACCAAGAATAATAGGGCAAGAAAGATTGCAATCTATATCAAGAACGATAAAATCTACGGGCACCAAATTTCTGTTTGCAACAATGAGAACATCATTGATCCTTCCCATTGGCTTTTTAATGGTGGAATCCGCAAGGTGCAAATTTAAAGAGCAATCATCAAGATCATGGAAACCTAGAATATCACATAAAGTTTTTGGAATCGTGGAAATGCTAGCACCCAATTCACACAAAGCAAAACACTCATGATCTTTAATTCTAATCTTTATGGTAGGTTCCCACTCATCATTAAGTTTTCTAGGTATAGAAACTTCCAAATTAAGTTTTTCATCATAAGATTGCATCAAGGCATCAACGATATGTTTGGTAAAAGCTTTATTTTGACTATAAGCATGAGGAGAATTAACAACGGATTGCAACAAGGAAATACAACCTTCTAAAGAACAATTATCATAATCAAATTCCTTGAAATCCAAGATAGTGGGTTCAATGCTATTTAAAGTCATGACCTCTCCAATCCCACTTTTACCAAATTTAGCATCAAGATCTGAAAACTCCGAATTCTTGGGACGCCTTCTAACTAAAGTTGACTCATCTTCAGTCCCATAATTATCAAGATTCATATTGCAAAACAAAGATCTAATAGGAGACGCATTAATAACTTTAAGATCTTCATCATTATTTTCATCTAACTTTTCTGGTTTGGCGGCCATCTTATTGACTAAGGTGGCTTGCTTATCAGAAATTTTGGCTATAGCTTTTTGAAGCCGGGTAATTTGAGAGTTCACACCATAAAATTCTTTATTCATATCATCAAGCTCCTTATTCATAAAACCCCAAAACCCTTTTTGTTCTTTAAGCTCTTTTCTGAAGAAATTATTATGCTCAAATTGCAAATTCATAAAGCTTCTAATATTTGATTCAATCTCTTCCAACCTTCTAAGAAGGTGGTCGATACTCTTGGGCAAAGCCATAAGGACAAACAGGCACACAAGCAAACAAAAAAAGGCAAGCGAAAGAGAGAGGAGGAGATTGGGAAAGAGAGGGCAAACAAAATGGCAAGGGTGAAGTGGGGGAGAGGAAAACGAGAGGCAAATGGAAAATAATGTAAATGCGAGGGAGATGGGTTTGTGATGGGTACTTGGTATGTCTTGACTTGAGCGAAGACCTCCCCGGCAACGGCGCCAGAAATCCTTCTTGCTACGTCTTGAGCTTGCGTTGGTTTTCCTTGAAGAGGAAAGGTGATGCGGAGCATCCCACGTTCATCCCAATGTACACTCCGACTACTCTCCAAGCCCCAAGGATACATTAGGTGAGATCTCGACTATGCGCCATTGGACACAAGGTGAACCCGTTCCTAAATGCTTCCCCTTTCCATTCGCGTGAGACATGGTTGCTACTTCAAGCGTGAACCTTGTGCATACTCAGGTACACCCGAGGAGACCATGGAGAACCCAAGGACCAAGGCCAAGCGTGCGTGGAAGCGAAGGAAGGAGAAGTAAGAAGAGTCTGTTGCTACAACAACTGGACATCCGGCCATGTCCCGGACATCCGGCCAGGCCCGGACATCCGGCCCAATGCCCAGAAATCTGGCTCCCTTCTATCCAGAGAGCACCAGAGTCGGCCAAGTCAGCCCGGACATCCGGCCCCCAGGCCCGGACATCCGACCCATCGCGAGCTGCCGGACATCCGGCCTAGCGCCCGGAAATCTGGCGCCCCATCACAGAAGCTGGACCTTGCCAGCCCGGACATCCGGCCCCAGCGCCCGGACATCCGGCGTCTCATGAAGGCCCGGACATCCGGCCCGACGCCCGGACATCCGGCCCCCCTGCCTGCGTGCAGCTCATCCGGGCCGAGTCCCATGTACCCCTTTGTCCCTTAGACTATATATACTACCCCACCTCCTCCTAGTTAGGGTTAGCATTGGTTTAGCTAATATTTGTGTGAGAGCCTTTCTCATCCACTTGGATACTTCTCCTCAGAGTTCACGACCTCTTCGGAGAAGATCCCCCAAGCGGATTCAAGACCCCTTTCTAGGGAAGATCATCAAGACCTCCATACGGAGAAGAACGGTTACTCTGTATCCTTACCTTTGTTGATTGTGGATCATGTGCTACTCTTTGTTCTCGGTGATCTAGCACTTGTGTGATTGATTCCTTGTCGGTTTAGTGATTCTCTCTCGTTTTCCCCATGTTTCCCCTTTGTGCTTCCGCGTGTTCTTCGTGATTCCCCGTAGGATCCACTCGAAACGTGAAAGATCGGCCCCTAGGGTTCCGCCCTACATCATCTTGGGATCATGAGCCACGTTGATCACGTTTTTGGAGCCCCTACCTCTCTTTTTCTAGCTTGATTTTGTTGATTTCGTCCTAAATCTGAAAATCCCCACCAAAAATAGCCCCCAAATTTTTTTGTGATTTGTTGGTTTGATGATGTTTTGTTGATTTTGATCCATGGATTTTCTTGGTTTCAAGTGGGTCTAGCATCTCCCCAAGTTTCCCCACTTTCCATCCACAAAATCTTCGCAATTTTGCCCCCGAAATCATCAAATTCCGCCCTGAAATCGAGTTCCTCGAGTTCATCCTCGGATTTGGATCCCGGACATCCGGCCCGACCCTCGGACATCCACCCATTAGCCGGTGACACCGGCTCCTGGAGCGCATTTTCGCGCGCGGTTCTGGACATCAGGTCCCGGAAATCCGGCCCGAGCCCCGGATGTCCGGCCCCTGTCATTTCAGCTTTTCCCGTTTCACCGTTTCGGCCATAACTAATTCATCCGGAGTCCGTTTTTGACGTTCTTTAGCTCGTTTTGAAGCTATTGACATCCACCATCCCACAAAAATACCACCAACATCATTTTACTCCATCAAATTTTGTGAATTTTGGCATCTTTGCCTAGGGCTTCCACCACAACATCCGCATAACCACCACCGCCTTCCGCCACCTAACCCATTTTGATCCATATAGCATTAGTGGTTGCTTGAGTAGTGATTCGAGTCTACTAAGGTGTTTCGGATACTTAGGGACGGTTGCTTATTCATCAACCACCACCGCCATTTCCACGTAGACGTGCCCACCATACATTTCCAACCCAACCTAACCCAATTTTGTTTGATCTTGTTTGAGTTGAGGCTTGTGTCTCCTAAGGTGTTTCGGCTACTTAGGGATGGCAACTTCGACTCCGACACATGTATAGCCATCATTCCACTTCCGCATTGCTAAGTGCAAACCACCACCACTTTCTGCTACCACCATTTTGACATTCGACGTTTGAGATTTTGAGTTCGCGGTTTTTCCGTTTCCTAAGGTGTTTCGGCTACTTAGGGATGAGACTCCATCATCTTGGTTTCTACATCAAGAACACCGCCACTCATCATCGCCAAGGACGGTAACCTCCATATCATCTTGGTATCGTGGTATCCCTCCATTGTATATTCCCTTGACATTGCATTGTTAACCCCTAGACCAATTTGCGTTACATGCCTATCGAGACTTGCCATTTGAGTATTGCCGGCAACGTTACTTGTGCACATTAGTGATCATACTTCCCATAGCATACATACCATATCATCGTGGTGCATATCTTGGTATCATATATTGTGTCACAAGTTTGTTCCCGCATATACGCAATTGCTATCTTGGTTTGTGCATTGTGCAAAAGTGGCCATAAAAAAAGAGAAAATAAAGCTTTTAAGCAAAAGAGAAAGAGAGCAAAGAAGCTTGTAAGCAAGTGCCATAGCATCATACCACCTTGCACATAAGATTGTCATATTCGATCATCTTGGATCATCTTGAGAGAAACATCGGGAACTATACATACATAGTATACTTGGGATAAAAGTTGCTACATTTTGCATCTTATAGGTTGTGCACAAGTGTCTTATCCGCCTATTGAGCAATCGTGCTAGCATCTCTCTTGAGTTGTGCAAAACGAGCATTTTCCGTGGATTCCACATTTTGTGCTCATTCCTTGGTTGCACGACCCCATTTATCTATCCGTGTGTGTGTGTGTTTCCGTGTGCCATCCATATTGCTATTGGTCCATTTGTTTCACTTGCGAATTTGTGAATCTCTTTCAACATTATTGACTCTTGCTAACATTTTGCATTAAATTTTTGTGCCACTATCCTCACCGAGCTCCTCCATAAGTTTAATTGTGTAGGTGTGAGAACCGACAAGGATTGGTACCAATAGTGCTATTTCATTGTCCGCATTTGAGTGAACTTGATTCATTGTCAACATCGGTCAAGGTACATTGGTATAAGTTCTTCTCTTTCTCCCACTCATATTTTCTCGAGTCTTGTGATGGATAGGCAAGGCATTTCATCTCCGGTCTACGACAACAACGACGGCATGAACAACTACATCAACAAAGCGTCCATCTTCGATCTACAACGACAAATACAAGGCGCACAATCAAGATTGCAAGAGCGCATCTAGAACATCTCCATCGACATTTTCCACTCTGAAGCAAGGAAAAGGGACTACATCGACAAGAAGCTTTCCGCACATAAAGAGGAGCAAGATGCAAGGATGAAGGAGATTAGAGCTTTGATCAAGTCTTCTTCCCCTTCATCATCCTCAAGGCGGCGACATTCAATACACAAGTCTTCGGAGCGCGAAAAAGATGCAAGTGCAAATCGTCCTCGTCCACATCTACATGGCGACCACCGTCACGTTCGTGATCCACATCGTCATGAAGGGCAAGTCACCTCCAAGCATCATGTGCACGATGACGATGAACGACATCTACTATGAGCTCAAGCACGACAACGACATCATCATCATGAAGATGCTCTACAAGCGCAAGTGCACAAGTCCCAACAAGCCCTACTTCACACCAAGTCCAAGCTTCAAGAGCACAAAAGAAGACCGCGAGACGACCACCACCAAGACGGTGCTACGACTACAACAACCACTTCGGCATCTTAGCCAAGTGCTATAAAGGCATCTTCGGCTTTGGACGTACGGCACCTTCGCCTACTTCCCACAAGTACGCCTACATCGACTTCATCAAGTCCAAGGCGACCACCTACAAGTGAGGGCGACACTTCCATCTTCGGAAGCCCCTCAAGGAAGATGGCCGAGCATGGGAAATTCCCTTCGGTCATGGAGATGAGCTACGAGGTGCCACATCATATGGGCCTCCAACACCAAGTGGTGACAAGACGGTCGAGCAAGGGCCATCCCCTTCGACCACGGCAACAAGCGTGAACCTCTTCAACAACATGAAGACGCCGCCCACATTGGACTCATACTCCGAGTCAAGCTACGTGACCGCGCATGGAGACATTTGCACCTACACCTCTATGACACCCACATATGTTGAGATGCCCCATTTGTCATGTGAGGAGAGCCACCACCACATGAGTGAGATGATTGACTCCATCATACGTGACATTGAGAGCATTTCCTATGAGAGGATGAGTGTGACCACCACTAGCCCCACATATGAGAGCATGCCACACATCCTATGTGAGGTTGAGCGCCATTGGAGTGACTCCACCAACCATATGAGTGAGAGCACCCTTGAGGAAGTGAGTGAGCCACAACACTTTGCGAGTGAGGTAGTTGACACGGCATGTGAGGCCACTATGATTTCTAACGACTTAACCTCTACTCCTAGTGTGTTTTCTTCTTTGGTGCTAGGTCTCCTACATGACGACATGCCTATCCTCGACGAGTCCATTCCTCCAATGGAGACACCGATGGCCATGGTGGACGATGATGCACCCCCCACATGGTTCCATCAAGATGAAGATGACAACGAGACGATCTTCAACACCTCACCTACAACACATGAGCGACGCTCCAACGGTAACATAGGTGATGGTGTTTCTCTTGTCCCACTAGTGGACTATCTTGACATCGATTGCTCCCATGATGTTGACCCACCTATTACCATGCTTCATGCTAGTGAAACTTCTTCATGACTTGACTTACCTATTTATGATGAATATGATGATGAGCATGTTGAGTTACCTAGTTGTGATGCTATGCTTCATAGGATATCTTGTGAAAATTCTATTGGTCACTTCATGTTTGACTATCCTTTGAACTTGTCATATGCTATGAGTGAGATCTCCCATATTGCATCATTACAATCTCAACATAGTAACTATGCATGCCCCATTAAAATCAATCCCATTTGCACTATGGCATAGATGACGAGATGATGGTCATTGGCTTTTGCTTCTCTTGTGATGATACTGCCATGCTTCCTTTACATGATTTGCGCAATTCATCTACTATGTCATGCCATGATCACATTGTTCCTAATATGCATTGTTTTGGATGTTGTCAATATTCTCCACGTGATGTTTCTACTCTTGCTCATGAGGAGACCCCCATAGTTTCCTCATACATATTAGGAGATCTTGATGCATTCCATACTTTGCATGATTCCCACGATTGCGTGCACCTTATGCATTCCATGAATAACAATGCTCTAGATATTTCTCATGATGCATTACACAATTTGAGTCTCCATTATGTGATACATAATAACAAACCTCTCATGATGGATGACATGTTTCTATATCACGCATCTCATTTATTTGAGCATTGGCTATTTTGTGCTAGCCGACACATGCATGTGCGCATCATGATGGATGATGTGTACATCTACCATGCACACACAATTTTTCCTTTGTCCTTGTTTTGTGTAGGTACTCATGTATACTCATCAACCTCTCAATCCCAAGAGTTGACGAAACGAGCTCTTGAGAGCAAGGATGACTTGGGATCCCGTGGACTATCCTTACCACCGTTCCCTTCGCGCAAGGACTACGCGCATCTCTTTTACTTGGTTCTCACATGGCTATGGGCTATTTACCACTTGTCACCTTATGTCCATACTATCGTGTTCACTTTGCATGTTATGCCTCTTTCTATAGCTTTGCCATGCAATTGTGACCCTTGCTTGCACTTACATATGATTCACCATTATGATACTTCTATGTGTATTTGCATGCTTGGTGGAGATCCTTGTTGCTTTTGCCATGTTTATCATGTGCCCCATGCTATCGATGCTTGTTGTGTTGGGAGAGTCATGATGTCCCATTACTATTTACATATGGTCTCTCGCCAATACATTGATGATATTTTTCTCATATCTTGCTTTCATGCTTGTGATATGTCATGTGCATTATCCATGCCCACTATTTGCACCAATGACATACTTGCCATGATTCCTCCTAGTATGTTGCATCTTCGCACTACTAGCTTGCTTGACTTGATCACTATGATTGCTTGCTATGTTGCATCACCCATGTTCCACTATTACTTGCTTTCTTGGGTTGATGACATATATGCTCATGCCTCTCACTTGATTTGTCATGATCATTGTCTCTTGTCTCCATTAGTTGCATCTCTCATATCACCTTGTATTGAGTGCCAACTTGCTATGCTTATTGATCTTGGAGACTTGGATACTATACTTGTGATGCATGCTTGTTTGATTGAGCATGTTGTATTTGGTTGTTCCCACATCATATGCTTCCATACTATGAAATGCTCCCTTGTACTCTCATATGATGAGCATGATGCATACACTTGTTGGGTATCTTACCACTCGAATGATAGGTTTTGCATCTCTGCTAACCTCATTTGTTTTTCCGAGTGTTTGTCATGTTCTTTCATTTTGGAGGATTCACAAGGCGGTGCCGTTATGCGACAACTTGGTCATGTGAAGGCATACACGATGTGCGACACCAACATCTTCGACATTCTCATAAAGGTGAACTCCTTCTCTTTGAGCCACCCTCAAGTACGCATATTGGACGGGTCACTCTTTCATTGTTGTTTCCTTGTTGTCTACATGATACATCTCGTGAATGGAGGAGCGACATTGGAGATTGGCTACATGAACCTTCACATTGAGGAGCGCTCGCACTTATTGGATGCATTTTCGGACTTCCACTCTTGCCACGACATCGAGCATTGGTACACCAACACCTCCATATTTGTTGATTGTGCTCACACTTGTTATGCTCGATGGACATATCATACTCACCACAAGTTTGCACCCTATGCATGGATTGATTCACATTATGATTGCCTTGTTGCGTATGGTATTTCTATGTCATCCATGATCTATGAGCTTGTGCATTTCCTTAGGAAATTTGTTGTGATCTTCCTTGATGGCATGTTCACACATCATGATCATATTGCCCACCATCAATTGCATGATAACATATACATATTGAGCATCCATTGCCATGTTCATGCTTTTGATGCACCATCCCATTATACATCATTTTTCACAATGGTCACATTTATCATATTCACAACACCTTTGTGCATGCCTCGAATGAATTTGCTCACATGAATGCTTTACATCTCATTCTACATCTTTTGGATAAGCATCTTGTGCCTTGCCACGCACTATCTTGCCGCACGGACTCATTCTTACATGATGGACATTTTGTGTGCGCTAACCATTGTATTTCCGAGTGTCGCTTGTGTTTGCTCATTTTGCATGTACCACATACCGGAGACACATTGGAGTATTTGGATTGCATCATGCCTTCAACTCCATCCAACTACAAGTTCGTCCATGACAACCGTTTCCATGGTGATGAGGATCACGATCCGAGGTCGTATCTTTCCCAAGGGAGGGGGGGAGATGATGCGGAGCATCCCACGTTCATCCCCATGTACAATCCGACACTCTCCAAGCCCCAAGGATACATAAGATGAGACCTCGACTATGCGCCATTGGACACAAGGTGAACCCGTTCCTAAATGCTTCCCCTTTCCATTCGCATGAGAAATGGTTGCTACTTCAAGCGCGGACCTTGTGCATACTCAGGTACACCTGAGGAGACCATGGAGAACCCAAGGGCCAAGGCCAAGCGTGCGCGGAAGCGAAGGAAGGAGAAGGAAGAAGAATCTGCTGCTACAGCAACCAGACATCCGGCCAGGCCCGGACATCCGACCCAACACCCGGAAATCTGGCTCCCTTCTATCCAGAGAGCACCAGAGTCGGCCAAGTCAGCCCGGACATCCGGGCCCCAGGCCCAGACATCCGGCCCGTCGCGAGCCGCCGGACATCCGGCCCAGCGCCCGGAAATCCAGCGCCCCATCACAGAAGCTGGACCCTGCCAGCCCGGACATCCGGCCCCAGTGCCAGGACATCCGGCGTCTCATGAAGGCCCGGACATCTGGCCCGATGCCTGGACATCCGGCCCCCTGCCTGCGTGCAGCTCATCCGGGCCGAGTCCCATGTACCCCTTCGTCCCTTAGACTATATATACTCCCCCACCTCCTCCTAGTTAGGGTTAGCATTGGTTTAGCCCATATTTGTGTGAGAGCCTTGCTCATCCACTTGGATACTTATCCTCGGAGTTCACGACCTCTTCGGAGAAGATCCCCCAAGCGGATTCAAGACCCCTTTCTAGGGAAGATCATCAAGACCTCCGTACGAAGAAGAACGTTTCCTTTGTATCCTTACCTTTGTTGATTGTGGATCATGTGTTACTCTTTGTTCTCGGTGATCTAGCACTTGTGTGATTGATTCCTTGTCGGTTTAGTGATTCTCTCTCGTTTTCCCCGTGTTTCCCCTTTGTGCTTCCGAGTGTTCTTCATGATTCCCCGTAGGATCCACTCCAAACATGAAAGATCAGCCCCTAGGGTTCCGCCCTACATCAAAAGGGTGATGCAGCAATAGTAGCGTAAGTATTTCCCTCAATTTTTGATAACCAAGGTATCAATCCAGTAGGAGGCTCCTCAAAAGCCCCACGCACCTACACGAACAAACAAAGAACTCGCAACCAACGCAATAAAGGGGTTGTCAGTCCCTTCATGGCCACTTGCGAAAGTGAGATCTGATAGAGATAGTATGATAAGATAAATATATTTTTGGTATTTTATAATATAGATGCAAATAGTAAAGATGCAAATAAAAGTAGATTGAAAGCTTATATGATAAAAGATGGACCCGGGGGCCATAGGTTTCACTAGTGGCTTCTCTCAAGATAGCATAAGTATTATGGTGGGTGAACAAATTACTGTCGAGCAATTGATAGAAAATCGAATAATTATGAGATTATCTAGGCATGATCATGTATATAGGCATCACGGCCGTGACAAGTAGACCGACTCCTGCCTGCATCTACTACTATTACTCCACACATCGACCGACTCCTGCCTGCATCTAGAGTATTAAGTTCATAAGAACAGAGTAACGCATTAAGAAAGATGACATGATGTAGTTGGATAAACTCAAGCAATATGATATAAACCCCATCTTTTTATCCTCGATGGCAACAATACAATACGTGCCTCGCAACCCTTTCTGTCACTGGGTAAGGACACCGCAAGATTGAACCCAAAGCTAAGCACTTCTCCCATGGCAAGAAAGATCAATCTAGTAGGCCAAACCAAACTGATAATTCGAAGAGACTTGCAAAGATAACTCAATCATACATAAAAGAATTCAGAGGAGATTCAAATATTTCTCATAGATAAACACGATCATGAACCCACAATTCATCGGATTTCGACAAACACACCGCAAAAAGAGTTTACATCGAATAGATCTCCACAAGAGAGGGGGAGAACATTGTATTGAGATCGAAAAAGAGAGAAGAAGCCATCTAGCTAATAACTATCGACCCGAAGGTCTTTGGTAAACTACTCACAACTCATCGGAGGGGCTATGGTGTTGATGTAGAAGCCCTCCATGGTCGATTCCCCCTCCGGCGGAGCGTCGACGAAGGCTCCAAGATGGGATCTCGCGGATACAGAAGGTTACGGTGGTGGAAATTGTGTTTCGTTGGCTCCCTGGATGTTTTCGGGGTACGTAGGCTTATATAGGAGGAAGAAGAACGTCGGTGGCCGCCCGAGGGGCCCACAAGATAGGGGGGCGCGCCCTCCTGTCTCGTGGCTGCCTCGGCTGCTTCTTGACTTCCACTCCAAGTCCTCTAGATCACGTTCATTCCAAAAATCACGCTCCCGAAGGTTTCATTCCGTTTGGACTCCGTTTGATATTCCTTTTCTTCGAAATACTGAAATAGGCAAAAAAACACAGCAATACGGGCTGGGCCTCCAGTTAGTAGGTTAGTCCCAAAAATGATATAAATGTGTAAAATAAAGCCCATAAACATCCAAAAGGGGTAATATAATAGCATGGAACAATCAAAAATTACAGATACGTTGGAGACGTATCAACCATCCACTTGCCTCCCGCTCCGGACATGTTTGGAATGGCTTTACGGAGAAGGTGAGAAATTGGGCGCTGGAGCTCGAGCGAGCAAGAATGGATAAGCAGGGGAAGAAGAAGGCGTGGGTGAAGAAGGGGAATCCTTATCTCTTTATAAAGGCGGTAGAAACCATGCGCCTCCCCACTTGCCCCGTAAACTCGCTTATTCCCCAAGCGTCGTGTTGATGGTGCGGTTGGGTTATCCACACCCGTATTGATGAGAATCCCGTGATAAGGGGACACGATCTCTGCTTCAACAAGACGTGCCAAGGAAACTGCCTCACAATATGTGCAGTAGCTGGTTGAGAAAAATGGTTCAAATAATGACCGGGCCGTGGCGTGATGTCACGCTATGAAAAGTTGTCAGTAGATTAGATTTGTGGAATATTGTACTCTCTACGGTGGTATGTGGAATTTGTTTTGCAGAGCCATACACGATCCTTGTGTTCAAAATCTTCTATGGAGTATTCGGAGAAGGAACCCGCCTTGCAATGCCAAAGACAATCTGCGCGCCGGACTCATCATCATTGAAGCCTGGTTCAGGGGCTACTGAGGGAGTCCTGGATTAGGGGGTCCTCGGACAGCCGGACTATATACTTTGGCCGGACTGTTGGACTTTGCAGATACAAGATTGAAGACTTCGTCCCATGTCCGGGTGGGACTCTCCTTTGCGTGGAATGCAAGCTTGGCAGTCTGGATATGTAGATCCCCTTCTCTGTAACCGACTCTGTGTAACCCTAGCCCCCTCTGGTGTCTATATAAACCGGAGGATTTAGTTCATAGGACAACAACGATCATAATCATAGGCTAGCTTCTAGGGTTTAGCCTTTACGATCTCGTGGTAGATCAACTCTTGTAGTAATCATATCATCAAGATCAATCAAGCAGGAAGTAGGGTATTACCTCCATCGAGAGGGCCCGAACCTGGGTAAAAATTGTGTCCCCTACCTCCTGTTACCATTAGCCTTAGACGCACAGTTCGGGACCCCCTACCCGAGATCTGCCGGTTTTGACACCGACACCAACCCCTTGTGATGGCTGCCCGCCTATCCTTCACTGTCTTCATTAGGACTTCTCGATGCTCATTGTAGTCTGGATGAAATACTTTAACCTTCATTGTGTGTCCACTAATCATGTACTTTGCGAGGTAATCTTGAATAGACTGCTTTGGGAACCACTACAAACAAAAAAGATTCAAACATTGTTGTCTAACAACTCATTATGGGCAGTAAAAAGAGAAGGCTGCAAAGTTTGTAGTTACCATCCAACAACTGACTGTTGTGTTGGATAGAGTGTAAAAAAATAATTTGCTTGCTACCATTCGTATCTTTTTGCTAATAATCCTTATCAGTATCCTCACTAGATGCTTGTGCATGAATATCTCATTGCCCCATACGCAAAAAGGGTCGATGCGTGGATCTTTGCCAAGGACATATGTATCTACAAGCAACAAGTCAATATTAGAAGTTAACAAGTGTCTAGTACTGGATCTATATGCACTACATTATGGAACGACGGGGGGAGTATAAGCTGAGGGATGAAACTAACATCGGCGGAAAATGGTGGCCACTCCCGTTGTTGTCCTACACAAGTAGTGGAAAGGCATGATTGTTGGATATCAGGTTCCGGCAAAACCCTTAAGGTTCGAACTCTGGGGTGCGCGCGAAGATCTTCTCCCTACCAAAACACGCCCACAACCTCGCCGCGATTCTAAGCTAGCACGATGAAAAACACAAGAGGCACGAGGTTTATACTGGTTCGGGCCACCGTTGTGGTGTAATACCCTAATCCAGTGTGTGGTGTGGTGGATTGCCTCTTGGGCTGATGATGAACAGTACAGAGGAAGAACAGCCTCGCGAGGAGAGGTGTTCTTGTGGTGGTGTGTTGGTGAGCTAGGTTCGGATCCTCTTCTTGGCTCTAGATATCCTTTCTCCTTCTATTGTGGTGGCTAGCCCTATTTATAGAGGTCCTGGTCCTCTTCCCAAATATTGAGCGGGAAGGGAGCCAACAACGGCCATTTTGAAAGGGGACAACTAGTACAAGCTATCCTGACTAAAGGTGGTCTTCGACTGCCAAAGGCACTGGTGATGACGCCATCTTGGGCTCCACGGTGACCTCCGTCCTGCCGCTCTGCTAGTCTTGGTCTCGTTGCACCGATATGGAAACTTTTGCCTGATGCCTCGGTACTGCGCGCCTGCGCTTGCCCCCTTTGCACCAAAGAGGAAACGAGGACACTGCACGGGCTGGCGCCCACCTGGCGCCCGCCTGGTCTTGATCGTCATGGCTTGCGTCATGAGCACCTCATGAGGTACCCCTCGCCTTGATCTCTCCGCCTCCTCGCGAGCCTGCCTGGTGAGGCTGCCCCTTAGGAGGCCTTGCGTCGTCCGTCCTGCGAGGCTTGGCCCCTCGCGAGGGTCTTGAGTGTTTGTTGATGAAGACGGTACGTACTGGGCCACTGGCTGAGCCACGCTGCAGGCCGCAGGCAGGCAGGTCTGGGGACCCCCGTTCCCAGAACTCTGACAATGATAAGTACAGCAACCTTAACATCAAACAAATATAGCAAAGGTAAACAACATCATCTCCTAATGTTAGCTTGAATGTGTTGGTTTCAGCATGTTGTTAAAGCAGATATAAAATGGAACGTAATGTTACCTACAACAGGCTTAATAGCCATAAAATATTGCAATTCAAACTGGTATTGTTGAAAATGAATAAAACGTAGGTCATGCTTAAACATACACTGGATAATTGTGTAAAACTGAAATAAAGGGCATGTGTTAACTACACTAGGCATAACTGGAACCAAATATAGTCGTTCAAGCTGGTATTGATGCAATCAGGTGGCACAGTTCCGACTTGCACAAAATGAACATCACATTGTGAATGACTAAAATAAACAAGGCATAAATGATCAGTATAACAACCAAATAAAACCATTAAAAACTGGACAAAGTCTCACTGCAACCAACCTAACAAGCAAATATAGATAAACATGACATATGCTTGAAATCTGGACAAATGCTCAGTTCAACCAACCTAGCAAGCAAATACAGATAAACAAGGCATCTGCTTGAAAACTGGACAAATGCTCACTGCAACCAACCTAACAACAAAATACAGATAAACAAGGCATCTACTTGATAACTGGACAAATGCTCACTGCAACCAACCTAACAACCAAATACAGATAATGCATCTACTCACTATAAACAACCAAATATAGCCATTCGTGAAACTGAAGTGCACTATTCATACTTAAACATCACATAGCCCTATTGAACATTACATTTTTGCTTAACTGAAATAATTAAACATGACACAGTTAAAACACTGCATGGCAAAAGTTACTACAACAAAGGGTACGGGTTGGCAAGCTAGAAAAGGTAAGATTTGCTGATAGGATGTTGCCTCACATGTCATGGACGGGATCCTTTTAGTTGGAAGAGCATAGACCCATGGTGCGCTCTCTAATGTCACAGATGGGCTGTTTCACCTTCGAAGAATCTTTGTGGGTGCCCTCCTCATGGTCATGGTCGATGAGATCTGACTTGGCAATTGAGGATCCCAAGCTGCTGTTGTAGAACGTGTCCTTCAGAAATGACAAAATGGGTTCGATGGAATACAAGGATTGCAAATCCTTGACCGCGTGGCCGAGGAGATCAGCGGTAGGCCCGTCAAAGAGATAGACGATGGTTGAACCAGAGGGGTTGGGGATGGACCACTTAACCTGTGACATGGCCCGCGTGAAGCCATCGCTGTCGACGAGCTTGATGTCATAGCCAGCTTTCTCGAGATATAGTAATACACTAGCCCGCTGACGTGAAGCCTTCGACATGGCAATGTAGTCAACGTCTTCTCCAGCTTCTACGGTGAGGTGTTGCTCCGGGATCGACAGGTCAGGGATAACGGAGGCCACCTCGCCAATGTCCGGTGAAGAGGCCATGATAAACCTTTTCTTGGCCGAACGCTCATGGGCACCCCGGGATATGTGGTCGGGCTTATGCCGTGACATTCTGGAGCAGGGGATGTGGATCTGGCGGGGAGGGACACCGCATGCCTCATCTAGAAACTCAGGGGAGTGGGGTGACGGTATGGGAATCGCTGGGTAACCTGAACTTTATTATCTAAGCTAGGAGGAACGGGCAGACCAGCAGGGGCTGGCAGCCGCGATACCGCCGGTGGAGGAGAGTGTCATGGGGGAACCATGGCCACATATGGGGCTACGAGCCCCTTTCTAGTTCGGCAGGGGGATGGCATGTTGCACAAAGAGCAGAGGAGCGTGCGACAGAACGACATAGATCACATAGGCAGTTTTTACCCAGGTTCGGGCCGTTGCGAGGCGTAAAACCCTACTGCTGCTTTGGTGGATTGATGGTGGATGGTGGTGGAAAAGCGCAGCGCTCTTGTCCAGCAGGGTTGCCTTGGGGCGAGAACGACTATGCGCGTACGAGTGTACAAGGGTCCGAATCCTTTCTATGGTTGCCATGGGCCTCCTTTTATAGATCAAGGGGTCACGACAATGGTGCAAATCGGTCATTATGCACTGATAGCAAATAGTGCTATCATACCTAACTCTGCAGGCTGACAGAGCGCATTAAATGTGCCGCTCAATGTCACATGATAGCTTGCCCGGCAGGCTCTGCCGAGCCGTTTCGCCAGCTTGGCGTCTGCTTGCTCGACATGTTGCAGGATGGGTGTTGCTTGTCGGTATTTCCTGTAGGAGGTGGCTGCCATCTGGCATATAGCAGCCACTTAGTCACCTTGGAGCTTGACACCGCACTAATCGGCGACGTACGTCATGGTGAGTTGGTGCGGTGAAGTGGCTTGTCTTCGCTGGTCCCGGCAGGCCTGCCGGGACGACTGGGGGGTGGGGGGGTGGCTCGATTCCGGGGATAACCTTGTCTCCACCAGGCTCGCCTGCCCGGCAGGGGAGGTTTTTCCCTTAGTAGTATCTTGCCCTTCTAGCCAGTTTTAGCCATCTTGATCTTACTTGAATCCTTTGAGGGAGTCGATCCATCATGCTTGAGTTGATCATGGTGTTGCGAACTTTTCCTAATGCCTGATTGCTTATCATCCTGCACAAGTCAGGGGGAAACATGCACCCCTGTTTGTGTACCCGACATTAGCCCCCGGGACTGAGCCAAACGTGTCACTGGGCACGTTGGGTTAGGCCCCAAACCATGCACGGACAGGTGTTGATGACCCACAGCGCATTCAACGGTTTACTTGTGATGACCAGTCAATCCAACGTCCACCCCGCAATTACAGTGAGTCATGGGGGCGTGGGACTGTTGAAGTTAATGTAAAACGGTAACTTTCTGAAGCGTCGCGCCCCCACTCCACGCCTTTTTCCCCTTAAGATAGGGAAACATGGAGCAGCATGGTTTACTCTTTGCCCATCTCGCCCTCCCATCATCTTCCTCAGCAAGCTAAACAACTCTCCTCCGCCCACCGCCAATCCCTATTTGATTACCTCCTCCATTCGCACCGGCGCTCGCGGGAATGGGGAAGAAAACCGTAGCAAAGGGGAAGCAGACGGCCACGGTGAAGGAAGTGGTCGCCTAGGGAAGCAAGAGGGTGATGGAACGGGACAAGAGGCAGAAGGGAGACGTCGTCATCTTCCCGTCGAATTTGGATGGCCTAGTTCTTCAAGCAAGGTATGGGTACCTATGGGGGAGAGCGGTCCCTAAACGGCACAACGCTCCCAATGTCCAGGCGGAGGGAGTGGAGGATCCACCAAATTCTTACAAGTTCTTCTGCACATAATTCATCTGTGGCCTCTGTCCCCCTTTCTCTGGTTTCTTTGAGGCGATGATGATGATTTGTGGATACCACCTCCTCTACTTCATGCCGAACACAATGGCGACCACGGCCATTTTTGCTCATTTATGCGAGAACTTTGTTGGAGTTGCCCCCAAGGTCAATCTGTTCCGGCATTATTTTGTCCCGCGGGTGGAGACCAAAGATCACCGCTCCAGGAATATCAGCTGGATGCCATGGGTGGCAGGGAAATCTTGGGACTACATCTCTGGTCCGCAGAGCGAGAGATGGGATGAATGGAGAGGGGACTGGTGTTGGATTCAGGATGAGAAAGCCCCAGAGTTCGGTGAAGCAAAGACTGTTTGCGTTGAGCGCAGCAAGGAATGGAGTGCTTTTGGCCTCTCCGATGACAGGCTTCACCCGACAATAAACAGGATCACCCGCCTGAAGATTGCCGGGCTAACCATTGAGCATGTGGGAGCAGATTTTGTCTTCCGCTCCATCTCGCCACTGCAGAAGAGGGACAGACCCGCCTGGTTGTATGGTGATGCTGGGGATAGGATGAGATTGCTCCCAGGCCTGGCCAATAACCTGTCTATTTATGGCCATGCCTGGTTGTGGGATCAACTATTTGGCCGCTTTGAGCTATTCAAGGTAACGACAAACATTATCCCTCTGAATGTCAATTCTGCCCGAGACCAGATCTTGAAGTGGATGCCAGATTGCAATGCTCATGGGGTGTTAGGTGATTGGTGGTTGCCTTCTCTTGATGAAGAACTTGAGTGGTCCAGCACCCTGACGGAGAAGGTTGTAAGGGTGGAGACCAAGGTGTACAAACACAAGTCCTCCATAGAGGCAGCGTTTATCAAGAGGAGGATTGAGGAGGACAAAGCAGCCCGAAAGGCTACAATGACAATGGCCGCAAAGGACGGGAAAGGAAAAACCTGAGGATGAGAGCTCCTCCCATGGCGGTAGCGAGGCGCAAGCCACAGAAGAGGTTACCGGGGGAGACCTTGCCGGGGATGATCCTGCTGGGCGTGGTACTCCTGGGCTTGAGGTCCTGGCTACAATTGCAGCAGAGCTCCAAGAGGAGGAGGAGGGTGACGAGGTAGCGGAGCCTGAGGCGGAGTGGCTCGCAACTGGTCCTCAAGCCCCCGAGCCGATTTTAAACCAGCGCCCCCGCAGGCGCGCCTCTAATCGGGGAGTAGTGGCCTCAAATCCAGAGCCTGTCGCCATGGAGAGTGAAGAAGACCACCACCAAAGGCACCAAGACAGAGGTGGCGTGCCACCAGTCTCCTCGTCTTGCTGGGATAAAGGCTTCTCCCGCCAAGCGATCGACGGATGTAGAAGCTGATTCCAGCCCCCACTTCGACTCGAGCTCTTCGTAGAGATTGTCTTCACCAGAGCCCCCAGTGCCTTGGCAGGGCTTAGAGCTGCCGTAGAGCTCCGCTCCTCCATCCTAGAAGAGAAGTAGGGCACCCTCGCTACCCATGGTATTCGAATTGAGCGCCATGCTCATCGATGAGGAGTAAGGAAGGCTTCCCCCTCGTAAATAGCTTCAATATACTTGATTATATTTATTGACTAACCTTTTGTTTTGCTAATGTTGGTAGCGAGGTGGAGGAGGAAACGAAGACCCTCGTCCATCGGTCGAAGAGGCTCCAGTGCGTAGGGTCGCCGAAGACTGTGGAGAGCCTGGACTTGGTAGGGACCAATACGGATGATCCCACACCGAGCCCCCAGCCCAACCCCGGCCTAAGGATAGAGTCCTGGTCCCTCCCACCAGTGGCAACAGAGATGAGACCCCCATCCCCCAGCTAGAGGAGGCGGCGAGACGACGTAGGTCGAGCTCCCCCCTAAAGGGTATGTTCCTCCCGTGGACTCAACCGCAGAACCCTTGGCAAAACCTTCTGCGGACGAACCCGCACAAAGCGTTGCCGTGACTGTCGCAGCAGGGGGTGTAACCTCTGACCCGGCAACTAATGTTGTCAGGGAAACCGAGGCCTCCGTTTGGTAGGCTTCTCCGGGTATGCAGCCTTTGCCTTTTCTCCTTCCTCTTTGTACATACCACTTCTCCTCATCCCCTGGATATCTGAAACTTTTGCCTTTTTGTCATTCTCTTTTCTTCTCATCTGTAGCCCCCCAGGCCGAAGAGCCAGAGCTATTGGAGGAGGTGGCTGGCATAGGAAGAGCTGCCGCGGATGAGGCCTCCAAAATTGCTGCCGCGAAGGGGTAGGGCTCCGCTGCCGGGGTCACTCAGGATTCTTTGGTAGTGGCTGAATATGATTAAGGGAGCGCCTCACAGGTGGGAGAGGTGGTTGAGGGGAAGATTCCCCTCCAAACCATGGGTCCCCTTCCCTCCTCCGGGCCCGTGATGGAGGCCTCGCCATCCCCTTTGAGCCAACCGGAGCTAGTACTGGCGCAACTTGGGACTAGTGCCCCCGGCTCGTCAATGGTGGCGGGCGCATGACTCGACGAGGAGCTTCAGCACCTCTTGTCACCGTAGAACCAGGGGGTTGGTGAAGCAGACGACTCTATTGCTTTTGCGATGGACCTATCTTTCCTGGAGTCCATGGTGACGGCATCAAGGAAATGCAGGCCCTGCATGATCAGAAGTGGCAGGTAGTCAAGGAGCGGCGCGAGTCTTCTAACAGGGTGGACCAGGAGCTGAAGGACAAGTGTCTGAAGATGCACGAATGGCACGACAAGTAGTGCCAGGTGATGAGGAGGCAGCAGGAGGCGATCCTGGTGTCGAAGGAGGATGTCATAGCCCGCGAGGCACGCCTGGCGGATCGCAAGGCACATCTGGACGCCAGGGAGTAGGAGATTTCCCTCTGGGAGGAGAAGCTTGAAGCCACCCTTCGTGCCAAGGACGATGAGCTAGAGGCCCTTGTGCAGCAGTGAACCAAGGAGTTGGAGGATAAGGACATGTCCGCCATGGATGCTCTTGCTGGCGATTCTACTGCCCAGCTGCAGAAGCTTTCTGACGATCTTGCGGCTGCATATGCCGCCAAAACCAGCCTTGACCAACAAGTGGCCAAGCTGACCGAAGATCTTGCCGGGAGTACTAAAGAAGTAGAGGCCCTCAAGGAGGAAGCGCGGAAGGCAGAGGCCCATCTGGAAGATGTGCGATCGCAACTTTCCTCCAAGAGCCAGAACCTTGAAACCACCAATGGTACTATCATAGATCTGAAGGCCAGGATTGGCACCCTAGAGAGCGCGGCAAAGTCTAGCGATGCACGCCAGCAGCAACTTTCAAAGGACCTGGACACCGCTCGGCGCCTCCGAAAATATGCAGAAGACAAGCAGGCATACTAATCTGAGAAGGATGAACCTCTGGATCAAGAGCATGGTGGATATTTCCAAGCGCCTTGCTGCCCAAGCCACGGTGATGGACATGGATGGACCAGCTTTCTCTATCAGCGGGTAGGAAGTCCCTAGCACCAAGCTAGGGGTTTTCTTCAATGAGCTGATCAAAAAGTTGAAGGTGCATGAGGAGGGGAGGGCCAACCTCTTCGCAACTGAGTCTCGGAAGCTCACTGATGACGCCCTCCTAATGGTCCTGAGCAACATCCCCTACCATCATCCGGATCTTGACCTTGCCGATGGACTCAAGAAGCCGCCGGTGGGCGCTGATGTCCTTGCTGCCAAAGAGAGAGCTGCCCCTCTGGCTGCCAAGGCCGTTAATATCCCGACGGCTTCACGCGACCGCGAGGCTTGACCCCGAGCTATTCTTGTTATCGTGTTGCCCTGTAACAAAACATGATGTATGCTTTGTGTTTAGGTATCGTATTGTTTGTGTTTGCATGGAACCAATGCCCTCTGCTTAATGTTAACTACATGTTTATCCCTGTGGGTTTATATGTTCGTGTTGGTATGATTAGTCCCCACATATGTTTTGGTTACTTGCCAGTATCATATTGCCGCGATCGTCATAAGGAACTGGACCTTAATAGTCATCTTGGCGTGGATGCGTCCCGGCAAGTTTTTCCTTGGTAGTTCTTGATGCAGCCGCTTATTCTGTGAGCAGGGCTCGGGACAAAAAGAGGGCGCAGACAAAGAACTAGCCAAGGTACCATCTCACGAAGGATTTCATAGTACGAACACTCACTAGAAAAACAGAGGGATACACAAATGCGAAAATCTAGGATTTATCACAAGAAAATAGTTGCATTGACTTACCTTTTGTCCTTTGCTCTTCCTCATCTCTCCCGGCAGTGTGCGTTCGGCGTGTTCGCTATGCTCGAAAGGGTGGGAGCCAAGAGAGTAGCTTTCTGGTTCCCGGCAGGGACCAACATACGTCACGTATGTCTGGTGGGTGGCAGGATACAGTGCCAGGCTTCCCTGGTCCCCCTCCCCTCTTTACCCTTTTCGTACAGTACGACGGCGGCTGGCACAAGAGTCACACTCATACGATGGCCTTGCCGGAGCATGCTTGCCGGGGCATCAAACAATGTATTTGTACTAGCGCTTTACTCAGGATTTCCCTAGATAGGGTAAATGCTCAACCGAGTATCGCGCGGTACTCATCGACATTGATGGTGCCTAGGCCGAAGCAACTCGATTGTCGAAAAGGGAGAGGGAAATGAGATGAGGGACCTTGTTCCTGCACGTATCATCTTTCCTCCTTGGATGGTGCCCGAGCAGCGCTCACATCGTCCGGGCCACCTCGGAGGGGCATGCCGTCGCCGACGCTGATCTTCATCGTGGCCGTGATCGCGGTGTGACGGAATGACGAATAAAATGGGTGCGGGCACGGCCCCGCTTCCTCCACTTTGTCTTCATATCTCCAGGGGCACCACTAATGCCAAAAAAATTTGGTCGAGCTACAATGAAGGTGCTGCACTGCTCATGCTTTCGGGTTTGCACAAGTGCCCCCCTACCTGGCGTGCTAAAGATGTCGTGGGGGAACCACAGCCACCTATGGGGCTACGAGCCCCTTTCTTGTTCGGCGGGGGAATGGCACATTGCACAAAGAGTGAAGGAGCGTGAGGCAGCACGACAGAGATCACACAGGTAATTTTTACCCAGGTTCAGGCCGCCGCGAGGCGTAAAACCCTACTCCTTCATTGGTGGATTGATGGTGGATGGTGGTGGAAACGCGCAACGCTCTTGCCCGGCAAGGTTGCCTTGGGGTGAGAACGACTACGCGTGTACGAGTGTACAAGGGTCCGAATCCTTTGTATGGTTGCCATGGGCCTCCTTTTATAGATCAAGGGGTCACCACAGTGGCAAATCAGTCACTACGCACTGATTAGATAGCAAATAGTGCTATCATACCTAACTCTGCAAGCTGACAGAGCGCATTAAATGCGCCGCTCAATGTGACATCATAGCTTGCCCGGCAGGCTCTGCCGAGCCATTTCGACAGCTTGGCGCCTGCTTGCTCGACACGTCGTAGGACGACTATTGCTTGTAGGTATTTCCTGTAGGAGGTGGCTGCCATGTGGCATATAGCAGCCACTTAGTCACCTTGGAGCTCGAAATCGCACTGATCGACGACGTACATTGTTGTGAGGTGGTGCGATGAAGTGCCTTGTCTTCACTTGTCCCGGTAGGCCTGCCGGGACGACTTGGGGGGGGGGGGCTCGCTTCCAACGATAACCTCGTCTCCGCCAGGCTCGCCTGCCCAGCAGGAGAGGTTTTTCCCTTAGTAGTATGTTGCCCTTCTGGCTAGTTTTAGCCACCTTGATCTTACTTTAATCCTTTGAGGGAGTCGATCCATCTTGGTTTAGTTGATCATGGTGTTGCGAACTTGTCCTCGTGCCTGATAGCTTATCGTCCCTGCGCAAGTCAGGGGGAAACATGCACACCTGTTTGTGTACCTCGATAGAGAGCTAGGGTTCGAGGGGGAGGGGGTGGAAGGTGTCACATCCCTAGTTCTGGTATGCTCTGAGCTAGCTAGTCATGTGTTGCATCATGTTTATTTCCTCTTAAACTTGAAATGAGGAAAGTGAAAGCCTCAGAAATCAATTTAAAAGAAGGGCAAGAACCCTTAAAATTGCATTAATTGTTTCCAGCATGCCTTCATAAATGTTTGATAATTTTGGCAAGGCTTTGAAGACCAAACCAAAAATAGTGAACATTTATGTGGAATATTTTGGGCACTGAATTTAAATCATTATTGTATTTGAATCTAGAATTATATTCATAATATATGGGATATATTTTCAGATAACTTTGAAATGTTTTATGTGCTGTTGGAAAAGTCCTTCTAGCAACATAAATTATTCAGAGGATATTTGGCACTGTTTTGAATTTGTTTAAATATGAAAACAGTGGCAAAGTAAAAAAAAGAAAACAAAACAGAAGAAATAAAACAGAGACAGAACTTACCTAACCTCACATGCGGCCCAGCTTCTGTGTAGCCCAACCAGCCTAAAACTGTTGGTCCAGCCCACCTCCTCCCCTTGTCTTCTTCCAGCTCGCGCCAGAAGGATTGGGCGCGTGGTCGCCACGCGCCCGGCCACCTCCTCCCTCCCTGCCTGCCTGGCTACTCCTCGACGCGCCCGGACGACGCCACGCAGCCCCGACCGCTCTCTCACTCTCTCCCGTGCTTCCCCCCTCCTCTGCTCTCTCCCTACGACGCCACCGAACACGCCCGCCGCCGCCGACGTGCACCACAACGGCCACAGCCACTCCCCCGCTCCCTCTCCGTCCCAAGCATCTCCGCCTCGCCATCTTCGCCCTCTCCACCGAGCCACGCGGCGCCAGAAGCTCTGCTGCGCCACCACCACCGCCGTTTCCCTCGTCGGCCACCAAAGATCGTCGTCGTTGATTCGCCGCCTCGAGCGCCTCCCCGAGCCCACGGAGCTGCTCTTCGACCTCCCTGTGAGCTCCTGTTGCTTCCCCCTCGCTCTCCCCCTCCGTTCCCGTCCCCTAGCCCCGTTTTCCGATCGAGCCCGAGAGCTCACCGCCGCCGGCCATGGCGCCGCCGTAGCTAGAGCGCATCCACGACGCATTAGAGCCCACCCACGTGCTCAGCGAGTCCGCAGGACTTCGTAGCAACCCGCAGCTCGTCCTCCCGTGCACCAAAACGCCGTGTCCGAGCGTGCCCGTACTCCGGCCGCCTCGGAAGTGCTCGACGCCGTTAACTCCGGCCATCCCAGCTGCTGCCGCTACCATCACTAGATGCGCGAGAACACCAGGAAGCCGTAGGAGCAAACCCCGCCTCAAACCGTGGGCTGTAGCGAGATCCCGACGATCCCCGCCGCGTTTTTGGTCGTCGTCGGTGACACTCCGGTGAGCTGATGTGGCACCGTCATTAGTGGCTAATGACGCCACTAATTAACCCCCTGAGCCACTTACACATGGGCCCCACACGTTTAATTAACCATCTAACAAAATTAGTTAGAACTAATCCAACCCGACTGGACCCACGCGTCAGCATTGACTTTGCTGACGTGGCTGTTGACCGGTCCCACCTGTCAGTGAGCTAAACAGCCCTATGTCGCTGACGTGTGGCCCCCACACGTCAGGTTTGACCCGGACCAGCCACTGTTGACCTGCTGACGTCACACCAACGTCATGCTGACGCATTAATTCAATTATTGGAATTATTCTTTTACAGGAAATTCCAGAAAATAGCCAAAACTTCTAAAATTCATATAAAATCAACCGTAACTCCAAATGAAATAATTTATATATGAAAAATTATCAGAAAAATCCAATCTATCCATCTGTACCATTTTCATGCATGTTAGAACAACTTATGACTGCTGTTTAGGGCAAACTAAGTGAATGGCATTTGAATAATCACATATGGAGTTGAATTTGAATCTTTGGTTCAAACCAGCTTCATTTAATCTGTTGCTAGTTGCATTAGCTCAAATCACAGCATATTGCCATGTCATGATCATGCATCATGTTGTGCATTGCATTGATTGTGTTTCTTCTTTGTTGCCGGTATTTGTCCCCTCTCGATAGACGTGGTTTCGACGATGAGATCGATGACACTGATGAAGAGCTATATTATCTTCAGAAGTGCCAGGCAAGCAAAACCCCCTTGTTCATTCCGATACAATCCCACTCTCTCGCTCCTGCTCTCTTTTACTACATTAGGACAACAACGACATATCTGTTACTTGTTGCGGTAGTTGAACCCCTTTATCCTCTGCATGACCTGTCATTGCCACAGTAAATAGATGAAACCCACTAGCATGAGTAGGAGTTGTTTGAGCCCTGATGTGCCTACACATTCATGCTTGTTTGTCATGCCTGCTATTGCTTAGAGTTGAGTCAGGTCTGATTCATCGGGAATGAATCAGAGGCGTGTGAACATGTCCTACTGTGTGTGAGCTAAGTGTGTGAACACGATTTGGTAAAGGTAGCGGTGAGAGGCCATGTAGGAGTACATGGTGGGTTGTCTCATTGCAGCCGTCCTCAGGAACTGAGTTCTGTGTTTGTGATCCATGAACAGTTACTACCACACATTGGGTTCCGGTAACTCGACCCCTCTCGGCTTCTTAATCACCCTTGTTCTCTATCCAGGAGTTGCAACTAGTTTCTGGTGTTTGTAGGTAGTGTTAGTAGTCTACCAAGTGGCACCCGGTACAGGCGGGCTTGGGATAGACTTGGCACAGTGGCCCGATGTACCAAGTGGCACCCGGATGGTGGACATGGGAACCCTGCACACATCGTTTGGGGCCGTGAGCGACACCCCGGCCGGATCTCCTTGCGGATGGAACCCGAATAGGCGATAAACCTGGACGAGAGACTTGAGTGTTTAGGTAGGTCGTGGCCGACTCCCTCGCCAGGCTTCCGCTTGAAGGTTGCGAGATACACGAGGTGTACATGGCGGTAAGTGGCGAGAGCGTGTGTGAAGAAGTACACCAATGCAGGGTTAATATGATCTATTCGAATAGCCGTGTCCGCAGAAAAGGACTTCTGGGTTGCCTGTACAGTTCATAGACAAGTGAAAGTGGATACTCTAAAATGCGCAAGATAAGCGTGAGTGCTATGGATGGCATTCTCGTAGGGAGACGGGAGCGGATCCATAGTGGTGTATTGATATGGTGAATATGTGGACTCGTGTGCGCCACCTCAAAGAGTTACTTGCAGTCGTAGTTCAGGTTAGCCACTGAGTCAAAGCTGGCTTGCTGCAGTTAAACCCCACCATCCCCTTTGTTGATAATGATGCATATGTAGTTAGTTCTGATGTAAGTCTTGCTGGGTACATTTTTACTCACGTTTGCCTATTTTATGTTTTTGCAGAGAGACCTCGGTCTCGCTAGTAGTTCCGCGTGGACTTCGACGTTTAGCTTGTTACCTCAGCTATGATCTTGTGCCCTCGGCAGGATCTGGTAGATAGTCAGGCTTTCAAGCCTTTTTCATTTGTAGTTGTCTGTACTCAGACATGTTTAGCTTCCGCTTGTGCTTGGACTTGTATGCTCTGAATGCTGGGTCGAGAGACCCATGTTTGTAATATCTCGCTCCTCGGAGCCTAATGAATAAATACTTGAGTCGTAGAGTCATGTTGTGATGCCATGTTGTATTTGCACATATCGAGCATATTGTGTGTATGTTATTGAAATGCTTGGTATGTGTGGGATCTGACTATCTAGTTGTTTATCTTTAGTAGCCTCTCTTACCGGGAAATGTCTCCTAGTGTTTCCACTGAGCCATGGTAGCTTGCTACTGCTCCGGAACACTTAGGCTGGCCGGCATGTGTCCTTCTTCGTTCCTGTGTCTGTCCCTTCGGGGAAATGTCACGCGATGAATACCGGAGTCCTGTTAGCCCGCTACAGCCCGGTTCACCGGAGTCCTGCTAGCCCAGTGCTACAGCCTGGATTCACTCGCTGATGACCGACACGTTCGATGCTGGGTCATGGATGCCTGTCCCTGTAAGTCTGTGCCACTTTGGGTTTATGACTAGCCATGTCAGCCCGGGCTCCTTATCATATGGATGCTAGTGACACTATCATATACGTGTGCCAAAAGGCGCAAACGGTCCCGGGCAAAGGTAAGACGACACCCATGGGAATACCGTGCGTGAGGCCGCAAAGTGATATGACGTGTTACAGGCTAGATCGATGTGACATTGAGTCAGGGTCCTGACAGCTTTGGTATCAGAGCTTGATTGCCTGTAGGATTACCAAGCCAAACTGGTCGAAGTTGAGTCTAGAAATGCTTTAGTTATATGTAGGGGAATTGATTGTGGGATGGAACGTAAGGCTCTTTTTACTCCTTTACCTTATGCCCTTCTGATCCGAGTCAACCTCTTCTCTTCTACGGGGATTAAGAACTAGGCTTCTCATCTTTCTACCAGGATCACGCATTACTAATCCATAGACTTATAGGATTGTTGGATTTAAGCCTCTGTTCAGTTCCTACTACTTCCGTATGTTGACAGTTGGTCCCGGAACCTTGCTTTTGTGATGGTCAAGTGGCGATGCCACCATTTTTGTAGCATGTCTAAATTCTTTTGAGCATTTACAGCCGTTATGCTGTCCGAGTCATCCCAGGTTTCTAAACAATCTGATGCACTTGCAAACCCTTTCCCTCTGGTTTTTATGTTCCTTTGGGCCAGGTTAATCACACTAATTGTTGAGTTGAAGTATTCTATTGCCTCGACATATATGTTGGAATTAGTATTATGACCCTAGGTAACTAGAGTATCACCTAGTAATCCAGCCACGTCTTGTGTCCTATTGTGATGATTCTGTCCATCATTCTCGAAAGCATCCCGTGATGCCACCTAGTTAGTAGGCATTCTATTCCTGGGTTCTTGAACCCGAGATCCACCCTACTTACTTCATGTCGATAGTGTTTGCTAGTTCCTTTAGGTTATTAGTAACCTTGCGATAGTTCTCGAGGTTCGTGGTATATCGTTCTTCCAAATACCATGAACTGCTTATGGCAGAAGTTCCTCGCTGATCGAAAGATCACAATCAGAGTGCTCCTGATGAGTTCTCGATTCTATATTGTGACTCTTCCAGTTCTACCTTTCTGCATGGGTTATCCGAAAGAAATATGTTGAATTCGTTCGACATGCTAGTCCATGCATCCACAACTCAGAAAATTGTATGTTCCATTGAGTTGTCCCTCTTTAGTTGTTTTCTGGCCATCGTTTATCGATTGATAGTCAGGAGTAGTTATGCATCCGTGTTCAT